>JBBDGP010001413.1:0-600000 GCA_037952835.1 Lithobates septentrionalis
TCTTTGGTACATCACGGGCCGCTCACACCCCTGTCAGCAGAAGCCATTCTTTGGTGTTTGCCAAAACTCAGCTGTGATGTCTTCTGCCTTTGTCTGCGCTCACTGAAATCGCGCCGCGGTCAGCACGGTAGAAATAGCCAGTAGAGGTAATAAAATGATGATGTAAGATTTTCTATAGATGTAAAAAAAGAAGAAAAAAAAAGCATTTGACTCTGCTCCTGACTTCTGAATCGCACGGCTCACTCACAGCGGGAATGGTGTTTGACTCCCTGGCAATTTTAATTTATTCTACCTTTCGGCAGAGTGTGAGGATCAGGACCACATAAAGTACACCGGTCACTAATGTGGTCAATTCAGCCTGAACATACAATAAATATGCCTAAGGAGACAACACATATTAAATAATCGCGATCCTTTGGGCAGCTGAAGTTATATGCAGATCTGAACTTTACCTGTAAAAGTTTAATTTGGTCCAACCTTGTAGACCACACTGGCTCTCTATTGGTCAGTACTGCTGCCCATTACATTAAAGAACCAATAGGAAGCCTCAGGAGGTCAAATGAGATGGGACCAAACTGGACTTTTATAAGGAAACTCGAGAATGACTTTTAACTTCAGCTGCTTATAATATACATGATCATTAAATGTATTTTATAAATACAAGCAGTACCTGGCATCAGCCGCTTGCAATCCCTGTGCTGCAGAGCTCAGACTGTAAGAGGGAGAAGCAGTACAAGGAGCCAATGTGAAATATTGGGATTGAAGGTGAATATTGCAGCAAAGGCTGATTTTGACATTTTTTTATTTTTATTACCTATTCATGTATATCTTGTTATTTTTGGCTGGAGTTCTGCTTTAACCCCTAACCCTACGTTATTACCTTCCTAGCAGAACTTATCTTCTTGCCAAAAAGTGTTGGCACTTGTGTATTTGAGTGCTGGGATCTGTGCCAAAAGAATTTGATTAACATAATATATAAATTAACATAATATAATATAATAAATATAAAATAATAAATATACTATAAGTCAAATTTGTAAGCAGAGCAAAGGATGGTGTCAGTAGAGCAGTGGACGGTGTCAGTAAAGCAGAGGATGGTGTCAGTAGAGCAGAGGACGGTGTCAGTAGAGGAGAGGACAGTGTCAGTAGAGCAGTGGACGGTGTCAGTAGAGCAGAGGACGGTGTCAGTAGAGGAGTGGACGGTGTCAGTAGAGCAGAGGACGGTGTCAGTAGAGCAGAGGACGGTGTCAGTAGAGCAGAGGACGGTGTCAGTAGAGCAGTGGACGGTGTCAGTAGAGCAGAGGACGGTGTCAGTAAAGCAGAGGACGGTGTCAGTAGAGCAGAGGACGGTGTCAGTAGAGCAGAGGACGGTGTCAGTAGAGCAGAGGATGGTGTCAGTAGAGCAGTGGATGGTGTCAGTAGAGCAGAGGACGGTGTCAGTAGAGCAGAGGACAGTGTCAGTAGAGGAGAGGACGGTGTCAGTAGAGCAGTGGACGGTGTCAGTAGAGGACAGGACGGTGTCAGTAGAGGAGAGGACGGTGTCAGTAGAGCAGAGGACGGTGTCAGTAGAGGAGAGGACGGTGTCAGTAGAGCAGAGGACGGTGTCAGTAGAGCAGAGGACGGTGTCAGTAGAGGAGAGGATAGTGTCAGTAGAGCAGAGGACGGTGTCAGTAGAGGAGAGGACGGTGTCAGTAGAGCAGTGGATGGTGTCAGTAGAGGAGAGGATAGTGTCAGTAAAGCAAAGGATGGTGTCAGTAGAGCAGAGGACGGTGTCAGTAGAGCAGAGGACGGTGTCAGTAGAGGAGAGGACGGTGTCAGTAGAGGAGAGGACGGTGTCAGTAGAGCAGTGGACGGTGTCAGTAGAGGACAGCATGGTGTCAGTAGAGGAGAGGACGGTGTCAGTAGAGCAGAGGATGGTGTCAGTAGAGGACAGGACGGTGTCAGTAGAGCAGAGGACGGTGTCAGTAGAGCAGAGGATGGTGTCAGTAGAGGACAGGACGGTGTCAGTAGAGCAGTGGATGGTGTCAGTAGAGGAGAGGACGGTGTCAGTAGAGCAGAGGACGGTGTCAGTAGAGCAGAGGATGGTGTCAGTAAAGCAGTGGATGGTGTCAGTAGAGCAGAGGACGGTGTCAGTAGAGCAGAGGACGGTGTCAGTAGAGGAGAGGACGGTGTCAGTAGGGCAGTGGACGGTGTCAGTAGAGGAGAGGACGGTGTCAGTAGAGGAGAGGACGGTGTCAGTAGAGCAGTGGACGGTGTCAGTAGAGGACAGGACGGTGTCAGTAGAGGAGAGGACGGTGTCAGTAGAGCAGAGGACGGTGTCAGTAGAGCAGTGGACGGTGTCAGTAGAGCAGAGGACGGTGTCAGTAGAGGAGAGGATAGTGTCAGTAGAGCAGAGGACGGTGTCAGTAGAGGAGAGGACGGTGTCAGTAGAGCAGTGGATGGTGTCAGTAGAGGAGAGGATAGTGTCAGTAAAGCAAAGGATGGTGTCAGTAGAGCAGAGGACGGTGTCAGTAGAGCAGAGGACGGTGTCAGTAGAGGAGAGGACGGTGTCAGTAGCGGAGAGGACGGTGTCAGTAGAGCAGTGGACGGTGTCAGTAGAGGACAGGATGGTGTCAGTAGAGGAGAGGACGGTGTCAGTAGAGCAGAGGACGGTGTCAGTAGAGTAGAGGACGGTGTCAGTAGAGCAGTGGATGGTGTCAGTAGAGCAGAGGACGGTGTCAGTAGAGCAGAGGACGGTGTCAGTAGAGGAGAGAATAGTGTCAGTAGAGCAGAGGATGGTGTCAGTACAGGGGAGGACGGTGTCAGTAGAGCAGTGGATGGTGTCAGTAGAGGAGAGGATGGTGTCAGTAAAGCAGAGGATGGTGTCAGTAGAGCAGAGGATGGTGTCAGTAGAGGAGAGGATGGTGTCAGTAGAACAGAGGATGGTGTCAGTAGAGGAGAGGACGGTGTCAGTAGAGCAGAGGATGGTGTCAGTAGAGGAGAGGACGGTGTCAGTAGAGCAGTGGATGGTGTCAGTAGAGGAGAGGATGGTGTCAGTAAAGCAGAGGATGGTGTCAGTAGAGCAGAGGATGGTGTCAGTAGAGGATAGGATAGTGTCAGTAGAGCAGAGGACGGTGTCAGTAGAGGAGAGGACGGTGTCAGTAGAGCAGTGGATGGTGTCAGTAGAGGAGAGGATGGTGTCAGTAAAGCAGAGGATGGTGTCAGTAGAGCAGAGGACGGTGTCAGTAGAGCAGTGGACGGTGTCAGTAGAGGACAGGACGGTGTCAGTAGAGGAGAGGACGGTGTCAGTAGAGCAGAGGACGGTGTCAGTAGAGGAGAGGACGGTGTCAGTAGAGCAGTGGACGGTGTCAGTAGAGCAGAGGACGGTGTCAGTAGAGGAGAGGATAGTGTCAGTAGAGCAGAGGATGGTGTCAGTAGAGGAGAGGACGGTGTCAGTAGAGCAGTGGATGGTGTCAGTAGAGAAGAGGATGGTGTCAGTAAAGCAGAGGATGGTGTCAGTAGAGCAGAGGATGGTGTCAGTAGAGGAGAGGATGGTGTCAGTAGAGCAGAGGATGGTGTCAGTAGAGGAGAGGACGGTGTCAGTAGAGCAGTGGATGGTGTCAGTAGAGGAGAGGATGGTGTCATTAAAGCAGAGGATGGTGTCAGTAGAGGAGAGGACGGTGTCAGTAGAGGAGAGGATAGTGTCAGTAGAGCAGAGGACGGTGTCAGTAGAGGAGAGGACGGTGTCAGTAGAGCAGTGGATGGTGTCAGTAGAGGAGAGGATGGTGTCATTAAAGCAGAGGATGGTGTCAGTAGAGCAGAGGATGGTGTCAGTAGAGGAGAGGACGGTGTCAGTAGAGCAGAGGACGGTGTCAGTAGAGGAGAGGATGGTGTCAGTAGAACAGAGGATGGTGTCAGTAGAGGAGAGGACGGTGTCAGTAGAGCAGTGGATGGTGTCAGTAGAGGAGAGGATGGTGTCAGTAAAGCAGAGGATGGTGTCAGTAGAGCAGAGGATGGTGTCAGTAGAGGATAGGATAGTGTCAGTAGAGCAGAGGACGGTGTCAGTAGAGGAGAGGACGGTGTCAGTAGAGCAGTGGATGGTGTCAGTAGAGGAGAGGATGGTGTCAGTAAAGCAGAGGATGGTGTCAGTAGAGCAGAGGACGGTGTCAGTAGAGGAGAGGACGGTGTCAGTAGAGCAGTGGACGGTGTCAGTAGAGGACAGGACGGTGTCAGTAGAGGAGAGGACGGTGTCAGTAGAGCAGAGGACGGTGTCAGTAGAGGAGAGGACGGTGTCAGTAGAGCAGTGGATGGTGTCAGTAGAGCAGAGGACGGTGTCAGTAGAGCAGAGGACGGTGTCAGTAGAGGAGAGGATAGTGTCAGTAGAGCAGAGGATGGTGTCAGTAGAGCAGTGGATGGTGTCAGTAGAGAAGAGGATGGTGTCAGTAAAGCAGAGGATGGTGTCAGTAGAGCAGAGGATGGTGTCAGTAGAGGAGAGGACGGTGTCAGTAGAGCAGAGGACGGTGTCAGTAGAGGAGAGGATAGTGTCAGTAGAGCAGAGGATGGTGTCAGTAGAGCAGTGGATGGTGTCAGTAGAGAAGAGGATGGTGTCAGTAAAGCAGAGGATGGTGTCAGTAGAGCAGAGGATGGTGTCAGTAGAGGAGAGGACGGTGTCAGTAGAGCAGTGGATGGTGTCAGTAGAGGAGAGGATGGTGTCATTAAAGCAGAGGATGGTGTCAGTAGAGGAGAGGACGGTGTCAGTAGAGCAGTGGATGGTGTCAGTAGAGAAGAGGATGGTGTCAGTAAAGCAGAGGATGGTGTCAGTAGAGCAGAGGATGGTGTCAGTAGAGGAGAGGACGGTGTCAGTAGAGCAGTGGATGGTGTCAGTAGAGGAGAGGATGGTGTCATTAAAGCAGAGGATGGTGTCAGTAGAGGAGAGGACGGTGTCAGTAGAGGAGAGGATAGTGTCAGTAGAGCAGAGGACGGTGTCAGTAGAGGAGAGGACGGTGTCAGTAGAGCAGTGGATGGTGTCAGTAGAGGAGAGGATGGTGTCATTAAAGCAGAGGATGGTGTCAGTAGAGCAGAGGATGGTGTCAGTAGAGGAGAGGACGGTGTCAGTAGAGCAGAGGACGGTGTCAGTAGAGGAGAGGATGGTGTCAGTAGAACAGAGGATGGTGTCAGTAGAGGAGAGGACGGTGTCAGTAGAGCAGTGGATGGTGTCAGTAGAGGAGAGGATGGTGTCAGTAAAGCAGAGGATGGTGTCAGTAGAGCAGAGGATGGTGTCAGTAGAGGATAGGATAGTGTCAGTAGAGCAGAGGACGGTGTCAGTAGAGGAGAGGACGGTGTCAGTAGAGCAGTGGATGGTGTCAGTAGAGGAGAGGATGGTGTCAGTAAAGCAGAGGATGGTGTCAGTAGAGCAGAGGACGGTGTCAGTAGAGGAGAGGACGGTGTCAGTAGAGCAGTGGACGGTGTCAGTAGAGGACAGGACGGTGTCAGTAGAGGAGAGGACGGTGTCAGTAGAGCAGAGGACGGTGTCAGTAGAGGAGAGGACGGTGTCAGTAGAGCAGTGGATGGTGTCAGTAGAGCAGAGGACGGTGTCAGTAGAGCAGAGGACGGTGTCAGTAGAGGAGAGGATAGTGTCAGTAGAGCAGAGGATGGTGTCAGTAGAGGAGAGGACGGTGTCAGTAGAGCAGTGGATGGTGTCAGTAGAGAAGAGGATGGTGTCAGTAAAGCAGAGGATGGTGTCAGTAGAGCAGAGGATGGTGTCAGTAGAGGAGAGGACGGTGTCAGTAGAGCAGTGGATGGTGTCAGTAGAGGAGAGGATGGTGTCATTAAAGCAGAGGATGGTGTCAGTAGAGGAGAGGACGGTGTCAGTAGAGGAGAGGATAGTGTCAGTAGAGCAGAGGACGGTGTCAGTAGAGGAGAGGACGGTGTCAGTAGAGCAGTGGATGGTGTCAGTAGAGGAGAGGATGGTGTCATTAAAGCAGAGGATGGTGTCAGTAGAGCAGAGGATGGTGTCAGTAGAGGAGAGGACGGTGTCAGTAGAGCAGAGGACGGTGTCAGTAGAGGAGAGGACGGTGTCAGTAGGGCAGTGGACGGTGTCAGTAAAGCAGAGGATGGTGTCAGTAGAGCAGAGGATGGTGTCAGTAGAGGAGAGGATGGTGTCAGTAGAGCAGAGGACGGTGTCAGTAGAGGAGAGGACGGTGTCAGTAGAGCAGTGGACGGTGTCAGTAGAGCAGAGGACGGTGTCAGTAGAGCAGAGGGCGGTGTCAGTAGAGGAGAGGATGGTGTCAGTAGAGCAGTGGACGGTGTCAGTAAAGCAGAGGATGGTGTCAGTAGAGCAGAGGACGGTGTCAGTAGAGCAGAGGATGGTGTCAGTAGAGCAGAGGATGGTGTCAGTAGAGGAGAGGATGGTGTCAGTAGAGCAGTGGACGGTGTCAGTAAAGCAGAGGATGGTGTCAGTAGAACAGAGGACGGTGTCAGTAGAGCAGTGGACAGTGTCAGTAGAGGAGAGGATGGTGTCAGTAGAGCAGTGGATGGTGTCAGTAGAGGAGAGGATGGTGTCAGTAGAGCAGTGGACGGTGTCAGTAGAGGAGAGGATGGTGTCAGTAGAGGAGAGGATGGTGTCAGTAGAGGAGAGGATGGTGTCAGTAGAGCAGTGGATAGTGTCAGTAGAGCAGAGGACGGTGTCAGTAGAGCAATGGACGGTGTCAGTAGAGGAGAGGATGATGTCAGTAGAGGAGAGGATGGTGTCAGTAGAGCAGTGGATGGTGTCAGTAGAGGAGAGGATGGTGTCAGTAGAGCAGTGGATAGTGTCAGTAGAGCAGTGGACGGTGTCAGTAGAGCAGTGGATGGTGTCAGTAGAGGAGAGGATGGTGTCATTAAAGCAGAGGATGGTGTCAGTAGAGGAGAGGACGGTGTCAGTAGAGGAGAGGATAGTGTCAGTAGAGCAGAGGACGGTGTCAGTAGAGCAGTGGATGGTGTCAGTAGAGGAGAGGATGGTGTCATTAAAGCAGAGGATGGTGTCAGTAGAGCAGAGGATGGTGTCAGTAGAGGAGAGGACGGTGTCAGTAGAGCAGAGGACGGTGTCAGTAGAGGAGAGGACGGTGTCAGTAGGGCAGTGGACGGTGTCAGTAAAGCAGAGGATGGTGTCAGTAGAGCAGAGGATGGTGTCAGTAGAGGAGAGGATGGTGTCAGTAGAGCAGAGGACGGTGTCAGTAGAGGAGAGGACGGTGTCAGTAGAGCAGTGGACGGTGTCAGTAGAGCAGAGGACGGTGTCAGTAGAGCAGAGGGCGGTGTCAGTAGAGGAGAGGATGGTGTCAGTAGAGCAGTGGACGGTGTCAGTAAAGCAGAGGATGGTGTCAGTAGAGCAGAGGACGGTGTCAGTAGAGCAGAGGATGGTGTCAGTAGAGCAGAGGATGGTGTCAGTAGAGGAGAGGATGGTGTCAGTAGAGCAGTGGACGGTGTCAGTAAAGCAGAGGATGGTGTCAGTAGAACAGAGGACGGTGTCAGTAGAGCAGTGGACAGTGTCAGTAGAGGAGAGGATGGTGTCAGTAGAGCAGTGGATGGTGTCAGTAGAGGAGAGGATGGTGTCAGTAGAGCAGTGGACGGTGTCAGTAGAGGAGAGGATGGTGTCAGTAGAGGAGAGGATGGTGTCAGTAGAGGAGAGGATGGTGTCAGTAGAGCAGTGGATAGTGTCAGTAGAGCAGAGGACGGTGTCAGTAGAGCAATGGACGGTGTCAGTAGAGGAGAGGATGATGTCAGTAGAGGAGAGGATGGTGTCAGTAGAGCAGTGGATGGTGTCAGTAGAGGAGAGGATGGTGTCAGTAGAGCAGTGGATAGTGTCAGTAGAGCAGTGGACGGTGTCAGTAGAGCAGTGGACGGTGTCAGTAGAGCAGTGGATGGTGTCAGTAGAGGAGAGGACGGTGTCAGTAGAGCAGTGGATGGTGTCAGTAGAGGAGAGGACGGTGTCAGTAGAGCAGTGGACGGTGTCAGTAGAGCAGTGGATGGTGTCAGTAGAGGAGAGGACGGTGTCAGTAGAGCAGTGGATGGTGTCAGTAGAGGAGAGGACGGTGTCAGTAGAGCAGTGGACGGTGTCAGTAGAGCAGTGGATGGTGTCAGTAGAGCAGAGGACGGTGTCAATAGAGCAGTGGACGGTGTCAGTAGAGCAGAGTAGGATGTCAGTAGGGCAGTGGACGATGTCAGTAGAGCAGAGGATGGTGTCAGTATAGGAGAGGACGGTGTCAGTAGAGCAGAGTAGGATGTCAGTAGGGCAGTGGACGATGTCAGTAGAGCAGAGGACGGTGTCAGTAGAGCAGAGGACGGTGTCAGTAGAGCAGAGGATGGTGTCAGTAGAGGACAGGACGGTGTCAGTAGAGCAGTGGATGGTGTCAGTAGAGGAGAGGACGGTGTCAGTAGAGCAGTGGACGGTGTCAGTAGAGCAGTGGACGGTGTCAGTAGAACAGAGTAGGATGTCAGTAGAGCAGTGGACGGTGCCAGTAGAGCAGAGTAGGATGTCAGTAGGGCAGTGGACGATGTCAGTAGAGCAGAGGATGGTGTCAGTAGAGCAGTGGACGGTGTCAGTAGAGCAATGGACGGTGTCAGTAGAGCAGTGGACGGTGTCAGTAGAGCAGTGGACGGTGTCAGTAGAGCAGAGGATGGTGTCAGTAGAGGACAGGACGGTGTCAGTAGAGCAGTGGATGGTGTCAGTAAAGGAGAGGACGGTGTCAGTAGAGCAGTGGACGGTGTCAGTAGAGCAGTGGACGGTGTCAGTAGAACAGAGTAGGATGTCAGTAGGGCAGTGGACGATGTCAGTAGAGCAGAGGATGGTGTCAGTAGAGCAGAGGACGGTGTCAGTAGGGCAGAGGACGGTGTCATCAGGGCAGAGGACGGTGTCAGTAGGGCAGTGGATGGTGTCAGTAGAGCAGTGGACGGTGTCAGTAGAGCAGAGGACGGTGTCAGTAGGGCAGAGGATGGTGTCAGTAGGGCAGTGGACGGTGTCAGTAAAGCAGAGGATGGTGTCAGTAGAGCAGAGGATGGTGTCAGTAGGGCAGTGGACGGTGTCAGTAGAGCAGTGGACGGTGTCAGTAGGGCAGTGGACGGTGTCAGTAAAGCAGAGGATGGTGTCAGTAGAGCAGTGGACGGTGTCAGTAGAGCAGTGGACGGTGTCAGTAGAGCAGAGGACGGTGTCAGTAGGGCAGAGGACGGTGTCAGTAGAGCAGTGGACGGTGTCAGTAGAGGAGAGGATGGTGTCAGTAGAGCAGTGGATGGTGTCAGTAGAGGAGAGGACGGTGTCAGTAGAGCAGAGGACGGTGTCAGTAGGGCAGTGGACGGTGTCAGTAGAGCAGTGGACGGTGTCAGTAGAGCAGAGGACGGTGTCAGTAGGGCAGTGGACGGTGTCAGTAGAGGAGAGGACGGTGTCAGTAGAGCAGAGGACGGTGTCAGTAGGGCAGTGGACGGTGTCAGTAGAGCAGAGGAAGGTGTCAGTAGAGGACAGGACGGTGTCAGTAGAGCAGAGGACGGTGTCAGTAGAGGAGAGGACGGTGTCAGTAGAGCAGTGGACGGTGTCAGTAGAGCAGAGGACGGTGTCAGTAGGGCAGTGGACGGTGTCAGTAGAGCAGAGGATGGTGTCGGTAGGGCAGTGGACGGTGTCAGTAGAGCAGAGGACGGTGTCAGTAGAGGAGAGGACGGTGTCAGTAGAGCAGAGGAAGGTGTCAGTAGAGGACAGGACGGTGTCACTAGAGCAGAGGACGGTGTCAGTAGAGGAGAGGACGGTGTCAGTAGAGCAGAGGACGGTGTCAGTAGAGGAGAGGACGGTGTCAGTAGAGCAGAGGACGGTGTCAGTAGAGGAGAGGACGGTGTCAGTAGAGGAGAGGACGGTGTCAGTAGGGCAGTGGACGGTGTCAGTAGAGCAGAGGAAGGTGTCAGTAGAGGACAGGACGGTGTCACTAGAGCAGAGGACGGTGTCAGTAGAGGAGAGGACGGTGTCAGTAGAGCAGAGGACGGTGTCAGTAGAGGAGAGGACGGTGTCAGTAGAGGAGAGGACGGTGTCAGTAGAGCAGAGGATGGTGTCAGTAGGGCAGAGGACGGTGTCAGTAGGGCAATGGACGGTGTCAGTAGAGCAGAGGAGGGTGTCAGTAGAGCAGAGGACGGTGTCAGTAGAGGAGAGGACGGTGTCAGTAGGGCAGAGGACGGTGTCAGTAGGGCAATGGACGGTGTCAGTAGAGCAGAGGACGGTGTCAGTAGGGCAGAGGACGGTGTCAGTAGGGCAATGGACGGTGTCAGTAGAGCAGAGGACGGTGTCAGTAGAGCAGTGGACGGTGTCAGTAGAGCAGTGGACGGTGTCAGTAGAGGACAGGACGGTGTCAGTAGAGCAGTGGACGGTGTCAGTAGAGGAGAGGATTGTGTCAGTAGAGCAGAGGACGGTGTCAGTAGAGCAGTGGAAGGTGTCAGTAGAGCAGAGGACGGTGTCAGTAGGGCAGTAGACGGTGTCAGTAGAGCAGTGGACGGTGTCAGTAGAGGAGAGGATGGTGTCAGTAGAGCAGAGGACGGTGTCAGTAGAGCAGTGGATGGTGTCAGTAGAGGAGAGGACGGAGTCAGTAGAGCAGTGGACGGTGTCAGTAGAGCAGTGGACGGTGTCAGTAGAGCAGAGTAGGATGTCAGTAGGGCAGTGGACGATGTCAGTAGAGCAGAGGACGGTGTCAGTAGAGCAGAGGATGGTGTCAGTAGAGGACAGGACGGTGTCAGTAGAGCAGTGGATGGTGTCAGTAGAGCAGAGGACGGTGTCAGTAGAGCAGTGGATGGTGTCAGTAGAGCAGAGGACGGTGTCAGTAGAGCAGTGGACGGTGTCAGTAGAGCAGTGGACGGTGTCAGTAGAACAGAGTAGGATGTCAGTAGAGCAGTGGACGGTGTCAGTAGAGCAGTGGACGGTGCCAGTAGAGCAGAGTAGGATGTCAGTAGGGCAGTGGACGATGTCAGTAGAGCAGAGGACGGTGTCAGTAGAGCAGTGGACGGTGCCAGTAGAGCAGAGTAGGATGTCAGTAGGGCAGTGGACGATGTCAGTAGAGCAGAGGACGGTGTCAGTAGAGCAGTGGACGGTGTCAGTAGAGCAGTGGACGGTGTCAGTAGAGCAGAGTAGGATGTCAGTAGGGCAGTGGACGATGTCAGTAGAGCAGAGGATGGTGTCAGTAGAGGACAGGACGGTGTCAGTAGAGCAGAGGATGGTGTCAGTAGAGCAGTGGACGGTGTCAGTAGAGCAGAGTAGGATGTCAGTAGGGCAGTGGACGATGTCAGTAGAGCAGTGGACGGTGTCAGTAGAGCAGTGGACGGTGCCAGTAGAGCAGAGTAGGATGTCAGTAGGGCAGTGGACGATGTCAGTAGAGCAGAGGACGGTGTCAGTAGAGCAGAGGATGGTGTCAGTAGAGGACAGGACGGTGTCAGTAGAGCAGTGGATGGTGTCAGTAGAGCAGAGGACGGTGTCAGTAGAGCAGTGGATGGTGTCAGTAGAGCAGAGGACGGTGTCAGTAGAGCAGTGGACGGTGTCAGTAGAGCAGTGGACGGTGTCAGTAGAACAGAGTAGGATGTCAGTAGAGCAGTGGACGGTGTCAGTAGAGCAGTGGACGGTGCCAGTAGAGCAGAGTAGGATGTCAGTAGGGCAGTGGACGATGTCAGTAGAGCAGAGGACGGTGTCAGTAGAGCAGTGGACGGTGCCAGTAGAGCAGAGTAGGATGTCAGTAGGGCAGTGGACGATGTCAGTAGAGCAGAGGACGGTGTCAGTAGAGCAGTGGACGGTGTCAGTAGAGCAGTGGACGGTGTCAGTAGAGCAGAGTAGGATGTCAGTAGGGCAGTGGACGATGTCAGTAGAGCAGAGGATGGTGTCAGTAGAGGACAGGACGGTGTCAGTAGAGCAGAGGACGGTGTCAGTAGAGCAGAGGATGGTGTCAGTAGAGGACAGGACGGTGTCAGTAGAGCAGTGGACGGTGTCAGTAGAGCAGTGGACGGTGTCAGTAGAACAGAGTAGGATGTCAGTAGGGCAGTGGACGATGTCAGTAGAGCAGAGGATGGTGTCAGTAGAGCAGAGGACGGTGTCAGTAGGGCAGAGGACGGTGTCATCAGGGCAGAGGACGGTGTCAGTAGGGCAGTGGATGGTGTCAGTAGAGCAGTGGACGGTGTCAGTAGAGGAGAGGACGGTGTCAGTAGAGCAGTGGACGGTGTCAGTAGAACAGAGTAGGATGTCAGTAGGGCAGTGGACGGTGTCAGTAGAGCAGTGGACGGTGTCAGTAGAACAGAGTAGGATGTCAGTAGAGCAGTGGACGGTGTCAGTAGAGCAGTGGACGGTGCCAGTAGAGCAGAGTAGGATGTCAGTAGGGCAGTGGACGATGTCAGTAGAGCAGAGGATGATGTCAGTAGAGGACAGGACGGTGTCAGTAGAGCAGAGGACGGTGTCAGTAGAGCAGAGGATGGTGTCAGTAGAGGACAGGACGGTGTCAGTAGAGCAGTGGATGGTGTCAGTAGAGGAGAGGACGGTGTCAGTAGAGCAGTGGACGGTGTCAGTAGAACAGAGTAGGATGTCAGTAGGGCAGTGGACGATGTCAGTAGAGCAGAGGATGGTGTCAGTAGAGCAGAGGACGGTGTCAGTAGGGCAGAGGACGGTGTCAGTAGAGCAGTGGATGGTGTCAGTAGAGCAGAGGACGGTGTCAGTAGGGCAGAGGATGGTGTCAGTAGAGCAGTGGACGGTGTCAGTAGAGCAGTGGATGGTGTCAGTAGAGCAGAGGACAGTGTCAGTAGAGCAGAGGACGGTGTCAGTAGAGCAGTGGACGGTGTCAGTAGAGCAGTGGACGGTGTCAGTAGAGCAGAGTAGGATGTCAGTAGGGCAGTGGACGATGTCAGTAGAGCAGAGGATGGTGTCAGTAGAGGACAGGACGGTGTCAGTAGAGCAGAGGACGGTGTCAGTAGAGCAGAGGATGGTGTCAGTAGAGGACAGGACGGTGTCAGTAGAGCAGTGGATGGTGTCAGTAGAGGAGAGGACGGTGTCAGTAGAGCAGTGGACGGTGTCAGTAGAACAGAGTAGGATGTCAGTAGGGCAGTGGACGATGTCAGTAGAGCAGAGGATGGTGTCAGTAGAGCAGAGGACGGTGTCAGTAGGGCAGAGGACGGTGTCAGTAGAGCAGTGGATGGTGTCAGTAGAGCAGAGGACGGTGTCAGTAGGGCAGAGGATGGTGTCAGTAGAGCAGTGGACGGTGTCAGTAGAGCAGAGGACGGTGTCAGTAGGGCAGAGGATGGTGTCAGTAGGGCAGTGGACGGTGTCAGTAAAGCAGAGGATGGTGTCAGTAGAGCAGAGGACGGTGTCAGTAGGGCAGTGGACGGTGTCAGTAGAGCAGTGGACGGTGTCAGTAGGGCAGTGGACGGTGTCAGTAAAGCAGAGGATGGTGTCAGTAGAGCAGTGGACGGTGTCAGTAGAGCAGTGGACGGTGTCAGTAGAGCAGAGGACGGTGTCAGTAGGGCAGAGGACGGTGTCAGTAGAGCAGTGGACGGTGTCAGTAGAGGAGAGGATGGTGTCAGTAGAGCAGTGGATGGTGTCAGTAGAGGAGAGGACGGTGTCAGTAGAGCAGAGGACGGTGTCAGTAGGGCAGTGGACGGTGTCAGTAGAGCAGTGGACGGTGTCAGTAGAGCAGAGGACGGTGTCAGTAGGGCAGTGGACGGTGTCAGTAGAGGAGAGGACGGTGTCAGTAGAGCAGAGGACGGTGTCAGTAGGGCAGTGGACGGTGTCAGTAGAGCAGAGGAAGGTGTCAGTAGAGGACAGGACGGTGTCAGTAGAGCAGAGGACGGTGTCAGTAGAGGAGAGGACGGTGTCAGTAGAGCAGTGGACGGTGTCAGTAGAGCAGAGGACGGTGTCAGTAGGGCAGTGGACGGTGTCAGTAGAGCAGAGGATGGTGTCAGTAGGGCAGTGAACGGTGTCAGTAGAGCAGAGGACGGTGTCAGTAGAGGAGAGGACGGTGTCAGTAGAGCAGAGGACGGTGTCAGTAGAGCAGTGGAAGGTGTCAGTAGAGGAGAGGACGGTGTCAGTAGAGCAGAGGACGGTGTCAGTAGGGCAGTGGACGGTGTCAGTAGAGCAGAGGAAGGTGTCAGTAGAGGACAGGACGGTGTCAGTAGAGCAGAGGACGGTGTCAGTAGAGGAGAGGACGGTGTCAGTAGAGCAGTGGACGGTGTCAGTAGAGCAGAGGACGGTGTCAGTAGGGCAGTGGACGGTGTCAGTAGAGCAGTGGACGGTGTCAGTAGAGCAGAGGATGGTGTCGGTAGAGGAGAGGATGGTGTCAGTAGAGCAGAGGACGGTGTCAGTAGAGGAGAGGACGGTGTCAGTAGAGCAGAGGAAGGTGTCAGTAAAGGACAGGACGGTGTCAGTAGAGCAGAGGACGGTGTCAGTAGAGGAGAGGACGGTGTCAGTAGGGCAGTGGACAGTGTCAGTAGAGCAGAGGAAGGTGTCAGTAAAGGACAGGACGGTGTCAGTAGAGGAGAGGACGGTGTCAGTAGGGCAATGGACGGTGTCAGTAGAGCAGAGGACGGTGTCAGTAGAGCAGAGGACGGTGTCAGTAGAGGAGAGGACGGTGTCAGTAGAGCAGAGGACGGTGTCAGTAGGGCAGAGGACGGTGTCAGTAGGGCAATGGACGGTGTCAGTAGAGCAGAGGACGGTGTCAGTAGGGCAGAGGACGGTGTCAGTAGAGCAGAGGACGGTGTCAGTAGGGCAGAGGACGGTGTCAGTAGGGCAGAGGACGGTGTCAGTAGGGCAATGGACGGTGTCAGTAGAGCAGAGGACGGTGTCAGTAGAGCAGAGGACGGTGTCAGTAGAGCAGAGGACGGTGTCAGTAGAGCAGTGGACGGTGTCAGTAGAGGAGAGGACGGTGTCAGTAGAGCAGTGGACGGTGTCAGTAGAGGAGAGGATGGTGTCAGTAGAGCAGAGGACGGTGTCAGTAGAGCAGTGGAAGGTGTCAGTAGAGCAGAGGACGGTGTCAGTAGGGCAGTAGACGGTGTCAGTAGAGCAGTGGACGGTGTTAGTAGAGGAGAGGACGGTGTCAGTAGAGCAGAGGACGGTGTCAGTAGAGCAGAGGACGGTGTCAGTAGAGCCGTGGACGGTGTCAGTAGAGCAGAGGACGGTGTCAGTAGAGCCGTGGACGGTGTCAGTAGAGCAGAGGACGGTGTCAGTAGAGCCGTGGATGGTGTCAGTAAAGCAGAGGACGGTGTCAGTAGAGCAGTGGACGGTTTCAGTAGAGCAGAGGACGGTGTCAGTAGAGCAGTGGATGGTGTCAGTAGAGCAGTGGATGGTGTCAGTAGAGCAGAGGACGGTGTCAGTAGAGCAGTGGACGGTGTCAGTAGAGCAGTGGATGGTGTCAGTAGAGCAGAGGACGGTGTCAGTAGAGCAGTGGACGGTGTCAGTAGAGCAGTGGATGGTGTCAGTAGAGCAGAGGACGGTGTCAGTAGGGCAGAGGACGGTGTCAGTAGGGCAATGGACGGTGTCAGTAGAGCAGAGGACGGTGTCAGTAGGGCAATGGACGGTGTCAGTAGAGCAGAGGACGGTGTCAGTAGAGCAGAGGACGGTGTCAGTAGAGCAGTGGACGGTGTCAGTAGAGCAGTGGACGGTGTCAGTAGAGGAGAGGACGGTGTCAGTAGAGCAGTGGACGGTGTCAGTAGAGGAGAGGATGGTGTCAGTAGAGCAGAGGACGGTGTCAGTAGAGCAGTGGAAGGTGTCAGTAGAGCAGAGGACGGTGTCAGTAGGGCAGTAGACGGTGTCAGTAGAGCAGTGGACGGTGTTAGTAGAGGAGAGGACGGTGTCAGTAGAGCAGAGGACGGTGTCAGTAGAGCAGAGGACGGTGTCAGTAGAGCCGTGGACGGTGTCAGTAGAGCAGAGGACGGTGTCAGTAGAGCAGAGGACGGTGTCAGTAGAGCAGTGGACGGTGTCAGTAGAGCAGAGGACGGTGTCAGTAGAGCCGTGGACGGTGTCAGTAGAGCAGAGGACGGTGTCAGTAGAGCCGTGGATGGTGTCAGTAAAGCAGAGGACGGTGTCAGTAGAGCAGTGGACGGTGTCAGTAGAGCAGTGGACGGTGTCAGTAGAGCCGTGGATGGTGTCAGTAAAGCAGAGGACGGTGTCAGTAGAGCAGAGGACGGTTTCAGTAGAGCAGAGGACGGTGTCAGTAGAGCAGTGGATGGTGTCAGTAGAGCAGTGGATGGTGTCAGTAGAGCAGTGGATGGTGTCAGTAGAGCAGAGGACGGTGTCAGTAGAGCAGTGGACGGTGTCAGTAGAGCAGTGGATGGTGTCAGTAGAGCAGAGGACGGTGTCAGTAGAGCAGTGGACGGTGTCAGTAGAGCAGAGGACGGTGTCAGTAGAGCAGAGGACGGTGTCAGTAGAGCCGTGGATGGTGTCAGTAAAGCAGAGGACGGTGTCAGTAGAGCAGTGGACGGTGTCAGTAGAGCAGTGGACGGTGTCAGTAGAGCAGAGGACGGTGTCAGTAGAGCAGAGGACGGTGTCAGTAGAGCCGTGGATGGTGTCAGTAAAGCAGAGGACGGTGTCAGTAGAGCAGTGGACGGTGTCAGTAGAGCAGTGGACGGTGTCAGTAGAGCAGAGGACGGTGTCAGTAGAGCAGAGGACGGTGTCAGTAGAGCCGTGGATGGTGTCAGTAAATCAGAGGATGGTGTCAGTAGAGCAGAGGACGGTTTCAGTAGAGCAGAGGACGGTGTCAGTAGAGCCGTGGATGGTGTCAGTAAAGCAGAGGACGGTGTCAGTAGAGCAGAGGACGGTTTCAGTAGAGCAGAGGACGGTGTCAGTAGAGCAGTGGAAGGTGTCAGTAGAGCAGTGGATGGTGTCAGTAAAGCAGAGGACGGTGTCAGTAGAGCAGAGGACGGTTTCAGTAGAGCAGAGGACGGTGTCAGTAGAGCAGTGGAAGGTGTCAGTAGAGCAGTGAACCTGAAGTAGACCCCCGCACTGCCACGTCTCAGCCTGTATTTGCATTACATCTTTCTGAGTATTGACTGTAAGTAGTAAAGACATGACAGGTAAATATACGGCTGCCACACTTAACTCTCTCCAGGCTTGCTGGGACTTGATCGCTGGCTCTGTGCCCAGATCTGCTTTCTGTTCTCATTCCGGAGATGTGAAGAGGACAGAAGCTCCGTAGGATGGAGACCACCCACACTCCGGAGTCCGGATTGTCATTTTTTTCTACAAATCTACTATTTGCTGTCTTGCATTTTATTTACCATTTTAGTGAAATCCAAAAGAGACCCAAATCCTAACTAAAGGAGATTTAATTAGCTAAGGCTTATATTTTTATATTTGCATAATTCCTCCCACTGCTTGCATCAAAGCTGAGTGCTCATCAGAGGAGTACTGAGGCAGGGCGCTGGGCTGTTTTTTAGAAAGCTATGTACAGCCCCTCCCACCAGCCATGATCTGCTTGCATTGCATAGGGAAGCACAGAGGCCCGGTGATGGCATCACTGGTTCTAAAATAAGGTATGTAAAAAAAATGGAACGGTTTTCATTTCAAAATATCATTAACATGTTGATGAAGGGGTTAAAGAGGAACCAGAGAATATGAAGTCATATACCTGGCTGTACTGTCTGGCAGGGTTGCTAGTTATAAACTGATTTGCATTTTAATGAGTGAAATAAGTATTTGACCCCTTTGCAAAACGTGACTTAGCACTTGGTGGAGAAACCCTTGTTGGCAATCACAGAGGTCTGACGTTTCTGGTAGTTGGCCACCAGGTTTGCACACATCTCAGGAGGGATTTTGTCCTCTTTGCAGATCCTCTCCAAGTCATTAAGGTTTTGAGGCTGACATTTGGTCACTCGAACCTTCAGCTCCCTCCACATATTTTCTATGTGATTTAGGTCTGAAGACTGGCTAGGCCACTCCAGGACCTTAATGTGCTTCTTCTTGAGCCACTCCTTTGTTGCCTTGGCCGTGTGTTTTGGGTCATTGTCACGTTGGAAGACCCATCCATGACCCATTTCCAATGCCCTGGCTGAGGGAAGGAGGTTCTCACCCAAGAAATGATGGTACCTGGCCCCGTCCATCGTCCCTTTGATGCGGTGAATTTGTCTTGTCCCCAAAGCATAATGTTTCCACCTCCATGTTTGGTGGTGGGGATGGTGTTCTTGGGGACATAGGCAGCATTCCTCCTCCTCCTCCAAACACGGCAAGCTGAGTTGATGCCAAAGATCTTGATTTTGGTCTCATCTGACCACAACACTTTCACCCAGTTCTCCTCTGAATCATTCAGATGTTCATTAGCAAACTTCAGACGGGCCTGTACATGTGTTTTCTTGAGCAGGGGGACCTTGCGGGCGCTACAGGATTTCAGTCCTTCACGGCGTAGTGTGTTACCAATTGTTTTCTTGGTGACTATGGTCCCAGCTGCCTTGAGATCATTGACAAGATTCTCCTGTGTAGTTCTGGGCTGATTCCTCACCGTTCTCATGATCATTGAAGCTCCACGAGGTGAGATCTTGCATGGAGCCCCAGACTGAGGGAGGATGACAATTATTTTGTGTTTTTTCCTTTTGCGAATAATCGCACCAACTGTTGTCACCCTCTCACCAAGCTGCTTGGCGATGGTCTTGTAGCCCATTCCAGCCTTGTCTAGGTCTACAATCTTCTCCCTGACATCCTTGGACAGCTCTTTGGTCTTGGCCATGGTGGAGAGATTGGAATCTGATTGGTTGCTTCTGTGGACAGGTGTCTTTTATACAGGTAACAAGCTGAGATTAGGAGCACTCTCTTTAAGAGAGTGCTCCTAATCTCAGCTTGTTACCTGTATAGAAGACACCTGGGAGCCGGAAATCTTGCTGATTGATGGGGGATCAAATACTTCACTCATTAAAATGCAAATCAATTTATAACTTTTTTTTTAAAATGCGTTTTTCTGGATATTTTTGTTGTTATTCTGTCTCTCTCACTGTTAAAATGAACCGACCATTAAAATTATAGACAGATCTTTTCTTGTCAGTGGGCAAACGTACAAAATCAGCAGGGGATCAAATACTTTTTTTCCTCACTGTATATATGTAGCAGATTTAGGCTCTATTCACACTAATGTATTTTTTGATGCATTTTGCATTTTGCAGAAATGCAGGGAATTTTTTCAACATGGGTTCCTATGGAACATGTTCACATCAATGCATTCTTGTGCCCAGGGGCGGACTGATAACTCATGGGGCCCCCGGGCAATAGGAGATTATGGGGCCCCCGGGCAATAGGAGATTATGGGGCCCCCGGGCAATAGGAGATTATGGGGCCCCCAGGCAATCAGAGAGTATGGGGTCACACAGTATACACACACACAGTAAACAATCACACAGTATACACATACATGTACACACAGTATACACAGACAGATGTAAAAAAAACACAGATTTATAAATACTGTCCCTGGTTTTACTGAGGCTGGCAACCCTGAGGGGGCCCCCTAGTGGCCCAGGGCCCTCGGGCAGTGCCCTAATCGCTCAATGGTCAGTCCGCCCCTGCTTGTGCCTCTGCGTTTTTTGGAAAAGGTCGTTTTTTTCCGGCAAAATGCAGCATTTTGCATGTAATAGAGTTCAATCCAAATTGGATTACAAGTACCGCATTTTTACTGTGATTTTGCCGCAATTTGCGTTTTTCTTTAATTTACTTTTTTACACTGTATATAACTGGTTGCTAAGGAGGGGGCCGGGAAGTCATCAGCTGTCAGCGGGCTTCCTGCTGCATGTAAAAAAAAGAATTGCGGCTAAAAAAAAAACATGAAAAAAAACCCAGCGTGGGATCCCCCCACAGGTCCATACCAGGCCCCTGGGTCTAGTATGGATTCGGAGGGGACCCCCGCCCACGCCAACATTTTTTTTAGAAAAAAATGGCATGCCCCCCCCCAAATCCATACCAGACCCTTATCCGAGCATGCCGCCCGGCAGATCAGGAAAGGGAGAGGAGAAGAGACTGCACCCCCTCCTGAACCATACCAGGCCGCATGCCCTCAACATGGGGGGATGGGTGCTTTGGAGCAGGGGGGGCTCTGCCCCAAAGCACATCCCTCATTCACATCCCCCTATGTGAATGAGTATGGGGTACATTGTACCCCTACCCATTCACCAAAAAAAGTAGTGCAGTGTTAAAAAATACAGTAGACAGTTTTTGACAAGTCTTTTATTAAAAATATCTTCTTCATCCCTCCGGTCTTCCTCCATCTTCTCCCGCATCTTCATCCTCCGGGCTTCTCCTTCTCCCGCTGCTTCTTTTTCTTTATTCTTTGTCCGGTGTTCTTCTTCTTCTGCCACCAACGACCCTCCTCCAATGCTGCGTCCCACTGATCAGTCTGCGCAATGTCAAGCATTTCTTAGATAACAATGGGGGCGTGGCCATTGGATTACGTCGTTTCGGAGGCCCCGCCCCCTTGTGACGTCACCCCCTGGGGCATGATGGGAGGGGCGGGGCCTCTGGATGACGTCATCCGATTGCCACGCCCCCATCATTATCTAAGAAATGCTTGACATTGGCGCGGACAGATCAGCGGGATGCAGCATCGGAGGAGGGTCGTCGGCGGGAGCGGCGGCAGAGAAAGAAAAACACCAGACAAAGAAGAAAGAAGAAGAGCGGAAGAAGAAGCAGGGGGAGAAGGAGAAGCCTGGAGGATGAAGATGCGGGAGAAGATGGAGGAAGACCGGAGGAAGAAGCGGGGAAGAAGAAGAAGATATTTTTAATAAAAGACTTGTCAAAAACTGTCTACTGTATTTTTTAACACTACACTACTTTTGTAATGTACCCCCTATACTCATTCACATGGGGGGGAGGCCGGGATCTGGGGGCTTGTTAAAGGGGGCATCCAGATTCCGATATGCTCCCTGCCTGCAGACCCTGACAACCACCGGGCTAGGGTTGTCAGGAAGAAGCCCTTGTCTCCATAAACAAGGGGGCAAGGTGCTTTGGGGTGGGGGGGCGCAGAGCCCCCCCGCCCCAAAGCACCCAACCCCCCATGTTGAGGGCATGCAGCTCGCTCGTCCCCTTCCTTTTCTGGGCTGCATTCTTGGATTAGGGTCTGGTTTGGATTTAGGGGGGGGGCGCCATTTTTTTAAAAAATGTTGGCGTGGGGGGCACTCCACGCTTTTTTTTTTTTCAAGATTTTTTTTTTTTAGCCGGCAATTCTTTTTTTTACAATCAGCATGGAAGCCCGCGGGGATGCCTTTGCGATACGGCACTGTGTTGCTTTAACTGACAATTGCGCGGTCGTGCAACGTTGCACCCAAACAAAATTGACTTTTTTTTCCCACAAATAGAGCTTTCTTTTGGTGGTATTTGATCACCTCTGGGGTTTTTGTTTTTTGCGCTTTTCGATTTTTTTCTCCAAATTGTCGCTCTTTTTTTGTTTAAAAAGAGCGACAATTTGGAGAAAAAAATCGATACTGTTTACTTTTTGCTATAATAAATATCCCCCAAAAATATATAAAAAAAACTTTCTTTCTCAGTTTAGACCGATATGTATTCTACATATTTTTGGTAAAAAAAATTTGCAATAAGTGTATATTGATTGCTTTGCGCAAATGTTATAGCGTCTACAAAATAGGGGATAGATTTATGGCATTTTTATTATTAATTTTTTTTTTATTAGTAATGGCAGCAATCTGCGATTTTTATCGGGACTGCAACATTATATTAGACACTTTTGACACTATTTTGGGACCATTGTCATTTATACAGCGATCAGTGCTATAAAAATGCACTGATTACTGTGTAAATGACACTGGCAGGAAAGGGGTTAACCACTAGGGGGCGATCAAGGGGTTAAGTGTGCTCTAGGGAGTGATTCTAACTGTGGGGGGGATGGGCTTCAACTCACATGACAGCAATCACTGCTCCCGATGACAGGGAGCGGTGATCTCTGTCATGTCACTAGGCAGAACGGGGGACATAGGCACTTTACATAGGCACTTCCCTGTTCTGTCGCTCTGTGACACGATCGCGGGCCCCCGGCTGACATTGAGTCAGGATTCGTGAGCACGGTCACAGAGTATGCAGCGGATGCGTGTGCGCCCCACCGGCGGTGCGCGCGTGTCCACAATGCTGCAATTTAAAGGGGACGTACCTGTACGCCCATTTACCCAGCCGTGCCATTGTGCCGACGTACATGGTCGTGCGCTGGTCGGCATGTGGTTACACGGCGGCCGCCTTCCTAGCCCCCTCTTTAGCAACCAGTTATATACAGTGTAAAAAAATGCAAATCATGGCAAAATCAGGGTAAATTCTGACCGTTAGTACGCTCCTTTTGACAATTGTTGTCTAACTTTCGGCCAACAAATGTTGGGTGACAGGCTAGTAAATTTTCGGCAGACAACGGTTTTGACGTCAGATTTTCGTATGGTCAGTACACAAATCCATCACACGAAAGTCAAAAGTAAAAGCACGCATGCTCGGAATCAATGCTCACCAAACACGAAATTAGCAGAAGAGGCCCAAAGGGTGGCGCTCAAGAGCTGAAATTCCTCGTAGTACGTCACTACGTTCGTGTTTTTGGCCCGACAATTGTGTACCGTTAGTATGCAAGACAAGATCCTGGCACACGCCCTTTGGACAAAAATCAGACGCCTGGTTGGCCAACAATCGTACCGTGTGTACGAGGCTTTAGGCTGTATTGCAGTTTGATGAATGTGACCTTATCTATAGTACAAAAGCTAATAAACAGATCTGGAATAAGATGGATATATTCAATATTGCAGAATGTTTTATATATATATATATATATATATATATATTTTTTTTTTTTTTTTTATTTTTTTTTCATATAAATATTAAAAAATAAATAAAATATATAAATGGAGAGAGAGAGATTTTTTTAAAATGTAAATATATATATATATATATATATATATATATATATATATATATATATATATATATATATATATATATATATATATATATATATATATATATATATAAATATATATATATATATATATATATATATATATAGAGAGAGAGAGAGAGAGAGAGAGAGAGAGAGAGAGAGAGAGAGAGAGAGAGAGAGAGAGAGAGAGAGAGAGAGAGAGAGAGAGAGAGAGAATTTATATATATATATATATATATATATATATATATATATATATATATATATATATATATAAGTTAATATAAATATATTCAATGTTTAAACAATCAAGGACTATGTTATATTGTGTTTGTGTGTATTGTATATATATATATATACCGGCCCCAGGCCTATGGTATACGACAATTCTTATCTTCTCTATGAAGAACCTTTCATAAATCTCATAGACCTCTGTGAGTTCACTCCCATGAATCGTCCTTTCACTATACACAGCTGACATATCCATTCCATATTTCCCACTCAGACCCCAAATTCCTCCTCGCCGTGACACATAGCGTGGATGGAGAATCATTACTCATTTATTCCGGCCATAGAAGAAAATGGCTGACCTTGACCTCAGACACTATCCTTCAGTTCCAGGTGGGGTATGACGGGTTGGGATCTTCTTCCACACCTACTTTTGGGGGTTTCCCGCTTTTTTCTGCCCTATTAACCCCTTCAAGCTTCAACCGCCCCTTTAAGTGGGCTTTAGTGCCCTGGAGCGGTCCACTGTGAATGCATGTGTGCGGCGGCCGAGCATTAAAGTGCACTTTTCTTGGCACTTGGTTGGCAAGAGATTAAAGCTGAAATCCATTCATCATGTGTATTCTTCTTAAATCTTGGTGTATTTCTTCCAGATCTGTTCAGTAAGACTTTCCCTCTGTAATAAAGACCACTCACTGCTGCTCTCTCTCCTTGTGCAGGAGGACTGGTCTGGTCTCCGCCCCCTCCTGTAATTCTCTGTAGTGGGTGGGGCCTGTTAGGGTTCCTCCCACAGCTCTGCTCTCTCTCCTTGTGCAGGGTGACCGGTCTTGTCTCCGCCCCCTCCTGTAGTTTTCTGTAGTGGGTGGAGCCTTCTGGGCCCCTCCCACAGCTCTGCTCTCTCTCCTTGTGTAGGGTGACTGGTCTTGGCTCAGCCCCATGCTGTAGTTTTCTGTGGTAGGTGGAGCCTGATGGGCCCCTCCTACAGCACCGGCTATGTGTACAACACAGCGATGATGTCACGGCTACGTTTATATAGTAATATCTGGATTTGCAAGGTTTTTAAGGCAGACAAAGTAGATTTCTATTCCCCATGGCTATTAAAGTAGAAGTAAGGCAAAACTTCTTTTTTTTTTGGATACAGTAAGTGAGGGTTATGATTCCTGTCAATTTTCATGACTTCTGTGTCCAACTAGGGAGATTTCCCTTGAAATTCCTCCAAAGCAAGAGAATCTCTGGTTGTCACAGAACTAGTGTCCCCATTGGGAAGATTTCCCTTGACTTCCTGTCCCATAGCTAAAACAGGAAGTGAGAGGAAATCCATTTAAAGTGAGAGAATACCTGGTTGTCACAGAACTAGTGTCCCCATTAGGAAGAATTCCCCTCTATTCCTGTTCTGGGGACAGCGTAAAATTTGGAATTTTCTTTCACTTTTGGTGTCATAAGGACAAATAGAAAGGATGAATCTCCCTAATGGGGGACACAGCCAGCAATAAAAACCTGACGGGGGGTTCTAAACCCTCTCCACCCTATCCAAAAAACTTAAAAAAAAAAAAAATGTGACTTTAGTTATACTTTTAAGGCATATACTGTAGTTAAATTCTGTTTATTGTGCCCGGAGTTCAGCTTTAAGTTTTTAAATAGAAAATGAGGTAGACCATCGGCGTTGTCAGCCCGCCATGTGCGCTCCTTCGGTTGGCCCGCTGAGCTGCCTATCAGATCCATCCTTATAGACGGCCTATTGGTCACCTGTAGGAGATCACACGGCCGGCTGACAACACTGATTAGAATTGTGAGGCAGTGGGCTAGTGTGGTCAGCCTGCCGACTACATTAATTAGTTAATTAAAATGAATTAAATAAAAAATATATATATTTAATTAAATAAATAAATGAAATCAATTAAAATAATAACTAAACAAATACAATTAAATACAATATATATATATATATATATATATATATATATATATATAATTAAATAAATAAATAAAATCAATTAAAATAATAAATAAACAAATACAATTAAATAAAATAATAGATTATTTTTAGTCTCACAGTTATTTAAAAAATAAAATAAAGTAAAATAAATAAATAAAAAAAATATATATATATATATGAGTATGTGTATGTATGAATGTGAGATAGGGACCCTTAGGACTGATGTGACTGTACAATATATATGTATATATATAAAATAAATAAATATGTGCAACAGCTGGGCATTAAAGCCTACTTTTCTTGCCACCTCACGTGTTTCTGGTCGGCAAAGTGTAGGAGAGGTAGAGGACTGTGCCCCTTGTGATAGTAAAAAAAAAAAAACACCCTGTATGTACTGCATGATAAACACACATATGTTATCTCCCTGCATGCGCCCTCTGTTGGTGAAAATTAATATTTAACCCTTTTTGAATGAATGAGCGAATACACAGACAGCGAATGGACAGTGCGCCCTCTAATGGTGAAAATGCGCATTGCATATTCTGAGAATGAATATATATATATATATATATATATATATATATATATATATATATATATATATATATAAATAGATATAAATATACACACACCATATTGTAAAAAGTATTGGGACGCCTGCCTTTACACACACATGACCTTTAATGGCATCCCAGTCTTAGTCTGTAGGGTTCAATATTGAGTTGGCCCACCCTTTGCAGCTATAACAGCTTCAACTCTTCTGGGAAGGCTGTCCACAAGGTTTAGGAGTGTGTCTATGGGAATGTTTGACCATTCTTCCAGAAGATCATTTGTGAGGTCAGGCACTGACATTGGACAAGAAGGCATGGCTCACAGTCTCCGCTCTAATTCATCCCAAAGGTGTTCCATCGGGTTGAGGTCAGGACTCTGTGCAGGCCAGTCAAGTTCCTCCACCCCAAACTCACTCATCCATGTCTTTATGGATCTTGCTTTGTGCACTGGTCCAAATCATTTGGTGGAGGGGGGATTGTGGTGTGGGGTTGTTTTTAAGGGGGTTGGGCTTGGCCCCTTAGTTCCAGTGAAGGAACCACTTGGCGCCCGTGCTATAGCCGACAGATGCCTACAGCGTGGGCTTAAAATGCTGGGAGGGTGTACATGGATGTCGTCCAGTGCTCACGCTGCACGTGCGCCCCCTGCATGCTTTGTGATCGCTAAGTTCTTGGGACTCGGCTGATCACAGATTCAAGTAATAGGCCAATCCCGGCCCTTTATCACGTGATCAGCTGTCAGCCAATGATGGCTGATTCCATCATGTAAACAGAAGCCGGTAATCTGCTTTTTATCCCTCGCGCTGTCCAAAAATTAAGCCGATTTCTGGCTTCTGTAAAAGGGACATCAATCACATACAGTACCCACCAGTGCTGCTAACCAGTGCCCATCAGTACTGCTAATCAGTGCCCACCGGTGCCACCTGTCAGTGCCCATCAGTGCTGCTGAACAGTGCCCATTAGTGCCATCTATCAGTGCCACCTTATCAGTGCCTATCAGTACCATCTATCAGTGCCACCTCATCAATGCCCATCAGTGCCACATATCATTGCCCATCAGTGCTGCTGAACAGTGCCCATCAGTGCCACCTATCAAGGCAGCCTCATCAGTGCCTCCTGATCAGTGCCCATCAGTGCCACCTATCGGTGCTGCCAAACAGTGCCCATCAGTGCCATCTATCAGTGCCACCTATCAGTGCCACCTATCAGTGCACATCAGTGCTACCAAACATTGCCCATTAGTGCCATCTATCAGTGCCACCTATCAGTGCCGCCTCATCAATGCCTATCAGTGCCACCTATCAAGGCAGCCTCATCAATGGCTCCTGATCAGTGCCACCTATCAGTGCCCATCAGTGCTGCTGAACAGTGCCCATCAGTGCCACCTATCAGTGCCACCTCATCAGCGCACATCAATGAATGATAAAAATTACCTGTTTGCAAAACTTTATACCAAACTATGAAAACTGTTTTTTTTTTCAAAATTTTTGGTCAATTTTGTTTGTTTAGGAAAAAAAAAAAAAGCCCAGAGGTATTTAAATACCACCAAAAGAAAGCGCTATTTGTGTGAAAATTTCTTTTAAAAATGTCATATGGGTACAGTGTTGTATGACCGCGCAATTGTCATTCAAAATGTGACAGCGCTAAAAGCTGAAAATTGGCCTGGGCAAGAAGGGGGTATATGTGCCCAGTAGGCAAGTGATTAAAGTGTCAGCATACCAAGACATTTTGGACAATTTAATCCTCCCAACTTTTTTGGGAACAGTTTGGAGATGGCCCCTTCCTGTTCCAACATGACTGCGCACCAGAGCACAAAGCAAGGTCCATAAAGACATGGATGAGCGAGTTTGGGGTGGAGGAACTTGACTGGCCTGCACAGAGTCCTGACCTCAACCTGATAGAACACCTTTGGGATGAATTAGAGAGGAGACTGCGAGCCAGGCCTTCTCGTCCAACATCAGTGCCTGACCTCACAAATACGCTTCTGGAAGAATGGTCAAACATTCCCGTAGACACTCCTAAACCTTGTGGACGGCCTTCCCAGAAGAGTTGAAGCTGTTATAGCTGCAAAGGGTGGGCCAACTCAATATTGAACCCTACGGACTAAGACTAGGATGTCATTAAAGTTCATGTGCATGTAAAGGCAGGTGTTCCAATACTTTTGGTAATATAGTGTATATGAAAATTATGGAATTTAATTCAATGTATGACTTATGCCCTCTAGTGGTGAAAACACATAATGCATATTCTCTGAAATAGTACTGTAGAGCAGAGTTTTTCAATCTTTTTTTCAGTCATTACGCCCTTTAAAAATATGTGAATCCAAAAAATGTTGAGGAACCCCTATACATGAGAGCTCCCTCACTGGAAAACCCCCATCAGAGAGACCCCCCCATCATAAAAGCCTATCCCTCTATAGTGTCTGCTTGTCTCAATCCAGAACACTAAGTGTCATTTCTGTCTGCTGCCTCCTTCCTCTGCTATCAGCATGAGTCATTTCTGATAAGTTTTCCTGACACCAAGAGAAAAAAGGTGACAGGGAGGAGGGAGTTCTAGCACACAGTCTGTGATTGACAACCTCAGCTCCGTTCCTGTGTGCTGTGTAAAAGGGGGGTGGAGTCCCTTGCCTCCAATCAGCTCTCAGAGCTCTCCTCATTGAATGCAACTTCAGCTCCCCGCCCCCTGCTTTCTGAAAGCTCAAGACAAGCTGTATAAATTCTGGACTTTGAATGGCTGTGGAGGAGAGAAGACTGCAGATAAACAGGTACAACTTATGTAGGAGGATTTGTTTCATCTCTAGGCACATGCACTGCCGAAAAATGTGTTCGTTTTTATTTTCGTTTCTTTTTTTTTTTTGTTTTTTGGGTCATTCGTTATGATCGAAATTCATTCTTTGTTCTCTTCGTTTAGAAGGGACCGGCCTCAGGTGATACACAGAGATGAATAGACGTGTGCAATTCGTTTCTTTCCGAATTCGTTTTCAGACAAAATTCGACAAGTTCGTTCATTCAGAAATATTCAAATTAAGGAATTAACCCATTTCACAAATTTTTCCGAAAAATTCTTAAATTCTAACATTTGTAAATTCATCAATTCTGGCCCTAAAATAACTACACTGATATGCACCGCAGATATAGACGAATAAGGTTATATTGCAGTTGTAATCCATATGTTATATTGTTTTCTTTTTCTGTTGTATTGACCTGACTTTGCCCATTGTGGGTGTTAATAAAACTTATATTTGAAAAAAAAAAATCATAAATTCATAAATTCAAAAATCCAAAAATCCAAAAATAAGAATGAAAATCCGAAAATTCAAAAAGAAGGATATTATGAAAATAAGAACGAAAATTAGAAAATTAGTACCTTCGAATTTGGTAATTCGGAAATTCCAAAATCCGAAAATTCAAAAATCTGAAATAATAAATAACTAATAATAACTAATTATTAAATAATAGGTATTGGATTTTCCTTTCAAATTTGGCTGTTAGTGAACGTAACAAATACGAGTTTATCCGAAGTTACGAATTATCTGAAATACCGAATGCCGCATCTAAATGAATGGAACATAACAAATTAATAGTAATAAATAATAATAATAAAACGTTTTTATTATTTATTATTATTAATTTGTTACGTTCCATTCGTTTAGATGCGGCATTTGTTATTTCGGATAATTCGCAACTTCGGATAAATTCGTATTCGTTACGTTCACTAACAGCCAAATTTGAAAGGAAATTCCAATACCTATAATTTAATAATTAGTTATTATTATTATTAGCTTCGGGTTTTTTCTAATTTTCATTCTTATTTTCAGATTTTCGTTCTTTTGAATTTTCTGATTTTATTTCTTATTTTTGGATTTTTGAAATTTACGAATTTATAGATTTATGATTTTACGAATTTTGGAATTTTGGGAAAATTAGTTAAACGGGTTTTCGTTAATTTGAATATTTCCGAATTAACTAATTTGTTGAAATTCATCTAAAAACGAGTTTGGAACAAAACAAATTGCACACGTCTATTCATCTCTGTGTATCACCCGGGGCCAGTCATTTCACTGGGTATATGGAAGGGTTTACAACCACTTTACCCACTTCCTGTCCAGCGACATGTCCGTATGTCGCTGGACTTTCGGTGGTGATACGGGGATGATGGGTACAGCTGCAGGCATCACCCCGGAATAGATTTTTTTAGAGTCAGCGGTTGGCTCTCTTGTAATAGCAATCAGAGCAGCTTACCAGCCGCTCGATTGCTATTACAAGCAGCGGGAGGGGATATATCCCCCCTCCCGCCACCTTCCATGGCCCTCCCATTCCAACAAGATCGTCTTTGATTGGCTGTTTGTAATAGTAACCCAGAAGCAATAACATGACATCACTTCCAGTTTACTCGGAAACCATCGGCACCATTTTTTGAAAACAAAGCTCATTCATAAACGCCGATCTTGATGTTCTGAATGCTTTTATAGGCAGAGGAGGGATTTGGGTCTCATAGACCCCAGACACAGTAATACCTTGGATTACGAGCACAGCCACTGCTGGTCTATGCAGTTCTGTATGTGGCCAGAGGTATGGAGGCGCCAGTGTATGCAGTACCGCATGTGGCCAGAGGTATGGAGGCACCGGTGTATGCAGTACCACATGTGGCCAGAGGTGCGGGGGTGCCGGTGTATGCAATACCGCATGTGGCCAGAGGTGCGGGGGTGCCAGTGTTTGCAGTACCACATGTGACCAGAGGTGCGGGGGTGCCGGTGTATGCAGTACTGCATGTGGCCAGAGGTGCGGGGGGTGCCGGTGTATGCAGTACTGCATGTGGCCAGAGGTGCGGGGGGTGCCGGTGTATGCAGTACCGCATGTGGCAAGAGGTTCGGGGGCGCCGGTGTATGCAGTAACGCATGTGGCCAGAGGTGCGGGGGTGCCGGTGTATGCAGTACTGCATGTGGCCAGAGGTGCGGGGGGTGCCGGTGTATGCAGTACTGCATGTGGCCAGAGGTGCGGGGGGTGCCGGTGTATGCAGTACTGCATGTGGCCAGAGGTGCGGGGGGTGCCGGTGTATGCAGTACCGCATGTGGCAAGAGGTTCGGGGGCGCAGGTGTATGCAGTAACGCATGTGGCCAGAGGTGCGGGGGCGTCGGTGTATGCAGTAACGCATGTGGAAAGAGGTGCGTGGGGCCCCGGTGTATGCAGTACCGCATGTGGCCAGAGGTGCGGGGGTGCCGGCGTATGCAGTACCGCATGTGGCCAGAGGTGCGGGGGTGCCGTTGTATGCAGTACTGCATGTGGCCAGAGGTTCGGGGGCGCCGGTGTATGCAGTACCGCATGTGGCCAGAGGTTCGGGGCGCCGGTGTATGCAGTACCGCATGTGGCCAGTCATTTTGGACCGATTTCTGTCTAAAAGGGCCGGGGGTGCGATTTTGGTCATTTTAGACCCACCTCCGGCTCAAAGGGTCGGGGGTGCGATTTTGGTAATTTTGGACCCATTTCAGGCTAAAAGGACTGGCGGTGCGATTTTTGTAATTTTGGACCCATTTCAGGCTAAAAGGGCCTGGGGTGTGATTTTGGTCATTTTGGACCCATTTCTGGCTAAAAAGGCCGGGGGTGTGATTTTGGTTATTTTGGACCCATTTTGGGCAAAAAGGGCCGGGGGTGTGATTTTGGTCATTTTGGAACCATTCTGGGTTAAAAGGGCTGGGGGTGCGATTTTGGTAATTTTGGACCGATTTCCAGCTAAAAGGGCCGGGGGTGATAGTTTGGTCATTTTGGACCCATTTCGTTCTAAAAGGGCCAGGGGTGCGATTTTGGTCATTTTGGACACATTTTGGGCTAAAGGATCCGGGGGTGCGATTTTGGTCATTTTGGACCGATTTCCGGCTAAAAGGGCTGAGGGTGTGATTTTGGTCATTTTGGACCCATTTGGGGCTGTAAGGGCCGGGGGTGCGTTTTTGGTCATTTTGGACCGATTTCTGGCTAAAAGAGCCGGGGGTGCGATTTTGGTTATTTTGTGAGGCGCCGGTGTATGCAGTACCGCATGTGGCCACTGGTGCGGGGGCATCGGTGTATGCAGTAACGCATGTGGCCAGAGGCACAGGGGCGCTGGTGTATGCAGTACCGCATGTGGCCTGAGATGCGGGGGCGCCAGAGACATTCGGAGACACTCCGGAACCAAGTGTCTCTGAGCGTCACCGGCGCCCCCACACCTCTGGCCAAATGCGGTACTGCACACCCCAGCGGCTTGAATCCTGCTTGTCTTGCAAGACTAGTCAGAATTTAAAAAAAAAATAGCTGGTATTGCGCAAAGCGTGTTGCTCGCAATCTGAGGTTCCACTGTATCTCCATAAAGAGTATCTGTCACATGCCTATTGCGGATAGGAGGATATTTACATTCCTTGTGACAGCAATAAAAGTGATAAAAAGAATAAAAAATTAAAGCAACAGTGTAAAAAAAAAAAAGTATAAAAAATAAATAAAAGCCCTCCCGTGCTTGCGTGCAAAGGCTAACGTGTGCTTTGGTCCCGCACGCACGGAAATGGCGATCGTCCCACACATGTGAGGTATCACCACGAACATCACATCATGGGCAGCAATTCTAGCATCAGACCTCCTCTATAAATCTAGTGATAACCTGTAAAGGCTTTTAAAGCTTCACCTATGGATAGTAAAATTGATGTCTTTTGTTGCTGTAGCACAATTTTAATGCGTGACATGTTTGGTATCTATTTACTCGACATAACTTCATCTTTTATATTTTACACAAAAAAAAAATGGGTTATGTATTGTGTTTTTTTTTTTGCATTAACATAAAAAAAAAGTATTTCCCCCCCAAAAAATTGCGCTTGAAAAACCGCTGCGCAAATACCGTGTTATATAAAAAAAATTTGCAAAACCCACCAATTTATTCTCTAGGGCCTCTGCTTTAAAAAAAATATATATATAATGTTTGGGGGTCACATGTAAATGCGGAAATGCCATTTATTGGCTCTCCTCGACTCACGCTATCAGAGTGTGAGGAGAGCTGATTAGCGGCATCTCCTCACAGGAGAGACTGTACAGGTAATCAGGGCACTGATCATCTGTGCAGCCCCAGCAGTGCCCAGAAGTGACACCAATCAGTGCTGCCTTTCAGTGCCCATCTGTGCCACCCATCAGTGTTGCCCATCAGTGCTGCCCATCAGTGACACCCATCAGTGCCCATCAGTGCTGCCCATCAGTGCCGCCTATCCATGCCTTCCATCGGTGCCACCTATCAGTACTGCCCATCAGTGCAGCCTATCCATTCCGTCCATCAGTGCCACCTTTCAGTGCCCATCAGTGCCGCATATCAGTGCCCATCAGTGCTGCCTATCCATGCCATCCATCAGTGCTCCTCAGTGCCACCTATCAGTGCCCATCAGTGCTGCCTATCAGTGCTCATCAGTGCTGCATATCAGTGCCCATCAGTGCTGCCTATCCATGCTCATCATCATTTTTTCTGTTACCCAGGGATGTGGCAACCACCAACCACTGTAAAAAAAAAATAGCCTATCAGTGCAGCATATTACTACCTTCTCATAAGTGCCACCTAATCAGTGCCCTTCATTACCACCTACCAGTGCCCATCAGTACCACATATCAGTGCTGCCTATCCGTGCCATCCATCAGTGCTCATCAAAGCCACCTATCAGTGCCCATCAGTGCTGCCTATCAGTGCTGCATATTAGTGCCCATCAGTGCTGCCTATCCATGCCGTCCATCAGTGGTCATCAGTGCTGCCTATCAGTGCCCATCATCCATTTTTTCTGTTACCCAGGGATGTGGCAACCACCAGCCACTGTAAAAAATAACCTAGCCTATCAGTGCAGCATATTAGTACCATCTCATCAGTGCCACCTAATCAGTGCCCTTCATTGCCGCCTCATCAGTGCCCATCAGTGCCAAATAATCAGTGCCCTTCATTGCCGCCTCAACAGTGCCCATAAATGCAGCCTGTCAGCGTCCATCAGTGCCACCTCATTAGCACACATCAGTGAAGAAAAAAAATTACTTATTTACAAAATTTACTGACAGAAATGAAGAAAAAAAATTTTTTTAAATTAAAATTGTTGGTATTTTTTTTTATCATTTTCTTTTTCAGCAAAAAATAAAACACAAGTGATTAAATACCACCAAAAGTAAGCTCTATTTCTGTGAAAAAAAATGATAAAAATTTCATTTGGGTAGAGCATTGCATGACCGCGCAATTGTCATTTAAAGTGCGACAGCGCTGAAAATTGGCCTGGGCAGGAAAGGGGGGTAAAAGTGCCCTCAGAGCTGAGGAAGAGGGTACTACCCTTAAAACGTGTAAGGTTTGCCTGTCATATTGGGCTGGTGCGCCCTCTCTTTCTTGTGATTCTATAGTCTTCTACATCTTGTAGATCACACTGACACTATCTGGTGTCCTATGCAGACGAAGTAGGGGGCTCCAAGTACACGTAAAAGCTCCATTTAGACGTGCAGTGTAGGGGGGGAAAAACGCACAGTTGAGCGGATGTTCATACATCAGTCCCATGTGCAAGAGCCCTAACAACACAAGCAAAAACAACGGTGCACAATATAGCCAATAGTGTAGTGCAGACATTCTAAACCAGGGTTCTGCAGAACCCTAGGGTTCCTCCAGAGTTCGCTAGAGATTCCTTAAGCTGTGGTTGACTGACCTCCCATTTGATGGTGCCTTCATAGTTCCAGGTCCATGGCCACTCGGCTGTGGCTGACTGACCTCCCATCTGATGGTGCCTTCATAGTTCCAGGTCCATGGCCACTCGGCTATGGCTGACTGACCTCCCATCTGATGGTGCCTTCATAGTTCCAGGACCATGGCCACTCGGCAAAGCCAGTGGTATGATTGCTAGGGGTTCCTTAAGCTGTGGCTGACTGACCTCCCTTCTGATGGTGCCTTCATAGTTCCAGGTCCAAGGCCACTCGGCAGAGCCAGTGGTATGATTGCTAGGGGTTCCTTAAGCTGTGGCTGACTGACCTCCCGTCTGATGGTGCCTTCATAGTTCCAGGTCCAAGGCCACTCGGCAGAGCCAGTGGTATGATTGCTAGGGGTTCCTTAAGCTGTGGCTGACTGACCTCCCGTCTGATGGTGCCTTCATAGTTCCAGGTCCAAGGCCACTCGGCAGAGCCAGTGGTATGATTGCTAGGGGTTCCTTAAGCTGTGGCTGACTGACCTCCCATCTGATGGTGCCTTCATAGTTCCAGGTCTATGGCCACTTGGCAGAGCCAGTGGTATGATTGTTAGGGGTTCCTTAAGCTGTGGCTGACTGACCTCCCATCTGATGGTGCCTTCATAGTTCCAGGTCTATGGCCACTCGGCAGAGCCAGTGGTTTTATTGCAAAGGTGTCATTCTGGCCGCCAATGTAAGGGGTGTACATTCTTCCCACTTACCACCACCAAAGGAAAGGGTATTTTTCCAATGAACCCCAATAGTCTAATCTTACTAGGGGTTCCCTGAGAATTATTTTAAGGGTTCCTCTGGGGCAAAAAGTTTGGGAAATGCTGGTGTAGCAGGTTAAAATAAACAAAGTTTAGTAAATCTCCATAAAATGCACTCACATCTCATAGTAATGTGGAGCAGAGGAGCGGTGTGCAGGGCGGCCGGTCTCATACAGCAGTCTCCCAGTTCCACGGGACGGCAGCGGTGGAACGCTTTGGACATGGAAAGAAAACTCCCCACCTGGAGGATTTCCGGCTCCGTTCCAGCAAAGTCCCACCCTCAGGCGTCAGTCGCAGTATGCAAGCAGGGACGTGTTTCAGGGAAATCCTCCCCTTCTTCAGCCTGCCTAAGGGACTACCTCCTATCTTGCTTATACATCAATCAGCCATAACATTCTGACCACTCACAGGTAAAGTGACTAACATTGATTGTCTTGTTGCAATGACATCTGAAAGCCGGTGGGATCTATTAGACAGCAAATGACCATTTTGTCCTTGAAGTTGATGTTGCAAGCAGGAAAAATAGGCAAGCGTAAGGATTTGAGCGACTTTGACAAGGGCCAAATTGTAATGTCCAGACAAGTGGGTCAGAGGATCTCTAAAACTGCAGCTCTTGTGGGATGTTCTCGGTCTGCAGTGGTCGGGACTGACCAAAAGTGGTCCAAGGAAGGGTAACCGGCAACAGGGTCATGGGCGCCCAAGGCTCACTGATGCATGTAGGAAGTGAAGGCTGGCCTGTGTAGTCCAATCCAATAGAAGAGCTACTGGAGCTCAAGTTGCTTAAAAAGTGAATGCTGGTTCCCATAGAAAAGTGTCAGAACAGTTTGTTGTGTTTGGGGCTGCAGACCGGTCAGGGTGCCCATGCTGACCCGTGTCCACAGCCAAAAGAGCCTACAATGGGCACATGAGCTTCAGAACTGGACCACAGAGCAGTGGAAGAAGGTGGCCTGGTCTGATGAATTCAAGAACGGTTTGAGGAGGAACTCAATAATGAGTTTAAGGCATTGACTTGCCCCCCCCCCCCCCCCCCAGTTCTCTGGTTCTCTATCCAATTGAGCATCTGTGGCATGTGCTGGAAAAGCAAGTCCGATCCATGGAGGTTCCACCTCACAATATACCGTAAAAGACCTAAAGGATCTGCTACTGGCGGCTTGGTTCCAGATGCCTTCAGAGGTCTAGTGGAGTCCATACCTTGATGGGTTATGGTGGGGGGCCATAATGTATTTGGTGTATGGTGACCCTACATTGAGCCATCATTGGCAAGTATATGAAGAGCAATACCTAAATGCACAATATGCACTAGGGCACTTATGTTAAACTTGCGCAACATCTTAATTCATCCGTTAGACAGGTCTTCGGCACTTGGAATAGCAGTTCACCAAACAACCAGTCTGAGAAGATGTACAAAGAAAGAATGGAAGAGGACCGCTTCAGTTACTGGGGGTAGCGTTGCTTACAAAGTACCGGAGGGTGGTTTCCGCAACCTGCATTGACTCTAAGTTGCCGATTCTCTTACCGGAGTGAATGACGTGCTGGGGAAATCCTTCCCTACGCTTTCTCAACTCATCTGGAACCTCTCTCTATGCTTAATGCTGTCCGCTGCAACCGTGTTGCTGTCCATGTCCAATACTCGCCAAAAGAGTGCCAGATAGTCATGAGTTTCCCTATTCGGAAGGTTCCCCTACCCAAAATGGCCACCAAAACTCTCAAGAGTTCTGTGTCCAATCAGACAACTTTCCTTCTCGAGGCTCTATATAGGATCTCTAAGGGACAAATTCCCCTATGGGACCCCACAAGGCACAAGGCCACCTACAGGTGAGAAGACTAATTGCACCTTCCTACAGAGAGAACCTGCCTTACAGAGCAGGGCCTTTTGGCTAAGATCTAGTGTAGTATCTGTTCTTATCAGCTTCAAGCTCATTCTGTCCTTTCAGCGGATATGGTTGGCTGTATAGTACTCCTCCTGGTATAATGGGTCCTGAGGGATCCTCTCCATGGGATAGAAACCATAGTTCATTTTGATGCTCCCTCCACCCCTCAAGTGAAGTACTACTATTTGTACAGCAGGTGGCAGCATTTCCTCAAATATGGATCTATACAGAACAGTATGATTCTGAAGATCATTGTATCACATAATTTATACATTATAGACAATGACATCCTAAAATGAAAAAGAATAAAATTTACAAGGATATTATAAAGTAATAAATCGTGCTGGTAATTTCCCTACGAGCCCTGGGCCCTTTACATCCCTCAGCGGGGCCCAATCGGTGATTTGAGTGCCATAGACTGCAATGTTAAATCACAAAAGTCACAAGGAAGTTGCAAGTGAATTGCAAGCAAGTCACAATGTAATCGCAAGCAAGCCGCAAGACTTTGGGGTCGCAGCAGTATGAACCGAGCCTTGCGGTCCCGCAGCGGGACCCTTTCACATGTTCCGCAGTGGCCCCCTTCCTGTCGTTTGGGACCCCAAGTTTTAGTTACGCCTCTGGTGAAGGATGTTAAGTCACCTTTTCTGAAAAGGAGAACTAACAATTTAACAGTAGATTAAAATATAAACTTTTAAACATAGTATTTTTTTTCTAGCAAGAAGATACTCTAATTAGAGGACTTTTATTTTATTTATAAAAAAAATAAATAACATATAATAAAATAGTTATAAAACATAAACTTAAATAAATCAATCAATATAAATAAAATATTTATACAATATACATATAAATCAATCAACATTAATATAAGTAAATAAATATAATTAAATATTATTATATTACAGGATTTATAGTGTCAATAGTTCGCACAGCACTTTAAATAAAATATTTATAAAATAAATAACGTATAATAAAATATTTATAAAAGATAAACTTAAATAAATCAATCAATAAATATAAATGAAATAAATAATCTATAATAAAAATATTTATACTAGATATACAAATAAATCAATCAACATAAATATAAGTAAATAAATATTAATTATTATTATTATTATTATTATTATTATTATTATTATTATTATATTACAGGATTTATATAGTACTAATAGTTTGCACGGCACATTAAATAAAATATTTTTTAAATAAATAACGTATAATAAAACATTTATAAAAGATAAACTTAAATAAATCAATCAATAAATATAAATAAAATAAATAACATATAAAATATTTATTAAACATACATATTAATCAATCAACATAAATCTAAGTAAATAAATATAAATAATTATTATTATTATTATTATATTACAGGATTTATATGGTGCCAATAGTTTGCACAGCTCTTTAAATAAAATATTTATAAAATAAATAACATATAATCTAATGTTTATAAAAGATAAACTTAAATAAATCAATCAATAAATATAAATAAAATAAATAATATATCATAAAATATTTATTAAACATACATATTAATCAATCAACATAAATCTAAGTAAATAAATATAAATAAATATTATTATTATTTTATTACAGGATTTATATAGTGCCAATAGTTGGCACAGCTCTTTAAATAAAATATTTATAAAATAAATAACATATAATAAAATATTTATAAAAGATAAACTTAAATAAATCAATAAATCGAAATAGAATATATAATAAAATATTTATAAAATATACAAATAAATCAATCAACATAAATATAAGTAAATAAATAATAATAATTATTATTATTATTATTATTATTATTATATTACAGTATTACAGTATTACAATAGTTTGCACAGCACTTTAAATAAAATATTTATAAAATAAATAATGTATAATAAAACATTTATAAAAGATAAACTTAAATCAATCAATCAATAAATATAAATAAAATAAATAATATATAATAAAATATTTATTAAACATACATATAAATCAATCAACATAAAGCTAAGTAAATAAATATAAATAAATCAATCAATCAATAAATAAAATATTGATAAAATAAATAATATATGACAAAAAATATTTTACATTTATATAATAAAAACATTATAAAATATAAAGTTACATAAATCAATCAATACAAATAAATTCATAAATTTACATAAAATATTTATAAAATAAATAATATATAATGAAATATTCATAAAATATACATATAAATGAATCAATCAATATAAATTTAAATAACATATTTATAAAAGAAATAATATATTTATAAAATATACATATAAGTCAATCAATATAAATCTAAGTAAATAAATATAAATAATTATTACTATTATTATATTTCAAGATTTATATAGTGTCAATGCACAGTGCTTTAAAAAATATATAAAATAAATATTATATAATAAAAAAATTATAAAATATAAAGTTAAATCAATCAATCAATAAAAATAAATACATACATTTACATACAATATTTATAAAATAAATAATATATAATGAAATATTAATAAAATATACATATAAATGAATCAATCATATAAATATAAATAAATATAAATACCATATTTATAAAATAAATAATATATAATCAAAAATGTATAAAATATACATATAAATAAATCAATATAAATCTAAGTAAATGAATATAAATAATTATTACTATTATTATTATAATACAAGATTTATATAGTGTCAATAGTTTGCACAGTGCTTTTAAATAAAATATATAAAATAAATATTGTATATTAACAATGTATAAAATATAAAGTTAAATCAATCAATCAATAAAAATAAATACATAAATATACATAAAATATTTATAAAATAAATAATATACAATGAAATATTCATAAAATATATACATATAAATGAATCAATTAATCAATATAAATATAAATAAATATAAATAACATATTTATAAAATAAATAATATATAATAAAATAATAATAAAATATACATATGAATCCATCAATATAAATCTAAGTAAATACATAATATTATTATTATTATTATTATTATTATTATTATTATTATTATTATACAGGATTTATATAGTCTCAATAGTTTGCACAGTGCTTTTAAATAAAATATTTATAAAATAAATAATATATAATAAAATATAAAGTTAATCAATAAAAACTAAAATATAAATAAAATATTTATAGAATAAATAATACATATTAAAGTATTTATGAAATATAAACTTAAATAAATCAATCAATAAATAAATAAAAATACATAAATATAAATAAAATATTTGGAATACAAATAATATATATTAAAAAATGTATAAAGCATACATATAAATCAATCCATCAATAAATATAAATATTAACAAAATATAAATATGAATTTCAATATTTATAATCTAAATAAATACCTAACTATTATTTATATTACTTTTATTAAGGGCTAATAGCTAGAGTATACTTCATTAAACTGTGGGAATTATTGAGTCACTCACAGCACATTTTAAGGATAGTAGTTCCTTTGAGGGGTTAAAGGCACACGGTCGTCACTGGGGGAATATTCAAGAAACAGCAGGAGCTGTGCAGAGAGCAGGGAGATCCTTGCACTGCAGCTTCCCCTCCAGCAAAGAGAACCATAAGCAGCACAGCAGTGACTTCTCCAAATCTGCAGACATACCAAGACTTGTAGGGTGTTTTTTTTTGTGTGTCTTTTTTGAAAAGGATAACTAGCGGAAGAAAACCCATCCATAAAACACTTTAATTTCCGGCACGTGCCAGAAATGTAACACTCCTATTGGTTGTGCTCTCAACCACACTGTCAGACCATCCAATGGCTGGTGTCATAACTGATCACGTGTGCAGCATCATGGCAGTTGTAGATTAAACAGAGGCAAAGATGGCAGCTTCCTTGGAGGGTTTACTTACACTTCAAGTTTCTCCGCAGACATGGATGGGCGCAGTTTGCCATGATTAGGGGGTGTGGCCATGAAGCCCTGCTCTCACCGTCTTTCCTCAGTCCTCTGGATTGAGTGCCTGAGGACATCTTGTGGCAAACATGAGGTACTGCAGGGATCAGTTCCAGATTGCAGTTGTAGCTATTTTTTTAACCTCCAAAGAGATATTTAAATAATAAAGAAAAGAAATTGCCCAGATTTGGAATTTAACGCTAGAGCACATGGCATGCACAGCTTTTTATTCAAGAGGAATTCAAGACAAAAGGTACAATTTTCAGGGTGCTGCTTACACTCCGTTAACATTTCTAGAGGTACTCGGGAATCAGTCCTTTGTCTTTCCAAGAGGCCAGGAGATCAGTCCCTTGCCTTCCTAAGGGATCAGGGAGATCGATCCCTTGGCTTTCCAAGGGACCAGGGTATCAGTCCTTCTCCTTTCCAAGAGATCAAGGGATCGGTTCCTTGTTTTCCCAAGGGACAAAGGATCTATCCCTTGTCTTCTTAAGGGACTAGGGGATCAGTCCTTTGCCCTTCCAAGAGACCAGGAGATCAGTCCCATGCCTTTCCAAAAGACCATGGGGAACAATCCCTTGTCTCCCCAAGGGATCGGGAGATCCGTTCCTTGCCTACCCAAAGGATTAGGGGATTGGTCCCTTGCCTTTCCAAGGGACCCGGGGATGAGTTCTTCTTCTTTTCAAGAGACCAGGGGATTGTTGCCTTGCCTTTCCAAGGGACCATGGGGATCTGCCCCTTGTCCTCTCAAGGGGACCAAAGAATCAGTCCTTTGCCTTTCCAAAAGATTAGGGATTGGTCCCTTGGGAAGGCAGAAAATGGTCAATTTGGAGCTGTCTATGAGCCAGTAGGATACAACTAAGGACAGGGGGTGAATCTTATTAAAGCCTTCCCAAGCGATCAGGTTATCGGTCCCTTGCCTACCCAAAGGATTAGGGGATTGGTCCCTTGACTTTCCAAGAGACCAGGGGAAAATTTCTTCTTCTTTCCAAAAAAACAGGGGATTGGTGCCTTGCCTCTCCAAGGGACCATGTGGATCTATCCCTTGTCCTCTCAAGGGGACCAGAGGATCAGTTCTTTGCCTTTCCAAGAGATCAGGGATTGGTCCATTTAGAAGGCAGAAAATGGTCAATTTGGAGCTGTCTATCATTCAGTAGGATGCAGCTAAGGACAGGGGGTGAATCTTATTCAAGCCTTCCCAAGCAATCAGGGGATTGGTCCCTTGCCTCCCATAGGGACCTTGGGATTAGTTCTTCTTCTTTCCAAGAGACCAGGGGATTAGTCCCTTGCCTTTACAAGGGACCAAGGGGTCAGTCCTTTGTCTTCCCAAGATACCAGAGAAGGTACCTTGCCTTAGTGGTATAGTGCTTCTGTACCACTTCCCAATGGACCAGGGGATCTGTCCCTTGTCTTCCCAAGGGACCAGGGGGATTGCCCAGATTTGGAATTTAATGCTAGAGCTTCCCCTAAAGGCCCTGGGAATGCACAGCTTTTTTTCAGAAGGAATTCAAGACAAAAGGTACAATATTCATGGTGTTGCTTATGCTCCGTTAACATGTCTAGATGTTTCCTATAACATAATCCGGGCCCTCTTTATTACACATCCTTCCATTTCCACTTCCAGTGTTCTTCCATGTTAATGAGAGGATGGGGGTGAACTTTGCCTGTGCCGGCATTATTGAATTCCTTCCTCCTCTGACTCTTATCGTGCCTTCTATTCCCGGGAGATGGAGGGTGCCGCTAACAATAGCAATGTGTTTACCAGCGGCCGTTTCCTGACAATAGAAAGTCTTTATCGCCGCGGCTGCTGGAGAATGAACACATTGATATCCGCTGTTTTCATGAGTTCGAGGTGCTGGAGGCGGAGTATTTAAAGGAAATTTCCATGAATAGGTTATGATCTGATTAGTGTGATCCTTCTCCAGGGGCCGTGTTGCGTTTATCTCCCTACACTTTGGAGGCCACTTTTAAAAAAAAAAATATTTTATTTACTATCGGTGCTAAAATATTTATGATTATTTAGGAATTTTCTTATATTTTCTTATTAATCAAATCTTTGATATTTTCTTGGACTCATTTTATTGTTACCACTTTCAGCCAGCAGGTGGCACTCCAAGCAAGTCTCAAATGTGTTTCCGTGTGTTTTAATACAGACCTAAGCGGCTCACCTCCCTCTACACCTCTGCTTGTGGAGACGGCAGCATCTGAAAGTGAATCTGATCATTTTCGGCATAGAATAGGATTTTCTTTAACATAGGGTTGCTAGAGCATTGGTATCCAAAGTGCGGCCTGGGGGGCCAGATGGGGACCTTTTCTTGTCCTTATCTGGCCCTTGGGTACTATTCTTCCTATTGACACTAATAATAGGGCACCATTCCTCCCACTGACACCAATGATGGGGCACCATTCCTTCCACTGACACCAATAATGGGGCACCATTCTTCCAACTGACACCAATGATGGGGCATTATTCCTCCCACTGACACCAATTATAGGGCACCATTCCTCCCACTGACATCAATGATGGGTCATTATTCCTCCCACTGACACCAGTGGGTTTCCTCCGGGTACTCCGGTTTCCTCCCACATTCCAAAAACATGCTGGTAGATTAATTGGCTTCTGTCCAAAATTGGCCTTAGTATATGAATGGGGACCTTGGATTGAGAGTAGGGAATGATGTGAGTGTGGGATGTACAGGGTTACACCCACACTCACTCAGGTTGAACTGGATGGACTGGTGCCTTTATTCAACCTTACTAACTATATGTAACTATATGTTACCAATTATAGGGCACCATTCCTCCCACTGACATCAATGATGGGGCATTATTCCTCCCACTGACATCAATGATGGGTCATTATTCCTCCCACTGACACCAATAATAGGGAACCATTCCTCCCACTGATACCAATGATTTAGCATTATTCCTCCCACTGACACCAATGATGGGGCACTATTCCTCCCACTGACACCAATTATAGGGCACCATTCCTCCCACTGACATTAATGATGGGTCATTATTCCTCCCACTGACATCAATAATAGGGAACCATTCCTCCCACTGATACCAATGATGTAGCATTATTCCTTCCACTGACACCAATGATGGGGCACCATTCCTTCTACTGACACCAAAGATGGGGCACCATTACTTCCACTGACACCAATGATGGGGCACATTCCTTCCACTGACACCAATGATGGGGCACCATTCCTCCCACTGACATTAATGATGGGTCATTATTCCTCCCACTGACATCAATAATAGGGAACCATTCCTCCCACTGATACCAATGATGTAGCATTATTCCTTCCACTGACACCAATGATGGGGCACCATTCCTTCTACTGACACCAAAGATGGGGCACCATTACTTCCACTGACACCAATGATGGGGCACATTCCTTCCACTGACACCAATGATGGGGCACCATTCCTCCCGCCGACACGATTAATGGGGCACCATTCCTTCCACTGACACCAATGATGGGGCATTATTCCTCCTACTGATAGGAACAATGAAAGCCTGTTCTCCCCTAAAGCCTAAAGGACAGTTAACTGGCCCCTGTTTAAAAAAGTTTGGAAACCCCTGCTTTAGAGTAGAGATGGGCCGAACACCCCCCCTGTTTGGTTTGCAGCAGAACTCCCGAACAGGGGAAATGTTCTAACCCGAACGGCGAACCCCATTGAAGTCTATGGGAGCCGAATAAGAAAAATCAAAAGTGCCCATTTTGAAGGCTTATATGCAAGTTATTTACCATAAAAGGGGTATGGGGGTCTGGGGAGACACGTACATTTTTTTAAGAAAACAATTAGTTTTTTTAAGGAGCAGTGATTTTAATGATGCTTAAAGTGCAAAAGTAAAAATGAAAAATTCCTTTAAATATCGTGCCAGGGGTCCCTTTAGTCTGCCTGTAGAGTGGCGCATCTGTACCATGTATAGAACCTAATGCAGCAATAATGACATTTCTAAAGAAAAAGAAAAACACGTCAAATCACATTTAAAATGACTCAAGCATGCACCCAGCTATTAAAAAAAAAAACGATGTTTTAAATTTTTTTTTTTTTAAATGGCAAGGGGTACCCCCAAAATCCATACCAGACCCTTATCCGGGCATGCAGGCCTGAACCATACCAGGCCACATGCCCTCAACATGGGGGGAGGTGGGTGCTTTGGGCAGGGGGGTTCTACTCTGGTGGCACCGCCTCCTTCTGACGTCACGGACGGGTGCATGCTGGGTCATTGACATCAGAAGGGGACGTGCCATCTGGTGACGTAGCCTGGAGGCTCCGCCCCTTACCTATATAAGAACTGCCAAACGGTTTAGCCTGCAGTAGACGGCCAGCCTTCATGTCAGTGGGAGCGGTTTTATTTTTCAGGTGCGATGGTGGACGGTAGACACTGTTTTTTTATTTTTTAATAAAGGAATTATCAAAAACTGTGTCTGTGTTTTTATTACTTTTTGACAATTTTTTGGTGAATGGGTAGGGGTACTATGTATCCTATACTCATTTACAAAGGGGGGGTGGGATCTAGGGGCCCCCTTATTAAAGGGGGCTTTCAGATTCCGTTAAGCCCCCTTCCCGCATACCCTCACAACCACCGGCCATGGTTGTGGGGATGAGGCTCTTGTTCCCATTAACATGGGGACGAGGTGCCTTGTGGTGGGGGGGGGGCTCCTGCCCCAAAGCACCCACCCCCCCATGTTGAGGGCATGTGGCCTATTATGGTTCAGGAGGGGGTCGCTCGCTCATCCACCCCTTTCCTGGCCTGTCAGGCTGCATTCCCACATAAGGGTCTTGTATGGATTTTGGGGGTTACAACACGCCGTTCTTTTTTTTAAATGTTGGCGTTTGTTTTTTTTACCGGCGGGGAAACCCATTGACAGCTGATGACTCATCGGTTGGTAAAGGATGCCGTGGCCCGCTTCTTAACAACCAGCTTATACTGCGCCCTGATTGGGCAAAGCTTGCAGCGCGCATTGCATTGCAGGGCGTTCAGCGGGGCGAACACCCCCTGAACACCCTGCATATTTGGGTGCTCCCCAAACGGGGCGAACAGCCAATGTTCGGCCGAGCTTATGCTCGGGCTGTACTATTTGCCTATCTCTACTTTAGAGCACTCTTCCTATTTTGCACTTACTCCTCTGATTCCCCCCCCCCACACACACACGTACAATATTTAAAACCTAAACAGGGCCCTTCCCATATCTCCCACTTGGCCTCTCTACAGTATGTGGGGAGGCTACATGAGCATCCGGTGTATACCCATACTGTTCAACAGGGTTAGATTAAAGTAAGATTTGTCAAGGCAGCTTGGCCAGTTAGCTGGGTCCTTGGGGTTCTGTGCCATAGTGGGATGGTTACAAAACATGGGCCATCTGGTGGTATGGTGCTTCTGTACACCAAATGGGCCCCAAGGGGCCAGGGGACTGATTCTTTGCCTTTTCAAGGTACCAGGAGATCTGTCCATTGCCTTCCCAAGATACCAGGAGATCAGTCCCTTCCCTTTCCAAGAGACCATTGAGATCGGTCCCTTGGCTTTCCAAGAGACCATGGAGATCAGTTCCTTGGCTTTCCAAGAGACCAGGAGATCAAACCCTTGCCTTTCCAAGAGACCATGAAGATCAGTCCCTTGTCTTCCCAAGGTACCAGAGGATCAGTCCTTTGCCTTTCGAAAAAAAAAGACGAGGAGATCAGTCCCTTGCCTTTCCAAAAGGCCATGGAGATTGGTCCCTTGGCTTTTCAAGGGAGCAAGGGATCAGTTCTTTGCCTTTCCAAGAGACCATGAGGATCGGTCCCTTGCCTCCCTAAGGGATCAGGGTATCGGTCCCTTGCCTTCACAAAGGGATCAGGGTGTCGGTCCCTTACCTTTGCAAGGGATCAGGGGATTGGTCCCTTGCCTTTCCAAGGGACCAGGAGATTAGTCCTTCTCTCAGGGCCGATCCTAGGGTCACAGACGCCTGGGTGCAGAAATATTTCTGGCGCCCTCACGTGGGCGTGGTCATCTTACCAACTCCTCCCCTTTACAAATGTTACTATGGCAACGACTCAAACACAGAGATGCTCCCCTTAGTGCCGGTTCACACAGGGGCGACTTGTCAGGCGACCTAGTCGCCTGACAAATCGCCTCCCGTTCTGTACAATGGAACCGTTCTAATAGGAGCGACGCAAGTCACTCCGACTTAGAAAAAGGTTCCTGTACTTCTTTTGTGGCGCCTTGAGGCGACTTGCATAGACTTCTATACAGAAGTCGTTTTGCAAGTCGCCGTGGATGTCGTGTGCAGGTCGCCTCGTGAGGCGACTTGCAAGTCGTGCGGCCCCTGTGTGAACCAGGGCTAAGTCTTCATTACCCTAGGATCTTCCCATGATCTTTTAACAATAAAGAAAATACAGGAAGAGTGTGAACTAATGAGACCTGGAGGGGAGTCTCTCTGATGCACACAGAGAGGGCTGTCTGTTAGAGAGTCTGTTAGAAAGAGCCCCCAGACATAGTACAGGAGACGGTCAGAGACTGCAATCATAGTACAGGAGATGTTCAGAGACTGCAGACATGATACAAGAGACGGTCAGAGACTGCAATCATATTACAGGAGATGGTCAGAGACTGCAATCATAGTACAGGAGATGGTCAGAGACTGCAGACATAGTACAGGAGATGGTCAGAGACTGCAGACATGTTACAAGAGATGGTCAGAGACTGAGGACACGATACAGAAGATGATCAGAGACTGCAGACATGTTAAAAGAGATGGTCAGAGACTGCAGACATAATACAGGAGATGGTCAGAGACTGCAGACATAATACAGGAGATGGTCAGAGACTACAGACATAGAACAGGAGATGGTCAGAGACTGCAGACATAATACAGGAGATGGTCAGAGAATGCGGACATATTACAGGAGATGATCAGAGACTGCAGACATACTACAGGAGATGGTCAGAGACTGCAGACATAATACAGGAGATGGTCAGAGACTACAGACATAGAACAGGAGATGTTCAGAGACTGCAGACATAATACAGGAGATGGTCAGAGAATGCGGACATATTACAGGAGATGATCAGAGACTGCAGACATACTACAGGAGATGGTCAGAGACTGGAGATATAATACAGGAGATGGTCAGAGACTGCAGACATAGTACAGGAGATGGTCAGAGACTGCAGACATGATACAAGAGATGGTCAGAGACTGCAGACATGATACAGGAGATGATCAGAGACTGCAGACATAATACAAGAGCTGGTCAGAGACTGCAGACATAGTAAAGGAGATGGTCAGAGACTGCAGTTCCTATGGACGTTAGTAGATAATGGCCGATCGGCCCTCTCACCTGACCCAGCGATACAGTAACAACGGTTCCTCTAATCAGGAGTCAGCTCACTCTGAATTGCCCGTGGCGAGTCCGCTGAGTAGCACCCAGATGTGTATTCCTGTAATGACTCCATTCCTTTCTCCGCCAGGCTGTGTGACTTTCCCTCTGGTGGCGCAGGGCAGCGGGGTTCTCTCTCTGATGGTGTTCCCTCAGCACTGTCCTCTCTCTCTGAAGTCCTGGGTGTACTTCCCTGAAAGCTTTCCCGGGCTCCTGGCTCTCTCTCTCCCATTCAGCTGAGCATGCTGTGTGGGCTGCAGTTTCCGTGTTATAGTGGGGCTGCCAGTCCTCGGGACTACATGTCCCACAATCCTGCTCTTTGCTCCTTTTTTTTTTCTTCCCTGGCCAATATGAAGGCGGGGGAAGAAACATAGTGCTCCGCTCACTAGTACAGCAGCGCGCGCGCAAAGAGGAGAGGGAGAGGGGTGTCACCTGGTGCGGTAAAACATGGTATCACCCCCCTCCACCAACTATAGTCGCCCCTCAGTACAGATCCCCCTCCACTAAGTATAGACCCCCCTCCGTCAGTGCAGACCCCCCACTAAGTATAAACCCCTCCCCCAGTATAGACCCCCCCATCAGTATAGACCCCCCAGGACAAAACACCCCCCTCTATCAGTATAGACCCCCTCAGGACAAACCAAACACCCTCCATTAGTACAGACCCCCTCAGGACAACACCCCCTCCATTAGTACAAAACCATCCCCCTCCATTAGTACAGACCCCCCAAAACAAACCACCCCCCTCCATTAGTACAGACCCCTCTAAAACAAACCACCCCCCTCCATTAGTACAGACCCCCGGGACAAACCACCCCCCTCCATTAGTACAGACCCCCCCAAGACAAACCACCACCTCTCTATTATTACAGACCCCCCGGAACAAACCACCCCCCCTCCATTAGTACAGACCCCCTGGACAAACCACCCCCCCTCCATTAGTACAGACCCCCCTGGACAAACCACCCCCATCCATTAGTACAGACCCCCAGGACAAACCACCCCCTTCATTAGTACAGGACCCCCCAGAACAAACTACCCCCCCTCCATTAGTACAGACCCCCCCGGACAACCACCCCCCTCCATTAGTACAGACCCCCAGGACAAACCACCCCTCCATTAGTACAGACCCCCGGCACAAACCACCCCCATCCATTAGTACAGACCCCCCCAAGACAAACCACCCCCCTCCATTAGTATAGACCCCCCAGGACAACCCCCTTCATTTAGTATAGACCCCCAGGACAACCCCCCCTTCATTAGAATAGACCCCCCCAAGACAAACCACCCCCCTCCATTAGTACAGACCCCCAGGACAAACCACCCCCTCCATTAGTACAGACCCCCCCAAGACAAACCACCCCCCTCCATTAGTACAGACCCCCCCAAGACAAACCACCCCCCCTCCATTAGTATAGACCCCCCAGGACAACCCCCCCTTCATTAGTATAGACCCCCCCAGGACAACCCCCCCCTTCATTAGAATAGACCCCCCAGGACAACCCCCCCTTCATTAGTATAGACCCCCCAGGACAACCCCCCCTTCATTAGAATAGACCCCCCAGGACAAACCCCCCCTCCATTAGTATAGACCGCTGACAAAGCAGCCTCCCCTCCATTGAGCTAATTAAAAAACACCCGGGCGGCAGCTGGAGAGGACAGTGTACAGCCGCGTCGCCCGGGTGGAGAACTGAGCGTGTCAGGCTTGGGCAGCAGGCGGGAGTTACACAGGAGGAGGAGAGCTGGAACACGTCGGGAACGGACCGCCCCCCCCCCCATGACGTCACTGCGCGGCTGGTCTCTCTGCACACAGAGACACAGCCGCTACGATCTGTGGCTTGTTCCGCTCTCCTCCTCTGACAGGAGGAGGGAGGGGGGATGGCTGGCTTAGGCAAGAGACACAGCGACGGCGGCGGCTGCGGTGACCGGCGGAAAGAGCCGCCGACATGGAGAGGAGGGGGAGGGAGGGGAGCACTCTGGCGCTTCAGCGCCCCCACCTCTGTGGCGCCCGGGTGCACTGCACCCCGTGCACCCCGGCCAGGACCGGCCCTGCCTTCTCCTTTCCAAGAGACCAAGGGATTCCTCCTTTGCCTTCCCAACGGATATCTACCCCTTATCTTCTCAAGGGACCACAGGATTAGTCCTTTGATTTTCCAACAGACCAGGGGATTGGACCCTTGGGAAGGCAGAAAATGGTCAATTTAGAGCTGGCTATGAGCCAGTATTATGCAACTAAGAACAGGGGGTGGATCTTATTCAAGCCTTCCCAAGCAATCAGGGGATCGGTGCCTTGCCTTCCCAAGGGGCCAGGGGATCAGTCCTATTTCTTTCCAAAGGCCATAGGGATTGGTCCCTTACCTTTAAAAGGTACCAAGGGGTCGGTCCTTTGTCTTCCCAAGATACCAAAGGATTAGCCCCTTGCCTTCCTAAGGGGCACATCTAGTAGTATGTAGAGTTGCCACCTCATCCCTTTAAACCCAAACACTGTTGAATTACACAGGTTCTGAGGCTAATTAAATGCAGATAAGGCACCAAGTGATTTTTAATTATCACCTTAATCAGCCACAAAACCCGTGTAATTAATATGTGTTCGGGTTTAAAGGGATGAGGTGGCAACCCTAGTAGTATGGTGCTTCTGTACCACCAAGAGAGCTCCAATGGACCAGGGGACTAGTCCTTTGCATTTTCAAGGTACCATGGTATCTGTCTATTGCCTTCCCAAGGTACCAGGGGATCAGTCCTTTGTCTTCCCAAGGAACCAGGGAATTGGTCTCTTTGGAGGCCGAAAATGGTCAATTTGGAGCTTTCTATAAGCCAGTAGGTTGTGACTAGGGACGGGTGGTGGATCTCAGTCAAGCCTATAGGCAAGCAGACAATAACCACCCTCTCGATTTATTTTATATATGACCATTTATTTCATATGTAATTTTTTTCTTATGGCTAATTAAAGGGTTGATGTGGCCATTTTTCAAAGCCATGTCCATGTATTTCCTGGGGTCACAATGGGGGGGGGGGGGGGGAGCAAAATTGATGAAAGCGGTAGTTATGACTTTAGTACAGTTTCAGTGTTTGCTGGAGGCCATCAGCTGCTCATAGATTGTTGCATGGATTTTCGGGTTGGGTGACCTTTCAGCACTGTCTACCGATTATTTTCCATGTGTCAGTGTTCCTGCCAACTCCATTTCTAGCAATGGGGATTCTAGGAAAATGTCCCTGGTCATTGGTCCGCTCCCATGATGCTCTTGGCCGCAGGGGCACATTAGCCCGGTAGGTCAGCGGCCGGTCAGTGTGATCATCCAGCGTGGTTCTGGTCCTGTGTCCGGTATTACATCATACCATTTGATAGATGTATTGTGTCTGCAGGAAGTCTGCCCGGCGTTTCTGTGAGAATTACTCAATCGCTTCAGCAGGCCGCGGATTATTCATCTCCACTTTCACTTATCCCCCCCACCCACCAAGCCACAGGCATGGAGAGGAGCCATCAGATGGGAATAACCCTTCGCCTGCCAAAATCTTATAAACCACAGACCAGTAAAGGGTTAATGGGAATTGGAATATTCACTTCTTTTTTTTCCCAGACATTATTGTGACATTTCTTTTAAATAATTTTTGATGGGTTTGGATGTCTTCACAGTTTTGTTGTTCCATTTGTTTCCATTATCATCTGCAAGATTCGATTTAGGGGACCTTAACGTGACTTGACAGCTCAGCTCCCCCTCCCAGCAGTTACTTCCCCCCCCTCCTAGCAGTGATTTGGCAACTCATCTCGCCCCTCCCAGCAGTGACTCAGTGGCTCAGCTTCACCCTACTGATTCAGCAGCTCACCTCCCCGGCTCCCTGCTCCCAGCCCTCTCAGCAGTCTTGCCGCAGCTCAGCTCCCCCCTCCCAGCAGTGACATGGCAACTCAGCTCCTTCCTCCCAGCAGTGATTTAGTAGCTCAGCTCCCTCCTTCCAGCAGTGACTTGGCAGCTCAGCTCTTCTCTCCCAGTAGTGATTCAGTAGCTCAGCTCCCTCCTCCCAGCAGTGGCACAGTAGCTACGCCCCTTCCTAGTAGTAGCCTGCTCCCTCCTCCCAGCAGTGACTTGGCAGCTCAGCTCTTCTCTCCCAGCAGTGATTCAGTAGCTCACCTCCCTCCTCCCAGCAGTGACACAGTAGCTACGCCCTCTTCCTAGCAGTACCCTGCTCCCCCCTCCCAGCAGTGACACAGTAGCTACGCCCTCTTCCTAGCAGTACCCTGCTCCCCCCTCCCAGCAGTGACTTGGCAGCTCAGCTCCCTCCTCCCAGCAGTGACACAGTAGCTACGCCCTCTTCCTAGCAGTACCCTGCTCCCCCCTCCCAGCAGTGACTTGGCAGCTCAGCTCCCTCCTCCCAGCAGTGACACAGTAGCTACGCCCTCTTCCTAGCAGTACCCTGCTCCCTCCTCCCAGCAGTGATTTGGCAGCTCAGCTCCCTCCTCCCAGCAGTGACACAGTAGCTACACCCTTTTCCTAGCAGTACCTTGCTCCCTCCTCCTAGCAGTGACTTGACAGCTCAGTTCCTTCCTCCCAGCAGTGGCACAGTAGCTAAGTCTTCTTCATGGCAGTACCCTGCTCCCCCCTCCCAGCAGTGATTTGGCAGCTCAGTTCCCTCCTCCCAGCAGTGATTCAGTAGCTCAGCTCCCCCTCCCAGCAGTGACTTGGCAGCTCAGTTCCCTCCTCCCAGCAGTGATTCAGTAGCTCAGCTCCCCCTCCCAGCAGTGACTTGGCAGCTCAGCTCCCTCCTCCCAGCAAGGCACAGTAGCTAAGTCTCCTTTCTAGCAGTGACTTAGCAACTCATCTCCCACTGCTCACCCCTCCCAGCAGTTACTCATCAAACCCTGATCCCCTCTCCCTGCAGTGACCCGACAGCTCATCTCCTCCTGAACCCTCCTCCCAGCAAATCAGCTCCTCCTCCCAGCAGTGACCTAGCAGCTCAGCTCACCCGGGTTCACTCTATCCTCCTAACAGGAATTACCCTAATTATGACCTTCATGGCAGGATCTTCATATACCTGTGTGGGGGGGGGGGGGGGGGGGCTCTTTGAAATCCATATCTTAACGTTTGGCCTGTAGCTGTATAATGCCCTTCATTTCTATGATGGTCTATCAGAGGGTATATTTTGATGGACATTTCCAGTGGACGAGTTGCCCGTGAAGGGGTTAACCTCGCCGCCCAATCGGGTACCAAACCTCAGAGGGAGATGGTGACTCAGATTCGGCGGCTTCCTCTCCATTTTTCGGACAATGTATTTGCAGGCGGTGAGCGCGCAGCGTGGAATTCTGGGGAGGGGAGAGGGCGCCGGATCGCAGTTGGTGAATGGATTTAGCAGACAGGAATCTTATCTGCATGCGGGGCGGGATGGGGAGCTATTTGTACTCCGGCCAATTATTAATAAATCTGGTCCAGTCCCAGCTGCTGCAACTCACATAGACGAAGTTAGGAGGGACCGGAAACGCCGCACATGACCCCACCGTTCCGTCTGTCACTTTAGATGGGTTCATTGTAGCACCCAAAATCTGGTAATAGACAAAGAAATCCTTTATAAGCCATTCGTTACATTACGTCATAATCTGCACCTTTCCTGGTGATCCTGCCATGACGGTCCTTGATGGTCCTTGATGGTTCTCAACCAGGGTTCCATGGATCCCTAGGGTTCCTCCAGAAGTTGTTAGGGGTTCCTTAAACAATGACCAGCTTCAACACAATAAAATAACGGCTGGTGATCACAAATTGTTGGTCCTTGTCCAGGCACTTCCTGTTAGAGAGTGACAACGCTCTGTTCCTGTCTCTCAAACTTGCTCTTGTGTTGTCACCTTGTCCGATGGGCTTGCAATGGAGATGACAAGGCAATTTTAACACAATAAAATAATGGCTGGTGATCAGGCCCGGATTTACTCCCTTTGCCGCCCCAAGGCCGGGTCCTTCAATGCCGCCCCCCCCCCCCCCCCCCCCACACACACACACACACATACACACACCACGTCCTTTATCGATGACTTCTACAATAGATCAATTAAAAACATATCTCCATACACGAGAACACTGAAAATAACTGGCTTTAATTGTACAGACTAAAATATTTCAGGGTAAGCGCGCGAGGGGTAAGGATTTTTCGCAGGCAAATTTTCAAGGCAATGGCTGGTGTTAGTCCTTCAATCATCCCCGGCACCATGGTTGGTATGGTGTCAGGATGATTGAAACACATTACTTCTATCATTACATTGTAATATAAACTGAAATAGTTCAACTCACCATAATGCAGAATCATTGGGAGCCCTGAGCGTGTCACTTGCCACCATCTCTTGTCACTTGCCACGCTGCCTGCCACCAGATGGGGATGTCGCTTGCCACGCTGCCTGCCACCGGATGGGGATGTCGCTTGCCACGCTGCCTGCCGCCAGATGGGGATAACACTTGCCACGCTGCCTGCCACCAGATGGGGATGTCACTTGCCACGCTGCCTGCCGCCAGATGGGGATATCACTTGCCACGCTGCCTGCACCGGATGGGGATGTCGCTTGCCACGCTGCCTGCCGCCAGATGGGGATAACACTTGCCACGCTGCCTGCCACCAGATGGGGATGTCACTTGCCACGCTGCCTGCCGCCAGATGGAGGATATCACTTGCCACGCTGCCTGCCACCAGATGGGGATGTCGCTTGCCACGCTGCCTGCCGCCAGATGGGGATAACACTTGCCACGCTGCCTGCCACCAGATGGGGATGTCACTTGCCACGCTGCCTGCCGCCAGATGGGGATATCACTTGCCACGCTGCCTGCCACCAGATGGGGATGTCACTTGCCACGCTGCCTGCCACCAGATGGGGATGTCACTTGCCACCAGATTGGATGTCACTTGCCACCAGATGGGGATGTCACTTGCCACCAGATTGGGATGTCCCTTGCCATGCTGCCTGCCACCAGAAGGAGGAGGGCGGAACAGCGGTGCGGGCAATGAGAGATGTCATCTTTCTCCCTCGCCGCCGCACCGCTGACATTACTTGCTATTTTTTCAAAAATGGCGCCGGGCGGCGCAAGTATGCTACTGCGCATGCGCCGCCCGGCGCAAGTACGCTACTGCGCATGCGCCGCCCGGCCGAGCGCTTACGAGCTTTCCCAAGCCCGGCCGGCTTCGGAACGGCGCATGCGCAGTTTCGTGGTCGGCTCGCGGCCATCTTTTCTATGGGCACTGGTGCCCATAATAGACTGCAGCACGAAAGGGGGGGCGGCCGCGATGTCGCTGCAGGAGCGGCACCGCCCCTACACCACTGCCGCCCGAGGCCTGGCCTCGGTGGCCTTGTGGCTAATCCGGCCCTGCTGGTGATCCTGACATGGTAGTGCTTTGTTCAGGCACTTCCTGTTATAGGGTGACAACGCCCCGTTCCTGTCTCTCAAATTTGCTCTTGCGTTGTCGCCGTGTCACATAGGTTGGCAATGGAGATGAAGTGGCTATTTCAGCACAATAAAATAATTAGGGCCAGATAAAAGTAGGGCAGGGTTTCTCAACCAGGGTTCCATGGATCCCTAGGGTTCCTCCAGAAGTTGTTAGGGGTTCCTTAAACAATGACTAGTTTCAACACAATAAAATAACGGCTGGTGATCACAAATTGATGGTCCTTGTCCAGTCACTTCCTGTTAGAGAGTGACAACGCTCTGTTCCTGTCTCTCAGATGTGCTCTTGCGTTGTCACCTTGTCCGATGGGCTTGCAATGGAGATGACGTGGCTATTTCAACACAAAATAAAATAATGGCTGGTGATCCTGCCATGTAGGTCCTTGTCCAGGCACTTCATGTTAGAGGGTGACAACGCTCTGTTCCTGTCTCTCAAATGTGCTCCTACGTTGTCACCCTGTCCTATTGGGCTTGCAATGGAGATGAAGTGGCTATTTCAACACAATAAAATAATTAGGGCCGGATAAACGTAGGGCAGGGTTTTCTCAACCAGGGTTCCATGGATCACTAGGGTTCCTCCAGAAGTTGTTAGGGGTTCCTTGAACAATGATCAGTTTCGGCCTCTCAGATAAGTTTCCAGTGACACCATTGATCTTTTTAGCTATCTGTAAGGGGGTACAGACCCTGGAACTCAGCACAGGGATGGTGAGAACCCCTCATAATGGGCACAGCAAGTGTACAGACCCGGGAACTCAGCACAGGATGGTGGGAACCCCTCATAATGGGCACAGCAAGTGTACAGACCCGGGAACTCAGCACAGGGATGGTGGGAACCCCTCATAATGGGCACAGCAAGTGTACAGACCCGGGAACTCAGCACAGGGATGGTGGGAACCCCTCATAATGGGCACAGCAAGTGTACAGACCCAGGAACTCAGCACAGGGATGGTGGGAACCCCTCATAATGGGCACAGCAAGTGTACAGACCCAGGAACTCAGCACAGGGAAGGTGGGAACCCCTCATAATGGGCACATCAGGTGAACAGACCCGGGAACTCAGCACAGGGATGGTGGGAACCCCTCATAATGGGCACAGCAAGTGTACAGACCCGGGAACTCAGCACAGGGATGGTGGGAACCCCTCATAATGGGTACAGCAGGAGTACAGACCCGGGAACTCAGCACAGGGATGGTGGGAACCCCTCATAATGGGCACAGCAAGTGTACAGACCCGGAACTCAGCACAGGGATGGTGGGAACCCCTCATAATGGGTACAGCAGGAGTACAGACCCGGGAACTCAGCACAGGGATGGTGGGAACCCCTCATAATGGGCACAGCAAGTGTACAGACCCGGGAACTCAGCACAGGGATGGTGGGAACCCCTCATAATGGGCACATCAGGTGAACAGACCCGGGAACTCAGCACAGGGATGGTGGGAACCCCTCATAATGGGCACAGCAAGTGTACAGACCCGGGAACTCAGCACAGGGATGGTGGGAACCCCTCATAATGGGTACAGCAGGAGTACAGACCCGGGAACTCAGCACAGGGATGGTGGGAACCCCCTCATAATGGGCACAGCAAGTGTACAGACCTGGGAACTCAGCACAGGGAAGGTGGGAACCCTCATAATGGGCACAGCAAGTGTACAGACCCGGGAACTCAGCACAGGGATAATGGGAACCCTTCATAAAGGTTTGCCTCATTGTCATAATATATTTGTGAATGTAATTTTACATCAAGTGACATTTTTGTCTTTGGTTATGAAGACACAGTCAGACCGGCAGCTGAGTGGGGGGGGGATCGGAGGGAGGAACTGCCTACTGTTTAACTCTCTGATGACTCAATGACAGCTAGCAAGGGATAGATAATTAATTAACAACAGGAAATGAACAGCCCCCGGCTTCATTCTGGAGAAGGCATTGGTGGAGGCTCCTTCCCATTCTATAGATGGTCTATTCCTTCAATGCATGCAAAATGAAACAAAAAAAAAGAAATAAAAAGATCCAATCATCACACACACACACTGAGGGTCTCAGAAACAAGATTCTATCTCAAGTACAGAAAACCAGCACTGAGAAAAATAAGGAGGTGGCCATTGCTTAACTCCTTCAGAAAATGCCAGCCACCTGGCTTTCTCCAGCCTCAGTACTTACCAAGACGATAACCCGAAACAAGCATACAGATAAAGGACTTGGTGTGAAGGCCAAAGCTTGTGATCTGCAATATATTGCAAAAATATTGAAGCCATTGGATCAGCATGGTGGCCAAGGTAGCAAAACAGATCAGCAACGGCAGCGGAGTCATTCTGTCAGTCCAGGTTTCCATTAAAGGTAGGCTAAAATGTACAATTTGAATTCCCTTTCAACTGAGTTCTGCACGCCTGCTTGAAGTAGACATCGGTCTAGAAGTGGGAGTGGCCTCTCTGATGGGCGGGGGAGGTACGTAGGTGGAGCATTGGGTGTTCTAGTGTCTGAAAAGAAAACTTTTTCAGAATTGATTTAGTTTAGTTTTGGAATTTGATTTGCATTGAAATTGAATTCAATTTGACCAAATTTGGAAAATTCCAATCGGCATTCGAATTCAAATTCGAGTATGGCTGCCAAATTTTTTACATCTAAGAACTGCAACATGTTACATTTCGTATTCAGTTCCAAATTCGAAGCAAATTTGAATTTCGACTAGAATTTTGTTATATCGGTCAAATTTTCGTTTAGTTGTTTCAGAGGATTCGGTTACATTTGTTACCAGCGGCGGCCTATCCATACGAGGCACCGCCCCCCCTAAGCTATGCGCCGGCCCCTAATTACATGCAGGGCGCCGGACGCATGGATTCCAATGAAGGTTTTGTTTTTTTTGTTTTTTTAGAAACACGTGATTAGAGCCAGAGGCTCTAATAGGCTTCAAAAAAGGGTGTGTGACAATAGCGAATGAATATTCGCCATTGTCTTCCTGATTCTTCGCCGGGCCAATCCCGATTGGCTGAGAGGAGAAGCGATCCTATTGGCCACTGAGGTGGAGGAGGGAGGAGACACAGGGGAAGCCGTGCTGCCGTGAAGCTGAGTGTAAAGGGCTTACTATGCATGCACCAATAGCGCATTGCTGCAAGAGAAAATCCGTGCAACTGAGCACGCGCCAAAGAAGACTCAGTGCGCCAACCCGCACCTGTGCAGAAGACCTGATGAAAAAAGGCAGGAAAATGCCCAGCAGGAGCACAGGAAGTGACCTCAACCTGATGGAAAAAGGTGGGAAAATGCCCAGGAGGCGCACAGGCAGTGACCTCAACCTGATAGAAAAAAAAAGAGGGGAAAATGCTCAGGAGGCGCACAGGAAGTGACCTCAACCTGATGGAAAAAAGACGGGAAAATGCTCAGGAGGCGCACAGGAGTGACCCCAAACTTCCCTATATAAGCCCAGCCCAGACACTTCCAATTGCTGGATTATCTTCAGTCCCCCCTTATTCCTGTGCTAGTGTGTGATCTGTCTGGACTTGTTGTGACCTGGAAACCTATTTGACTACTCTTGATTGCTGCTTGCCATTGACCTCGGATTTGTACCTTGACCATTCTACTTCTTTGCCCCTTTTGTACTCAGCTGCCAGATTGGAACCGACCATGGCTTAGATCTGGACCATTCTTCTTCAGATGAACCCTTTTATACTTTGTTGCCAATCTGGACTTGACCTCAGCTCGGATCTAGGACAAATGCTTGCACGGTGCTCCGCACCCTGGCACCCATGCCACTTGGTGTCTACCAAGTCTCTGTCTCTATCTTCAGAGGCTTCAAGGACCCGAGGTGCAAGGGAGGCCTCCCCACTACTTTGGTCTCACCTCTGGTACGTGGCCCTCGTGACACAGAGGAAGGAGGAGACCCAGTGTAAAGCTGCCGCTCGCTGCCCGGAGGAAATCCGCAACCTAGATGGGGTAAGTGCGGGGACTGACCGAGAGCCCCCCCCCCCCCGCCATTGGGCACCACTGGGCACCACCATCTTTTTTTTTGTAGATACATTGGAATTTCCGAACAAAGAAAAATTTGTCCGAATTTAGATTTGGAACTAAACAAATCGCACAGGTCTAATGACTTCCTCTTTTTAAGAAGGCCAATTACCTCCAATAAATAAAAGGAAGAATCAGTTTGCCTTCTCAACCAAGCTAAGGTTCCTTGCTGTTCAATCAGCACCTTCAGCTGCCGGAGGGGCTCATTATCGCCCCCTAGCAGAAACCTCACCAGCAACCTAGCTCAACAGCACAAGTTCAGCTGATAAATTTGTAGTCACCCCTATTGTTCAGCGGTGAAACTATTACAGGGGCACACAATGCAACAGCACCTGTGTCGGGGGGATGTTATCCTACAAGGAAAGGAAAAAGCAAGCCTCATTTGTCTCGGTCTTCCTTTATGACCTGCATGAGTCAGCGGCACAGTTGCAGCGTGATGACCAAACAACCGAACAGCTGCTGGGAATTCGTCTATGGTTTTATTTCTGTCTAATAGTGTCAAAAAGTGACAACAGAAACAAGGTTTACATCTTCTAAAAAAAAGGAGATTTAGGCATTGGTGTTCAAGAATTTCGATGCTGATGAAGCACGGGCGACCGATGGAAAAAAAAAAACCGATCCGGCAAGCAAAAAAATTTTGACACCCGAAGATACAATGCTGCTGTGGAATGATCTTAAAGCCCAGTATTGCACTCTGTAGTAGATAGGGCACAATAAATAGTATATAGAAGGATATTCAAAATAAATAAAATGAATTTCATTAAAAATAAATATGTCCTTAAAAGGTATCTTAACCAAAAAAACTAAAATGCCATATATTGCTTCCAGTCCTTAAATGTGGTGGCTGCACTTTTTTTTTGGAGGGGGGGAATTTGTTATCTTATTTATTGTAGAGCATTGAGAAGTTGTTGTGAAAGACAACCATGGCCCACATGTCAAAGACATTCTAATTCCAAAAGAAGGACAGTCCGTTGAAATGAAGGACAGTTGGGAGCTATGTCCAACTTTTGGGTGGCATTGAGCAGCCTGTCTTTCATTACCCAATTCTTCCACCACTGGGCACCACCATCTTGTTTTTTGTAGAGCATGGAGAAGCTTGTGTGCACGTCAGCTTTCATTGTGATTGACACTTCTAGATTTCGATAAGTCACCTCCCCCACAACCACCAGGCCAGGATGTGGGGAAGAGGCCCTTGTCCTCATCAACATGGGGACAAGGTGCTTTGGTGCTTTCCTGGCCTGCCGGGCTGCATGTTCAGATAAGTGTCTGGTATGGATTGGAGGAAAACCCACACTGTTTCTTTTTAATTTTTTTATTGCCGCCGTTTTTTGCTTACATTCTGCTTCATTATAACTTTAGGAACATTTGGATACATCCGAATATCCGAAAATCACATTTTTGTCAGGGAAACAAATTAGAACGAAATGCACATGTCTAAGGCTTGAAAGCTATGCAGACGGCAAAAAAAATATATCAACAGAGGTTCTAACTTTTCCATTCTTTACCCAAAACCAAAAAAGTTTTGGCTGGCATTGAGCAGCCTGGCTTTCAAGACCCAACTTTTCCACCATTGAGCATCACATTCTTTTCACGATGTGAAAGTCAACCACAGTCCACATGTCCAAGACAATCAGATTTCAAAAGGACAGTCCATCGAAATAAAGAACAGTTAGAACCTATGAAGACAGCAATAAAACGTTGACAAAGGTTCTAAGTCTGCAACTCTCAACATAAAAACAAAAAGGAGTTTCGGCTGGCAATGAACAGCCTGTCCTTCAAGACCCAATTTTTTCGACCATTGGGCACCATTATCTTGTCTTGACCCACATGTCCAAGACATTCAAATTCCAAAAGAAAGATAGTTGGGAGCTATGACGACAAAGGTTCTAACTCTGCAACTCTACCAAAAATCAAAATTAAGTTTTGGCTGGCATTGAGCAGCCTGTCCTTCAGAGCCCAATTTTTTCACCATTGGCCACCACCATCTTGTCTTGGCCCACATGTCCAAGACATTCAAATTCCAAAAGAAGGACACTTGGGAGCTATGTAGACAAAGGTTCCAACTCTTCTACTCTCTACCCAAAGCAAAAAGAAGTTTTGGCTGATGTTGGGCTTCAAGGGCGAGAACAGAAAAGGAGAAAACTGTGATTGTTTCCAGTAAGGGGCTTCAAAGCCTTTATATGTTGCGGTATCTCTACAATACAAGTGCAGGGGGAGGATCCATAGGCTGGGATTCCATCGTCCATGACTAAGAATGATGCCACCTCTTTGAAAGACTCTGAAGAAAAGTCCTGACTGAGAGGACAATGGCCCTGTTTTCCTCTTTAATGATTGGGAATTGAGTGGAGGCCTCAAGAGGGAAACCAGGCCGAGAAGAGGGAGGGATGTTGGAGATCTCGAATAAACTTCAGCCTGTGGTGCAGCATTAAAGTGAACATAATGTTTTGTCCTGCGCAATGCAAATGTTTGCTTTAAGAGACCTGGCTTGTTGCTATGAGCTGCACAAACTGTATAAATTAATTCTGACCTCCTCCATCCGTAGCTCACAATGTTTCATAAGAGAGAGTCAAGCTTTAATAGATGTCTCGCTCATTACTCCATCATTATTTGCATCTAATGTATGGGATGTATACATTATCCAGAAACATGTGCTAGTGATTCTCTCCCGCAGTGTTTGTCTCGCTCTTCCTCTGTTTGCTTCACATCATAAATTCTATATTCATTTCTTGGCCAGCTCCCAGCGTTGCTGTAGCGTGCTGCAAAAATTGCATAAACAGCGCACATCCTGTATCACATTCCCGGGGAAAATGTCCTTAGATAGCTCAAGGTTTCTCATCTTTTACATTTATCTTAACATCTCTGCCTGGGACAGCCTTAGGTGGCCTATACAAGCTCCTCATAGGTTCCTCTAAACACTATTGTTCGCTAAGCCACCCCCATTCCTGGTGTATCCTGCCCCCTAGGATCCTTAAAATCAAGATGGTGTGGCTAAAATAGGAACAGTTGGTGTGAAGTTGGGCGATAATTTACCCCCAAAAAAAGGGCAAGGTGGTGGTTTGGTGGCACAAGAACTCTGAGCTTAAACCTTCAGTGTTTTATAGCACATAGAGCCAGGGCAGGGGCAAGAGGTGGGCAGGAGGGGCGGCTGCCCTGGGCACTGTGGCATTATGTGAGGTGGGAGGGCACCGTGAGAAGATTGGGGGGGAGCTGATTTATGTTGGAAGAGGGAATTTGGGGGGGGCGACAGGGGTAAGAACTGTTCTACAAGGGGACATTTTTTTGGGGGGGGGGGGGGGTTGGGTGCTAAGAGTGGTGATTTAGGGGGATTTGTGTTGGGAAGATGATTTCTGCTAGAGTGGGGGACTGGGGGTTTTGTGCTAGAAGGGGGGATATAGTAGAAAGGGGGGGGATTTGTGCTTATAGGGATGATTGGGATGTATTTGTGCTAGGAAATTAGGAATTGGTGGGGGGGTGCTAGGAGGGGGAGTTGGGGGGGGGGTTGTGCTGGAAGGGGGGATTTGGAGTGGAGGATGTTTATTTGGAGGGGATATTTTAGAAGTATAAGATATGTGCTAGTAGGGTTTAATTTTTTGGGAAGGGGGGATTTGGGGGATGGGGGACAAAGGTTTGTTCTGGGAGGGGGAACTTCAGGAGGGGGTGGATTTGTACTGGGAAGAGGGGGAATGAAGGCTTAGAGGGTAATCATGCAGATTAGTGCTCAGGTTTTTTTTACGGTGGGGGTTCTGACACATAATGCTCATGCATCTTGGGGGGGGGGGGGCAATTTGACAAGTTCGCCCTGGAATATAGATGACCTAGTCCTGTCATGGATCACTTAAAAATAAACATTACCCAGTAAACTGATAGTTACATTTCTTACCCCAGCACTTGCAGTTTGCAAATTTCAATGCTGCTGGCTTCTGCTCTCTCAGTGCTGCTTGCCTGAACTTCCAGTCTTCACAGGAAAGAGTTAACAGTGCCGTTTGGGGTCAGTCTATTAGATCAGCTGCTAAAAGTGCTTAAAAGGGTTTACTATAACTATACTGTAGATGTAATCCCTAACTGAAAGACATTTAGTTTGCTAAAGCCCTGGGTGTTATAAACAGTTGCCACTTCCTGTCTACATGCACTCCACTGATTTCTCTGGGTGGGTTACCTGATCGCCTGCAGCCTCTTTGCAGCTATTTCCTGTCTATATGTAGTCCAATGATGACTGCAAGCAGGGCTGTCTTAATGCATGCGGGAACCATGATAATCTTGCATTACATCATAGTTGCCAACTGTCACGGATTTGACAGGACAGTCACGCTTTTTACTAAGAGGTCCCGGGAAGGCAGCGTCCCGGAACCTGTACTGGGCCCTCCTGATCCCAGTATTGTGCCCTTCTGCCTCCCCCCATACTGTGCCCTTCTGCCTCCCCCCATACTGTGCCCTTCTGCCTCCCCCCATACTGTGCCCTTCTGCCTCCGCCCGTACTGTACCTTCTGCCTTCCCCTGTACTGTGCCCTTCTGCCTTCCCCCATACTGTGCCCTTCTGCCTCTGCCCGTATTCTGCCCTTCTGCCTCTGCCCATACTCTGCCCTTCTGCCTCCACCCGTACTCTGCCCTTCTGCCTCCGCCCGTACTCTGCCCTTCTGCCTCCCCCGTACTGTGCCCTTCTGCCTCCGCAGACTGTTCCATTCTGCCTCCGCCTGTACTGCGCTCTTCTTCCTCTCTTCCTCCCCCCATACTATGCCCTTCTGCCTCCCCCCATACTGTGCCCTTCTGCACCCGCCCGTACTGTTCCCTTCTGCCTCCATCTGTACTGTGCTCTTCTTCCTCCCCCATACTGTGCCCTTCTGCCTCCCCCCATACTGTGTCCTTCTTCCTCCCCCCATACTGTGCCCTTCTGCCTCCCCCCATACTGTGCCCTTCTGCCTCCGCCCATACTGTGCCCTTCTGCCTCCGCCCATACTGTGCCCTTCTGCCTCTGCCCGTACTGTGCCCTTCTGCCTCCGCCTGTACTGTGCTCTTCTGCCTCCGCCTGTACTGTGCTCTTCTAACTCCGCCTGTACTGTGCCCTTCTGCCTCCGCCCGTACTCTGCCCTTCTGCCTCCGCCCGTACTCTGCCCTTCTGCCTCCGCCTGTACTCTGCCCTTCTGCCTCCGCCCGTACTCTGCCCTTCTGCCTCCCCTGTACTGTGCCCTTCTGCCTCCCCCCGTACTGTGCCCTTCTGCCTCCCCCCGTACTGTGCCCTTCTGCCTCCGCAGACTGTTCCATTCTGCCTCCGCCCGTACTGCGCTCTTCTTCCTCTCTTCCACCCCCCATACTATGCCCTTCTGCCTCCCCCCATACTGTGCCCTTCTGCCTCCGCCCGTACTGTTCCCTTCTGCCTCCACCTGTACTGTGCTCTTCTTCCTCCCCCATACTGTGCCCTTCTGCCTCCCCCCATACTGTGCCCTTCTGCCTCCCCCCATACTGTGCCCTTCTGCCTCCCCCCATACTGTGCCCTTCTGCCTCCCCCCATACTGTGCCCTTCTTCCTCCCCCCATACTGTGCCCTTCTGCCTCTGCCCATACTGTACCCTTCTGCCTCCACCCGTACTGTGCCCTTCTGCCTCCGCCTGTACTGTGCTCTTCTGCCTCCGCCTGTACTGTGCTCTTCTAACTCCGCCCGTACTGTGCCCTTCTGCCTCCGCCCATTCTGTGCCCTTCTGCCTCCGCCCATACTGTGCCCTTCTGCCTCCGCCCGTACTGTGCCCTTCTGCCTCCGCCCGTACTGTGCCCTTCTGCCTCCGCCCGTACTGTGCCCTTCTGCCTCCGCCCATACTGTGCCCTTCTGCCTCCGCCCATTCTGTGCCCTTCTGCCTCTGCACGTACTGTGCCCTTCTGCCTCCGCCTGTACTGTGCCCTTCTGCCTCTGCCCGTACTGTGCCCTTCTGCCTCCGCCTGTACTGTGCCCTTCTGCCTCCGCCTGTACTGTGCCCTTCTGCCTCCGCCTGTACTGTGCCCTTCTGCCTTCGCCCGTGCTGTGCTCTTCTGACTCCGTCTGTACTGTGCTCTTCTGCCTCCGCCTGTACTGTGCTCTTCTGCCTCCGCCTGTACTGTGCTCTTCTGCCTCCGCCTGTACTGTGCTCTTCTAACTCCGCCCGTACTGTGCCCTTCTGCCTCCGCCCATACTGTGCCCTTCTGCCTCCACCTGTACTGTGCCCTTCTGCCTCCGCCCGTACTGTGCCCTTCTGTCTCCGCCCGCACTGTGCCCTTCTGCCTCCGCCTGTACTGTGCCCTTCTGCCTCCGCCCATACTGTGCCCTTCTGCCTCCACCCGTACTGTGCCCTTCTGCCTCCGCCTGTACTGTGCTCTTCTGCCTCCGCCTGTACTGTGCTCTTCTAACTCCGCCCGTACTGTGCCCTTCTGCCTCCGCCCATACTGTGCCCTTCTGCCTCCGCCCGTACTGTGCCCTTCTGCCTCCGCCCGTACTGAGCCCTTCTGCCTCCGCCCATAATGTGCCCTTCTGCCTCCGCCCATACTGTGCCCTTCTGCCTCCGCCCGTTCTGTGCCCTTCTGCCTCTGCACGTACTGTGCCCTTCTGCCTCCGCCTGTACTGTGCCCTTCTGCCTCCGCCCGTACTGTGCCCTTCTGCCTCCGCCTGAACTGTGCCCTTCTGCCTCCGCCTGTACTGTGCCCTTCTGCCTTCGCCCGTACTGTGCCCTTCTGCCTCCGCCCGTACTGTGCCCTTCTGCCTCCGCCCATACTGTGCCCTTCTGCCTCCGCCTGTACTGTGCCCTTCTGCCTCCGCCCGTACTGTGCCCTTCTGTCTCCGCCCGTACTGTGCCCTTTTGCCTCCGCCCGTACTGTGCCCTTCTGCCTCCGCCCGTACTGTGCCCTTCTGCCTCCACCCGTTCTGTGCCCTTCTGCCTCCGCCCGTACTGTGCCCTTCTGCCTCCGCCCGTACTGTGCCCTTCTGCCTCCGCCCGTACTGTGCCCTTCTGCCTCCGCCCGTACTGTTCCCTTCTGCCTCCATCTGTACTGTGCTCTTCTTCCTCCCCCATACTGTGCCCTTCTGCCTCCCCCCATACTGTGTCCTTCTTCCTCCCCCCATACTGTGCCCTTCTACCTCCCCCCATACTGTGCCCTTCTGCCTCCGCCCATACTGTGCCCTTCTGCCTCCGCCCATACTGTGCCCTTCTGCCTCCGCCCGTACTGTGCCCTTCTGACTCCGCCTGTACTGTGCTCTTCTAACTCCGCCTGTACTGTGCCCTTCTGCCTCCGCCCGTACTCTGCCCTTCTGCCTCCGCCCGTACTCTGCCCTTCTGCCTCCGCCTGTACTCTGCCCTTCTGCCTCCGCCCGTACTCTTCCCTTCTGCCTCCCCTGTACTCTGCCCTTCTGCCTCCCCCCGTACTGTGCCCTTCTGCCTCCCCCCGTACTGTGCCCTTCTGCCTCCGCAGACTGTTCCATTCTGCCTCCGCCCGTACTGCGCTCTTCTTCCTCTCTTCCACCCCCCATACTATGCCCTTCTGCCTCCCCCCATACTGTGCCCTTCTGCCTCCGCCCGTACTGTTCCCTTCTGCCTCCACCTGTACTGTGCTCTTCTTCCTCCCCCATACTGTGCCCTTCTGCCTCCCCCCATACTGTGCCCTTCTGCCTCCCCCCATACTGTGCCCTTCTGCCTCCCCCCATACTGTGCCCTTCTTCCTCCCCCCATACTGTGCCCTTCTGCCTCTGCCCATACTGTACCCTTCTGCCTCCACCCGTACTGTGCCCTTCTGCCTCCGCCTGTACTGTGCTCTTCTGCCTCCGCCTGTACTGTGCTCTTCTAACTCCGCCCGTACTGTGCCCTTCTGCCTCCGCCCATTCTGTGCCCTTCTGCCTCCGCCCATACTGTGCCCTTCTGCCTCCGCCCGTACTGTGCCCTTCTGCCTCCGCCCGTACTGTGCCCTTCTGCCTCCGCCCATACTGTGCCCTTCTGCCTCCGCCCATTCTGTGCCCTTCTGCCTCTGCACGTACTGTGCCCTTCTGCCTCCGCCTGTACTGTGCCCTTCTGCCTCTGCCCGTACTGTGCCCTTCTGCCTCCGCCTGTACTGTGCCCTTCTGCCTCCGCCTGTACTGTGCCCTTCTGCCTTCGCCCATGCTGTGCTCTTCTGACTCCGTCTGTACTGTGCTCTTCTGCCTCCGCCTGTACTGTGCTCTTCTGCCTCCGCCTGTACTGTGCTCTTCTGCCTCCGCCTGTACTGTGCTCTTCTAACTCCGCCCGTACTGTGCCCTTCTGCCTCCGCCCATACTGTGCCCTTCTGCCTCCACCTGTACTGTGCCCTTCTGCCTCCGCCCGTACTGTGCCCTTCTGTCTCCGCCCGCACTGTGCCCTTCTGCCTCCGCCCGTACTGTGCCCTTCTGCCTCCGCCCATACTTGCCCTTCTGCCTCCGCCCGTTCTGTGCTCTTCTGCCTCCGCCCGTTCTGTGCCCTTCTGCCTCCGCCCATACTGTGCCCTTCTGCCTCCACCCATACTGTGCCCTTCTGCCTCCGCCTGTACTGTGCTCTTCTGCCTCCGCCTGTACTGTGCTCTTCTAACTCCGCCCGTACTGTGCCCTTCTGCCTCCGCCCATACTGTGCCCTTCTGCCTCTGCCCGTACTGTGCCCTTCTGCCTCCGCCCATACTGTGCCCTTCTGCCTCCGCCCATAATGTGCCCTTCTGCCTCCGCCCATACTGTGCCCTTCTGCCTCCGCCCGTTCTGTGCCCTTCTGCCTCTGCACGTACTGTGCCCTTCTGCCTCTGCCTGTACTGTGCCCTTCTGCCTCCGCCCGTACTGTGCCCTTCTGCCTCCGCCTGTACTGTGCCCTTCTGCCTCCGCCTGTACTGTGCCCTTCTGCCTTCGCCCGTACTGTGCCCTTCTGCCTCCGCCCGTACTGTGCCCTTCTGCCTCCGCCCATACTGTGCCCTTCTGCCTCCGCCTGTACTGTGCCCTTCTGCCTCCGCCCGTACTGTGCCCTTCTGTCTCCGCCCGTACTGTGCCCTTTTGCCTCCGCCCGTACTGTGCCCTTCTGCCTCCGCCCGTACTGTGCCCTTCTGCCTCCACCCGTTCTGTGCCCTTCTGCCTCCGCCCGTACTGTGCCCTTCTGCCTCTGCCCGTACTGTGCCCTTCTGCCTCCGCCCGTACTGTGCCCTTCTGCCTCCGCCCGTACTGTGCCCTTCTGCCTCCGCTTGTACTGTGCCCTTCTGCCTCCGCCCGTACTGTGCTCTTCTGACTCCGTCCGTACTGTGCTCTTCTGACTCCGCCCATACTGTGCCCTTCTGCCTCCGCCCGTACTGTGCCCTTCTGCTGATTTATGGCATGTTATTTTATTGTTTAAAACCGATATTATTGAAAGTACTAATAAACATACTCTATATTGTCAAAAGTATTGAGACACCTGCCTTTACACGCACATGGACTTTAATGACATCCCAGTCTTCGTCCGTAGGGTTCAATATTGAGTTGGCCCACCCTTTGCAGCTATAACAGCTTCAACTCTTCTGGGAAGGCTGTCCACAAGGTTTAGGAGTGTGTCTATGGGAATGTTTGACCATTCTTCCAGAAACGCATTTGTGAGGTCAGGCATTGATGTTGGACAAGAAGTCCTGGCTCACAGTCTCTGCTCCAATTCATTCCAAAGGTGTTCTATGTTGTTTTTTATTGTCTGTGTCGATATCACTTTTTTTCAATATTTTTATTGCAGTCAGATTTTTCCTTGTCCTTGTGTCACTGAAACAGGAAGTAAGGGAAAATCTTCTAACGGGGTCACAGACCTGACAAACATGTTAACTTTTCCCCACTCTATCCACAGCTAGAATTGTACATTAAAGACTTGTGTAGCAACGTTTTATTTCATTTTTGTAACAAATGTGGAATTTTGTTGTAAGGTCCTGTAATGTAAAAGGGTGTTTACCCAGAAATCTTTGCCTCCTTTTTTTTTTCTTTTTTTTTTGTGAAGAGGGTTATTTTTATAGACTCTGGAAGAAACATAAAGAAGGGTTCACTGACCTCCATAAGCTAATCCCATTGAGAATCTGACTAATCAACCAACAAAATGTTCATTCATCGCCCACAAAACAAGCTTTCTGCAGAACGCCGCGAGCGCACTCCGCTGTGTCCCGCTACTTAACAAAACTATTTATGATGGAAAAAAAGTCTCCTATAAAAGTAATTATTACAGTGACCGCTGCCATGGAGTACGGACAAATAAGTTGCATTAGCTGATCCTGAAGCAACACGACTGCTCAAATCTTTGTATAGATAAAGAGCGATCCTAACGACCTTCCATCATCCGACTATTATTAGCGCGCTGAGTCAAGGACCCCATTGTGTGTTGGAGAACGTATAGAAATATCACACTCATATTCTTTATTTGGATTGTGGTGTTGGGTTTCTATTATATTACATTTAGTGGAACACTATAATATGTACAGTATTTACAATGCACCTGTTGTAATTCATTGCTAGAATTCGAACCCACACCTACCACCATTTGGTTATGTGTTTCTCATCTTTGTTGGGCTCATGGTATGTGCCCAGTCTTTTCAATGCCGGGGTTCCGACCTCAGCTCCCGGGAATGATACCTCTGGTAGCCCTCCCTGTCTGGATGCACAGACTCTACAACAGCCTTTCTCAACCTTTTCAACACAGAGGAACCCTTGAAATAGTTCTCCGGTTTCGGGGAACCCCTGCTAAAAATTAGAAATCTACAACTCATGATACAATAGAGTGATGGTCAGTGGGAAGAATGGTCCTTACACTTGTGGTCATTGGGAAAAATTACCGCCTTACAGATAGCTAAAAAGATCAATGGTGTCAGTGGGAATGCAGAAAGATGTTGTGTAAATTAGCTGAGGACTTATTCAAACAACAATGTGATGTGAAAAAAAAAATATATATATATATATATATATATATATATATATATATATATATATATATTTATATATATTTATATATATATATATGCACCTGGAATGTTTTTAGTTGACTTCCAAGGGTCGGTAAACTTTGGCCCTCCAGCAGTTTTGAAACTACTTTGAGCTTGCCACCTTTTTGCTTGCTGGAACTTAGACCAAGTGGAACTGGACTAAGTGTTGAGTTAAAATTCAGAGTTGAAAACAGGAGGTTATAACAGGGGTCAAAACACCTGTGTAGTGTGAGTACCTGTGTATTGTAAGTACATGAGTGCTGCGAGTGCACGTGGTCTGCGAATGCATGTGGTTTGCGAGTGCACGTGGGCTGCGAGTACCCGTGTATTGTCTTTTTGAGTACCTGTGTATTGTATTGTTGAGTATTAGTGTCAGGAAGCTAGTTGTTAGGTAATTTGGACAGGGTATAATCCCCAATCCTCATTAAATTAGTAGGTACGATGCCCGGCAGGTGTGGAGATGCGACTTGGTGTACATCTTGAGGCATGTATGCATTCCTTGATCATTTGCTGTGATCATCCTTGATCATCTCCTTGAATACTGCTGTGCAAAATGTAGGTACATTGTTTCCCTGGAAGACCAGGTTCTGAATCTTGGGAAGCAACTGTCAGCACTGAGAAGTCCCTCCATACTAAAGGTGAGCCAGGAACGTACACGGCAGGTGCCGGAAGGGGCCAGCACAGAGGCGGGTGGAGACAAAGAGGTGCAGGCACTAGGAAAGAGTAGATGAGTGACAGTCAGGAAGGGTAGAGGAGGAAGTGCCAGGGAGGCCTATCCAGGGCTGGAGCATCCCAATAAGTATGCTCCATTGAGTGACATTGGTGAAACCAGTCAGGGACCAGCACTGCTGAAGCTGAGGGACTCTCCTAGCTGCCAGGAGAAGAACTCCTCCAGTGAGAGTGGGGGGGCGAAGGGAAAAGATAGACAGATTCTGGTGGTAGGGGACTCAATTCCTAGAAGGACAGAGAGGGCAATCTGTGACAAAGACCTGAAACGTCGAACTGTATGCTGTCTACCAGGCGCTCGGGTTCGGCACATCACGGATCTGGTGGACAGATTACTGGGAGGGGCTAGGGAAGACCCAGCTGTCATGGTGCACATTGGTACCAATGACAAAGTCAGAGGTAGATGGAGTGTCCTCAAGAACGATTTTAGGGACTTAGGCGCTAAATTGAGGAAAAGGACCTCCAAGGTAGTATTCTCAGGAATACTACCGGTACATCGAGCCACACCAGAAAGGCAGAGGGAGATTAGGGAAGTAAATAAGTGGCTGAGGAGCTGGTGTAGTAAGGAGGGGTTTGGGCTCCTGGAGAATTGGGTTGACTTCTCAGTTGGTCGCCAGTTCTATAGAAGGGATGGACTGCACCTAAAATGAGGAGGGTGCAGATCTACTGGGAGTGAAGATGGCCGAAAAGTTACAGGGGTTTTTACACTAGGCGACAGGGGGTGGGGGGTGGGGGGTGGGGGTGGGTCCAGAGGTAGAGATAGTCAGCAATGAACATATTCCAGAGGGTGGTATTGGGGGCAATAAGAGGACAGTATGTGACCCCTCTAAACTACGTGGCATGTTCACCAATGCCAGGAGCCTGGCGGACAAAAATGGGTGAACTAGAGATACTGTTGAACGAGGAGGATTTAGATTTTGTGGGAATTTCAGAGACCTGGTTTAACAGCTCTCATGATTGGCTGGTAAACATTCAAGGGTATTCCCTTTATCGCAGGGATAGAGATGGTAAAAAAGGTTGAGGGGTATGCCTATATATCAAAAATAATGTACAAGTGAATGTGAGAGATGACATCTATAAGGGAGCTAGGGAGGAGGTGGAATCCTTATGGGTAGAGCTCCAAAGTGATAAAGCTAAGGGGAAAATAATACTGGGAGTATGCTATAGGCCCCCTAACCTGAGGGAGGAGGGGGAGACGGACCTCCTATTACAATTTGGATTAGCAGCAAGGATGGGAAGTGTCATCATAATGGGGGATTTTAATTATCCAGACATAGACTGGGCAGAGGGAACCACGCATTCGTCGAAGGCTCGCCAGTTCCTAAATGTCTTGCAGGACAATTTCATGGGTCAGATGGTAGACGCACCAACTAGAAACAAGGCAATACTAGATCTACTGATTACCAACAATACAGACCTGATCACGGATGTGGAAATACGGGACAATTTAGGAAACAGCGATCACGGGTCAATTGGCTTCAGTATAAATCACACAAATAAGAAACACAAGGGGAACACAAAGAACATGGAGGAGAGATGGGTTTGCTTTAAGAGCATATTAAATAAGGGCATTACCCAGGGCATCCCATTGCGAAATAAATTTAATAGAGCGAACAAAAGTCCTGGATGGCTTAACTCCAATGTAAAAATGCATATAAAAGCATAGGGGAAGGCCTTCAAAAAAATACAAGGCTGAGGGATCATCATCAGCATTCAGACTTTACAAAGAATGCAACAAAATATGTAAGGGTGCAATTAGGGTGGCTAAGATAGAACACGAAAGACACATAGCGGAGCAGAGCAAAAAAATCCCCAAAAAACCCCAAGAAATTCTTTAAAGCGGTGTTCCGCCCAAAAAAAAAATTAAAAGCCAGCAGCTACACATACTGCAGCTGCTGGCTTTTAACAATAGGACACTTACCTGTCTTGGAGTCCAGCGATGGCAGCACCGCAGCTGATGTCTCCATCAGCTGTCGGGTGCTGCCACCCCCTTTGCAGGTAAAGGTACCCAGCAGTGTAGCCTTACGGCTTCATGCCGGGAACCCTACTGCGCATGTGCGAGGCCCCGCTCCTCTCTCCTACTGGCCTGGCGACAGGGAGAGAAGGAGGGAGGAGGAGGGAGCCCCGCAGTGATGTCACTGGCCACGGCCCGGGCCCCAGCCCGGGCCCCCGGAAGTGGGAACAGGATACCTGTCAAAGACAGGTATCCTGTCTCCCCTCCCCCACAAAAGGTGCCAATTGTGGCACTGGAAGGGGAGAGGAGACAAATGAGCGGAAGTTCCACTTTTGGGTGGAACTCCGCTTTAAGTATATAAACAGTAAAAACGGGAGGACAGACCATATTGGCCCCATAAAGAATGAGGAAGGACATCTGGTTACAAAGGATGGGGAGCTGGCGGAGGTATTGAACTTATTCTTCTCCTCAGTCTTCACGAGGGAATCCGGGGGGGTTCAGTAACCAAAACTGCAGTGTTTGTTCTCATGACACATCACAGGAAGCACCCTCATGGCTAACAGAGGTAAGAATTAGAAATAGACTTGGGAAAATTAACATTAATAAATCACCAGGACCAGATGGCTTACACCCGAGGGTACTTAGGGAACTCAGCCAAGTAATTGCCAGACCATTGTTCCTAATTTTTACTAACAGTCTACTGACTGTAATGGTACCAGCTGATTGGAGAAAAGCCAATGTAGCACCAATATTTTAAAAAAGGGCCAAAATACATCCCTGGAAAAAACAGACCAGTTAGCCTAACATCAATAGTATGCAAGCTCTTGGAGGGGATGATAAGGGATTATATACAAGATTTTAGTAATGAGAACGGCATCATTAGCAGTAATCAGCATGGATTCATGAAGAAGCGTTCTTGCCAAACCAATCTATTAACCTTCTATGAAGAGGTGAGCTGCCATCTAGATAAAGGAAGGCCCGTAGATGTGGTGTATCTGGATTTTGCAAAAGCATTTGACACAGTTCCCCATAAATGTTTACTGAACAAAGTAGGATCTGTTGGCATGGACCATAGGGTGAGTACATGGATTGAAAACTGGCTACAAGGGCGAGTTCAGAGGGTGGTGATAAATGGGGAGTACTCGGAATGGCCAGGGGTGGATAGTGGGGTCCCCCAGGGTTTTGTGCTGGGACCAATCCTGTTTAATTTGTTCATAAACGACCTGGAGGATGGGGTAAACAGTTCAAACTCTGTATTTACAGATGATAGTAAGCTAAGCAGGGAAATAACTTCTCTGCAGGATGTGGAAACCTTGGAAAAAGATCTGAACAAATGAATGGGTTGGGCAATTACATGGCAAATGAGGTTTAATGTAGAAAAATGTAAAATAATGCATTTGGGTGGCAAAAATATGAATGCAATCTATACACTGGGGGGGGGGGGGGGCCTCTGGGGGAATCTAGGATAGAAAAGGACCTGGGGGTCCTAGTAGATGATAGGCTCAGCAATGGCATGCAATGCCAAGCTGCTGCTAACAAAGCAAGCAGAATATCGGCATACATTAAAAAGGGATTAACTCCAGAGATAAAACGATAATTCTCCCGCTCTACAAGACTCTGGTCCGGCCGCACCTAGAGTATGCTGTCCAGTTCTGGGCACCAGTCCTCAGGAAGGATGTACTGGAAATGGAGTGAGTACAAAGAAGGGCAACAAAGCTAATAAAGGGTCTGGAGGATATTAGTCAGGGCTTTTTTTTCTCAGAGAATAGGTGCAGGAACGGCACCCTTCTGAGTTACTTCTTATCTCTGCCCCCTATCCACCTCTGAGCACCGTTGCTTGGTTTCATCCCCTACCCACCTCTCAGTACTGCCGCTTTTAGAGAGTACAGAGCCAAGTATAATTTTGTGGTGCTAAGTAATTTGTATGAAATTTGTTAATGATAGCAAGAAAAGTAGTAAAATAAATTCCCCACAGCCAGCAGCAATAGACCCCCCAGCAACAATAGATTCACTCAGAAACAATAGACCCCCCTAGCAACAATGGACCCCCAGCAACAACAGATCTCCCAGCAGCCAGCATCAATAGACTATCCAGCAGCCAGCAACAATAGACCCCCTCCATCAATAGTAGATCTCTTCCAGCAATGATTGACCCACCAGCAACAATAGACCGTCACTCAAAAATAGATCCGCTCCAGCAACAATAGACCCTCCAGCCCACCCCAGCACCCCTTGCCATTACATACATTCAGTGTTGGAGGTGCCGGAACTGCCCCGCGTTCCCACTGATAAAATGCCCTATTAGCTATGAGGAAAGGTTGCAAGCACTGAACTTATTCTCTCTGGAGAAGAGACGCTTGAGAGGGGATATGATTTCAATTTACAAATACTGTACTGGTGACCCCACAATAGGGATAAAACTTTTTTGCGGAAGGGAGTTTAACAAGACACATGGCCACTCATTAAAATTAGAAGAAAAGAGGTTTAACTTTAAACTGCGTAGAGGGTTCTTTACTGTAAGAGCGGCAAGGATGTGGAATTCCCTTCCACAGGCGGTGGTCTCAGCGGGGAGCATCGATAGTTTAAAAAAACTATTAGATAAGCACCTGAATGACCACAACATACAGGGATATACAATGTAATACTGACATATAATCACACACATAGGTTGGACTTGATGGACTTGTGTCTTTTTTCAACCTCACCTACTATGTAACTATGTAACTAAAAATACCCATCATCCCACTATGGCTGTCGGAGTCTTGTAACTCCTCATGGAACTTGTAGTTCCTCAACAGTTTTTTTGCATGAGCTTTGCTGATTGAATAGCTTTTGATGTGACTCAGTAGGGGTCATGTCAGACCTCTACAATGAGGCCGCTGCTTCCACATAGAAAGCAAGGGTCCTGCTCTAGAGCATTCTGGCATTAGACATGCTTTTTTACTCAGTCTGTGGCTGCTTAACAAAGAACTGTAAGACAATGATGCACCTGGACTGTATTTAGTTGATTTCCTAGGGTTAGCAAACTTTGGCCATCCGAGAGTAGGCGAACGTTGGCCATCCAATGGTAGATGAACTTTGCCCATCCAAGGGTAGGTGAACTTTGGCCATCCAAGGGTAGGCGAATTTTGGCCATCCAAGGGTAGGCGAACTTTGGCCATCCAAGGGTATGCAGACTTTGGCCATCCAAGGATCGACAAACTTTGGCCATTCAAGGTTAGGCGAACTTTGGCCATCCAAGGGTAGGCGAACTTTGGCCATTCAAGTGTAGGTGAACTTTGGCCATTCAAGGGTGAACGAACTTTGGCCACCCAAGGCTAGGCAAACTTTGGCCATCCAAAGATAGGCAAACTTTGGCTGTCCAAAGATTGGCGAACTTTGGCCATCCAAGAGTAGGCGAACTTTGGCCATCCAAGCGTAGGTGAACTTTGGCCACCCAAGGGTCAACGAACTTTGGCCACCCAAGGGTAGGCGAACTTTGGCCATCCAAAGATATGCGAACTTTGGCCATCCAAGCGTAGGCGAACTTTGGCCATCCAAGGGTCGACAAACTTTTGCCACCCAGCTGTATAGAAGCTACAAATCCCATCATCCCACCGTGGTTTTCAGAGTCTCGTAATGCCTCATAGGACGTACTTCCTCAACAGCTGTAGGGCTGAGAACTGACCACCCTTGAAGGGTTCAGTTGGACTTTAAGCAGAACTGGGAATTCCGATGTAGAGATCCCTGAGAGGTATAAGACGCCGTAGGTGACAGAGACAGCTGATATCTACTGAAGTGCCCCCTTTGGTGGCTCCATTGGATCATACATGAAATATACATTAAGTGGCTCTTGCAGTGAGGATCAATGGCCCCGGTCTCAGTTGTCTGGACAAATACTCCAAGACATCAGTCATCGCAGCCTCAGGTCAGACTCGCCCCGTCAGTGGTACAACGGACTCCCCCATGTCTGTTCCAGCAACAGCTGATTCCCAACAGCTGCAAGACCCCCAGATCGGCCCTTGAGATGGACTGTGGGAGCAGCCGTCCCATAAATCCCCCCTCTGGATGGAATTCACTCATATCACACAAGTGTTTTGAGGGAATGTTAATAAGATGGCTTTTTCAAGCAGATCGTGTTTCTCTATCCACTCCGAGGAACAAGCCGGGCTTTGAGCGGCATATGGCGGCATGCAATTGTCTTGTGATTTATATATTGATTGTTTTTTTCTATCCATTTACGGATCAATATCAGCTGAGACAACCTGCACATCTGTCTTCTCTAGGGTGACACTATCAGTTTATGTTATACAGGCTGCAACTCAAAAACATTTTATAACCTTAAAAATAAAAATAAATAAAAAATGTAATTAAAAAAATACAAATAAAATAAAAAATCTTAAAAATAAACAAAATAAATAAACAAATAAAAAACATTAAATAAAAATCTGAAAAATTATTAAAATAAAGATGTTCTCCTGACAATAAGGTAAATGCATACACGGGACAAATACACAGGGATTGTGTTTAGTCAATCTCCGGCACTCCTGCCAAGCAACGCAGCAAGATCTCATTTTTCTCTACTGGGTTTAAGCCACATAGATTGTCCCATTCTGCTGTTTGGATAATAAAGGAGCAGTAGATCCCATCTCTTACATGCCTAATATATAGTATGTTCATTGTTCAGACAGCGCTGTGCAAAGCAAAATATTCTACATGCTTCTCCATCTTTCTGGTAGATTAACAAAGTCTACTTAGACTAGTTGTATTTAAAATAAATTCAGTATTAGTCTAAATGGTATTTTTTATTACCTGAATAAAGCTTACCTTTAAGAATCAGTAAACCAAAATGCTTGGGGTTATTAATGCTCTCACTGACACCAATTATCGGGCCCATTATTGATGTCACTGACACCAATGGTGGGGGTTATTATTATATTCCCTGACACTAATACTGGGGGTTATTATTGCATCCAATAACACAAATGCTGGGGGATTGCTCCCACTGACACCAATACTAGGGGTTGTTATCACAGTCACGGACACTAATGCTGGGGTTTATTACTGCTGCCACTTAAAACCAATGCCGGGGGTTATTATTGTTCCCACTGACACCAAATCCTAGGGGTTAATATTACATCCACTGACACCAATGCTGGGGATCATTATTGCTGCCACTGACACCATTGCTAGGGGTTATTATAATATCCCCTGACACTAATTCTGAGGGTTATTATTGCATCCAATGACACCGGTTCTGGATATTATTATTGTCGCCACTGACACCATTGGGGGTTATTATTGTTCCCATTGCCACTAATGTTGTGGGTTATTATTGTTTCCATTGAGTCCAATGATGGGGCTTATTACTGCTGCCACTGACACCAATGCTGGGGGTTATTATTGCTAACACTGACACCAATGATGAGAGTTGTTATTATTTCCCCTGGCACTAATGCTGGGGGTTATTATTGCCTCTAATGACACCAATGCTGGAGATTATTATTGCTGCCACTGGCACCAATGATGAGAGTTATTATTATATCCCCGACACTAATGCTGGGAGTTATTATTGCCTCCAATGACACTAATGACACCAATGCTGGCGATTATTATTGCTGCCACTGGGGCCAGTGCTAGGGGTCATTATTGCTCCTACTGACACCATTGCTGGGGGTTATCATTGCAGCCGCTGACACCAATGTTGGGGGTTATCATTACAGCCGCTGACACCAACGCTGGGACTTTTTTTACTCCCACTTCCTCTTTAGGCCTGGTTCACACCTATACATTTTTTTAGCGCATTTTTTTCAGTTTTGCTGAAACACACCACAGTCCATTTAACATGGTTTCCTAAGGACGTAGTTCACATCTGTGCATTTTATGGAAAGGGCCAGGGACTTTTTTTTCTGGTTTTTGGTTCCATAGACTTCAATGGATCAAAAGCGTGTATTGAAAAACGCAAAATGCACCTGCATTATGCAAACTGCAACATGCATAGGTGTGAATCCAGCCTTAGTGCCCTTTGCGGTACGTTGCAAAAAAGTCAGCAGGATTGACATTTTTTGGGCCGCTGTGCTACAGCTCCTTCATTTTGAATGGGTTGCAGCCCTCCTAAAGACTCGAAGGTCGCACTTGAGGTCGTCTATCATTTTCAATATGATCACCACTACCAGATTTCCCCTTTAACCGCTTACCGCCTATCGGCCGTCAAATGGCGGCTGGGCAGGCGCGGTTCTCGTTCTGGGTGGACGTCATATGACGGCCTCCCAGAACGACCGCTCTCGTGCGTCCGTGGGGGCGCGCATCGTGGCGATCGGTGGTGCGGTGTGTCAGTCAGACGGAACACTACACCGATCTCGGTAAAGAGCCTCTGACGGAGGCTCTTTACCACGTGATCAGCCGTGTCCAATCACGGCTGATCACGATGTAAATAGGAAGAGCCGTTGATCGGCTTTTCCTCACTCACATCTGACAGACGAGAGTAGAGGAGAGACGATCGGCTGCTCTCCTGACAGGGGGGGTCTGTGCTGATTGTTTATCAGCACAGCCCCCCCTCAGATGCCCACCCGGGACCACCAGGATCACCAGGGATTGGCACCACCCTGGACCACCAGGTATGCCACCCTAGACCACCAGGAAAATGCCAATTAGTGCTCAGGCAGCTGCCAATCAGTGCCCATCCCCAATGCCTGCCAGTGCCATCAGTGATGCCTATCAATGCCATCTATCAGTGTCGGATATCAGTGCCCATCAGTGCCACGTATCAGTGCCCATCAGTGCCCAACAGTGCTGCCTATCCGTGCCACCCATAAGTACCCATTAGTGCAGCCTTTCAGTGCCCATCAGTGTTGCCTATCAGTGCCCATCAGTGCCCACCGGTGCCACCCATGAGTGTCCATAAATGCTGCCCATCAATGCCCATCAGTGCTGCATATCAGTGCCACCCATCAGTGCTGCCTACCAGTGCCCATCGTCAGTGCCACCTCATTGGTGCCGCCTTATCAGTGCCTGTCAGTGAAGGAGAAAACGTACTTATTTAGAACATTTTATAACAGAAACAAAAGAAAAACTTTTTTTTTTTTTTAATTTAAGTTTTTTTTTAATTTGTTTAGCAAAAAATTAAAAACGCAGAGGTGATCAAATACCACCAAAATAAATCTCAATTTGTGGGAACAAAATGATAAAAATGTACCGTATATACTCGAGTATAAGTCGTTCCGAGTATAAGCCGAGGCCCTAATTTACCACAAAAAAAATGGAAAAAACTTATTGACCCGAGTATAAGACGAGGGTGAGAAATGCACAGCTACTGTAAGTGGAAAAGAGGGTCAACAATGCCCATTTGCAGCATCACTGTGCCCATTTGCAGCCATAGGTCCCCTGAACTTCAAACTCTGTAGTTAAGGGTTCCTAGATGCCCCCTAGCTGCAGCCAAAATTTGGGGTCACTGAACCCAAAGGGTCCCGAAATGACATTGCTGCAGATGGACACAGTTGACCGAATTTGGGGCCCCGTATCTCGGGGCCACTTAGTGCTAAGAACCCCAAATTTGGTGTGCAAACCCAGTGCAACTAGCACCATAAAATTTCCAAAGCTGGGGTTTCTAGCACCAAGTGGCCCCGAGATACAGGGCCCCAAATATCAGTTCAGAAAATGTCAAGCACTTTTCTGCTGCAGAGAATGACATTTTCCGAACCAGATTTGGGGCCCAGTATCTCAGGGCCACTTAGTCCTAGGAACTTCAGCTTTGTATATGTTGTGGTACCAGTTCCACTGGGTTTGTACACTAAATTTGGGGTTCCTAGCACCAAGGGGCCCTGAGATATGGGGCCCCAAATTTGGTTCAGAAAATGTCAAGCACTTTTCTGCAGCAGAGAATGACATTTTTCGAACCGATTTTGGGGCCCCGTATCTCGGGGCTACTTAGTGCTAGGAACTTCAGCTTTGGATATGTTGTGGTACCATTTCCACTGGGTTTGCACACCAAATTTGGGGTTTCTAGCACCAAGTGGCCCTGAGATACGGGGCCCAAAATTTGGTTCGGAAAATAAAAAATTCTTGCTGCAGAAAAGTGCTTAACTCGAGGGGGGCACTTTCAGCACAAAAAAATGTGCTGAAAAATTCGACTTATACTCGAGTATATACGGTAGTTTGGGTACAGTGTAGGATGACCGCGCAATTGTCATTCAAAGTGCGACAGCGCTGAAAGCTGAAAATTGGCCTGGGCAGGAAGGGGGTGTAAGTGTCCGGTATTGAGGTGGTTAACTCCGCTACACTTCCAGAGTTTGATGCAATCAGACAGCCGTCCTAAACCCGACACGCAATTCAATCTCTTCTGCTCCGTCACCGTTAACAGATACTTGGCCAGCGCCGATATCTGGACAAGGCATTAGAGCGCGGGACAGCAAAACAACGACTGATTCTTGGAGCATCAGAACTCTACAGAGAATACAATCAAACGTCTCCGGTATTTTTAGATCTTTCGATGCTTTTCCTCATTGTTCCCATACAAGGAGCTGCAGTGGGGAGTGAGGTCATCGCGGTGAAGTCATCTCCTTGGCGGGGGATGGGGGGGAGTCTGTGCGGTTTTCATGCAATTCACCAGCATATCTCTACTCCCTGCCTGCTCGCTGCCCAAAGGAAACAAAGCACTTAATTGTCTGGACGCACTCCAAATTCCTGCTGATACAGAAAGACGAGTTGAGGCTTCAGTTCTTAAAGACGCAGGCCATCCCCGATCCATACATGGTCCATACATGGCGTCTCCATTGTGGGAGGACAAAGGGAACCTCTGCAGATTACAGCAGAGAAATTGTGTATTTCACACAAGCCTGGCTGACCATACACAGTGCTGGTCTATGAGGAGTGCTACAGTGTATGGAAAGCTTTGAATAAAGGATTAGAACCCCTGTTGAGTTTTTTTTGTTTAACTGCTATCTGGGGCTCCGATTATCTCCACTTCCTGTCTTGGTGACAACAGTTTCACTTTAAAGTTGATCCGGTGCTGCAATCTACGCCTGAGGCCTACCGGTTCTTTTGCAGTCCCTCATCGTGACATCATAATGCTTTTTCTGGAGTAGGGGGAGGGTCCTTCCAGAAGAAGCATGGTGATGTCACAATGAGGGAGGCAACAGGACTGATAAGCCACAGGTGTAGATTGCAGCAACAGATCAACTTTAAAGTGAAACTGTTGTCACCAAGACAACAGTGACGTCATCACACTTCTTCTAGAGGAACCCTTTCCTCCTCTACAGTCCTGAGGTTAGAGAACTCAGGATCAATCATGTCATGTGACTGCTACCTGGGGCTTTGTTTTACCTCATTTCCTGTCTTGGTGACAACAGGTTCCCTTTAAAGTTGATCCGGTGCTGCAATCTATGCCTGAGGCCGACCGGTCCTGTTGCAGTCCCTCATCGTGAGGCCATAATGCTTTTTCTGGCGTAGTGGGAGGGTCCCTCCAGAAGAAGCACGGTGATGTCACAATGAGAGAAGCAACAGGACTGGTTAGCCACAGGTGTAGTTTGCAGCACCGGATCGAGTTTGAAGTGAAACTGTTGTCACCAAGACAACAGTGACGTCATCACGCTTCTTCTGGAGGAACCCTTTACTCCTCTACAGTCCAGAGGATAGAAGACTCAGGAATCATCATGTCATGTGACTGCTATCTGGGGCTATGGTTGCCACCTCATCCCTTTAAACCCGAACACATATTAATTACACAGGTTCTGTGGCTGATTAAGGTGGTAGTTAAACTCACTTGGTGCCTTATCTGCATTTAATTAGCCTCAGAACCTGTGTAATTCAACGGTGTTTGGGTTTAAAGGGATGAGGTGGCAACTCTATCTGGGGCTTTGTTTAGCCTCATTTCCTGTCTTGGTGACAACAGGTTCACTTTAAAGTTGATCCAGTGCTGTAATCTGCACCTGAGGTCTGCCGATTCTGTTGCCGTCCCTCATTGCGACGTCATCCCGCTTCTTCTAGAGGGGGGGAGGTTCCCCCAGAAGAGGCATGGTGATGTCACAATGAGGGATGCAACATGACTGGTTAGCCACAGGTGGGGATTGCAGCACCTGAACAACTTTAAAGTGAAACTGTTGTCACCAAGACAACAGTGACGTCATCACGCTTCTTCTGGAGGAACCCTTTACTCCTCTACAGTCCAGAGGATAGAAGACTCAGGAATCATCATGTCATGTGACTGCTATCTGGGGCTTTGTTTAGCCTCATTTCCTGTCTTGGTGACAACAGGTTCACTCTAAAGTTGATCCGGTGCTGCAATCTGCACCTGAGGTCTGTCGAGAATCGCCCTTGACTGTGATAAAAGGACATTGCTGAGAACCCCCTATCTTAAGAAAAAACATAGCAAATGACTGTGCCCCCTCCTATCAACCCAGAACTCAAATACACTGTATTACCAAAAGTATTGGGACACCTACGTTTACACACACATGAACTTTACTGGCATCCCAGTCTTAGTTTGTAGGGTTCAATATTGAGTTGGCCCACCCTTTGCAGCTATAACAGCTTCAACTCTTCTGGGAAGGCCGTCCACAAGGTTTAGGAGTGTGTCTATGGGAATATTTGACTATTCTTCCAGAAGAGCATTTGTGAGGTCAGGCCCTGATGTTGGATGAGAAGGCCTGGCTCAAAGTCTCCGCTCTAATTCATCCCAAAGGTGTTCTATCGGGTTGAGGCCAGTCAAGTTCCTCCACCCCAAACTCGCTCATCCATGTCTTTATGGACCTTGCTTTGTGTTCTGGTCCAAATCATTTGGTGGAGGGGGGATTATGGTGTGGGGTTGTTTTTCAGGGGTTGGGCTTGGCCCCTTAGTTCCAGTGAAGGGAACTCTTAAGGTGTCAGCATACCAAGACATTTTGGACAATTTCATGCTCCCAACTTTGTGGGAACAGTTTGGAGATGACCCCTTCCTGTTCCAACATGACTGCACACCAGTACACAAAGCAAGGTCCATAAAGACATGGATGAGCGAGTTTGGGGTGGAGGAACTTGACTGGCCTGCACAGAGTCCTGACCTCAACCGGATAGAACACCTTTGGGATGAATTAGAGTGCAGACTGTGAGCCAGATCTTCTCGTCCACATCAGTGCCTGACCTCACAAATGCACTTTAGGTCAAATATTCCCATAGACACACTCCTAAACCTTGTGGACAGCCTTCCCAGAAGAGTTAGAGCTGTTATAGCTGCAAAGGGTGGGCCAACTCAATATTGAACCCTACGGACTAAGACTGGGATGCCACTAAGGTTCATGTGCATCCTGACCTCAACCCGATAGAACACCTTTGGGATGAATCGGGTTGAAGTCAGGAATCTGTGCAGGCCAGTCAAGTTCCTCCACCCGAAACTCGCTCATCCATATCTTTATGGACCTTGCTTTGTGCACTGGTGCGCAGTCATGTTGGAACAGGAAGGGGCCATCCCCAAACTGTTCCCACAAAGTTGGGAGCGTGAAATTGTCCAAAATGTCCTAGTATGCTGACGCCTTAAGAGTTCCCTTCACTGGAACTAAGGGGCCAAGCCCAACCGCTGAAAAACAACCCCCCACCATAATCCCCCTCCACCAAATGATTTGGACCAGTGCACAAAGCAAGGTCCATAAAGACATGGATGAGCGAGTTTGGGGTGGAGGAACTTGACTGGCCTACACAGAGTCCTGACCTCAACCTGAAAGAACAACTTTGGGATGAATTAAAGCAGAAACTGTGAGCCAGGCCTTCTCGTCCAACATCAGTGCCTGACCTCACAAATGTGCTTCTGGAAGAATGGTCAAACATTCCCATAGACACACTCCTAAACCTTGTGGACAGCCTACCCAGAAGAGTTGAAGCTGTTATAGCTGCAAAGGGTGGGCCAACTCAATATTGAACCCTACGGACTAAGACTGGGATGCCATTAATGTTCATGTAAAGGCAGGCGTCCCAATACTTTTGGTAATATAGTGTATCTGCTTAGTATCTACTACTGACTCTTTAACTGTGATTTCTGCAGCAGCTTGGTGAGGAAAACAGTTTTTCGAAGGAATGAAATTTCTGCATTGTATTTCAGAAGGGTCCAGCAGAGGAGGGGTTAATCCCAGTACGCCAGATATGCGGTAAAAACGATAAGCTCTGATAGGTGTTTGGAAACGAGAAACATTTTTACTATCTGGGCGGAGGAGCGATCGCCGATCAAAGGAGCCCAAATCAAGTTTGGAGTCTTTATATTCCCCTAAAAGGGAAAGGGCATTGTCCCCGAGCCAGAGACTCCTTCTATATAGAAAGCCAGGATTTGGCCGCCGTCTCGTCTGCCGGGATTATATGGAGAAGTTTCCCGAGCCGTGTATATGAAATATGGATTTATAATGAGACGGGATACATATGGGGGAGGGGCGGCTATTAACAGCCTAGGAGTAAAATGTCATCCCCGTCTTTTTGTATTTAGCAATCACACTTCAAGAAATAAAGTTTATGAATGGAGAGCCCACTACAGAAAGTGTTAGGATTACAGGGAGGGTTAGTGTTGGGGTTATAGGGAGGGTTACTTTTAGGGTTTCAGGGAGGGTTAGAATTAAGAGTCAAGGGAGGGTTAGTATTGGGGTTACAGGGAGGGTTAGTGTTGGGGTTACAGGGAGGGTTACTTTTAGGGTTACAGGGCTGGTTAGTGTTGGGGTTACAGGGAGGGTTAGTGTTAGGGTTGAAGGGAGGGTTACTGTTAGGGTTACAGGGAAGGTTAGTGTTAGGGTTACAGGGAAGGTTAGTGTTAGGGTTACAGGGAGGGTTAGTGTTAGGGTTACAGGGAAGGTTAGTGTTAGGGTTACAGGGAGGGTTAGTGTTAGGGTTACAGGGAGGGTTAGTGTTGGGGTTACAGGGAGGGTTAGTGTTAGGGTTACAGGGATGGTTAGTGTTAGGGTAACAGGGAGGGTTAGTGTTGGGGTTACAGGGAGGGTTACCAGGAGGGTTAGAATTAAGAGGCAAGGGAGGGTTAGTATTGGGGTTACAGGGAGGATTAGTGTAAGGGTTACAAGGAGGGTTAGTGTTGGGGTTACAGGGAGGGTTAGTGTTAGGGTTACAGGGAAGATTAGTATGAGGGTTACAGGGACGGTTAGTGTTAGGGTAACAGGGAGGGTTAGTGTTGGGGTTACAGGGAGGGTTAGTATGAGGGTTACAGGGAAGGTTAGTGTTAGGGTTACAGGGAGGGTTAGTGTTAGGGTTAGAGGGAGGGTTAGTGTTGGGGTTACAGGGAGGGTTAGTATGAGGGTTACAGGGATGGTTAGTGTTAGGGTAACAGGGAGGGTTAGTGTTGGGGTTACAGGGAGGGTTACCAGGAGGGTTAGAATTAAGAGGCAAGGGAGGGTTAGTATTGGGGTTACAGGGAGGATTAGTGTAAGGGTTACAAGGAGGTTTAGTGTTGGGGTTACAGGGAGGATTACTGTTAGGAATAAGGGAAGGTTAGTATTAAGGTTACAGGAAGGATTAGTGTTGGGGTTGCAGGTAGGGTAAGTGTGAGGGTTACTGAGAGAATTAGTGTTGGGGTTACAGGGAGGGTAAGTGTTAGGGTTACAGGGAGGGTTAGTGTTAGGGTTACAGGGAAGATTAGTATGAGGGTTACAGGGACGGTTAGTGTTAGGGTAACAGGGAGGGTTAGTGTTGGGGTTACAGGGAGGGTTACTGTTAGGAATAAGGGAAGGTTAGAATTAAGGTTACAGGAAGGATTAGTGTTGGGGTTACAGGTAGGGTAAGTGTTGGAGTTACAGGGGTGTTAGTGTTAGGGTTACAGGGAAGGTTAGTGTCTGGGTTACAGGGAAGGTTAGTGTTAGGGTTACAGGGAGGGTTACTGTTAGGGTTACAGGGAAGGTTAGTATGAGGGTTACAGGGACGGCTAGTGTTAGGGTAACAGGGAGGCTTAGTGTTGGGGTTACAAGGGGGGTTAGTGTTGAGGTTACAGGGAGGGTTACTGTTAGGAATAAGGGAAGGTTAGAATTAAGGTTACAGGAAGGATTAGTGTTGGGGTTACAGGTAGGGTAAGTGTAAGGGTTACAGAGAGAATTAGTGTTAGGGTTACAGGGAAAGCTAGTGTTGGAGTTACAGGAAGGGTCAGTGTTAGGGTTACAGGGGGGGTTAGTGTTGCGGTTACAGGGAAGAATTTTGTTAGGGTTACAAGAAGGATTAGTGTTGGGGTTACTGTTAGGGTTACAGGGATAGTTAATGTTAGGGTTACAGGAAGGATTAGTGTTGGTGTTACAGGGAGGATTAGTGTTGGTGTTACAGGGAGGATTACTGTTGGTGTTACAGGGAGGATTAGTGTAGGGGTTGCAATAGTGTTAGGGTTACAGGGAAGGTTTGTATTAATCTTATAGTGAGGATTAGTGTTGGGGTTACAGGGAGGGTTACTGTTAGGAATACAGGGAAGATATAGATATAGGAAGGGTAAATGTTAGGGTTACAGGAAGAGTTAGTGTTTGGAGTAAAGTGAGGATTAGTGTTAGGGCTACATGGAAGGTTAGCATGGGGGTTACAGGAAAGTTTAGTGTTAAGAGTCAAGGGGGGTTGGTATTAGGGTTACAAGGAGGGTTAGTGTTGGGGTAACAGGAAGGGTTTGTGTTAATCTTCAGGCAAGGGTTAGTGTTGGAGTTACATGAAGGGATAGAGTTATGGCTACAGGGAGGGTAAGCGCTAGGGTTACTGGTAGGATTAGTTTGAGAGTTACAGGGAGGGTTAGTGTTGGGGTTACAGGGAGGGTTAGTGTTGGGGTTACAGGGAGGTTAGTGTTGGGGTTATTACAGGGGAGCTTAGCGTTGGGGTTACAGGAAGGGTTAGAGGTAGAGTTAGTGTTAGCCCGGGTTCACACCTATGCGAATTAGAAGTGTGTTTCCCCACATCTAATTTGCATAGTAGGAGAATGTGACCGGCTCCCTATGGAGCCGATTCACATATCTCCGGGGCGGCTGCGAAGCGCACTGCACAGAAACGATGTGCATCTTTGGGTCTGTTTCAGGGACGATTTCAGGCATAGAATCGGCCCTGATTCATCCCTGAAACGGGGAACAGGGACGCACAGCGCTCCTGTGCGATCCGCAGCCCGTTATAGTGTGAACACGGGCTTAAAGTTAGAGGAGGGTTAGTGTGCGGGAGCCTTGAAACCTACTGGGGGTTATTGCTGCCCCTATATTTGCTAGAGAAAAACAAGACCTAAGGCCTGAGTGGGACTTTAAATGAGGCAATACTAACATTTACCTCCATCCCCAATGCGTTTAAGCAAAAAAAGAGAAATAATTGGTGGGGCTTTATATGAAGCACATAGCTAAGTCAGACGAGCCAATCCATGTAAAACATAATAATTTATTACAAAGGGTATACATACACATAAGGGATAATAAAAGAAATACAATCATATAATATAATATTGAATCTCATTGGATAAATAGCATTCCTAGATAATTCATGATAAAACAAATGTCTCAACATAATGTGCATAGTAATATAGTATTAGGTCTCAATATAAAAAACCTGAACAATACATAATATAAGGCACTTGTCTCGACATCTTAATACATGATAGTAGACTTATGGTATGTAAACTACAATTGTAATGGTAGCATGTAGGTATAGTAAAAAAGAAGAATTGGTTCGTGCTTATAGACTTCAATATAGTAGAAATGGGGCCTAAAAACTGTGACGTAGCATCGTAAAAAAGCTCTACGCGTTTCGTGGCTACATTACCACTTGTCAGGAGCAGATGCATGATTTTAGAGGTATCTATAATAAAAAATGCCAAAGGAAAAATATAAGAGATAATAATAAAAAATAAGGCAGAAAAGGAAGAAAGAGGGGGAACATAAATGTCCCAAACACTCTCACCTATCTATAACATATGGGTACGACTGGTGATAATATATTTGCTAGAGGTTATTGCTGACATGTTCTGGAGGTTGAGAATCCACATACATACAATCCAATGAAAGTGCTAAACAAATGTCCAAGAGTCCAAGTTGACTTTAATGATAAAATGTATTCAGATGCAGAATAAAGCCAACACGTTTCAGAGACCAAACACATTCCCCTTCCATCAATGCTACACAAGTACAAATACAAAGGCCATACCTCTAAAAGTAAAAGGTCATGAATATAACAATGAAAAAACACTGTGACCACTATTAAAGAGTTGAATTTATTCATTTTGGGGAGATATTATCTCACTTCCTGTTGGGTCTTCAGGGCAGGAAGTGAAGGGAGATCTCCCCATAGTTACATACAGCAGAAAGTAACCTTCACTAGTCAATCCAGAAGATAACACACCACTGATGTCCCACACTGGGGGGGCAGTGTGGGACACTGTTGGAGGTTGGGAGCCCTATTGGGGGTTGGAGGCTCTGCAGTAGCAGGGAGGGGGGCACTGATGTCCACCATAAAAAGTTGTGGAGGCACTATGAGAGCTGGAAGGCACTGTGGCAGGTTGAGGGGCAATGTGGGACATTGTTGGAGATTGGGAGCCTTATGGGGGACTAAAGGCTCTCCAGTAAGCTAGGGGGGGGCACTAATGTCCACCATAGAAGGTTGTGGGGGACACTATGGGATCTGGAAGACACTGTGGGTGGTTTGAGGGCAGTCTGGGAGACTGTTGGAGATTGGGAGCCCTTTGGGGGCTGTAGGCTCTACAGTAAGCTGGGGGCACTGTGGTCCACCATAAAATAACGTGGGGGGGGGGTACTGAGGGAGCTGAAAGGCACCGTGGGAGGTTGGGGGGCAGTGTGGGACACTGGTGGAGATTGTGGGCCCCATGGGGGGCTGGAGTTTCTGCAGTAAGCTGGGGGGCACTGTGGTCCTCCACGATGGCACTGTGGTAGGTTGGGGGGAGGGGATCAATGTGGGAAACTGATAGAGCCTGGGAGCTCTAAGGGGGTCTGGAGTCTCTTCAGTAGCTGGGGGAGCACTAATCCACCATAGAAGTTTGTGGGGGCACTATTGGTGCTGGAAGGCACTGTAGGTGGTTTGGTGGCAGTGTGGGACACTGTTGGAGATTGGGAGCCCTATGGGTGGGGGGGGGCGGAGGCTCTGCAGTAAGCTGGGGGGCACTGTGGTCTGCAAGTTCACAGCAAACACATTTTAATGCGGCTCCTAAACTGTTTCTTTTCTTCTTCACGGTAGGCTTGCTTTGCATGTGACAGGTCCTCTTGAGTCAATCTTCTAGATGTCTAAGCTGCCCGAAGATCATAATAGGCCCCCTTGGCGTCAGGGAGTCTTCCACCCCCCCGACACATGGCACGTTCTGGGCGATTAAGTCCAAGGCTCGCTCTGTGTTCCGCGAGGCTGTTACAGACTTGGACGGGCTGACCGTATTCCCGTCCGCCAGGCAGTTAGCAGCCAGTAGTAAATTCGCTCTCTCGGGCCCGAAAAATCTGGACCGTCACTCTGTTGATGACAAATCGCAGAACATGGCAGCGTTTTCTCAGGAAATGAAAAGTCGGGAACACACTGCTCCTATTGTATAATTAACAGCGACTATTATATAGGAATGGTCAACAAGTCCCGAGTCATTATGGCAGCAGAGCTCGCTCCAAACAACTCAACGTCTTCAATATATCGAAAGTATCAAATGTATTCATGCATCAGTCAAATGTATCAATATATCAGTCAAATGTATCAATGTATCAGTTAAAGTATCAATATATCAGTCAAATGTATCAATTTATCAGTCAATTGCACCAATGTATCAATCAAATGCATTAATGTATCAGTCAAAGTATCAATTTATCAGTCAAATGTATTAATATATCAATCAAATATATCAATTTATCAATCAAATGTATGAATGTACAGTGAGGAAAAAAGTATTTGATCCCCTGCTGATTTTGTATGTTTGCCAAATGACAAAGAAATGATCAGTCTGTAATTTTAATTTTCGGTTTATTTTAACAGTGAGAGACAGAATAACAACAAAAATATCCAGAAAAACGCATTTCAAAAAAGTTATAAATTGATTTGCATTTTAATGAGTGAAATAAGTATTTGATCCCCTATCAATCAGCAAGATTTCTGGCTCCCAGGTGTCTTCTACACAGGTAACCAGCTGAGATTAGGAGCACTCTCTTAAAGGGAGTGCTCCTAATGTCAGCTTGTTACCTGTATAAAAGACACCTGTCCACAGAAGCAATCAATCAATCAGATTCCAATCTGTCCACCATGACCAAGACCAAAGAGCTGTCTAAGGATGTCAGGGAGAAGATTGTAGACCTACACAAGGCTGGAATGGGCTACAAGACCACCACCAAGCAGCTTGGTGAGAGGTGACAACAGTTGGTGCGATTATTCGCAAATGACAGAAACACAAAATAACGGTCAATCTCCCTCGGTGTTGGGCTCCATGCAAAATCTCACCTCGTGGAGTTTCAATGATCATGAGAACGGTGAGGAATCAGCCCAGAACTACACGGGAGAATCTTGTCAATGATCTCAAGGCAGCATGGACCATAGTCACCAAGAAGACAATTGTTAACACACTTCGGCGTGAAGGACTGAAATCCTGTAGCGCCCGCAAGGTCCCCCTGCTCAGGAAAGCACATGTACAGGCCCGTCTGAAGTTTGCTAATGAACATCTGAATGATTCAGAGGAGAACTGGGTGAAAGTGTTGTGGTCAGATGAGACCAAAATCAAGCTTTTTGGCCTCAACCCAACTCGTGTTTGGAGGATGAAAGCTGCTTATGACACCAAAAACACCATCCCAACCGTCAAACATGGAGGTAGAAATATTAAGCTTTGGGGGTGTTTTTCTGCTAAGGGGACAGGACAACTTCACCGCATCAAAGGGACGATGGACGTGTCATTGTTCTGGACCCCCAAGTGTAAGCATGTTATCGTTCTGGTACCCCAAGTGTCAGTGTGTCATTGTTCTGGACCCCCAAGTGTCAGTGTGTCATTGTTCTGCCCCCCCAAGTGTCAGTGTGTCATTGTTCTGCCCCCACAAGTGTCAGCATGTCATTGTTCTGGACCCCCAAGTGTCAGTGTGTCATTGTTCTGCCCCCCCAAGTGTCAGTGTGTCATTGTTCTGCCCCCACAAGTGTCAGGATGTCATTGTTCTGGGGCCCCCAAGTGTCAGTGTTCTGGTCAGTGTGTCATTGTTCTGGGACCGCCAAGTGTCATTGAGCCATTATTTTGGACCCCCAAGTGTCAATGTGTCATTGTTCTGGGCCCCCAAGTGTCATTGTGTCATTGTTCTGGGAACCCTGTGTCAGTATGCCATTGTTTTGGACCCCCAAATGTCAATGTGTCATTGTTCTGGACCCCAATTGTCAGTGTGTCATTGTTCTGGACCCCTAAGTGTCAGGATGTCATTGTTCTGGGGCCCCCAAGTGTCAGTGTTCTGGTCAGTGTGTCATTGTTCTGGGATCGCCAAGTGTCATTGAGCCATTGTTTTGGACCCCCAAGTGTCAATGTGTCATTGTTCTGGGCCCCCAAGTGTCATTGTGTCATTGTTCTGGGAACCCTGTGTCAGTATGCCATTGTTTTGGACCCCCAAATGTCAATGTGTCATTGTTCTGGACCCCCAATTGTCAGTGAGTCATTGTTCTGGACCCCTAAGTGTCAGGATGTCATTGTTCTGGGGCCCCCAAGTGTCAGTGTTCTGGTCAGTGTGTCATTGTTCTGGGACCGCCAAGTGTCATTGAGCCATTGTTTTGGACCCCCAAGTGTCAATGTGTCATTGTTCTGGGCCCCCAAATGTCATTGTTCTGGGAACCCTGTGTCAGTATGCCATTGTTTTGGACCCCCAATTGTCAATGTGTCATTCTTTTGCACCCCAATTATCAGTGTGTCTCGTTGTTCTCAGACGCCCACGTGTCCCTGGAACTCATTCTCATTACTTCCTGTATCAAGCTATCATTTATCTAGGACCCCAAGTATAAGCATGTCACTGCATTAGGACCCCACAAGTCCCCACAGTAACAAATATATACTATCTAATGACTTTCCACTTCTTTCTTAAGGCTGAAGCTACCCAGGTGTGGGACACATTCAGGATCTCAATGAGCCCATCATGGGGGGATCCCTACTTCTGTGATTGCTCCTCCATGGATCCCTACTTCTGTGATTGCTCCTCCATGGATCCCTACTTCTGTGATTGCCCCTCCATGGATCCCTACTTTTGTGATTGCTCCTCCATGGATCCCTACTTCTGTGATTGCTCCTCCATGGATCCCTACTTCTGTGATTGCTCCTCCATGGATCCCTACTTCTGTACGTGCTCCTTCATAGATCCCTACTTCTGTACGTGCTCCTTCATAGATCCCTACTTCTGTACGTGCTCCTTCATAGATCCCTACTTCTGTACGTGCTCCTTCATAGATCCCTACTTCTGTACGTGCTCCTTCATAGATCCCTACTTCTGTACGTGCTCCTTCATAGATCCCTACTTCTGTACGTGCTCCTTCATAGATCCCTACTTCTGTACGTGCTCCTTCATAGATCCCTTGCTCCTTGATGGATCCATTATCCTAACTGTGTCAAAGTCCTCCTGAGCCTGCCTTGGAGAGCGGTGTCCTTGGCCATGGAATGTTGATGAAGGAGTAACGATCAAAGGACACAGGATAGGCGGTGTGTCAGGAGAGATTCTAATGCCAAGTTTCTTATTATAAACCCTTTCAGGGAAGCAGTAAGTCACTCCGGTGTTTGGTGTGTATATCAGTCAGGTAGTCGTATCACGTATCTGTTATGGAAGCTCTATGAATTCTATGGGTACATTACTTGGGGGGGCCACCTTTTTCCTCTATCACGTTTTCTTCTATTCTGGCCGTATTGACGCCACAAATGGGTTTCTAAAACTGGAGTGGAGGGGAGTGTCTGTGTTGCTTGCAGCAGCCAATCAGATTGCAGATGTCATTTTAGAAAAACAAAACTTAAAGAAGCACTCTAGCTTAAAGGCCCAGGTCAACAGTTGAAGACACCACCGAACTACATACAGTACATGCATGGTGTTGTATCTGTCATAGGATTTGTATTTCTGTCCATCCAGTTCTGGTATTTACACAGCCCTGCCACAAAGTCTGGTTACTTATTGCGATTAAGCAGCCTCAGCCTAAGTTTAGACTTACGTTTAAACGACCAAGCCTCTGAAAAGCAGTTTGCGCTCAGGAGAAAAAAAATGGGAAATGTGCCACAAAGAGACCATGTACATACAAATAAAATATCCCAAATCTTTGTTTATACATTTTAAAAACATAATTAAAAGACAACATATCCAAAATGTAGCATGAAGCATTTATACAATGTAGATATTGGCGTTACGGATCGAGGCGTTTCACGAGAGACTTGCTTCCTCAGATTCCACGCTCTTTGTACATGATGAAAAATGCTTTAAGCCTACAAAAAACAATTGCAAACAAGCAAAAATGCAATTGTTTACTATAGACTTAACGCATTTTTCATGTACAAAGAGCGTAAATCCTGTGGGAGGTTGAGGGGAAGTGTGGGACACTGTTGGAGATTGGAATCCCTATGGGGGGCTGGAGGCTCTGCAGTAAGCTGAGGGGCAATAATGTCCACTATAGAAGGTTGTGGCAGCACTATGGGAGCTAGAAGGCACTGTTGGAGGTTGGGAGCCCTATGGGGGGTTGGAGGCGCTGCAGTAAGCAGGGAGGGGGGGGGGGGGCACTGATATCCACCATAAAAAGTTGTGGTGGCACTATGAGAGCTGGAAGACACTGTGGCAGGTTGGGGGGCAATGTGGGACATTGTTGGAGATTGGGGGCCTTATGGGGGACCAGAGGCTCTGCAGTAAGCTAGGGATTACTAATGTCCACCATAGAAGGTTGTGGGGGGCACTATGGGAGCTGAAAAACACTGTGGGTGGTTTGGGGGCAGGGTGGGACACTGTTGGAGGTTGGGAGCCCTATGGGGGCTGGAGGCTCAACAGTAAACTGGGGGCACTGTGGTCCACCATAAAATAGCATGGGGGGGGTCACTGAGGGAGCTGGAAGGCACCGTGGGAGGTTGGGGGCAGCGTAGGACACTGGTGGAGATTGTGAGCCCCATGGGGGGCTGGAGGCTCTGCAGTAAGTTGGGGGGCACTCTGGTCCTCCACATAAGGTTGTGGGGGGAGGCTAGGGGAGCTGGATGGCACTGTGGTAGGTTGGGGGGTCAATGTGGGACACTGATGGGTACTGGGAGCTCTAAGGGGGACTTGAGTCTCTGCAGTAGGCTGGGGGGGAACTAATCCACCATAGAAGTTTGTAGGGGGTTCTATAGGTGCTGGAAGGCACTGTGGGTGGTTTGGTGGCAGTGTGGGACACTGTTGGAGACTGGGAGCCCTATGGGGGGGGGGGCAGAGGCTCTGCAGTAAGCTGGGGGGTACCATAAAAACTTGTGAGGGGCACTGTGGGAGCTGCAGGGCACTACAGTAGGTTGGGGGCAGTGTGGGACACTGTTGGAGATTGGGCACTCCATTGAGGGCCGAAGGCTCTTCAGTAGCACTGTGGGGGGGAAAGTGTTGGAGAGCACATGTGGGAGGTTGGGGAGCAATGTGAACCACTATGGAAGGTTGAGGGGCACTATGGGAGTTGGATCGCACAGTGGTAGGTTGGGAGGGGGGCAGTGTGGGACACTGACGGAGACTGGGGGCTCTAAGGGGGGCTGAAGTCTCTGTAGTAGGCTGGGGGGCACTAATGGCTACCATAGAAGTTTGTGAGGAGCACATGTAGGAGGTTGGGGAGCTAAGGCCTGCTGTTTGAGAACATCTGCCCTAGACTAAATGAGGACTTTTACTTTTCCCGGAGCTGGGCTTTAACCAAGGACTGAAATATCAGTTGTGGATGGAGGGATGAATGCACAGGTCCTCTTTCACCGAGTGACCTTTTGGGCCAGAGACAAAACCAATATTTGAAGATTTCGAAGTTGAGGCTGCAAGAAAAAGCTGTTTTGTGTCAGATGCTTACATAACAAAAATTGGGCTTGCGGGGTCTGGTTTGATGGATGGGTGTTTGGTTAATGACGTAATGGCCTCCTATGCACACGTTCAGGAATGTAGCTCTCAGAAACACTATTTGTGTGTATTCAGAATAAAGAGATACAGTAGGTGAGATCTTTCTGCAGCATGAGGGAACTTTGTTGGCCTTCCAGCACGGTAATATCTGTTTACATATCAGAACCTTTGGGAACGAGATACAGATATTCTTGTATTTTACCGCACTGAGCCCATGCCAATACGTGCCCCATTAACGCAATTTTATGGTCCGTGTATATAAACTGAGAGGAGCCTGAGAAGGGGGGCTGGAAAGCTTAAACAGAACATGATGGACTTGATGGAACTGTTCCAAACACGTCCAGCTGGGGGAAAGGAGGCCCAAGGGTAAAACCAGAAAACATTGGAGGGACTCCACCTCCCGGCCAGTCTGAGAACACCCTAGACTTAAGTGGAGACCATAGCCAGGCAAAGGGTAAGGTCAGAGGCGTAGCTTGAAGCTTGTGGGCCCCGATGCAAAAGTTGACCTCCCCCCCCCCCCACTACCACCCACCACTTCCATCGTGTGTGCAGATACACCCACCGCACGCCAAGATACTCAAAGTGGCTTAAGAGTTTAGAATTCCCAGAGTTCCTCCTTACATTAGAAGACAGGGATCACCCCTGTAGAATCAGAGGACAGGGATCACTGCTGGAATATCAGAGGACAGGGACCCATGGCAGGTCATTTGGCAGAGCTCCTTTCCCATCCCAGCACTATATACAGCTCCCTCCCACAATACACAGGGCTGAAATCACATTCATTTACACACAGTCTATCAGCCTTCAAAGGGTGTATCTGGCTTTTATGTTGCCCTTCTGTCCTGTGAAAGTCTCTGGTCGGAACGGCAGTGTAGTTGCAGTAGGCAGATACACCCTATGCAAATCATGGCTGACTGGCTCTGTGGTAAAGGAATGTAATTTCAGCCCTGTGGAGGAGGAGCAGTATAGAGTGCTGTACTGGGAAAGAAGCTCCGGGCGGAGGGGGTGGTCAGGGAGTTTTGGGGGGGCAAAACTTAGATCTGGGGGGGCAAAGCCATGTGACATGAAATCTGGACCCTGCAGCCCCTCAGGAGGTCTTAAGGGATTTATTTGAGCATTTTCTGAAGGTTTCTCTGTCAGTGTTGGCAGGTGTTGGGGGAAGTGTGCCTTTTCCCCAGTTGTCAGGGAAGTGGGGTAAGTGGACATCCCCGGGTGGGGGGGTACAGAGAATTCCAGCTAGTGACTAGAAGACACTGAGTGGTGTCTTACCTCACCAGTGACATCAGTCCCATCGTGGCTACAGGACGGCACTCTCCTCCTCTTAGCTCGCTGAGCTTGGTTACCATTCCATGTTGCCAGCACACAGCACAGACACTTCCCCATCCTGGGCTGTTCTCACCCCATGCTCCTCTCCATTCAGGAAAAGGCTCACAGCTTCTCCCCAGCCAATGACAACAGAGGGGTATTGACTGTGGAAGGCAAAGTGGGAGCCCAGTACAGGAGCGTGGCTGTGGGGCCCTAGGGCATATCGAAGCTGGACTTTGTGGAGGATATGATAATATGAATAAGGGAGGCTGCAGGTGCCCTCTGGAGCTAGGGGCGGGGTTGCGATTGTGACCCCTGCAACCCCTCATGCTACGCCCATGGGTAAGGTGTCCCAAAACTTTTATAGGGCAGTGGGGAAGGGTGGTCCTTTGGCCTCAGGTGGGTGTTAGTAGGAGGCTTCCCAGCTTCTCGGGTAACCTCCACTAGACTTATAAACAGGCAGACACTGCAGCAAAAGGATAGCGGCAGGTATGGTCGGGGGGGGGGGCAGATGTGGCATTTGGGCTTACAGTGAACCTACGCTTTTCTGACCACTTGATATCCCACCTCTGTTGCTTATAGCTACCTTCAGGTCATTTCCTCACCACCTTGTTCACCCATCAGATTCATGTGCAAGCTCCAAACTTGGTTGGTCAGAGCTTACACTCAGGTCTCCCCACACTCCAAAGGCTGCCATTATTTCAATGAAAAAATAAAATTTACTTCCTCTGAATAACATTCTAGAAAGTAACATTATTACCGACAAGACTGGTAAATTGGCAACCAGATGACAAACCTGCCACCACGCTATATAACTGCAAGCTATTCTATCTATCTATCTATCTATCTATCTATCTATCTATCTATCTATCTATCTATCTATCTATCTATCTATCTATCTATCTAACTATCTATCTGTCTGTCTGTCTGTCTGTCTGTCTGTCTGTCTGTCTGTCTGTCTGTCTGTCTGTCTATCTATCTATCTATCTATCTATCTATCTATCTATCTATCTATCTATCTATCTGTCTCCTTCTGGAAGGGACAGTGTAGGGACATCTGTGATGAAGTAGGGTCGGTATAGATATAGGTCTAGGTAGAATTAGGTAAATATGTCTAGAAAGAGGAAGCAGGTAGGTGATCTACCAAACCTGAACTGTCCGCTTTTGTTCTAACTGGACTCCAGTCTTGGCTCCGTATGGTGGACCCAGGATGATGATGATGATGAACGTGATCTCCGTACATCTGAGAACATCTCTAGCAGCTCCATTTCTGCAGACAACCAACAATCATAGGGTGGGTCTCTGTGCCACCAGGGCCAGCTGCCCATAGCCGGAGATGGATGTAAAACAGAGAACGTCACCTCCAGTGCCAGCCACAGCTACCAAACAACACCACCGCCCCCCGTGGGCCCGGGGCCAGGGTACGGCTGTTTATTTCATCCCAGGCCCTGGACACAAAGGAAGGAGGGAAAACATTTGTAGAAGATGGCCTCCCTGGCGCTGGGGACAGGTCCCCCCCAGGCCTCTCCGGGGTACACTGTACCCTCTGTTATCCGGAGAAGAGAAGGAAAACAGATCCTTTCAGCCAATGTTTATGGCAGCACGGTGCGTGTGCTGGAACCTGATCCTCCGGGAGGACAATGAGGCCTATTTATCGGCGTCCCCGCGTTACGAGGCTCATTACTCAGCACTTTCCAATACAGAACAATGCGCGAGTATTTCAGGAGAGGCGTTTTGACGTTCGGAGCCCGACATTCCATCCCCATTGCACCAGACCTCTGTTCACAGCTCATAGGAGGATTCTTTTAAATGGCCGTTGTTTTAATGCATTCCGATAGATGGCAGTTAATTACAGCGTCCGCCAAACATCTCATCATTTTTTCCTTAGCCTGCCGAATCCAAGCGAGTGAGGTGTCGCCACTTTTCAGGTAGTCAATTGCTTTTCCAGGCGGCTCGTGTTTTTTGTTTTTTTTTGTTTAGAAAGTCTTGTAAGACATTTTGTTCGGAGGAACATGCCTGGAAGCCATATTGTTCACCGCAAGACGTAACTACGTCCACCGGAAGAGTAAAGTGGAGCCAGACTCACACCAAGCGTCTTGTGAACAGTTTTCCTCACGTTTTCATGCTACACACATAGGGCATCCTGTTCATTTCAGTGGGCTGCCAAAGTAACTCACGTACCTTTTTGAGCGTTGAGCGTTGGGCATCGCAGGCGCAACACACAGTTTTGGCATGTTCCGTGAGCGCGGGCAAAAACACGCACTTTTGTGCGTATTCACAGAACGCTCGGGCTTCATTCACATCTGCAAAGTTTTATTTAAAGACAGACTAAAAAATTGTTAAAAAAACTATTATGGCAAGTACGACAAAATACAGTTTTATGGATACAGCACTTTAGAATGGAGTTCCCAACATGTTACGCCCATGTTCTGGGCTTCTTCAGGGGACGATGTCAATTGGAGGTACAAGCCTTCTATTTGAATGGAGTTCCCAACATGTTTCGCTCATGTTCCAGGTTTCTTCAGGGGATGATGTCCATTTGAGATACAAGCCTTCTATTATAATGGAGTTCTCAACATGTTTTGCCCATGTTCCGGTCTTCTTCAGGGAATGCTGGCCATTGGAGGTACAAGCCTAATAGAAGGCTTGTACCTCCAAAGGACAGCATCCCCTGAAGAAGCTTGTACCTCCAATGGGCAGCAGCCCCTGAAGAAGCCCAGAACGTGGGCGAAACATTTTGGGAACTCCATTCTAATAGAAGGCTTGTACCTCCAATGGACAGCAGCCCCTGAAGAAGCCTGGCACGTATGCAAAACATGTTGGGAACTCAATTCTAAAGTGCTATATCCATAAAACTGTATTGAAACGTACTGGCCAGAATTGTTTTTTTTAACAATTTTTTAATCTGTCTTTATATAAAACTTTTTATACTATACCTTGAGATTACTATATCTTATTTATTTATTTTTTTGCACCTTAAAAATCCCATTAAATCCTCCTATACCTATTCAACTAAGGGATGTGGTGCTAATAATATGTTGGTGTGCCTGTGGTTATAAAGTCCTTTTTCTATCTGCACGTTCTTTTTTGCTTGCTTTGCATGCATGTTCACCAAACGTACAAAGAACACACAACGCGCTTCGAGTGCCATTAATTGTTAGTTTGCTGCCCCTGCAACCACAGCTGTCACTCCCCCAGCCTACTTCAGACAACCTCCTAAACATACATCCAGGCAGAATTTTCGTTAATTCGAATATCCGAATTGACGAAAACCCGTTTGACTAATTTTTCTGAATAGTCGTAAATTCAGAAATTTGAAAATCCGAAAATTCTAAATCCGGAAATTTGAAAATCCGAAAATAAGAATGAAAATTCAAAAGAACGAAAATAAGAATGAAAATATGAAAAATTCCAAAACCCGAAAATAAAAAAATCTGAAATAATAACTAACTAATAATAACTTAACTATTACTAACTATTACATTATAGGTATTGGAATCTCCTTTCAAATTTGGCTGTTAGTGAACGTAACAAATACGAATTTATCTAAATGAATGGAACGTAACAAATTAATAATAATACCGTTAAATAATAATAAAAAACTTTTGAGTATTATTTTTATTACTATTAATTCATTCCATTCCATTTGTTTTGATACGGAATTCGTTATTTCGGATAATTCGTAACTTTGGAAAAATTCGTATTCGTTACGTTCACTAACAGCCAAATTTGAAAGGAAATTCCAATACCTATAATTTAATAGTTAGATATTATTAGTTAGTTAGTTATTATTTAAAATTTTAGAATTTCCGTTCTTTTGAATTTTCGGATTTTCTTTCTTATTTTCAGATTTTCGCATTTTTGAATTTTCGGATTTTCCAATTCACAGATTTTGGAATTTTGGAATTTACAAATTTGTGAATTTTTGAATTTGTGAATTTTCGCACCCCCGGCCCTTTTAGCCCAAAATGGGTCAAAAATTACCAAAATCGCACCCCCGGCCCTTTTAGCCCAAAATGGGTAAAAAATGACCAAAATCTAACCACCGGCCCTTTTAGCCCAAAATGGGTCAAAAATGACCAAAATCGCACCCCCGGCCCTTTTAGTCCAAAATGGGTAAAATATGACCAAAATCGCACCCCCGGCCCTTTTAGCCCAAAATGGGTAAAAAATGACCAAAATCGAACCACTGGCCCTTTTAGCCCGAAATGGGTCCAAAATGACCAAAATCGCACCCCCGGCCCTTTTAGCCCAAAATAGGTCCAAAATGACCTAAATTGCACCCCCGGCCCTTTTAGCCCAAAATGGGTCAAAAATAACCAAAATCGCACCCCCGGCCCTTTTACCCCAAAATGGGTCCAAAATGACCAAAATCGCACCCCCGGCCCTTTTAGCCCAAAATGGGTAAAATATGACCAAAATCGCACCCCCGGCCCTTTTAGCCCAAAATGGGTCCAAAATGACCAAAATCACACCCCCGGCCCTTTTAGCCTAAAATGGGTAAAATATGAACAAAATCGCACCCCCGGCCCTTTTAGCCCAAAATGGGTCAAAAATGACCAAAATCGCACCCCCGGCCCAATTAGCCCAAAATGGGTCCAAAATGACCAAAATCGCACCCCCGGACCTTTTAGCCCAAAATGGGTAAAAAATGACCAAAATCGCACCCCGGCCCTTTTAGCCCAAAATGGGTTCAAAATGACCAAAATCGCACCCCCGGCCCTTTTAGCCCAAAGTGTGTACAAAATGACCAAAATCGCACCCCTGGCCCTTTTAGCCCAAAATGGGTAAAATATGACCAAAATCGCACCCCCGGCCCTTTTAGCCCAAAATGGGTCAAAAATGACCAAAATCGCACCCCCCGGCCCTTTTAGCCCAAAATGGGTTCAAAATGACCAAAATCGCACCCCTGGCCCTTTTAGCCCAAAATGGGTAAAAAATGACAAAAATCTAACCCCCGGGCCCTATTAGCCCAAAATGGGTTCAAAATGACCAAAATCGCACCCCCGGTCCTTTTAGCCCAAAATGGGTCAAAAATGACCAAAATCGCACCCCCAGCCTTTTTAGCCCAAAATGGGTCCAAAATGATCAAAATCGCACCCCCAGCCCTTTTAGATGAAAATGGGTCTAAAATGACCAAAATCGCACCCCTGGCCCTTTTAGCCGAAAATGGGTCAAAAATGACCAAAATCGTACCCCCGGACCTTTTAGCCCAAAATGGGTCAAAAATTACCAAAATCGCCCCCCAGGCCCTTTTAGCCGAAAATGGGTCAAAAATGACCAAAGTCGCACCCACCTTTTAGCCCAAATTCGAATACTAATTCACGGATTTTGGGATTTTGGAACTTTCGAATTTAGGAATTTGCGAATTTATGAAGTTACAAATTTACGAATTTTTTCAACCCCAAAAAAGATGCAAGAGCTTCTTTGGTGCGATTGTCGCGCGTCTTGTAGGGCAGCCTATTGAAAGGAATGGGCTGCCCTATGCATGTGGCGTGAAAACCTGCAAAAAAAAGTGCCAAAAACATGAATTCACATGAAGTGGGTGAAGGGGGTGAATGTAGCCTAAAGGTCTTTTTTTCTTCTTTTTTTTTTTTTAAATTTTCGATAGAGGGCTAGGCTTACACCTATTGGGAATGAGCACAAAATTGCCCGCTTTCTAGACACTGACAGAAAAGCGCAGACACCCAGAAGTGCCGTTAATTGTTTATTTAATTTTATTTAATCATTTTTTTTATTGCTATTTATAGTAGAAGTTAACGTTTCTTGTCCAAGCGGCGGTCAAGCTCTGCGTTGATTTTTGCGAAGTCTCGTTCGGTTGTAGGAGAGTTTCCTGGTCTAAACTAAGAAAAGATTTAAAATAGCAGCAATCAATCGAGCCAGTGTCAGCTAAAAATACCTGCGCTATCTACGGGAGCCGTGTGCGGAGAGGAGGCCGTGCCGGGTGTTACTGGGTGACTATAGAAACAAACGTTCATTCAGTGCCGTTTGGTGAGGAGCTTTTAAAACACTGGAGTCCATTGACATTCATTTCAACAGTAAGGCTGTAAGTGTGTGTAGTAAGGGCCCCACAGCAAAAACCACTAAGGGGCCCTTTACCTTGCTAATCTTCATCTCAAATAAATTCCTCTATTATAGCTACAGAATGTCAGAGAGGACTCTAATGGGCACTCCTGGATGTAAGGGGGACTCTGATCGACATTTCTGTATATGAGGGGGACTCTGATGGGCACTCCTAGATGTAAGGGGGACTCTGATGGGCACTCCTGGATGTAAGGAGGACTCTGATACGCACTCTTTGATCTAAGGGTTGACTCTGATGGGCACTCCTGAATGTAAGGGGCACTCTGATCGGCGCTCCTGGATATAAGGGGGACTCTGATGGGCACTCCTGGATGTAAGGAGGACTCTGATACGCACTCTTTGATCTAAGGGGGGACTCTGATGGGCACTCCTGAATGTAAGGGGCACTCTGATCGGCGCTCCTGGATATAAGGGGGACTCTGATGGGCACTCCTGAATGTAAGGGGCACTCTGATCGGCGCTCCTGAATGTAAGGGGGACTCTGATGGGCACTCCTGGATGCAAGGGGGACTCTGGTGGGCACTCCTGGATATAAGGAGGACTCTGATCGGCGCTCCTGAATGTAAGGGGGACTCTGATGGGCACTCCTGGATGTAAGGGGGACTCTGGTGGGCACTCCTGGATATAAGGAGGACTCTGATCTGTGCTCCTAGATGTAAGGGGGACTCTGATGGGCGCTCCTGGATGTAAGGGGGACTCTGATGGGCACTTCTAGATGTAAGGGGGACTCTGATGGGCACTCCTGGATATAAGGAGGACTCTGATCTGTGCTCCTAGATGTAAGGGGGACTCTGATGGGCGCTCCTGGATGTAAGGGGTACTCTGATGGGCACTTCTAGATGTAAGGGGGACTCTGATGGGCACTCCTGGATGTAAGGGGGACTCTGATGGGCGCTCCTGGATGTAAGGGGGACTCTGATGGGCACTTCTAGATGTAAGGGGGACTCTGATGGGCACTCCTGGATGTAAGGGGGACTCTGATGGGCACTTCTGGATATAAGGGGGACTGTAATCGGCACTCCTAGATGTAAGGGGGACTCTGATGGGCACTCCTGGATGTAAGGGGGACTCTGATGGGCACTTCTAGATGTAAGGGGGACTCTGATCGGCACTCCTGTATGTAAGGGGGACTCTGATGGGCACCTATAGATGTAAGGGCGACTCTGATGGGCACACCTGGATGTAAGGGGACTCTGTTGGGCACTTCTGGATTTAAGGGGGGCTCTGATGGGCACCTATAGATGTAAGGGTGACTCTGATGGGCACACCTGGATGTAAGGGGGACTCTGATGGGCACCTATAGATGTAAGGGTGACTCTGATGGGCACACCTGGATGTAAGGGGGACTCTGATGGGCACACCTGGATGTAAGGGGGACTCTGATCGGCGCTCCTGATTGTAAGGGGGACTCTGATCGGCACTCCTGGATATAAGGAGGACTCTGATTGGCGCTCCTAGATGTAAGGGGGACACTGATCGGCACTCCTGGGTGCAGTGGCGTCTCCAGCTTTCATATTTAGAGGGGGCACATGGGGGGGAAAGGGACAAAAGTAGGGGGGAAATTATATATATTTATATATATATATATATATATATATATATATATATATATATCCTGGGGCCCTTTACTACGACCCCACATCGGCCCTTTCACATGTTCTGCAGTGAGCTCCCTTCCTACTGTATTGGGGCCCCCCAGGGTGACAGAGAACAAGAGATATATGTCACCAGCATACCAAGAAAATATAAGGGTCCAAAGCAGTGTGAGAACTATCAGGGTTGCAAAGGTTGTCTTGCCTCCGGGCCCTGGTGTTCTGCCACTGTGGGGTTCCCCAGCCTCCTCTTGCTGTCCTGCCCCTGCTATTGACTGCTCTGGTCTGGCATCTCTTGGAATTTACAGGCTGGTTCTCCTGTCCTAAGGACGGGAGAAATCAGACTGTTTTTTCAGTAACTGAGAGTCCTGGTGGAGTCCTTCCTGCAACTCACTCTTCTCCCTGCCAATGAGGATGCAGGGGAAGGAGCAGATCGGGTGGCCGTGGTTGTGTGAGCGCTCCCATTATGCAGTGTCAGCGAGCAGAGGGAGGGGGGAGGAATCACCCGCAGGAGCTGACTGGGGACGCTCTCCCTCTTAGACATTGCCTTTTTTGTAAAAAAATTAAAATAATTTTATTTTTTATTTTTTATTGGGGGGGGGGGGGCACATGGTGGGGCACAGCATAATGTTGGGGGGGGGGGGGGTCAGGGCCCCCTCTGCCCCCCCCCCTAGGGTCGCCATTGCCTGGATGTAAGGGGCACTCTGATGGGCACTTCTAGATGTAAGGGGGACTCTGATGGGCACTCCTGGATGTAAGGGGGACTCTGATGGGCACTTCTAGATGTAAGGGGGACTCTGATGGGCACTCCTGGATGTAAGGGGGACTCTGATGGGCACTTCTAGATGTAAGGGGGCCTCTGATCGGCACTCCTGTATGTAAGGGGGACTCTGATGGGCACCTATAGATGTAAGAGCGACTCTGATGGGCACACCTGGATGTAAGGGGTGGCTCTGATTAGCACTCCTAGATGTAAGGGGGACTCTGTTGGGCACTTCTGGATTTAAGGGGGCTCTGATGAGCACCTATAGATGTAAGGGTGACTCTGATGGGCACACCTGGATGTAAGGGGGGACTCTGATGGGCATTCTTTGATCTAAGGGGGGTCTCTGATGGGCACTTCTAGATGTAAGCGGGACTCTGATCGGCACTCCTAGATGTAAGGGGGACTCTGATGGGCACCTATAGATGTAAGGTTGACTCTGATGGGCACACCTGGATGTAAGGGGGACTCTGATGGGCACTTCTAGATGTAAGGGGGACTCTGATGGGCACTTCTGGATGTAAGGGGGACTCTGATCGGCATTCCTGGATGTAAGGGGGACTCTGATCGGCACTCCTGGATGTAAGGGGGACTCTGATTGGCACCTATAGATGTATGGGGGACTCTGATCGGCACACCTGGATGTAAGGGGGGACTCTGATCGGCACTCCTAGATGTAAGGGGGCTCTGATGGGCACTTCTGGATTTAAGGGGGACTCTGATCGGCACTCTTTGATCTAAGGGGGGACTATGATGGGCACTTCTATATGTAAGGGGGACTCTGATGGGCACTCCTGGATGTAAGGGCGACTCTGATGGGCACCCATAGATGTAAGGTTGACTCTGATGGGCACACCTGGATGTAAGGAGGACTCTGATCAGCACTCCTAGATGTAAGGGGGGCTCTGATGCACACTCCTGGATTTAAGAGGGACTCTGATCGGCACTCTTTGATCTAAGGGGGGACTCTGATGGGTACTCCTGGATGTAAGGGGGACTCTGATCGGTGCTCTTTGATGTAAGGGGGGTATTCTGGTGGGCATTCCTCGATGCAAGGGGGCACTAAGACAAGAAAAGGAAGCATGGAAGAAGGGAAGAGAGGAAGACAGAAAGGAAAAGAAAGGATGAATGGAGGGAGTGAGGAAATATGAAGAAGAAATAAAGGAAAGAGGGGGGGGGGAGGGGGTAGAAGCAAATAAGAAAGAAGGGAAAGTGGAAGAAAAAGAAGAAAGGAAAGGTGAAGGAATGATGAAAGGAAGGTGGGAGGAAAGAAATAAGATAGGAAGGTTGGAAAGGAGGAAAAGTAGCTGGAAGAGAGGGAAGGAAGAAACAGAGGGAGGAAGGAAATATGGAAGGAGCAAAGGGAGGAAGGTTGGAAGGAAATAAGGAAGGAGGTAAGGGAGCGAGGGAGAGTAGCATGAAAGGAAGGAAGGAGGGAGAAGAGGGAGGAAGGAATAAAGAAGGGAGTAAAGGAGGGAGGGAAGAAAGAAATTGAGGGAGGAAAGAAAAAAGGAAGGAAGGAAGGAAGGAAGGAAGAAAGAAAGAAAGAAAGAAAGAAAGAAAGAAAGAAAGAAAGGAAGGAAGGAAGGAAGGAAGGAGGAGAGGGAAGGAAGGAAGGAAGGAAGGAAGGAAGGAAGGAAGGAAGGAAGGAAGGAAGGAAGGAAGGAAGGAAGGAAGGAAGGAAGGAGGCGGTGGAGGGAAAAAAGGAAGGAGGACAGGGAAGGAGATGAAGGAAGAAAGGTAGAAGGAAAGAAATAAGGTAGTTGGAAGGAGGGAGAAGAATGAAAGGACAGAAGGGAGGAAGGAATGAGAAAGAGAAGAAAAGAAAAAGAATGGAGGGAGAGAAGGAGGATGAAATAAGAAAAAAATACCAGTGAGGGTTGGAAAGGAGACTGAATGAGAGAGAAAGACAACTCACTTGTCTAATAAATTGGGCTATAGAACTGGGAGGAGCTAACTAAAAGAGGGTCAGCTGAGAAGTAAAGATGGACGGGGGAATTGGGTTACAAAGCAGGACAATTAAACAATAGGTTGGTGATGAGACCACCAGAGGAGCCTACAAGGGCTGGTGGACATAATCCAGCCAACATCATGGCCAGATACTTTCCCTATTTTCTCATTTTATGGCCCTTTAAATGTTCTCAGAAAGTTTCCAATCAGTCCCGACTCCCGACTATCCCAGAGCATTCTAAATATAACTTCATTGCTCAAATAATAGTACAGTACATGACAGAGGAGCGTTTGAAAGTCACAGCGCCCTAAATAAATCCAAACTTGCTTTGTCATAGGACACACATGGAAATGGCAGAAGCCAGGAGGCCGGTGTAAGCCTTCTTATCATGTGATGGAACAGATCGAATTCCTGCTTCTGTTTTCATAGCTGAAAATAAGCTCAAGCAAGTTGCAAGGATCTTGCATCAGTGAGGCACTGTAGATATAAAATATACCTTGTGCCTCGTGACATTCCCTTCTAATGATCAGTGGTGGGTGACAATTCCTCGGGATCACCGGTTGATGGAGGAACCTGTCAGCAGGCTACGTCCTCCTTGCAGTCATTAGGGTACTAACATGTTACAAGTGGCCTACAAATGTTCTTGGTCACGTAGCATGTGTGTCGTCCGGATACTTAAGACCCGAAAGGCTGTGAAGATCTGCTGACGGCCAGAGGTGACCCTACAACGTTCTTTACGTTCCTCGGGACACTTTTATCCCTTGTTTATAAACACAGTAAAAGCTGGGCATTCCTCAATGTATAGTAATAACATACGCCATCTAATGAGAATAATTCGAGGTTATCCACTCGATTCATAATCCCAGAAAATTTTGAAAAACAAAAAAAACTAGAAATTTTAAGTGTATTTAAGCTCAAGAATAAAAATGTAATATATTGTATCTTATCAGTCTCCATCTGTGGTGATTGCATTCGTTTTCTTTCTTGTGGCTTCTTTTTCCTTTATTTTCACTTGGTGATCCGGCTAGTTACACCAGTTCTGTGATAGTTTATACCCCAGAGGTCTCCTAACTGCGGCCCACAGGCTGGATGTGGCCCTTTGCTTGTCTTTATCTGGCCCTTGGGGCACTATTCCTGCCACTGATACAAGGCATGCTTTGCCCAACTGACACCAATAATGGGGCAATATTCTTTCCACTGACACCAATGATTGGGCACTATTACTCCCACTGATACCAATGATGGGGCACTATTCCTCCCACTGACACCAAGGATGGGGTGCTATTCCTCCCACTGACACCAATGTTGGGGCACTATTCCTCCCACTAACACCAATGATGGGGCATCTTTTCTCCCACTGATACCAATCATGGGGCACTATTCTTCGACTGACACCAACAATGGGGCACTATTCCTCCCACTGACACCAACGATGGGGCACTATTCCTCCCACTGACACCAACGATGGGGCACTATTCCTCCCACTGACACCAACAATGGGGCACTATTCCTCCTACTGACACCAATGATGGGACACTATTGCTCCCACTGATACAAATGATGGGGCATTATTTCTCCCACTGATACTAATGATGGGACACTATTGCTCCCACTGATACAAATGATGGGGCACTATTTCTTCCACTGACACCAACGATGGGGCACTTTTTCTTGCACTGACACCAACGATGGGGCACTATTCCTCCCACTGACACCAATGATGGGGCACTATTCCTCCCACTGACACCAATGCTGGCGCACTATTCATCCCACTGAAACCAATGATGGGGCACTCTTTCTTCCACTGACACCAACGATGGGGCACTATTCCTCCCGCTGACACCAATAATGTCATTTTTTTAAACTCCCAATGATCTCCAGGCCTATGCCATTGTTTACTCCCACTAATTCCAGGGCATATTCTACTCCCACTGGCCACAGTCCAGCACAATTTGGCTTGAATGGTAGTAAATTGTCCCTTTGTTTTGAAAGTTTGGAGACCTCTGGTATACCCAAATTAATTTTTATATAATTTTTTGAGACGTATAGAGCTTTCTTTTGGTGGTGTTTAATAAGAATTTTTTTTACTAAATAAAGTAAAGTAAAAATTAAAAACAAATGATGTTCTGACTTCCTATTGCATTTCATGAGGTCCTCAAATGTCAGGACAGTGCATCCACCAGGTCCAATGACAAGGTTAGTACCATCCCTGGAAGGGCATTCGGACCACCACCGTATGGAGGCTGTCTTCTCACTGAACACCACCAATGTAGGGGTCTTCATCCTCTATACAACCAAATGATTTTCTGGAATAATCACCAATGTAAGGATCATTCTTCTCACTGATCACCAATTGGTGATCAGTGGGAAGAATGTTCCTTACATTGGTGATCAGTGAGAAGAATCCTCCTTACATTGGTGATCAGTGGGAAGAATGTTCCTTACATTGGTGGTCAGTGAGAAGAATGTTCCTTACATTGGTGATCAGTGAGAAGAATGTTCCTTACATTGGTGATCAGTGAGAAGAATGTTCCTTACATTGGTGATCAGTGAGGAGAATGCTCCTTACATTGGTGGTCAGTGAGAAGAATGTTCCTTACATTGGTGATCAGTGAGAAGAATGTTCCTTACATTGGTGATCAGTGGGAAGAATGTTCCTTACATTGGTGATCAGTGGGAAGAATGTTCCTTACATTGGTGATCAGTGGGAAGAATGTTCCTTACATTGGTGATCAGTGGGAAGAATGTTCCTTACATTGGTGATCAGTGGGAAGAATGCTCCTTACATTGGTGGTCAGTGGGAAGAATGCTCCTTACATTGGTGATCAGTGAGAAGAATGTTCCTTACATTGGTGATCAGTGGGAAGAATGCTCCTTACATTGGTGATCAGTGGGAAGAATGTTCCTTACATTGGTGATCAGTGGGAAGAATGCTCCTTACATTGGTGATCAGTGAGAAGAATGTTCCTTACATTGGTGATCAGTGAGAAGAATGTTCCTTACATTGGTGGTCAGTGAGAAGAATGTTCCTTACATTGGTGATCAGTGGGAAGAATGTTCCTTACATTGGTGGTCAGTGAGAAGAATGTCCCTTACATTGGTGGTCAGTGGGAAGAATGTTCCTTACATTGGTGATCAGTGGGAAGAATGTTCCTTACATTGGTGATCAGTGGGAAGAATGTTCCTTACATTGGTGGTCAGTGAGAAGAATGTCCCTTACATTGGTGGTCAGTGGGAAGAATGTTCCTTACATTGGTGATCAGTGAGAAGAATGCTCCTTACATTGGTGGTCAGTGAGAAGAATGTTCCTTACATTGGTGATCAGTGAGAAGAATGTTCCTTACATTGGTGATCAGTGGGAAGAATGTTCCTTACATTGGTGGTCAGTGGGAAGAATGTTCCTTACATTGGTGGTCAGTGGGAAGAATGTTCCTTACATTGGTGATCAGTGAGAAGAATGTTCCTTACATTGGTGGTCAGTGAGAAGAATGTTCCTTACATTGGTGGTCAGTGAGAAGAATGTTCCTTACATTGGTGGTCAGTGGGAAGAATGTTCCTTACATTGGTGGTCAGTGGGAAGAATGTTCCTTACATTGGTGATCAGTGAGAAGAATGTTCCTTACATTGGTGATCAGTGAGAAGAATCCTCCTTACATTGGTGATCAGTGGGAAGAATGTTCCTTACATTGGTGGTCAGTGGGAAGAATGCCCCTTACATTGGTGATCAGTGAGAAGAATGTTCCTTACATTGGTGATCAGTGAGAAGAATGCTCCTTACATTGGTGGTCAGTGGGAAGAATGTTCCTTACATTGGTGGTCAGTGGGAAGAATGTTCCTTACATTGGTGGTCAGTGAGGAGAATGCTCCATATATTGGTGGTCAGTGAGAAGAATGCTCCATATATTGGTGGTCAGTGAGGAGAATGCTCCATACATTGGTTGTCATTCGGAGGAACACCCCTTACATAGATGATTAGTGGGGGGAATGTCCCCTTACAGATATCCGAGAGGATTCTTGGTGTCAGTTGTAGGGTATCCAACAGGAAAAAGTTCATAGCATGCTCAGGGAACCTCTAGCACCCTCTGCTCTAATGACATGAAGAACTAGCCGGGGCTCCTGGTAGCCACAGACAATGTGATTTTAGGCGTTGGGGTCACATGATAGAGCCCAGGAACTGAGTGTTTTATTTATCCTAGCAAGAAAAAGTATTTTTTCTCTTACAAACAGTAATAATCTGATGTGGCATTACTGTGATCTCTATGGATTGACATGAATTGGAAATTTTAATAATAGGTCCACATTAATCCTACAGTATTGTGAAGCAGCAGGCATGCCTGATTACCCAGCATGCCCCTGAGAGGAACCCGATCCTCTATATCACAGTTCTATGGCCGCACACATATGATGTTTGGAATGTCCAGCTGCTCATTGCTAGATATCTAATGCATAGGGCAGCCCTCACCCCAGGAATATGGAAAATGTCCCTCGCTGACGTGCCACGGTCACACTGCTTGTGCTAATCGTGTCATTGACATTAATGTTGGATGCATGGATGTACAGCTTGAGACAGCTTCAAAGAGAACCTGTCACCAGATCACATGATATGAAGTGTGATAATTGTGTGATAAGAGGAACCAAAGTAATGGTCGTACATGGCGTCACCTTGTCATCATTTTGCTACTGCATCACCTGGAGCCCCGAGGACCCGGGGGAGCGTAGTATGTAAATACTGATATAGCGATTTGCCAGAGATCAGAAGGCAACCCTGCATTTCACAGTGCAATATAGGCACCTCGCGTATATGCAGTTGCAGTCTGCATTCTCCACTATAGGTGGCGCTCAACCACAGCAGCAATGCAGATAGGGGGAGGAAGTTGAGAAGAGATCCTCTATGATTTCCTCAGTCACACAGGGCGGCGATCCGGTTGGATGGTCATGCCCCGTGTGACTTTGGCAGCCATCTTGGGTCTGGCAGAGTCTATTTAAGATGCTGAGCCTTGGGTTTGGCGCACTTTCATGCTAGTGGCTAGTGTAGAGACAGGTTCCCCGTCTGTCAGGGACAGTGGTGAGTGATAGGAAAAGGTTCTGGAGTTCTGGAGGAGTAGGGAGAGAGCAGGGACTAGGTCAACCTTATCAGCAAACTTCCCCTTTGGGTTGGACTGGCCAGACTGCACTCCGCTCCTCGTGGCAGACGCTGTCGACATCCCAGTGTCTTCCGACTGCTGTCTTTCCACTGTACAGTTGTAAGTGGCACCAGATGGGTGAACTTCCCGCAGGGCCTGTTACCTGTTGATCTACATTTACAATATATCGTTTCTGGCAAATCCGGACTCTGTGTACTTACTGCCTACAACACCAAGCTGCACCTACCCAACACCCTACAGACACCATTCTATAGTCCCACAGTGCAATATGGGTGCTGGTCCATCGTTCCTCGCTTCTGTGCAATAGGGACATCTTTTGGTAGTCCCATTGTGCAATACAGGAAACTCTCAATGGTCTTACGGTGTACAAGCATCTGTGGATCGTCCCACTCTGCAATACAGGCACTGCCTAATGGTCCCACAGTACAATACTGGCACTTCTCAATAGTCCCATAGTGCAATATGGGCACCTCCCCGTTGTTGCACAGTGCAAAAAAGAAACTTGCAGTGGTCTTATAGGGCATGGTTCCGGCATGCAATATTGCCTCCTTTCAATGGTTTCACAGTGCAATATTGGCATCCCTCTATAGTCCCACAATGCAATATGGGCACCTGTCCATGGTACAACAGAGCAATACGATTACCTATTAATAGTACCACACTGCAGTATGGGCATCTTTTGATGGTGCCACTGTGCAATATGGAAATAGCTTAATAGTACCACAGAGCAATGTGGAACTATTTCAAGAGCCCCACGGTGCAATATGGAGATATTTCAATAGTCCCACAGTGTAAAATGGAAATACGGTATTTTAATAGTCCCACAGTGCAATATGGGCACCTGTTGATGGTGCCAAAATGCAGATGAGCAGTTGTTGATTGTACTATAGTGCTACACGGTTACCTGTTGATGGTACCACAGTGTAATATGGAAGTATCTCCGTAGCCCCACAGTGTAATATGGGTACCTGTCAATGGCACCACAGTGCAATATGGTTACCTGTTGATGCAAGCACAGTCCAGTATGGGCTTAATTGTTGATAATACTACAGTACTATATGGAAAGCTGTCAATGGTAAAACAATGCAGTGTGGGCATCTAAGGATGGTCTCACAGTCCAATATTGGCATCCCTCCATAGTCCCACAGTGCAATATGGGCACCTGTTGATGGTACAACAGAGCAATATGGTTACCCACTGATGGTACCACAGTGTTAGTATGGGCATCTGTTAATGGTGCCACAGTGCAATATGGAAATATCTTCATAGTCTCACATGCAATTTCAAAGGAAATACAGTGCTCTATAGTTACCTTTTGATGACACCACAGTGCAATATGGGAACCATTGGTTAGGTTGCTGTGGCACTATTGAGAAATATACAAACAATGAAAGGATGAAGGATAAAAAAAGGTGAAAATGCTTGAACTTGCACAGTTTTTTGCAGTTCATCCATTATCTAGTCAGTGCCATAGTTGCCAACATATTTGTCCAAGTCTCCACCAAGAGCACACACTTAACATGCCACCTTCCAGCTGCTCCTGCCTTAAATCACACCCACTTTCTAGGTGGCTTCACCCAGGCCATGCCCACTTTTTCACCTCTAATTACGTGGGAAACCTCCTACCAAAGGCTCCAGTACCTTAAGTTAATACCCTTTCTTAAGTTACTCAAAAAAGGTTTAATGCTGTGATCCCAGGACATGGCCTGGGACAGGGCGCCTAGATGTAAGATTGGCCCAACAAATTCCAAACAGTTGGCATCTATGCGGTTTTTACGGGTGTGGCTTTCATCAGGAGGTCCTGCTTCCTGGTTTCTGGTTTTAAATAAAGGATATGGACAGAGATATCACTGGTGGGTGCTCAGTAACTCAAATAAAGGTGATGCCATGATCCCAGGACAGAGCCTGGGACAGAGCACCTAGACATGGGAATTGCCTACTAGTGGCTGCGATCCCCAGATGTGGGACTGTCCCAGTGAATCTGGAACTCTTGGCACCTATGCAGTATGTCTGAGTGTGGCTTCAGTAGATAGTACTTAGAACCAGTAGACATTTGGCTGTATTTTCAGATTTAAATGAAGGATATGGACAGAGATATCACTGGTAGGTGCTCAGTAACTCAAATAAAGATGATGCTTTGATCCCAGGACAGAGCCTGGAACAGAGAACCCAGATGAGGGACTGTCCCGGTGAATCTGGAACAGTTGGGATCTTTGCAGTATGTAGGGGTGTGTCTTCAGTAGACGGTCCTTAGAACCAGGGGACACCTTGGCTTTGTTTTTAGGTTTAAATGAAGGATTTGGACAGAGATTTCACTGGTGGGTGCTCAGTAACTCAAATAAGAGGGGGCTGTGATGCCAGGACAGAGCCCAGAACAGAGCACCTAGAATTTGTGACTGTCCTGGCAAATTTGGAATAGTTGGGATCTATGCAGTATATATCGGTGTAGTTTTAGTAGATGGTCCTTAGAACCAGGGGACACTTTGGCTGTATTTTCAGATTTAAATGAAGGATATGGACAGAGATTTCGCTGGTGGGTGCTCAGTAACTCAAATAAAGGTGATGCCATGATCCCAGGACAGAGCTTGGGACAGAGCACCTAGACGTGGGAAGTGCCTACTAGTGGCTGCGATCCTCTCAGTTATATACCCTTTCTTGAGTTATGCCGCGTACACACGAGCGGACATTACAGCGGACTTTGCCCGGCGGACTTTTCGACGTACTTTCCGACGGACTTTGTGAATGAACGGACTTGCCTACACACAATCCACCAAAGTCCGTCGAATTCGTACGTGATGACGTACGACCGGACTAAAACAAGGAAGTTCATAGCCAGTAGCCAATAGCTGCCCTAGCGTGGCTTTTTGTCCGTCGAACTAGCATACAGACGGCGGACTTTTCGACCGGACTCGATTTCAACGGATAAATTTAAAACAAGTTTTAAATCTAATTCCGTCGAACTTTTGAGAAAACAAAGTCCGCTGGAGCCCACACACATCGAATTGTCCGACGAAATCCAGTCCGCCGGGCAAAGTCCGCCGTAATGTCCGCTCGTGTGTACGCGGCATTACTGTTCATCAAATAAAGGTGATGCTGTGATCCCAGGACACAGCCCGGGACAGAGAACCCAGATGCGGGACTGTCCCAGTGAATCTGGAACTCTTGGCACCTATGCAGTATGATTGAGTGTGGCTTCAGTAGATGGTACTTAGAACCAGTGGACACTTTGGCTGTATTTTCAGATTTAAATTAAGGATATGGACAGAGATTTCGCTGGTGGGTGCTTAGTACTTCTAATAAAGGTGATGCTTTGATCCCAGGACACAGCCTGGGACAGAGAACTCAGATGAGGGACTGTCCCGGTGAATCTGGAACAGTTGGGATCTTTGCAGTATGTAGGGGTGTGGCTTCAGTAGGCGGTCCTTAGAACCAGGGGACACATTGGCTCCTTGGCTGTGTTTTTAGGTTGAAATAAAGAATATGGACAGAGATTTCACTGGTGGGTGCTCAGTAACTCAAATAAGAGGGGTGCTGTGATGCCAGGACAGAGCCCGGGACAGAGCACCTAGAATTTGTGACTGTCCTGGCAAATCTGGAACAGTTGGGGTCTATGCAGTATATATCGGTGTAATTTTAGTAGATGGTCCTTAGAATCAGGGGACACTTTGGCTGTATTTTCAGATTTAAAGGAAGGATATGGACAGATTTTGCTGGTGGGTGCTCAGTAACTCAAATAAAGGTGACGCTTTGATCCCAGGACACAGCCTGGGACAGGAAATTCAGATGAGGGACTGTCCCGGTGAATCTGGAACAGTTGGGATCTTTGCCGTATGTATGGGTGTGGCTTCAGTGGGCAAGCTTAGAACCAGGGGATACCTTGGCTCCTTGGCTGTGTTTTTAGGTTTAAATGAAGGATATGGACAGAGATTTCACTGGTGGGTGCTCAGTAACTCAAATAAGAGGGGTGCTGTGATCCCAGGACAAAGCCCAGGATAGAGCACCTAGATGCGGGACTGTCCCGGAAAATCCGGAACAGTTGGCATCTATGCGGTATGTATCAGTGTGGCTTCAGTAGGTGGTCCTTTGAAGCAGGGTTAATTTTGGCTGTGTTTTCAGATTTCAATGAAGGATATGGACAGAGCTTTCAGTGGTGGGTGCTGAGTAACCCCAATAAGGGTGATCCTAGGGTACGGGACACGGGGGCACCTAGTGGGTACAATGTTTCCTAAAATTAAAAACAAAATGTTTCCATTTTAATTGCCATGTTCCTTTAAAAAATGAATGTTTTTTTTTTGTTTTTTTTGGTAAACCATTTAGAAATGTGTTTCAAATAGGCCTTTAATTTCATTTCAGCTCATTCTACTGTTGGGCTTCAACGCTCCCCGAATCCTTTCATCCGAATGTCAGAGCATTCCTCCGCCGATTAGCCGCCGATAATGAAATACAAATGAAGCCGTGAGCCGTTCAGCTTCAGTCTCTCCTCTCTTTGGCTTCATTTCATTCTTCAGAGCGTCGGTGGGTTTCCATAGGAGTGAGCGCCGCCGCGGTGTATGGAGAAACGCAGCCAAACCTGACGTAATTACTTCTCGCCATTCTTGTCAGCCTTGCCCAAAGCTCTTTTCAGGGTATTTGCATGTCAATGGCGGGACGGCAGCTCCTGAATTTTTTCGGAGGTTTTATGTTTTTTTTTGTGAGGGCCGGTTCTCCTACTAGGTGCCGGACGCGGTTCAATCATGCAGTGCATGATCAGAGAAAGATGAGATTAGAAGGCATTCAGTTCAAAGACCGGTAAAAAAAAAAAAAACAACGACCAATTTGTGCATAAGAATGCACAAAAATAGCCCGAAAACTTGGGTGATTACATTGCCATACCATATAAAGACAAAATAAAAATATTTATATGCCTAGTAATATACTATAATAATAATAATATCAACCACTTGCCATACACGTTGCGGGTTGCAAATGGTTTACCGGGGTTATGCTGAAGCTACCAGCCACAACCCCGATATTATTTTTTCAGCTGACGTCTGGCTTTCTCATAAAAGCGATCCGATTGGCTCATTAACCGCTGGATCACTTTCAGAAGATGACAGGAGGCCATCTTCACCCCTCCACCCCTCCCCCACTCTGCGCTTGCCGGTGTTTATCAAGCTTACCGCTTTCACTGGCACGTCCGAGAAACAATCAGATGGTGCGGCCAGCTGGTCACAGAGCAGGACAGAGACCAAGTCGTCTCTGATAGCCTCTATGGCCTTGAAGGACCATCGCTTCCGATCTAGGGCGGAAGTAAACATTTTTTTTTTCTTTTTAAAGCAAAAGATTTTATTTTTTTTTTTTGATCTTTTGCTTTTAACAGTAAAGGAGAGATTTGCGGTCTTTTTGGCCCTAGATCTCTCCATAAAGAGGACCTGTCATCCTTATTTCTATTACAAGAGGGATGTTTAGATTTCTCGTAATATGAATAAAAGTTACCAAAAAAAAAAATGAAAGGGACAGTTTAAAAAAAATAAATAAATAAGAAAAAAAAAAAGTAAAGCGCCCCATCCCTCTGTGCTCGCATGCAGAAGCCACTGCATACATAAGTCGCACCCGCACATGTAAACGGTGTTCGCACCACACATGTGAGGTATCGCCATGAATCTTAGAGTGAGAGTAATAATTCTAGCACCTGACCTTCTCTGTAATTCTAAACTGGTAACCTGTACATTTTTAAAGTGTTGCCTATGGAGATTTTTAAGTACCGTAGTTTGTTGCTCTCCCTTCTCTTTTTTTATTTATTTTTTTTGTCCCTTCTCTTCTGCATTGAACGTATTGTCATTGTGCTGTCCACCCTCTACATTGTAAAGCACTGAGCAAAGTCGCAAACTGTTGCCGCTAGATAAATAATAGATAAATAATAATTCCATGAGTGTGCCCCATTTTAAAGCATGACTTGTTAGGTATCTATTTACGCGACATAACATCATGTTTCATACTATACCAAAAAATTGGGGTAAATATATCGTGTAGTTTTTTTTTTCTTTTTATTTATTAAATATATTTTTTCCAAAAAACAGCTTTTGAAAAAACGCTGTGCAGATACAGTGTGACATAAAACATTGCAAGGATTGCCATTTTATTTCCTAGGGTCTCTGCTAAAAATGTTTTTATATATATATATATATATATATATATACAGTATATATATATATATATATATATATATATATATATACATACAGTATATATATATATATATAATGTGTGGGAGTTGTAAGTACTGTAATTTTCTAGCAAAAAATACTGATTTAAACTTGTAAAAAGTGCCAGAAAAGAAAAGGTTTTTGTCTTCAAGTGGTTTATGATATCATATAATTTTATTAATAATATAAAAAATAATAATAATATATTGTACGATTTTCGTATGTTCACTCAATAAAAATGTATAACACAAAAAATAATAAAAATATAATAATATAATAATAATAGTAATATACAGTGGCGGCCTGTAATGCAGCATTGTAAAGCGCTGCACAAATTGTTGCCACTAGATAAATCCTGTATTATAATAATAATAATAATTCCATGAGTGTGCGCCATTTTAAAGCATGACATGTTAGGCATCCATTTACTCGGCATAATATCATCTTTCATATTATACAAAAAAATTGGGGTAAAATACTTTTTAGAAAATGGCTTTGCAGATACTGTGTGACATAAAACATTGCAAGGATTGCCATTTCATTCCCTAGGGTCTCTGCTAAAAAAAAAAAAAAATCTATATATATATATATATATATATACATAGGGTTGCCACCTGTCCGGGATTCACCCGGACAGTTCGGGTTTGGAATAATGAGTCCGGGTTTCAGACTGCCTGAAACCCGGACACATGACTCAGATTGAACTATAGGTTCCCAGCAGGGTTGTCTAAGCTGAGAGTGTCTGTTACACTCTCTTTCACACTGCCCAAAGCCAACACTAACTACCCCCCCCCCAAACACACACACAGATGGGAGAGGAGAGAGGGCTCGATCTGCACCTCTTCCTCCTACCCCTACCCCTCTGTGTCTGCCTACACTCCAATCCCCAGCGCTGTGCCTCAGAAGAAGAATGTGGGGGGCTGGAAATTTGAAGTCCAGCAGCCTCAGATACATCTGGATGAGAGGTGCTGACTTGCCAAGGGGTGAGTGAGCTCACCATCCATCCCTGTCTGTGATTGAAGTCTCCCCCCTTCTCTCTCCTGCCTCTAAATGAGTACACTAAGGTAAATCAGGGTTCTCAGAGCACCCCTTACATCAGAGTTCCCCTTTACACCAGAGGCCACAGTACCCCTTACATCAGAGTCCTCTCCGTACATCAGAGTTCTCAGTGTTCCCCCTTAAATCAGAGTTCCCAGAGCATCCCTTATGTCAGAGTCCCCAGAGCTCTCCTTTACATCAGAGTCTGCAGAGTCCCACCTTACAGTGAAAGGAAATTCTGCCAGTTCAGATGTAAAAGGGAACTCTGTGGACTCTGATGTAAAGGGGGACTCTTGGTATTACATTCATATGATTAGAAATGTTATTTAATAGCAAAATGTATGTATAGTTTATACTATATATATTTTTTTAGCTGTGTGCCGCTAAAGTGTTCGAGTTTGACTCGACAGTATATATATATATAAAATGTGTGGGAGTTATAAGTAGTTTTCTAGCAAAAAATACTGATTTAAACTTGTAAAAAGGGCCAGAAAAGGTTTGGTCTTCAAGTGGTTTATGATATCATATAATTATAAAAAAAATAATAATATGTTTTTTCGTATGTTCACTCAATAAAAATGTATGAAACAAAAAAAATAAAATAATAATAATATAATAATAATAATATAATAATAATAATAATATACAGTGGCAGCCTGTAATGTATTATTAAAAAATAATAATAGTATTATAATAATAATATTATACAGTGGCGGCCCGTAATGCAGGGCGTCCGGCCCCCTAATCTACATGCGGGGCACCGGACGCATGGTTTCCAATTGGGTTTTTTTATTTTTTTTGGAAGCACATAATTAGAGCCTGAGGCTTCAAAAAAGGGTGGGCTCGGGGCACAGAACACTGCGCCCTGAGCCCACCCAGTTGTGTGACAATAGCGAATTAATCTTCGCTATTGCCTTCCTGATTCGTCTCCTGGCCAATCAGGAAGCGGGTCCTGAGACCAGTCACCCGATTGGCTGAGAGGAGATATCAGACAGGCTCTTGCACTACATAGCTGATGGTAGATCTAAAGGAGATTGTACAATCAGATTGCATAGTGTATGGTCAGCCTAACCCATCTCCACTCTATCCAAGACTTTGGTCAGAGTTCTGCTTTATCTCCTCGTTGAATGTATATAATCCCCGGCCTGTAAATATTTTCATATATGTATTTGTATCTGTGCTTTAAATAACAGCTGTGTTTATCTCCTTGTACCATTCCACAGAACCGAAGTGCATCAACAGGGGGGGGCTGAATGAAGGTTTAAAGTTGAAGTTTAATCTTTTGCCTTCTCTAATTCCTCCCTCCTCACCAGCAAGCTTACAAAAATGTATTATGTAAAACCTTTCTGTATTCATTACATACCTTATCTGAGACCTGGTGATGTCACCACTGGGTCTATGTGCTCCTCTATGCAATAAAGGCAGATCATGGCTGGTAGAAAGAGCTGTACATAGCTTCCTAAAAACAGAAGAGGACACCCATATGTGACTGAAAAACTGAAATCCGATGAGGGGGGGGGGCGAGCCAAGCAGGGCCGGTGCTACCACTAGGCAAACTAGGCAGCTGCCTAGGGTGCCCAGTCACTGGTGTTCCTACTCCCTTCTCTCTGCAGCAAGCAACTAAGTCTCAGCATCAGCAGGCTGCCGCCGCTCTGGTCGCACATAGTGTCAGAGGCACAGCGGCGGTGGAGAACTGTGTCTGTGTCCCGACTCCCAAATGAATGGAAGCAAGCAAACATTCATTGATGGGAACTGGTGAGGCTACATTTGATGAGCACTGATAGGCTGCATTGATGGACGCTGGTGAGGCTACATTTGATGGGCACTGGTGAGGCTACATTTGATGGGCACTGGTGAGGCTACATTTGATGGGCACTGGTGAGGCTACATTTGATGGGCACTGGTGAGGCTACATTTGATGGGCACTGGTGAGGCTGCATTTGATGGGCACTGGTGAGGCTACATTTGAAGGGCACTGGTGAGGCTACATTTGATGGGCACTGGTGAGGCTACATTTGATGGGCGCTGGTGAGGCTACATTTGATGGGCACTGGTGAGGCTACATTTGATGGGCACTGGTGAGGCTACATTTGATGGGCACTGGTGAGGCTACATTTGATGGGCACTGATAGGCTACATTTGATGGGCGCTGGTGAGGCTACATTTGATGAGCACTGATAGGCTGCATTGATGGGCACTGGTGAGGCTACATTTGATGGGCACTGATAGGCTACATTTGATGGACACTGGTGAGGCTACATTTGATGGGCACTGATAGGCTACATTTGATGGGCACTGGTGAGGCTACATTTGATGGGCACTGGTGAGGCTACATTTGATGGGCACTGGTGAGGCTACATTTGAAGGGCACTGGTGAGGCTACATTTGATGGGCACTGGTGAGGCTACATTTGATGGGCACTGGTGAGGCTACATTTGATGGGCACTGGTGAGGCTACATTTGATGGGCACTGGTGAGGCTACATTTGATGGGCACTGATAGGCTGCATTGATGGGCACTGGTGAGGCTACATTTGATGGGCACTGATAGGCTACATTTGATGGGCGCTGGTGAGGCTACATTTGATGAGCACTGATAGGCTGCATTGATGGGCACTGGTGAGGCTACATTTGATGGGCACTGATAGGCTACATTTGATGGACACTGGTGAGGCTACATTTGATGGGCACTGGTGAGGCTACATTTGATGGGCACTGGTGAGGCTGCATTTAATGGGCACTGGTGAGGCTGCATTTAATGGGCACTGGTGAGGCTGCATTTGATGGGCACTGGTGAGGCTGCATTTGATGGGCGCTGGTGAGGCTGCATTGATGGGCGCTTCATTAATAAGGTGGGGTATACATGGGCAGGGCAAAGGGGGTGGAGTCAAGGGTGGAGCCAAGGGGGGCCGCAAAATGAGCTTTTGCCTAGGGTGCCAAAAATCCTTGCACCAGCTCTGGAGCCAAGGACAGGCTGGGGAGGAAAGTGCTAGATGATGCTGGACGTCCCCCAGCCAGGAAAACGAAGCGGGCTCTGACTTGCTGAATCTTCTAATGCAACGGGATTGTGCGGATGGCTCTTAGTGATGATATCATTCCTACCATGTATGGCCTTATATTGTGTTGGGAGTGACTGGATTTTCTCTGGTCGGAATGCTTTTCATTAACATTTATTTTTTATTTTTATTTACTTGGTTAAAAGTATTTGCACACAATCTAGCGGTCCATCTGTTTCCATCTCTTGACAGTAAGGGCTGGTTTACACTAGCGGTTAGGGAGGGTGGTAAAACCACTCGGCTGAGCCACAGTTTTACCGCTCCCCAGACACTCCGCCTTTAGCTGCAGAGGCATCGGCCGGGGATGTATGCATGACGCAGCCGTGATACTTTGCCTGGCAGCTGTGGCAGGAATGATACCTCCTGGACCCATTCGCTCTTTTACATGCAATGTACACGGTTGCTGCGCAGCAGTGCGGGGTCTAAGAGGTTAAAGCAAAGGGGCGGGGAGGCTCAGGCAATACAACACCTCTTCACCGCCTGTCAAATGCTCTTTGAAGAGCGATCGGACCGCAGATTGTTCTTCAGAGGGCACCGCAATTGTGAACGAGCCCTTACACCTCTTCCACTTTTCTTTTTTTTGCGTTATAAACAAATAAAGAGCGACAATTTTGAAAAAAACACAATATTTTGTACTTTTTGCTACAATAAATATCCCAAATAAAAAAAATAAAATAACAAAATTATTCATCAGTTTAGGCCGATATGTATTCTTCTCTATATATTTATGGGGAAAAAAACGCAATAAGCATACATTGATTGGTTTGCGCAAAAGTTATAGCGTCTACAAAATAGGGGATAGATTTATAGCATTTTTATTATTTTTTATTTTTTTTAGTAGTAGTGGCGGTGATCAGCGATTTTCATCAAGACTGCGACATTATGGCAGACACATCGGACACTTTTGACACTTTTTTGGGACCATTGACAATTATACAACGATCAGAGCTAAAAATAGCCACTGATTACTGTATAAATATCACAGGCAGGAAAGGGGTTAACACTAGGGGGCGATCAAGGGGTTAACTGTGTTTCCTGGGTGTGTTCTAACTGTGGGGGGAGGGGACTGACTAGGGGAGGAGACCGATCGGTGTTCCTACTTAGTAGGAGCTCACAATCTGTCTCCTCTCCCCTGAGAGAACCGTGATTTGTGTGCTTACACATACAGATCCCGGTTCTCGCTCTGTCACGAGCGATCGCCGGTGCCCGGCAGTCATCGCGCCCACCGGACACACGCATCTGCTCCGGGGACACGCCACGCACGCCTGCTAAAGCTTTTAAAAAGAGCCGACGTACAGCTACGATGGCTCACGCAGGGGAGCCAATCTACCGCAGTATAACTGCGGCGGCTGGTTGGGAAAATTTTTTTTTTTTTTTTTTTTTTTTTTAAGGTTAGGGGTTAATTATTATTTATTTGATATGACATATTATTGATGTATTTTATTTATTTATTATTTATTCATGATGATTTTTTGTTCTTTGTGTATTTATTTTACATTTATTATACGCGATTTTTTGTGCAAATTTTTAGCTCAGATGCAAAAATGTTAAAAAAAATAGTAATAATATATCAATAAAAAAATGTAAAATAAATACACAAATAACTAAAAATCATCGTAAACAAATAATAAATAAATAAAATACATCAATAATATGTCATATCAAATAAATAAATAATAATTAACCCCTAACCTTAAAAGCTACAAGCGGCTCGCACAGGGTGAGTATAACTGCGGTGGCTGGTCGGGAAGAGGTTAAGATATATGTGTATATATATATATATATATATATATTTTAGGCTAGTGGTTAATTATTATTTGTTTATTTGATATGACATATTATAGATGTATTTTATTTATTTATGATGATTTTAATTTATTTGTGTATTTATTTTACATTTATTTATTCATATATTATTACTATTTTTTTTTTTTACATTTTTGCATTTGAGCAGAAAATTGCACAAAAACGCGCTGACAAAACACGCGAATGCACACAAAAAGTCGCAAATCACGTATTTACATTCATTTCTATGGGAATAGAAATGCATCAAAAATGTGCAAATCTGCCCAATTCGAGCTACAAAAAAAGCTCCAGAACTCTTTCGGGGCTCCAGGCGTTTGGCTTCAGGCGACTTGTAGTGGAGATGTGAACCGACTCCATAATAATAATAATTTAAAAATTTTCACCTCCGGCGTTTTGGAGCTTCGGGCTTCAAGCTACAAAATGCTGAGGTGTGAATGAGGCCTTATAGAGGAGATGGTCTAACCGTCAGTAGAAGGCTTCCAGGCCAACTTGTGTACAGCAAACTTTTGTAGAGGACTTGTAAAGATTTCAGCAAGCTTCAAGCAACTTTGTTGAGCATTTTAAGTAAATCTATGTGGAGAAAAATCCCAGAAGTAGTACTAAAGACAAAACTTCTCTTCTTTCATTTTAGATAAAGTAAGGGAGGGTTATAACCCCAGTCATTTTTTTTTACTATCTGTGTCTCATTGGGGAGATTTCCTATCGCTTTCTGTAAAAAAAAAAACAGGAAGTGAGATAAAATTCCTCCGAAGTGAAGGAATCCCTGGTTGTCACCAGAACTAGTGTCCCCTGTTGGAAGATTTCCCTTCACTTCCTGTTCCATAGCCAAAACAGGAATCAAGAGGAAATACCTCCAAAGTAAGGAAAATCCCCGGTTGTCATCAGAAATAGTGTTCTCCTGCATACCTCGTGGAGGACCAGAGCATGGAGTAGCTCCCACAGCACCGAAGAAAACAACCTTTTTGTTCCTGGTTTAGATGTCTTCAAACGTTTGCAAATGAACCCAGCAGTTAGGGCCATGAAAACACCCCATAATATATTATTTATGCTCAGGTAAGGGTGCTTTTTTCCAAAAGCCATGATGGAGTCATATCACATGCCCCCTTTTTGCGAATGTAGTGTTTAGTAGAATCCTGTAACATCAGCCAAAATATTTTTAAGTTTTGGAATGAGGAAGGGTTAGAGCCTCTTTCAGGTTTTTTTTTTATTACTGTCTTAGTCCCCATCAAGAGTTTGCTGCATTTCCTTTCCCAAAAGACACAACAGGAAGTGAGAGGAAGTCTCTCCAACAGGTATGCCTATCAGAATTTCTCCCCCTTACTCCACATTCGGTGACCATTATAAAATGTTGGATTCCTCCCTCACTTTCTCTCTCGATGACAATGGTCCCCAAGACCAATGACCCCCCAAGACCAATGATTCCCATGATCAATGATTCCTAGGACCAGTAATCCCCAAAACCAATGGACCCCAAGGTCAATGATTCCCATGACCAATGATCTCACAAAGCAATGATCCCCAGGACCAATGACCCCCAACCCCCAAGACCTATGATCCCCAAGACCAATGACTCAAAACCAATGATTTCCAGGATCAATAATCTCCAAGACCAATGATTCCCAGGACCAATGACATTCAAGACCATTGGACCCCAAGACCATTGATTCCCATAACCAAAGATCGATTCCCCAAGACAAATTGAACTCAAGACCAATGATTCCCATGACCAATGGCCCTAAAGACCAATGGACCCCAAGACCAATGATTCCCATGACCACTGATCTTCCAAGACCAATAATCCCCAAGACCAATGATTCCCATGACCAATAATTACCATGACCAATGAACCCCAAGACCAATGATGACCAAGATCAATGACCCCAAAGACCAATGATTCCAATGACCAATGACCTCCAAGACCAATGATTCCCAAGACTAATGATCCTCAAGACCTATGAATCTCAGGACCAATGATCTCAAAGACCAATGATCACCAAGATCAATGATCCCAAAGACCAATGATTCCCATGACCAATGATTCCCAGGACCAATGACCTCCAAGAGCTATGATCCCCAGGACCAATGATCTCCAAGACCAATGATCGCCAAGACCAATGATCCCCAGGACCAATGATCACCAAGATCAATGATCCCAAAGACTAATGATTCTCATGACTTATGATCCCCAGGAACAATGACCCCCAGGACCAATGATCCCCAAGACCAATGATTGCAGGACCATTGATTGCAGCACCAATGATCCCCAAGACCAATGATCACCAGGAGCAATGATCACCAGGACCAATCACCCCCAAGACCAATGGTCCCCAAGAATAGTGAATTTAGATCCCCAAATGGGAACACAGACAGCAATAAACACTTGACAGAGATTGTAACCCTTTCCCGAGTCATTCAAAACTAGCAAAAAAATGTTTTGACTAGTGTTGTACGTTAATACTTAAATCAGAACTCCATCCAATAAAAAGCCAAAAATGAATAGCCCCCCCCCCCCCCCCCCCCCAACATGCACCTTCAATCTAGAGATTTTATGTCCCTAAATGTCATCAGTCTAATTGCCAACATTGTTCAACCCACTCCCTTGGAGCCCAGGTCTTCCTGAAACTGGATAGTAAAAGAGGAATCAGCACAGTGATAAGCTCATCTCACGTTGCTCTCTTCTCGCTTCTGTTTCGTATCAGCACAGGAACTGATTGGCTCCCTGTTCTGCTTCTTTCTCTTACATTCCAGCCCTGCTGAGGCTGATACTAGGTCACATTCAGATACTTGCATGGTTGTATTTAATGAATACATTTAATGATGTATTAATGATTACAGAGCTGCATTCATTTGTGTCTTTTATATATCTGCATGGAGTTTGCTACTTCTTCTGCCATAAGAGAACTCTATCAGCAGTAAAACATCAAACGGCTAGAAAAGCAATAGACTGAAACAACAGAAGATGATAAAATATTGTCCGATTTATTAAGTCATCATATGAAGGCACAGTTATACAATTCTTGTATAAGGAAGCAGTCAGGACAGAAAAATGGAAGCCCTCATTGCTGCCTTCTGTTTCCAGGTACCGGTTCCAGGGTTGTCATCTCCATCCTCACCCTTGCAACGACTACTTTGCGAGTCACCAACCTGGAACAAGCATGGCGCATCCAGCATGCCAGCACTTGATGTGCGCGTGTTCATTTTGGATCAGTGACTCGCCAGCTAGGAGTTAAGCATCAAAGAAAATGGAACCCGCACCTTTAAAAAAACATGTCATCAATGGCCACTCCCATATTTACACCCTGATGGGATCTCTTTTAGCTCGATGTATACATTGTCTGAGCTTTTAGCAGACGTACAAAGCTATTTAGATGGAGCACATTCACGTATTTAGTGGGCGCAGTGTCGGTAAAAGGCTCCCAGACACCGCTAGGCACATCATTGGTGTACGCCTTTGGAACGTACTACAAAAACGCTATCTACAGCATTATAAAACATTGGGTACTAAAAATCTTGAATCTAGTTCAGTTATAGTGGAGGCAGCCAATTTTACAGTCCATGTTTTGCCTAGGAGACCTTCGCCTGAAATTATTTCCACCACCCTTGGAACGGCTGGGTGGGCACTTTCCTGAATGTTTCTGTGCAATTGGTAGCCTGCTGTGGCAGCCTGTGTGCAATTTACTGCCTGGCAGGACATTCTACAGGTCATAGTGGAGGCAGCCATTTTCTGAGCCCATGTAGTAGACCTTCACCTGACATGGTTTCCACCACTCTTGGAAAGGTTGGATGGGCACATTCCTGAATGTTCCTGTGTGCTTCATGGGTAGCCTGCTGTGTGCAACTGACTGCCTATTAGTACATTCCATGGGCCATGGGGTGGGGGAATAGGACAAAAAAAGGGACACTTGGTGACTACACACAGATATAAGCCAGATCTAATGAAGGTCATTGGGATATAGAAAATATATGGACTCAGAGTAAAAAATGGGCGCCTCTACCATGAGACATGAGACCATGAGACCTCTTCCATGAAACCATGCTCTTAAATGATCAGCCGAATTCATATTAGTAGACATTCGACGGTTCAAAGCAAGAGCAGGGTTTTGTAAGCACAAAGGTCCAAACGTAGGTAAAGAAACTCTACTACTACAATACAGCATGTGATATATGCAACTAATATAAACTAATCAGATAAAAGCTTCCATTAGCTCAAGCCAAGGCAAGTGCCATTATTTAATAAAGAGTTTCAGTTATAAGTATTAATTCCTAATTGCATTCATTTACAGCAGCCAATCAGAATTTATGGCTTTATAAGAATGAATTCTGATTGGTCGCTATGGGTTTCTGCACCTAAGAATTATCACTTAAAGTGTATGCAATCTCTATCAATGATTTTCACTCATTTACTCCCATTGGTCTGTTCAATAAAAATTTGAAGCATTTTGTTTTATCCTTTTTTGATATGTTAATACGCCTATTTTTCAAAAACCAAAGATTTGGCCAATTGGGCTGTTAAAGCAGCTATATACAGTATATAGTCACTTAAAATACAAAAGGTATTGCCATTACCGCTGCCATTCCATTCCAAAACCATTACCATACCTTAAAAATACAACAGAGATAGCGTTTCAAACTTAAGCATTTGTAGAATAGGTTGAAGGATAGCAGAATTTTTTTTTAGGGTCTAGCAGTAGTCACGCTGGCTAAAAACTCATTAGGGACCATTGACAAGGCATTTTTGGTTCATATTTTGTACCCTATCTACTATAAGAAAGATATCTGAAATACTAGGCCTGGTTTGTTAAAGCATACTGAGTTTGACCACTATGGCTAGCACAGACATTGGACATGGACCATTGAAAACCAATGGTAATGACCATGGCCAACATTCATGAAGGACAAGATGACGGCACCACACATACGTAAAACTTATTTGTCAAAGCATATTGGGTTGCCGGTCATCTGGTCACTATAGTAAGCACTGATATTGGGCATGGACCATTGAAAATCAACAGTAATGAACCATGGCCAACATGCACAAAGGACAAGATGATGGCACCACGCATACATTAAACGTATTTGTCAAAGCATACCATGTTGCCGGTCATCTGGTCGCTATAGCAAGCACTGACGTTGGACATGGACCATTTGAAACTAACGGTAATGAACCATGGCCAACAATCATGAAGGACAAGATGACTGCTCTATGCATACATAAAACTTTTTGAAACAGTTAGCAACAAGATATTAGAGCTTACTCTGGCAATATCACAGTGCGCTTATCCTTATAAATTCAAAGTAAACGAATATGAATAAAAGGCAAATAGATTGAACTTTAAATTCGAAGCACAGAAGAATAATCACATGCAAATATGTGCTGCTCATACATAATAGAGGCAATGCACCGTGCAAGACACTTAATAAAACAGTCCGAATAAAAATAAAAAAAAAGCAATTACTTAGTAAATCATTGGCAGGATACGTAGAGAGAGGTAACTTGAGTTCAATGAAAATCTGGAGTATTTCTGAATGTTCTTTGAAGTTTGTGCCCACTGGACCCACACAAAAGATTACCAAAATTAAAAAAAAAGAAAACACGCACGCTTGCCACCCCACTTATCCAGGAGATACATTGCTTAGTTATCTCCATGACTGATCTTATTCATAAAAAAATTGTGGATTTGTTGATGGCCTCTCAATTTTGCATCCATTTGGCAGTATGGATCTCTTGAAAATTTCCAGCCCTCCTTTGTGTCCACATAACTTTACCAGCACAGGTTTTGGAAGAATGTTGGAATAGTCCATTCGATTTACACCGACTGGTTTTTCTTTCTCCAAGAATTGGGTAAAATCACTCATGGTTGTCGTGACCAAGAAATAAATAAAGTTTATGTTTTCTCACAAACAGAAAAACATAGTCTAATTTACTCGTCAGACGACCAAGCATCTTCTTTTTCTTGGTGTGTCTTAACAGTTTGCTGGTTTGTGTCTTTGTTTACGACAAGATCTTCAGCGACTAAGGAAGGCTGGTTGGTAAAATCACTATCGCTAAGGTAAGGTTCTAAGGTTTTCTTGGTATAAATACCTTCATCAGTAGCAGAGTCCACATACTCAACAACTGTATGGATTGTGCTCTTTATTTCAGAAGATTCATCAAGCCGGGTACCTTCTTTAAGCTCTGATTTTTCGAGTAAAGATTGGAAGAGGCCCTCACACTTTCCTTCTGAGGTTGCAAATTTGAGAACAGACTCTTCTATAATATCCTGAGTATGGGTATTTATAATATCCTCTTCAACTTTTACAATGGCCTTCCTTTCAGAAATGACTATTTTGCTTTGTTCACCGGTAGAATGTCCATTGACCATATAGTCCTCTAAGTCAAGCGTGGCTTGCACAATGGTATTCCCATGCAGTCCATTTACTGTTTTAACATGAATACTATTTTCTGTTGGTGAACAATGTTGTTCCTCTGTGACTTCTCTCTCATTGCCACTGTTAGAATCAAATGAAGAGTCACTGATTTCACCCGTGGTGTCTTTCTCTTCATCGGAGGCATGAAATTCTATGTGTTCGGGACAACTGGCTTCTTGACCTATTTTGGTTGTCAAAAATGCTTCATCTTCACGTGTTTCTTCCACTTCCTCTAACAAAACCTTTGCAATTTCCTTTTTCACTTTAGCGTCAGGAGGAGTTTCCTCAGTGCCAATTTTATTATCTTCTGGCTCAGTCTCCTGGCCAATAGCTGTAACATTTGGTGAGGATTCATCTGAAGATATGGAGGTGTCACTTTCCAAGATGACACTTGTTTCTGTAGCTATTGCAATTATTTCTGTATCCTCTTGAGTATACTCTAAAGTTTCTTTATCTTGAGCTTTAACTTCAGATTTTTCACCATCAAGGGATTCATCATCTGTTGCCTTGAAAAGGTCACTTTTTCCTCCTTCGTTACTTTCATCACTTTGAGCTTGTGTAGAGTCTCTGTTATGGTCAGTTATGATTTTGGTATTATCAACATCAAATTCAGTTGAAGGACCAAGAGTAAATTCTTTTTTTGCCAACTCAGGCTGATCTTCTTTTATATCTTTTTCTTCTTTGTCACTATCATCTCCAGAAAAAAGGACATTTTGTTCTGAATTTGTATAGGTGGATTCCTCCTGAATGACGTCATTATTTAGAGGAGTTACTAATTCTGACTCAGCGTGCTCTGCTGCAGAAATTAATTCTGTGGTTTCAGATACACTTTCAGTTTCCTTTGTTCCACTTTGTTCAGTATCGTCTTTCTGAAACTCTTTACCATCATCAGTTTGTGGTTGTTCTGTTTCTAAGATCACTTGCTCTTCTGCCAAAATTTCAGATCCATCGGTGAGGTTAGATAATGGTGCTGTGCCAGGCAGTGTCTTCTCTAACTGGTCATCATTACTTGTCTCGAAAATTACACTCTTTTGTGAGGAAATTGATACATCTTCTTGTGAGTTGAATGAGTTCTCTAGGGAATCACTATCATCTCCAGAAATAGGGACATTTTGTTCTGGGTTCGTGTAAGTGGATTCCTCTTGAATGACATCATTAGTTAGAGGAGTTACTAATTCTGACTCAGCATGGTCTGCTGTAGAAATGAATTCTGTGGTTTCAGATACACTTTCAGTTTCCTTTGATCCACTTTGTTCAATATCCTCTTTCTGAAAATCTTTACCATCATCAGTTTGTGGTGGTTCTGGTTCTAAGATCACCTGCTCTTCTGCCAAATTTTCAGATCCATTGGTGAGGTTAGATAATGGTGTTGTGCTAGGCAGTGTCTTCTCTAACTGGTGTTTATCACTTGTCTCAAAATTATCACTCTTTTGTGAGGAAATTAAAATGTCTTCTTTTGAGTTCAATGACTCGCCTGTTTGTTTAGGTTCTTCAGCTTCAAGCTCTGTGAGTATTTGTGATGATTGTAACTCCAAATTATCATCTAATTCTTTTGCTTTTGGTTCAGGAAAAAAGCAGGATTCTACAATGTTCTGAGCTTCTTCCAACGTGATGGTTTCTTCATCATCTACTAAGTCCTCAAACTCATCAAGATTAGGCAATGGTGTTGAGTCCGGAAGGGTTTGCTCTAGTTGGTAGTCTTTGCTAATTTCAAAGTCTTCACTTTTCTGAGAATAAATTGAAATATCTTGTGAGTCCAGGGATTCATCAGATTTGGAGATCTCATCATCAAGATTGCTATGTGTTTGCACATCTTCAATTTTGCTCTGCTCTTCTGTGAGTCCTTCAAAATCTGGTGTCACAGTAGGGTTCTCAGCGTATAGTTTCTGTTCTATGCGTTGTTCTACAAGGATAGTTTCACTTTCTGTCTCAGAAGCATTATGCTTTTCCTCTCTTTGATCATTAGCTTCAGATTCCACATATTTAGCTTGGTTCTCTTGAATCTGGTTATTAAGTTGAGCAAATGTTGAGTCTTGGCATGAAGGCTCACTTACAATAGCATCTTCCTTTTTCTCTGTGATTTCTGTTTCTTGTTTGTTTTCTGTAAAGTTTTTTTCTTCTGAAATGCCTTCCTCCCTGTTTAAGCTATCATGCGCAATGTCATCATGTGGCACATCCGTACTTTCAGCTCTCTTATCATCAACAACCAGATCTCCACTTGGTTTTGCACCATCTATAGGCAGCTCACACTCCTGTTTTTCAGGCTGGACCTCAGCATCATTTTCACTTGTGAATCGAAGATTGTTTTGAATGGTGATCAGGGAAAATTGAATATTTTGGTCATCTTCTGGTTGTGTTTGGGATGAAACAACCTCTTCATTCTCCTTTGATATGCTACAGTCTTCAGCTGTGGAAGCCACTTCATATGTCTCTTCAATTACTTCTTTTTCTTCGCATGATTGTTTTAAGTGTTCATCTTCAATTTCCTGCTGAGAGGAAGCTTTAGCTTCAGAGAATTGATGAGAGTCTAGTTCAGTTTCCTGCTTATAAATATTAACTGTACTGTCTGGTTTCACCTCAGTGCTCAGCAAAGGACAAGCGTTGGAATCAACTGTTTCTTGAATGGTATCTTCTGGATCATTGATATTTTGACTAACACTTTCTTCTAATTTGCTTCCTGAATATTGATTTTCGTGCTCAGCACTTATCAGTGTCAATTCATCTTGCTCGAGCTGAATCACTCTTACTTTTTTAATATCTTGATTTGTCTCTTTTACATCACATGTTTGGCCATGCATTTCATGTTCACATTCAAACTGAAAGTTAACTTTGGCTTCTACATCTTTTTGAGAATCAGCATCATGTTCCAGCTCCTGGTCAACTTTGTGATCCTTCAATTCCTTGCTGACTGGTTCATAGTCTTGAGTTCTCTCCTCTGTATTATCAAATCTGCTAATTTGATAATCTTTTCCAATTTCTGGCAACTTACTTTCTTGTTCTTGATCAGTCGTTGTGGCTTTATCTCCTTCGGCATCATATTCCTTATTGGCTAATTGCTGGTCCTCTTCATTTTCCCTAAAGGTGTCCTCCTGTTCTGCTGTTTTTGAAACCACTTCATCTGTCTCTTGACTTACGGCTTCAGCTGTCAAGCTGCTAGAATATGTTTCTTCTATTTGCTGTGTATTAGGGAGGACCTCTTTGAAAAGATCTTGTCCTCGTTCAACCTCGGAATCCCTGGAATCTGTACTGTCCTCTTGAATCTTTACAGTGGTTACCTGTTCTGCTGTTTTTGAAATTACTTCATCAGTTTGTTGACTTATTTTTTTTCCCATAGCTTCACTGAAACATACTTCTTCATTTTTCTGCTCAACAGTAAATTGTGACTCCGAATCGAAGAGGGGCTCTTCTACAGGGTCTTGCCCTGCATTGGCCTCAGAATCTCTGGAATCTTTACTGACCTGCTCATCTTCCTCCGTGGTGTCCTGTTTTATCTTTTCAGTGACTATTTCTAAATTCTCTTGGCTCGTTTGTTCTTCTGAGCCTTTGCTGGAGTATTCACCTGCATCTTCCTGTTGGAGTACAATGTTTTGTTGTATTTCAGAGATAGGTTCTTGGTCATGTTCTGGGTTTCGGTCAGGTTCAGGATCTTGGGATTCGTGGCTGAGTGGTTCAACATCACTTAAGTGAGCATCACTTTTAGTGTTTTCAGTCCCACTGATGAAGTTTTCTGTCTCAACTTCTGGTTTGTTACTTTCATGTTCTTTGCTTGCTACTGCAGATTCTGTTTCCACAAATTTGTCGACATCTACTTTCTTTTCAGAAAATACATTTTCTACCATTGTTGAAATTACTTCGCTACTTTCTTCACTCATTTTTTCATCTGTTCCTTTGTCCAAATCGAATACACTTTCCTGTTGATCGGTGATTTTAGCCTCTGCATTGGAAAGAGACTCTGGGTCAAGTTCTGGCTCTTTCTCAGCTTCCGATTTTCTGGAATCTTTACTGTCTTCTTCATGCTCTTCAGAGGTATCTTTCGCTACTGTTTCATCGGTCTCTTTACTTTTTTCTTCCTTTGGAGCTTCACTGAAACATACTTCTTCACTTTTCTGTTCAAAAGTAAATTGTGAATCTGAATCAAAGAGGGGCTCTTCAATAATTCTGTCTTCTTTATTCTGTTCAGAGTTGTCCTTCTCTACTGTATCAGAGACAGCTTCACAATTTAATTCACTTAGAATTTCTTCTGTAACTTCACGAGCAAGTTTTTCTATGTTTTCCTGTTGAAAGGAAATTTTAATATCAGAGACATCCTCTTGGACAAGCACTGTCTCTTGGTCAGCTTCAAAGCTCACAAAATCTGTACTTTCTATCTGACTCTCTGTAGTGGTATCTTGTTCTGCTGTTTCTGAAATTGCTTCTTCGGTTTCGTTACTTATATCTTCCTCTGTAGCTTTACTGACACACACTTCTTCATTTTGTGACTCCAAATCAAAGAGGGATTCTTTGACAAGGCCTTGCCCTTGATTAGCCTCAGAATCCTTGGAATCCTTACTCTCCCGCTCATCTTCCTCAGTGGTGTCCTGTTCTGACATTTTGGTGACTTTTTCAAAATTGTCTTGGCTTGTTTGTTCTTCTGGGCCTTTACTGGAATATTCACCTGCATCTTCCTGTTGGAAGACAATTTCTTGTTGTATATCAGAGATAGGTTCTTGGTCAATGTCTGGTTTTTGGTCAGGTTCAGGATCCTGAGATTTTTGACTGAATAGTTCAACATCACTTAAGTGAGCATCACTTTCAGTGTTTTCAGTCCCACTAATGCATTTTTCTGTCTTGATTTCTGGTGCTTGACTTTGTTGTTCTGTGCATTCTACTGCAGACCCTGTTTCCTCTAATTGTTCAACTTCTTTCTTCTCAGAAAATACATTTTCTACTATTGTTGATACAATTTCGCTGCTCTCCTCAATAATTTCCTCCTCTGTTTCTTTGTCAAAATCTAATACACTTTCCTGTTGATGGGTAATTTTAACCTCTGCACTGGAGAGAGACTCATGGACAGGCTCTGGCTCTTTGTCAGATTCTGTTTTTTGGGAATCTTTACTTTCTTCTTTATTCTCTTCAGAGATATCCTTCTCTACTGTTTCAGAAACAGTTTCACAAGTGACTTCACTTATCTTTTCTTCTGCACCTTCACTGATATGTTTTTCTACACTTTCTTGTTGAAAGGAGATTTTAACATCAGAGATGTCCTCTTGGACAAGCACCATCTCTTGGTCAGCTTCAGGACTCACAAATTCTTTACTTTCCTCCTGACATTCTGCAGTGGTATCTTGTTCTGCTGTTTCTGAAATTGCTTCATCATTCTCTTTACTTATATCTTCCTCTGTAGCTTCACTGAAACATACTTCTTCATTTTTCTGCTCAACAATAAGTTGTGACTCTGAATCTAAGAGGGGCTCTTTGACAAGGTCTTGCCCTTGATTAGAGTCAGAACCCTTGGAATCCTTACTGTCCTGCTCATCTTCCTCAGTGGCGTCATGTTTTGTCAATTCAGTGACTTTTTCAAAATTGTCTTGGCTTGTTTGTTCTTCTGGGTCTTTACTGGAATATTCACCTGCATCTTCATGTTGGAGGACAATTTCTTGGTCAAGTTCTGATTTTTGATCTTGGGATTCTTGGCCAAGTGGTTCAACATCACCTAAGTGAGCTTCACTTTTAGTGTTGATTTCTGGTGCTTGACTTTGTTGTTCTGTGCATTCTACTGCAGACCCTGTTTCCTCTAATTGTTCAACTTCTTTCTTCTCAGAAAATACATTTTCTACTATTGTTGATACAATTTCGCTGCTCTCCTCAATAATTTCCTCCTCTGTTTCTTTGTCAAAATCGAATACAATTTCCTGTTGATCTATGATCTTGGCCTCTGTACTGGAGATAGAGTCATGGTCAGGTTCTGGCTCTCGGTCAGCTTCTGGTTTCTTGGAATCTTTACTGTCTTCTTCATTCTCTTCAGTGGTGTCCTTCTCTACAGTTTCAGAAACAGCTTCACAACTGACTTGATTTATATTTTCTTCTGTACCTTCACTGGTATGTTTTTGTACGTGTTCTTGTTGATAGGAGGTTTTAACATCAGAGATAACCTCTCGGAAAAGCACTGCCTCTTGGTCAGCTTCAAGGCTCACAAAAGCTTTACTTTCCTCCTGATTCTCTACAGAGTTGTCCTGTTCTGCTGTTTTTAAAATTGTTTCTACAGTCACTTTACTTATTTCTTCCTCTGGAGCTTCATTGAAACATATTTTTTCATTTTTCTGTTCAAGAGTAAATTGTGACTCTGAACCAAAGAGGGGCTTTTCGACAAGGTCTTGACCTTGATTAACCTCAGAATCCTTGGAATCCTTACTGTCCTTCTCATCTTCCTCTGTAGTGTCCTGTTTTGTGATTTTGGTGACTTTTTCAAAATTGTTGTGGCTTGTTTGTTCCTCTGGGCCTTTACTGGAATATTCATCTGCATCTTCCTGTTGGAGGGCAATTTCTGGCTGTAGATCAGAAAGAGGTTCTTGGTCAAGTTCTGGTTTTAGGTCAAGTTCAGGAACTCGGGATTCTTGGCTGAGTGGTTCAACATCACTGAAGTGAGCATCACTTTCAGTGCTTTCAGTCCCACTAATGCATTTTTCTGTCTTGATTTCTGTTGCTTGACTTTGTTGTTCTGTGCATACTACTGCAGATTCTGCTTTTTCTAATTGTTCGACTTCTCCATTCTTCTCAGAAAATACATTGTTTACTATTGTTGAAACTATTTTGCTGCTCTCCTCAATAATTTCCTCCTCTGTTACTTTGTCAAAATCAAATACACTTTCCTGTTGATCGGTGATTGTAGTCTCTGTACTCTCTACTGTTTCAGAAACAGATTCACAATCGACTTCACTTAAAATTTTGTTGGCATCTTCACTGGTATGTTTTTCTACGCTTTCTTGTTGAAACACGATTTTACCATCAGAGACATCCTCTTGGACAATCGCTGCCTCTTGGACAGCTTCAGGACTCACAAAACGTTTGCTTTCCACCTGATTGTCTACAGTGGTAACCTGTTCTGCTGTTTCTGAAATTGCTTCATCAGTCTCTTTACTTATTTCTTCTTTTATAGCTTCACGGAAACATACTTCATTTTTCTGCTCAAGACTAAATTGTGACTCCTCACCAACGAGGGGCTCTTCGACAAGGTCTTGCCCTTGATTAGCCTCAGAATCCTTGAAATCTTTACTGTCCTTCTCATCTTCCTCTGTAGTGTCCTGTTTTGTCATTTCTAAATTGTCTTGGCTTGTTTCTTCTTTTGGACCTTTACTGGAATCTTCATCTGCATCTTCCTTTTGGAGGACAATTTCTGGCTGTATATCAGAAAGAGGTTCTTGGTCAAGTTCTGGTTTTTGGTCAGCTTCAAGATTCATGGAATCTTTACTGTCCTCATTTTCTGCCAAGGTATCCTGTGCAGTTGTTCTGAAAACAGTTTCCAAAACATCTTGACATTTTTCTTTGCTATCTTGGCTAGAATATTCTCCCAAGCTCTCCTGTTGCAAAATAATTTGATGTTGGTCAAGTTCTAATTCCTGCCCACCTTCAGGATCCCTGAACTCTTTACCCTCCCCTTTATTCTCAGTAGTGTCTGTTTTTTTGGAAATGTCTTCATAATTGTCAAGACTTGTTTCTTCTTGTGTATCCTTGTTGCTATATTCTTCAGCAGTTTCCTTTTGAAATTGAATTTCAGGCTTTATGTCACAGAGGGACTCATGGTCAAGTTCTGGCTCTTGGTCAACAGTAGGACCCTTGGATTCTTGGCTGGCAGGTATGAGAGCACCACTTTCTATGTTTTCACCTGTACTTTCACAAATACATTCTTCTGTCTTGTTTTCTTGAAGCTGCCTTTCAGGTTCCAGATTTGTAATTCTTGACCTCTCTTCTTCAGTGGGATCACATGCTTTGTGGGTCAGTTGCATGTCAACCTCATGCTGTTCAGAGAAGGTGCACTCTGCTGCTGTGGAAAGCATTTCACAACTCTCATGTATTATCACCTTCTCTGTCCATTGAGTTATTTCTTCACTTTCAATCTGAAAAACAATTTTGCTCTCTGCATCACTGATGAGTTCATAACTAGGTTCTGGTTTCTGGACTCCATCAGCCAATACAGGGCTGTCCAGCTCCACCTCTTCTCTTAACACAGCACACGCTACTGAATCTACTAACTCTTGATTGGCTTGTTCTGATTCATTAAGCAGAATATCCTCTTCTATTTTATCAGATTCCGTTAAAATTTCCTCTGACTTGTATTCTTCTTGTTGGTTTACTTGTATGGTGTTTGTTATTGTAGGTTCCTCAACAATATCCTGCTTAATGCAAGGTTCAGATTCTTCCTCAAACAGTTGTTCAACAACCTCTTTCTGTAGAGTTATGGTACCATCAATTTCTTTGGGCATATCTTCTTCAGCCACTGGTGGCTCAAGACTTTTTAGCTCATCTGGTATTGAGTCTTCTGTTTCAGCAAATGTCTGTGCAGAATCCTGTTTCAATTCACAGAACTGCTTTACAGCATACTCCTCTACAACAGCATCCACATCATTTCCAGCACTATCAAATGACAGTGAAGTTTGATGGGCAGATTGTGGTTCCTCCATTGCGTCATCTTTACTCTCCGATGGTAAACTGTCTTGATCAAGGCTTAACTTATTGTCTTGTTGTTCAGTCTGAGTCATTTCAATGTCTTTTTCTTCTTCTTGGAAAGACTGCAAATTTTCCACTGTTTCTGTTTCAGACACAATGCTACCATCTTGCTTAATGTCACAAAATTGCTCTTGGCTCTTATCCACTGACTGACCACCATCATCAATATCATTCAAGAGTTGTGCAACATCTTCAGTGGCACGGTCATCAGGAAGATTTTGGTTGTCCTCTGACAGCTGAATGTCCAGTGCCTGTCCTAGATCGCTTTGATCCTGTTCAGAATCTCTTGGTTCAGATAATTTCTGATTTTCCTGTTTAACATGCTGACTTTCATCCACATTCTCAAATAATGGGACATTGTCCTCTGTAGCATCACTTAACTGATTTGTAGCTTCTCCTGACTCCAACTTGATTACTTGCACTTCATTAGCACCTATCTGTGTGCCAAGTATATCTAGAATCTCTTGCTCTTTTTCACCAATCTCCAGACTTTCCAGTTCTTTTTGAATTTCCTTTAGTCCAGTTTCAGATAAATACATATTCTGTGCCTGTTTAGCGTCCAACTGTACATCAACTTCATTATTATCAACAATGAACTGTTCAGTTATTTGTTCTGTAACACAGATTATCTGAGTTTTTCGTACAGTATAAATTTCATTTTTTTGTTCTAAACTATGCAGTTCCAAACTCATTTGCTCTTCCTGGTTTAATTCCTGGTTGTTCTCGGAGTCTTCGGGTATTTGGTTGGCGTCCTCAACTAATTTGACAAATTCACTGGATTGCTCTGTCTCATGTTCTTGAGAACTTTCCTCCATAACGCTCTTCTTTATTTCTTCTTCAGAATAACAAATTTCTTGTTTAATATCACTCAGCTGTTCTACTGCGTTTGTAGAGTCTTTACTTTCTTCAAGAGGACTTTCAGATTGTGCAAGTTTTAAGTCACAGTCCTCCTGCAGTTTTTTATCCTCGTTTTCTTGGCCTTTATACTCAATGAGTTCCTCATTAAATAGCTGAGTATTGTTTTCCTTTAGGGTACTTATGATCTGCTGATCTACTATAGCTTCTTCTGCCTGAATTTTGCTTTCAGTCTCCAGCTTTTCTAAACTGGAGTTATCTGGCTCAGGTTCAGTTTTTTGGTCAGCTTGAAGTTTGCTTGAAAGGCTTATAGCATGTTCAAGGTCAAATGATATTTGGCATATAAAATCTTGTTCCTGTTGAGTCAAAGGTTCAAATTCAGACACAACATCAGAAGAAGGTGCTTTTGGTTCCTCTCTTTCAGCTGAAATGAGAGTCGTACTGTTTTCTTGTTCATGTGTTGGCGTTGCAGCCAATAAGTCGTCATTTGCACCTGATGTATAAGGTTCTGAAATAGCCTGTACCATTAAGTGGTCCTTAACATCTTCCTTAATTAATGTCTCTATATTTTGGTACTCTAGTGATTGCACAACTTCTTGTTTTTCAAATAATACTGTCTGGCATGTCGCAACCTCTTCTTTTTCAACAACCAGGTCTGGTTCTACATTTTCAAAGGCTGGAGTTGAAAGGTTGAATTCTATTTGTTGAACATTTAGGTCTTCTTTTCCTTGAGCTTCATCATTCAATTGAAGGTCTTTGACATTGATATCAACTTTCAGAGAACCTTGCTGATTTTCCATTGCAGAATCAAGGACTATGGTATGATGATCTTTTACAGTTTTCAAGGAAGACTCCAAATGATCAGTTTTTACTTGAGCAGCTATAATTTCCTTTTCGTCTGGCAATAAAAATCCATCTTCAACAGCTTCAGCTATCGTTAATTCTGTGTCATTTTTACTGTACAAAGTTGTTTTTAAAGGCTGGTCTTTTGTTTCTGACTTCACAATTTTGTCCATAATGTCTTTCGATGAACCTTGAAAATACGAGTGAGAGATAGTTTCCACTTTACTCTTCTTGAAGACATCTTCAGTTGGAAGACGCCTCTCAATTTTTACTGAGGGTATTGGTGTTGCTGCTTTCTTTGTGGATGCTTTGGTATAGTTTAGACTCTGAGATTGAAGGACAGAGCTAACTTTCTGAAACTCTTTGGTTACAGGGCTCGGCTTACTTGAAAAAGAGGTACTTTTTACATTCAGGTGGCGGCTTGGCGTGTGTGACCACTGTTCACTTTTTTCCGCACTCTGCCTTTTGGTAGAGATTAGTCTGTAGTCCTTGGCCACTGGAGTCTTCATGCTTTCATCCTGTCTTTTTCGAAGAGGGGACTTCTCCAACACAAAGTCTAGAATAAGACAAAGAAGTTCATGAGTTTTTTACGTAACAAGTGAACATAACAAGAAATAGCATATTACCATATTGAAACTATACATGTGCATGCCAGAGTTTTTTTTAAATTTCAGATGCATTCGTTAATGAAAGAATTTAGTTTAGTCACATTCATTATGTTGAACCGATTCGTTTTCTGAATTTGTTTTGTATCTTCGGCATTTGTTTCATTTATTTGTTGGCCCGGGTGGATTAAAAAAAAAAATCCATTTTTTTCGGAAGATTGCTATGTATTCGTTTTTGGTTTCGATATTGCAGGTGGATTTGTTATTCATATTGCATATCGCAAACTATTTGGAAGTATTCTTTATTTTTGGATGCTAGTTGAACCTACCAAGAGAAATGGCATGAGCTGATTGGACCAATATCGTCCAGTGCATCCGAAATTTAAAAAAGGAACAAAATTTGGATCCATTCCTTATCCGAATCCGAATTATCAAACGAATTTGAAAGTTGAAGTCATTTCCCTGTGGGCTCGAACTACTATTGCATCGCGTAATGTCACCCGAATTAAATAAATGTCTTTATTTAGCTTTATTTCGGATTCATTGACATTCGTTACTATGTACATTTGGAGATTGTATACATCCGAATCTCTGAAAATCACATTTTTGCCCGCATATCGATTCATAATGAAACAAAACGCACGTGTCTAGTTGAAAGCATTTTGGTGAAACTCTTGGAACTAATGGGGATCTATATGCTAGCACTCATACTCAGTCTTGTATGAGATTGACTTTTCCTATTATTTCTGCTCAAAGGTTTTCTGAAAATTTAATTATTTACTTCAAGACGGTGGGGTGACAGAGGTTCTAACCTTTCTCTTATGTCAAAAGAATGAGAAGAAAAAAGAAAAAAGAGAACCTTATAACATACTTCAATGAAAGACCAGCAAGAAAATCATCAGGAAAATACTTCACTATGGAAACCATTCTGTGATTTCACTATGCTGGTGTAACGATAGGAAACATTTACATGATCTGTCACTATTTAAGTTTTTATTAAACATCACTTAAACCCCGAAGGCTATTTTAGGAATAATGAAATATACTAAATGCCATGAATGAAAGTTATTCATATTGATTGCCTAACACACTTTAAATATATTTTTTGCAATACGGTCATTAGGGGATAAAAGGAAATGACCAACTAAGGATGAGTAGATTAAATAAAAAATATGTCTAATGGTGGGCAGAGCCTGGTCAATGTATCCATAAGAATAAACAACAAAGATGCATTTGACCATCCTCAACTGGACCAGGACTTGCTAATGTGTTTTTTATTTAATGGAACCAATAAGAATGGAATGTGGCCATAGAAGGTTCGAATCTTGGTTGGTTCAGCAGGAACAGGCCAAAGATCGAACCGTGTATTGCAGGATGAATTCACCAAGTTGATTGATCAATCGACTTGGATAAAACCAGCCTGCTGGATTGACTTGCGTCTCCTGGCGGGATTGGCTTCTCCCAGCCCCCCTCCCCAGCCGGGAGCAGACAATGTTTCGGCAGGAGCGACTGTCAGCACTGTCTGTGTAGATGGGTGAATACTGCAAATTTCTCTCCTGTACCTCGTGGTTGCAGGAAAGAAATTTGCATCGTCTGTGGCTTACCTTGGTTACGTTCCTCAATGAGAAGAGGGAAGGATTTATCCCCCCCACCCCCACCCCATGTACAGAGTTTCTTCAAACATTTTTCATTATATCCTACATGGGTCAAGCCACCTAAAACTGGTATTTCAATGTTTGGTAGATGCCGGAAAGTAAACAACCTGATAGTCTCTTCTAATCCTCAAAGCCTCTATTGGTCAGACTTCTGTGCTCAGTTCTGGGATCTGTACACCTGCTGTGCCCATTATGAGGGGTTCCCACTATCCCTGTGCTGAGTTCCCGAGTCTGTACACCTGCTGTGCCCATTTTAAGGGGTCCCCACCAACCCTGTGCAAAGTTTCCAGGTCTGTACATCTGCTGTGCCCATTATGAGGGGGTTCCTACCATCTCTGTGCCGAGTTCCCAGGTCTGTACACCTGCTGTGCCCATTATGAGGGGTTCACACCATCCCTGTGTTGAGTTCCTGGGTCTATACATCTGCTGTGCCCATTATGAGGGGTTCCCACCATTCTTGTGTTGAGTTCCTGGGTCTGTACATCTGCTGTGCCCATTATGAGGGGGTTCCTACCATCTCTGTGCCGAGTTCCCAGGTCTGTACACCTGCTGTGCCCATTATGAGGAGTTCCCACCATCCCTGTGCTGAATTTCTGGGTCTGTACATCTACTGTGCCCATTATGAGGGGTTCCCACCATCCTTGTGTTGAGTTCCTGGGTCTGTACATCTGCTGTGCCCATTATGAGGAGTTCCCACCATCCCTGTGCTGAATTTCTGGGTCTGTACATCTGCTGTGCCCATTATGAGGGGTTCCCACCATCCCCTTGCTGAGTTCCCGCGTCTGTACACCTGCTGTGCCCATTATGAGGAGTTCCCACTATCCCTGTGCTGGGATCCTGGGTCTGCATACCTGCTGTGCCCATTATGAAGGATTCTCACCATCCCTGTGATGAGTTTCCTTACTCAGTTGCTCAGTAAGGGACATTCTCCTCACTGGCCACCAATGTAAGGGACATTCTTCCCACTGGCCACCAATATAAGCAGCCTTCTTTCCACTGATCACCAATGTAAGAGACATTCTTTACACTGACCACCAATGTAAGGAGAATTTTTTTCCACTGAACATCGTGCTAATGTGCCATGAGCTGTAGATATAGTAATTGTTATCAGGGGTTCCTTGGGACCAGAAAGTTATTTCAAGGGTTCATCAATGTTAAAAAGGATGAGAAAGCATGATCTAAGGCCTGATTCACACCTATGCATTTTTTGTGCTTTTTGCAATTTGCATATTTGCACTACAGAACGTGTTCCATAGGAAACCATGTTAAATGGACTGAAGTGCAAATCTGCAAAATACAAAAAGCACTAAAAATGCATAGGTGTGAATCAGGCCTAAGACAGTGGTGTCCAAACTGCTGCCATCGGTTTGCCTTTACTTGGCCCTTGGGGCACTATTCCTCCAACTGACACCAATGATGAGGCACCATTCCTTCCACTGCCACCATTAATGGGACACTATTCCTAACATCGATACCAACCATGGCGGACTGTTCCTCCTGATAAAACCAATGATGGGGCAGTGTTTACTCCCAGTGATGTCGGGACATTTTCTACTCACAGTGGCCACAGACTGGCCCCCCTAAAGCCTGAAAGATACTAAACTGACCCTTTGTTTAAAAAGTTTGGATACCCCTGATCTAAGACATCAGCAAATTTGCTTTTTTTTTAACCAGCTAACATAAGTTGATGTGTCTATACAGTAATTACCTATTGAGAAATAGTAACAACATAAAGATACTTACCGCTGAAAGGTGAAGACAATTTATAATCTGCAGTCGGTGAGTAAAGTCGTGTACTCTCAACTTCTAGAAGGGATCTGAAAAACAAAAAACAAAAAAAGTAATTAACTTATACCCAGGGCCAGCCCAGGATGGGAGGGGGGCAGAAGGGACACGTGCCTCAGGTGCAGTGTTGATATGTGGAAGGGGGAGGATGCATTATGAGCTTCTCCTGATCCATTCTCTGATGTCTCACCGACTTCAGTGTCACTCCTGTCAGAAGGGACCTTGATAGCTGCTGGATGGAGGATTCTGCTTTTGTTTCAGACCAACCTTTGGCTGTTCGGGCATTCGGAAAAAATGCCCAAACTTTTGCCCATTCAGCCAGAGCATCATATATAGAAGTGGTATTTTCTATAAATGACAGCTTACTGCTGTCAATGGTTGCTAAGGAAGCAGTGGGTGCTTCTACCCCTAGAAACCTCTGATGACCCCAGGGATCTTTAAAAAAAAATAAAAAACACACACAGACCCCTCTAAGGGACCCCAACATACACAGCAGACATTTAGGGGTCTGCTATGTATTTTGTGGGACCATTGAAGTCATTATGTGCTGTTTTCTTTTTTAACCACTTAAATCCTGGACGCTTTCACCCCCTTCCTGCCCAGGCCAATTTTCAGATTTCAGCGCTGTCACACTTTGAATGACAATTACTCATTCATGCAACACTGTACCCATATGACATTTTTTTTCATTTTTTAGACAGATAGAGCTTTATTTTAGTGGTATTAAATCACCACTTTTTTCTTTTATTTTTTTTTTTGCTAAATAAACGAAAAAGGCCTAAGGTTTTGAAGAAAAACATGTTTCTGCTATAACATTTTGCAAATAATTTTTTTTACTCTTCATAAATTTATTTATAAATTTATTCTTCATAAATGTATTCAGAAATCTATTCTTTATAAACGTATTCTTCATAAATGTATTCATAAATTTATTCTTCATAAATTTAGGGCAAAATGTATTCTGCTACATTTCTTTGGTAAAAAAATAACCCAAATCACTGATTAGTATTTAGTCTGTGTGAAAATGATAGAATCTACAAACCATGGTTTATATATTTGAAAATCCTGATGTATCGACTGCCCGTCTCATTTCTTGAGGCCCTAAATTGCCTGGACAGTACAAATACCCTCCAAATGGCCCCTTTTCAGAAAGTAGACAGTCCAAGGTATTTAGTAAGAGGCATGGCGAGTTTTTTGAAGTTGTAATTTTTTGCCACAATTTTTTTGGGAAAATGAAGAAATTAAATAAATATATATATATTTTTTTACGTTTTATTTTTTTTTTACATATTGTTTCCACGGCAATGCAGCATCACCATATGTCTGTTGTGGTGGTGATTAGGAACACTGACTGGTGATAGTATGTTAACCTCTTTCCGACTACCCCAAGCACATTTACTGTGGGGAGCCGGCTCCTGTGCGTAGAATCGCGTATAGGTACATGATCCTGCACTTCTGGGTCTGCGGCACGCATGTGCGCCGCCCCGCTCTCGCCGCGACTTGACACAGCGGGAGCCAATCAGCGGGTCCGGCGGACCCAACGTCCGCTGGGACCTGCCGATCATTCCCGACGGAGACAGAACGGCGGTCTGCCTATGTAAACAAGGCAGATCGCCGTTCTGTTAGTAGAGAAGACAGAGATCGTGTGTTTCTGCTAATCAGGAACACCGATCTCTGTCTTCCCACAGTTAAAGCACCTCCCCCCACAGTTAGCAAACACTCCCTAGGGACACATTAAACCCTTTGATTGGCCCTGATGTTAACCCCTTCCCTGCCAGTTTCATTAGTACAGTGACAGTGCATATTTTTTTTAGCACTGATCACTGTATTGGTGTCACTGGTCCCCAAAAAAGTATCAAAAGTGTCAGTTATGCCCCGTACACACTGTCGGATTTTCCGATGGAAAATGTCCGATTGGAGCGTGTTGTCGGAAATTCCGACCGTGTGTGGGCTCCATCGGACATTTTCCATCGGATTTTCCGACACACAAAGTTGGAGAGCAGGAGATAAAATTTTCCGACAACAAAATCCGTTGTCGGAAATTCCGATCGTGTGTACACAAATCCGATGGACAAAGTGCCACGCATGCTCAGAATAAATAAAGAGATGAAAGCTATTGGCCACTGCCCCGTTTATAGTACGTCACCGCGTTCAGAACGATCGGATTTTCCGACAACTTTGTGTGACCGTGTGTATGCAAGACAAGTTTGAGCCAACATCTGTCTGAAAAAATCCATGGATTTTGTTGTCGGAATGTCCGAACAAAGTCCGACCATGTGTACGGGGCATAAGTGTCCGGTTTGTCTGCCGCAATGTCACAGTCCTGCTATAAGTCGCTGGTCGCCACCATTACTAGTAAAAATAAATAATAATTTTAATTCCAAAAAAATATCCAATAGTTTGTAGATGGTATAACTTTTGCGAAAACCAGTCAATATACGCCTTTTGGGATTTTTTTTTACCAAAAATATGTAGCAGAATACACATTGGCTTAATTTGATAAAGATATTAGATTTTTTACATTTTTTTTTTATTGGATGTATAGCAGAAGGTAAAAAATATTGATTTATTATATATTTATTATATATTTATAGCCCAAAAAAATAAAAACTGCAGAGGTGATCAAATACCACCAAAAGAAAGCACTATTTGTGGGGGGAAAAAAAGGACAGCAATTTTATTTAGGTGCAGTGTGGCCCAACCGTGCAATTGTCAGTTAAAATAGAGCAATGCCGTATCGATCGCAAAAAATGGCCTGGTCTTGACGGGGGGGGGGGGTAAAAAAGTAAAAAAAAAAGTCACAATTATCTTTTTACATTTTTATACTTTTTCCTTACTATTTTTTTTTTTTCAATATTTAATACATAATATAATACATAAAAAAATTTTAAAAAAAAGGAAAAGTACAAAATTTTTAAAAAATAATTGTGATTTTTTGACACTCACCACAGTGGCCTTTTTTTAAATTTTTTAAATTTATTTTTTTTACTATAGGCCAGGCAGGAGGTGGTTCAAGAAGCCAGGAGGAAAATATAATTTGCTGGCATTTAAGAACAATTTATTTCTAATTGTCAGCACTTTAAAAAAAAAAAATCACTGCGCCTGCCTGAATGAATTTCTTTTTTTAACAACACCCTTGCTTATTAGCCCAGAAAATGGTAAATTTTTAATTTCAAATAAATTAATTTAAAATTTTATAAATTTAAATGAAGTTCGCTGAACCCTGCTCCAACCAAACCTGCATTTGTTTTATGACTTTTATATTTGCCTGGAGTTTAGCTCAGAGATCTTATGATAAGATATAAACAAATTAGACACTTTTTGGTGACTTTCAAATTTGGTGGCATTCTCATAGACATGCAAAGGGGGTAAAAAAAAAAATCCTCTGCTTAAACTTTTTTTTTTTTTCACTCTCCCGAAACTTGAGACACACTCTCAGGCTCTTACAAGCCTACTTATCCTTTTCACTCTCTCTTTATTCAGCGAGATTTATTTTGTGTGACACAAGTAACCCGGTGACATCATGAAAGTTCTCCGAGAGTGAAAAAAAAAAAATCTAGCCTCGGCCCCAGTGGCTCGTATTATCATGCTAATGACGGCCCCCCTATTGTCCAAAGCCATCTGTAGGACTTGAACAAAAATACCACTGGAGAGACGGGATAAGAGCTAGAAGAAATTCCCATGGAGGAGTTGTATGCCGGCTGGGCAGGAAGTATTGTAGGCAACAGAAGAGTATAGATATTGTACATTAGCATACATTTCTGCCAAGGCCACCATCGGTGGTGTAAAGTCCATTGTCTACTGGTTGGGCTGAACATCTACAAAATGAGATCTTCTACAAAACAGAAGACAATGTTGCCCAAATTTTATTAAAATACTTTAACAAAAAAAAAAATCTTTAGTAGGAAGGGTTAAAAGGAAGAAAGGGTTAGAACCCTGCCGAGTTTTTAATGCAGCCTACGTTCCTTGCTGGTGAGATGTTTCCCTTTTGATTGGTGATCACCAAGACCAAAAGTCATGAAAAAAAATTCCAAAATTTTACAGTTGCCACCGGAGGGAGAATCAGGCCCCTTTCAGATCCTCACGTAACGGAAACGAGCGTTCCTCCCTTGCGATTTTTTAAAGCGCTATTTATTCCTTAATGGAACCCCAAACACAGCGCAAATCTGCCGTGATTGCAGCAAAACGTGTGGTTAATCAACAAGCTTTGTAGCCGAAAAAGGAACAGGAGCTTCTTTTGGGGCAACAATGGAGGCAGAATCATGCTATGTTTGGATAATGCGACCAAAATGCTCATCGCGCGTTTCTCCATGATTTGGACTCTCAGGCAGAGTTACGTAATTTTTCCCGCAATTTCAAGTCACCTTACGTGAATGGGGCCTTGGAATCATCACCGCAAAAGTGCGGTTAAAAATCACGCTAACTTTGTCCCCGAAAAAGAAACAGGGGCTTCTTTTGGGAGACAATCCTGGCAAAATTGCACTACGTTTGGGGTGCCAGTAAGAATAACCGCACCAAACGCGCATTACACCTTTTGTCGCGATTAGGAATCAAGGGCGGAATGATGGCGATTCTGCCCGCGATTTCGAATCGCCTTATGTGAATGCTAAGCTTGTCACCCAAAATGGAGCAGGAGCTTCTTTTGGGCGACCAGCATATATAGGGCAACCCATTGAAGTGAATGGGCTGCCCTGTGTGTGACACGCGTTTTGGGAGTGGGAACGTTCATTCCCGATACACAAGGTCTGAACGAGGCCTGACGGGGAATTCTTTCAAAGGGGAAACCCGTTCTGGTGACAACTGTCTAGGAAGAAATCTCCCTTCGCTTTGCAGGGATTTCCTATCACTTCTTTACTCCATCCAAAATGGAAAAAAAATGACGTTGCCCAGAATCATCGCGATCGTGCGCTCGTGGGGGCCGCGCAGCGCGGCGGTCGTGGGTGCACTGTGTCCCTGGGACACGGCGCGGCTCAGATCTTGGTAAAGAGCCAATGCCGCGGCTCTTTACCCATTTGATCGGCAATCACAGCTCATCACATGTAAACCTGAAAGTGCTGGTAATCGGCTCTCCTTGCCTCACACTGACATGGTGTGAGGAGAGGAGAGCTGATTAACGGCATTTCCTCACAGGGGAGACCTGTACAGATAATCAGGGCACTGATCATCAGTGCAGCCCCAACAGTGCCCATCAGTGATGCCAATTTGTGCCCATCAGTGACGCAAGTCAGTGCCGCCTATCTGTAGCCATCAGTGCTGCATATTAGTGCCTCCTCATCAGTGCCCTTTGCTGCCACCTTATCAGTGCCCATCAGTGCACCCTATCAATGCCCATCAATGCAGTCTATCAGTTCCGCCCATCAGTGCCCATTAGTTCCGCCCATCAGTGCCCATCAGTGCTGCCTATCCGTGCCCACCAGTGCTGCAGTTTAGTGCCACCTCATCAGTGCCCTTCACTGCTGCCTCATCAGTGCACCCTATCAATGCCCATCAATGCAGTCTATCAGTGCCACCTATCCGTGCCACCTATCATTGCCCATAAGTGCCGCCCATCGGTGCAGCCTATCCGTGCCCATCAGTGCATAATATTAGTGCCTCCTCATCACTGCCCATCAGTGCACCCTATCAATACCCATCAATGCAGTCTATCAGTGCCACCTATCAGTGCCCATCAGTGCCGCCTATCCGTACCCGTCAGTGCTGCAGTTTAGTCCCTTTTCATCAATGCCCTTCACTGCCTCATCAGTGCACCCTATCAATGCCCATCAATGCAGTCTATCAGTGCCGCCTATCCATGCCACCCATCATTGCCCATAAGTGTCGCCCATCAGTGCTGCATATGTGTCTCCTCCTAAGTGCAACCTCATCAGTGCTCTTCACTGCCACCTCATCAGTGCCCATCAGTGCTGTTTTTTAGTGGCACCTCATCAGCGCACTTCAGTGAAGGAGGAAATTTACTTATTTACAAAATTTTTGAGAAGAAACTAAGAAAAACCTTTTTTTCTCTTCAAAACTTGCAGCTTTTTTTTTTGTTTTTTTTTTTAGCAAAAAATAAAAAAACCCGTAGTGATTAAATACCACCAAAAGAAAGCTCTATTTGTGGGGGAAAAAAATGATACAAAATTCATATGGGTACAGTGTTGTATGACCGTGCAATTGTCATTCAGAGTCTAAAAGCTGAAAATTGGCCTGGGCAGGAAGGGGGTAAAAGTGCCCGGTAGGCAAGTGGTTAAGTACACTTTAATCATTTAATAACTGGTACGTAGACCCAAAATGTATAACCAGTTGAGTACCGTCCCATTTTATTCCCATAAAAAGCTTACATGGTGGGGGGGGGGGGTCTTCTCCAGAGCGTTGTATGTCCCTGGTGTAAGCTCCTATTGGTGGAGACCCCCCATCGGGGACATCAATGGCACTCCATTGTAACACGGACAAAGCAGAGTTAGTTCTACAACACGAGATCCAGTCTCTGCACCTTTACAAAAACCAAAAAAACTGCAGCAGTTCAGCAGCTCGGCGTTCAGTTCATGGCTCATCGTGGAGTTTCCTCCTCCTAAGGGGTCCATTTTTTAGGCCCTATTCACGGATTCTTGTCGAATAACATTCACGCGTTTTGCATGTTGTGTACGGGAGAACTTCGATGGGCTTCTTTTCTATGTGCGTTTGTCACCCAAATGAAGTTCTGCTTCTTTTTTGAGCGACAAATTTGGCACAGTTTTTCAAAACGCGTTTTGCCGCGTGACAATCGCAGCAGATTCGCTCTACATTTGGGGCGCCATTTTTTAAAAATAAAAATACCAAACATGTTATACTTACCTGCTCTGTGCAAAAAAAATTGGCCCCGATCCTCTTCTTCTAGGGTGCCCCACCGGCCCTCCAGGACCCTCTCCATCTCCTTAACGGGGACACAGACAGCAATAAAAACCTGACATGGGTTCTAATCCCTCTCAACATTATCAAATCCTGAAAGAAAGTTTTGCCTTTAGTTATACTTTAAGCTTCTGGTGGGTGGAGTTGGGAACTGTTTAATAATCATCTAGTGGGCGGAGTTGGGAACTGTCCAATAATCTTCTTGTGGGCAGAGTTGGGAACTGTTTATTAATCCTCTGGTGGGCGGAGTTGGGAGCTGTTTAATAATCTTCTGGTGGGCGGAGTTGGGAACTGTTTAACTAATACTCCAGTGGGCAGAGTTGGGAACTGTTTAATAATCTCATGGTGGATGGAGTTGGGAACTGTCCAAAAAACTTTTTGTGGGTGGAGTTGGGAACTGTTTAATAATCCTCTGGTGGGCGGAGTTGGGAACTGTTTAATAATCTTCTTGTGGGTGGAGTTGGGAGCTGTTTAATAATCTTCTGGTGGGTGGAGTTGGGAGCTGTTTAATAATCTCATGGTGGGGGGAGTTGGGAACTGTTTAAGAATCTTCTGGTGGGCGGAGTTGGGAACTGTCCAATAATCTTCTGGTGGGCGGAGTTGGGAACTGTTTAATAACCCTCTGATGGGAGGAGTTGGGAACTGTTTAATAATCTTATGGTGGGCGGAGTTGTGAGCTGTTTAATAATCTCATGGTGGGCGGAGTTGGGAACTGTCCAATAATCTTCTTGTGGGTGGAGTTGGGAACTGTATAATAATCCTCTGGTGGGCGGACTTGGGAACTGTTTGATAATTATTATTATTATACAGGATTTATATAGCGCCAACCTTTTTTTCTGCCAGAACGCGGCGGAACGCTGTTCCGGCACCTATGCAAGCCCTCTCTGCTCCAACCTGTCATGACACACTAGCGCTGTGCAGCCCACAAGTTTTTTCGGGTCAAGGAAACGGCAACGTACAGCTGCCTGTGTTGGTTCAGGTGGCAGCTTCCGTCCCCGCCTCTACTCACATTTTAGCATGGAGAGAACTCTTTAATAATCCTCTGGAGGACAGAGTTGGGAACTGTTTAATAATTCCCTGGTGGGCGGAGTTGGGAACTGTTTAATAATCCCCTGGTGGGCGGAGTTGGGAACTGTTTAATAATCCTCTGGTGGGCGGGTTTAGGAACTGTTCAATAATCTTCTGCTGGTCGGAGTTTGAAACTGTTTTACAATCTCCTGGTCGGTAGAGTTGGGAACTGTTTGATAATCTTCTAGTGGGCGGAGTTGGGAGCCACAGTGCTGACATATTACCCCCCAAGAGTTAAAAGGAAATATCACTTTGGGGTGGACGTACCCTTTAAGTGAGGGAATCATAAAAAAAAATAAAAAATTGGCACATTTTTAAGGATATAAAATCTTTCGTAGATGGAAATTAAAAGAAAAATTGCATTTCATGGGGAAATCTATTATCTGAGGAAGTATGACTGTGCCGTGCTTTGATCCTCCAAACAATCAGACCTCACCGCCCGGCCTGTTTAGAGCTCAGACATTTTCACTGTAATTCTGAGCTATTTTAAGCCGTGTTAGTGAGAAGAGACATAAATTGTCTGAGCCGCCTAACTCAATGATGATCCTCCAGGGCGGCTGATGTCATCTATGACCGACGGCCAACATTGTTCATAGGAAGAAACTGTATTAGACTGCTGGAGGACTCTGCTCCTTCCTCTATAACTCTCCTCTCCTGAAATACTCTGCACTGCTGGAGGACTCCGCTCCTTCCTCTATGAGCCACATCATACATTTATTTTTGTATGCCTGCACAACACTCCACTTTTCTTGTTATCAAACAGTTTGAAATTCGCAGGGTGTAGTTCCCTTTCCAGCCTGCAGAGGTCCATGTGTTTTACCTGTATGTAGCCACTTCCAGACTGAGAGACATCTTAAGGTGCATGAGCTGCTGTCTGTCCTCCAGAACCTGGGCAATCTGGACCCTCAGATCCTGTTTCTCCTTTTCCAAGGTCTCAAATTCCAACTAAAAAGAATCAAAAACAAAAAGATCAAAAAAAAAAAAAAACATTAGTTATTTTTCCTCCTTTTATTAAAAATAAATAAATAAATAAATAAAAATTAAAAAATTTAAAAAATAAAATATTATCTATATATAGACTCAATTCCAACAAAAATTCCCCTCCCTCCCATAAGACCCATAAAACGCTAAACATTTAACACGTAATTACAAGCAACCATATCTTCACCCTAATGTCTGTAACCCATGGAGGATCTCTTCTCACCCAATCTTCTTCTCCAATATTACTTCCAAGGCTACCGAGACTGAGAATACCAATAAATCCTCGTCACAACCTAAAATTAAAGCTGAACTCCGGAATCAGCAAACATCCTCTAAATCCATTCTAAATCCATTCATCATGCATTTTCTTCCTTGATGCTCGATGTGGAGTCTGCAGGGAGGAGCTTTTTGGGCTCCTCCCGCAGCTCTGCTCTCTGTATGGGCTGTACAGCCTGGTGATGATGTTACTGCTACTTTTACAAGGTAATATCTGGGTTTGTAAAGCGTTTAGTTCATTTAAATTAAAGCTTTTCTTTAACTGAAATTCAACGTTAAGTCCAGAAAAAATTACGCAAAGCCTGAGTGGCTGTTGAGTCATATTCCCAAACCACACTGCTAATTTTTTCTGAAGCCTCCTAATCTAACCGCACTAGCATATGGTTTAAATAAGGAGATGTGGAACCACATTTTACAACCTAATATGTTGTATCGTTATCAGTGCTATCATTAGAGGTATATGCTCTATTCGCAATCTTTATGTAGCACCCTTCTGACACCCCAGAGGCAGGATAGCGCCTCCAGAGGCCAGGAGCAGGCCAGCATTGCGCCCCAGGGCGAAAATAAAGGGAACCGATAAAGCATAAGCACGTTCCCAAAATTTAGTGCATCCCCCAAGTGGAGCCACCAGGCCCTTCTGAGAGACCAGCCTTCTTCCTGGCTCTTTCTCCAGCAAGGGTCCTCCCCTGGGTCTCCTACTTGACACAGCTTCCTCCAGACCAGGCAGAGAATTGAATTTGAAGCCCCACACCACTGCTAAGAGGTCCAGATACGACTTTATTCCTGTTAAAAGTCAGGGGTGCAGTCCAAAAAAGTAGCCAACGCGTTTTGGGGGTCTAAGCACCCTCTTCATTGGGGGTCTAAGCACCCTCTTCATCGGGGCTTGACTGCCAACAATGTGAACAAGCCAGAAGTGAACTGGACCTACAGTTGTATTTTTTGCTGCAAGAGTAACAAGCACTGACCTTATCATCAGCTTGTTTGCCACTTTCCAGAACAGGCAGGGCAGCTTCAGGACCACTTCATCACATCTTAGGCCCCAAAACAGTCTATTGGGCCTAACAGCAGAGCTCCAGCCAGCAGCACCTCCCTAGGCCTCAATCCAGAGGAAGAGAGCGAGCACGTGGCCTGTTCCAAATATTTATATCCTCTCCCAGCATGCGCCAGTGGCATAAACCTCCTACTGGATTGGCTTAAGAAAATATAAATATTCATAACTTCGTTTATGAAATCTCATACTACAACCAGTGATACCAGTGACATCTACTGGTGACCGTGAGAAATCACAAGCCAACATAGTCCTAGGGAAAAACCAGGTAAAAGCTATACAATCAGTCTGCTCTAACTACAGCCCAGCCAGAAACTAAATTGACATAATAGCCCCTGTTTAGGACAAGGGGGCTACATTTAAATATAGTTCTCTCAGATCAGTGCTTATTCTAGTCAAACCTCGGTGTTCCCCCTCCCCCCAACTTTAACTCCCCCATTTTTTCTTTGTGTGGGAAGGACTTATTCCCTTTTGCTTTATAAAAGTAACCTACTTTTGTATATCTTATAAATACATCTCAAGGGAAATGTTCTAATTACTCAATTCTCCTTAGGGAAGTTTTTTAGAATTATATTAAAGTAGAGGTAAAGACATTTTTTTTCCATTTTGGAAAATGGAAATTTTGAAAAACAAGAATCAAGAGGAAATCCCCAGTTGTCACCAGAACTAATTTTCTCCTGCACACCTTGTGGAGGACCGAAGCATGGAGAACCAAACTTTTTGTTCCTGGTTTAGACTTCAAACTTTTGCAAATGAACCGGGCAGTTAGGTGCATGAAGATAACCCACAATATATGTCCCATTGGGGAAATTTCATCTTCACTTCTTGTCCCACAGCCAAAAGAGAAAGCGAGAGGAAATCTCTCTAAAGTGAAGAAATCCTTGGTTTCCACCTTGGAACTAGTGTCGCCATTGGACGATTTCCCCCTCTATTCTTTTTCTGCCTTCATTTATACTTGGTTTCATCTCCCAATTACCCGTTCTTAGATTAATCCTAAATTTGTCTGTATGAAAAACCAAGTTCAACCCTGAACACCAACCTTCTCCTTTAATTTTTTCAGAGGGTCGATTTTTCTAACAGTTAAGGTTCATTCTTTGGAAAAACCCTATCATTCGATTCTAGATATACTCTATACCTGGCTTGAACCTGGGATTTCCCACCATGAACAGTTGAAACCAAAATGTTTCCAAATTACAAATAGATTTCCAAGCCTTGAGTGTATCTCGAAATTCCAAAGTTTTCCTCCAACTGTACTTTTTTTTCGCATACAACAACAACAACAAAAAACTCCTGCCAAGTATTCTGTGAGCTGCACCACATACACCTGATCCCTAAAGGTAGCCCTTTTATCTCAACCGCCTGTTAACCATACTGGGCTGTGTGGACACAACATAAAGCTGGACATACAGGGCAAGATTTTCGTTTTAACGTTGGTAGAAAAATTGTTGGTCTGAACCAGAGGCATTGCTAGGTCTACAAAAGATCTGGGGCTAGAGCCCATAGCAGCGTAGTAAAGAAAGTCATACGCTTGGGCGGGCATACACATGTATATACAGTAATATACGTGTGTGTGTATATATATATCCCCAGACAGAGAGCCTCCCCCTTTCATCAGGGTACCCAGAGGGCCCCCCCACTTACATCAGGGTTTCCAGAGAGCCCCCCTTACATTAGGGTCCCCAGAGAGCCTCCCCCTTAAATCTGGGTCCCTAGAGAGCCTCTGCCTTAAAATTAGGGTCCCCAGAGAGCCTCTCCCTTGCATCAGGGTCCCCAGAGAGCCCCCCACTTAATGGTCCCTAGAGAGCCTCTCCTCCCCTTGGGGACCCCTGCAGAGACTCGGGGCTATTGGCCCCAGATTCGGGGCTATAGCCCCAAAAGCCACCCCCTAGTGACGCCCCTGGTCTGAACATTCTTTCTTGTCATCTTGTTTGAGTCAATGAATTGCATTAGGAAGCCCTTACAATTTCACCCAGACCTGCTACTTGAATAGAATCCCAGAGGTATTAAAGAGGTTTTGTTATAATATGTACACTTTTTCTCTGAACCAAAACCTATACAGTTAGATTTCCGTTTGTTCGAGAAAAAAATTCCATCCTGCTTATTTGAATTTTCCCAGCACTATGGTCAGAAATGAACATCGCTAACCATTCGAAAATCCAAAGAACGTTCCAAAAGTGAACAAAACTCTACTGGCCTATGACCAAATGTACTGTACAGTGAAAGTCTCTTGCTGTGACCATTTTGGAGTTTGATGATGGGCTGATGAGGCTCATGATTGGGATCATGACTAAGGATTTGGGGCAAAGTGACGGTGTCTTTTTGTAGTGGCTTTAGAGGTCAACTCCAACCCAAATTGTTTTTCATCTTGGATGGCATTAGGAAGGGGAAGGACTTCTAATCGGTTTCTGTTGCTGAGTGTCTCCCTGTTGGGTTGATTTACCATCATTTTATCCCGGAGTGTCCCAAAAACAGTAAGTGATGGAATATCTCTCTGATAGGGACAGAGGCATCTTTCCACTAGGCTTATCATCTGCTTTAAAGGGTAAATTGTGTCATTAGTATTGGGCTTTCAGGATTGAAAACTTCTGGGGTCCATTTGAAAATCGGTGGCATTTTTCACCTTGGATAGCATGAGGAAGGACTTCTAATAGGTTTCTGTTGTTGGCTGTTTCCCTGTTGGGTTGATTTACAATAATTTTATCCCGGAGTGACCCAAAAGTAGTAAGTGATGGAATATCTCTCTGAACCAAAATCTATACAGTTAGATTTCCGTTTGTTCGAGAAAAAATTTCCATCCTGCTTCTTTGAATTTTCTGAGCACTATGGTCAGAAATAAACATCAATAACCATTGGAAAATCCAATGAACGTTCCAAAAGTGAACAAAACTCTAATAATCTTTGACCAACTGTACTGTACAGTGGAAGTCTCTTGCGGTGACCATTTTGGAGTCTGATGATGCGCTGATGAAGCTCATAATTGGGCTCATGACTGAGATTTTGGGGCAAAGTGACTGTGTCTTTTTGCAGCGGCTTTAGAGGTCAACTCCAACAAAAATAGTTTTTTTCATCTTGGATGGCATGGGAAAGGGGAAGGACTTCTAATAGGTTTCTGTTGTGGGCTGTCTCCCTGTTGGGTTGATTTACCATCATTTTATTTTGGAGTGTCCCAAAAACATGAAGCAAAGATATATAGATGATGGGCTGATGAGGCTCATGATTGGGATCATGACTAAGGTTTTGGGGCAAAGTGACGGTGTCTTTTTGTAGTGGCCTTAAAGGTCAACTCCAACCAAAATTGTTTTTCGTCTTGGATGGCATGGCGAAGGGGAAGGACATCTAATTGGTTTCTGTTGCTGAGTGTCTCCCTGTTGGGTTGATTTGCCATCGTTTTATCCCGGAGCGTCCCAAAAACAGTAAGTGATGGAATATCTCTCTGATAGGGACAGAGGCATCATTCCATTAGGCTTATCATCTGCTTTAAAGGATAAAATTGTGTCATTAGTATTGGCCTTATAGGATTGAAAACTTCTGGGGTCCATTTGAAAATCGGTGGCATGATCATGACCCTTTGGTTTGTTGCAATAAATTTCTTTTGTTCGGGTGTTAAATAAGTTGACTGCCACCATAACTGTATCACAACGAAAAGGAAATAGTGTGAGTTGGGGAGGGGGGGAGCGAGAGTGGCATTTACGTCAAGCCTTACTCATCCTTATTATCCTAATGAATTCCCTGCAGAGCTTCTGCAACAAATTATTATCTGTTTTTTTTTTTTTTTATTAAAGCCTGTGGGACTGTAAACACTACAATAAAAGTTAAAGAAATCATAAAAAGGGATATGCACTAAATTGCTTACAATGTAATCCCTTCCAATCTGCAGCGTTGACTAGGAATGTTTACGAGCTCCACGTTCTTTATTTACCTCCCTTGTTGGTAGCAAGCGTTAACGTTGCCATTGTCCGGCTAATAAGGTTAAGTGGCCCTAATCAACTTAAGAGCACCGTAAAAAATTATCCATATGCCAGACCAATCTATAATTCACAACAAAAGACATCTGCTTCCTTTACCAGCCAATCAAATTAGTGCCTGACACCGGGCTGGCCCACAATAGAAGCCATCGCTCTTGTCTAGTATATGCAATATAAGTGTGCCACGACCACTCCCACCAAGGGCCATCTGACTAATATCTGAAGCAGGCCCAGATTAAAGGGTCAGTCCACTTTCAGCTAGCCCCATACTCACTGATGGTCTATTTAATCAGCTTAGCCAAAAGCCTATAGCTCCTCTATTAGAAAGGATTGTGAAAGTGGTTTAGAAAAAGCGTTGGATCCGAACCTTTTGCTTTTGTGTTGCGCCACTGCCATTTAAAACTCCGCATTTTAAAGTGGATGGACGCCAACCCAAACCATGAACTTCTCTAATTGGCTCCCTATAGGTCTGTCAATCACACCTTTTGGAAGCGTTTTGTTATATCTGTTTAATAAGTGCACAAAAAATATCTGTTGATCCTGACAGAAATCTTGTGAGCTGATGACTTCCTGCTCACTCAGCCGTACTGTTTCCGGTTACATTATTCCCAGCTATCCCTATACAGACCTCTACCGTATATGTATTGGGGATGAGGAGATGGGGAGGGGCTCTATAGTTCTGTTCTAGGGTGACAACACCAGGCCTCAATCTATACAATACGGCTGTCACCCTAGGATGGTGTTTTTCAGACAGGGTGCTGCAACGCCCTGAGGTGCCATTTGGATAGATGAGAGGACTCTGTGATGGTGGTGGGGGAATCCTGATGTGATGGGAGGGGTTCTTGTGTATAGGGGGACTCTGGCCTGATGGGGTGCCTCTGTGGTGATGGGGGGGGCTCTGATGCATAGGGGAAACTTGGATGTGATGGGGGGACTCTGACGTGAAGGAGGGACCTCGGAGGTGGTGTGTGCCTCTAAAGTCAGTGGGGAACTCTTATGTGATTGGGTGCCTCTAACTCTGTCATAGGCTGACTCTATGGTAATGTGGGCCAATGAAATAAAGGGGGGACTCTTATGTGATGGGGGAACTCTGATGTAATGGGGGGGCTGTCATGTATAGGATGGCCTCCGATGTCATGGGGTACCTCTGACCTCTGTCATAGGGTAACTCTGTGGTGGCGGGGGACCTCTGATGTAAGGTCTCCCTTACATCAGAGTCCACAGAGTTCCCCCTTACATCACGGTCCACAAAGGTCTCCCTTACATCACAGACCACAGAGTTCCACAGAGTAGGGTAGACTTTGATGTGATGGGGGGACCCTGATGTGAAGGGGAGACCGCTGAGGTGGTGTGGGCCTCTGAAGTGAAGGGGGAACTCTTATGTGATGGGGGTGGGGGGGTTCTCGTGTATAGGGGAGATTCTGATGAGATGGGGTGCCTCTGACTTTGTCATAGGGTGACTCTGTGGTGACGGGGACCTCTGATATATAGGGTAGACTTTGATGTGATGGTGGAACTCTGACGTGAAGGGGAGACCTCTGGGGTGGTGTGTGCCTCTGAAGTGAAGGGGGAACTCTTATGTGATTGGGTGCCTCTGACTCTGTCATAGGCTGACTCTGTGGTAATGTGGGCCTCTGAAATGAAGGGGGGACTCTTATGTGATGGGGGAACTCTGATGTAATGGGGGGCTGTCATGTATAGGATGGGCTCTAATGTCATGGGGTACCTTTGACCTCTGTCATAGGGTGACTCTGTGGTGACGGGGGACCTCTGATGTATAGGGTAGACTTTGATGTGATGGTGGAACTCTGACGTAAAGGGGAGACCTCTGAGGTGGTGTGGGCCTCTGAAGTGAAGAGGGGACTATTATGTGATGGGGGGGGGGGTTCTTGTGTATAGGGGAGACTCTGATGAGATGGGGTGCCTCTGACTCCGTCATAGGGTGACTCTGTGGTGACGGGGGACCTCTGATGTATAGGGTAGACTTTGATGTGATGGTGGAACTCTGACGTAAAGGGGAGACCTCTGAGGTGGTGTGGGCCTCTGAAGTGAAGGGGGGACTCTTATGTGATGGGGGGGGGGGGGGGGGTTTCTTGTGTATAGGGGAGATTCTGATGAGATGGGGTGCCTCTGACTTTGTCATAAGGTGACTCTGTGGTGATAGGGGAGTCTGAAGATTAGGGAAGATTTTAATGTGAAAAGGGAACTCTTATGTGATGGGGTGCCTCTGATATGATGTGGGGACCTCTAATGTGAAGGGGGGGGGGGGGGACTCTGATGTGGTGCTTAAAGGGGAACCATTGTCTTTATAAAAATATCTATATGTCCATCCATTGCAAACCAAAGTCTCTTGATCCTGCCAGAAATCCAGTGAGCAGATAACTTCCTGTGCTCTCTGCCTGAGCTGAAGCTTTATCAGCTTTATTGCTCCAAGTTATATCTGAGGACTACAGAACCCCTCCCCCTCCCCAATGCTATGGAGAAGATGAGAGGGAGAAGTTTCAGTAGTCTTGTCCTAGGTGACAACGCTGCTCCTCCACAGTTCAGTGTGTCACCACAGAACAGGAAAGGTTACTGCCGGGATCACCAGATAAAAATATGGGAGAAAAGAGCCTGAAAAAAAAAAAAAGAAAACTAATGCAGCCACCATATTTAAGAAGTCGCAGTATATTACATAACACATCCGAGGACCTATCACACCAAAGCGCAGTGCAGGAAAGGCGCAATCTATGCACATTTCCAGCACCACAGGTTAACAGGTTGTACGGGGTATAAGCCTTTTCCAAAATAAAAGATGTTGGCTGGAGAGGATGAAGCACTGGAATACCACTATAATGGACACAGCAGACCAATGAACTCAGCATTGAGGTCTCACCAATAGAGTACCCAAGATATACGAAACCAATAGGTGGTATCTACCGAAAGCTAAAATCAGACATTGAACCCTAAAGTGTAAAGCCGAGGAGGCCGTAACTGAAGACCATGCAACTAAGGACAGCCCAACATGCAAGTATTCTTGGTATGCCTTGTAAAGACTAGGCTCTTTAGTGGTCATGTAACTTATGCAGTTTGTGAAGAACCTATTCAAAGAGTTGCCTGGTTCTTCTAAAAAAAAAGAACGTTGTTTCGGTGCTATGGAAAGACAATGGTTGCCCAACCAAATATGGCGATGGGTTCATCTCGTCGTCAGAGAGCAATGAGGAATGCAAAAATATATTGTGGCCTACAGTAATCTTATCTACAGTCCAGTGGCAACTGGTGCTCAATATTTTAGGGGAGGCGGAAAACCTGCCCCCTCCCCCTCCCCGTGGGAGATGGACAGCAGCGATCAGTGGCCCTCCACAGCAATCAGTGGCCTTACCTTAGGAGGCTGATGCTGCTCCTCGCTCCAGTTTGCTGAGGGAAGAGCCAGGGCCGTTGCTTCTCCTCTCAGCCGAACAGGAAGTGGGTCCTGAGGCTTGATTGGCCAGGGAGTCCTAAGACTCCCTGGCCAATCGGGTCTCAGGACTCGCTTCCTGATTGGCCGGGAGGAGAAGCAAGGAGACATTAGCGAAAGTAATCTTATAATATTAAACACAACTGGGTGGGCTAAGGGTTCAGTGCTCTGCCCCCCGAGCCCACCCTTTTTTTAAGCCAATTAGAGCCTTAGGCTCTAATCATGTGCTTCCAAATAAACCCCCATTGAAATCCATGCGTTTGGCACTCTGCATGTAGATTAGGGACCAGGCGCATGGATTAGGGGGGGGCAGCATCCTTGCACCCCTAATGAACGGGCCGCCACTGGTACAGTCTGATACTAAGGTTAGCCATTCCACTGGGGTTGGATGATGGTCAACACAAGGCAGTTGACCTGGGACAACAGAAGGTATATTATTCAGCTCTGTCCCTGATGCAGACCCTGTGGATATTCTACAAATATTGTCTACATTACCAACCAGGGTTTCGTGGAACCCTAGAGTTCCTCCAGAGGTTGCTAGGCTTTCCTTGTGTTGTGGCGGGTTGACTACCCTTAGGATGGTGCCTCAACTATCCCTTGGCCAACACCACTTGGGAAGGCCAACGGCATGACACAAATTACCTTTTTTAGCTGTCTGTAAGGGTGACATTCTGGTCACCAACAGAAGGGTTGCATTCTTTTTACTGACCACCAATATAAGGCGGATTCTTCCAACTGACCACCAATGTAAGGAACATTCTTCTCACTGATCACCAATGTAAGGAACATTCTTCTCACTGATCACCAATGTAAGGAACATTCTTCCCACTGATCACCAATGTAAGGAGCATTCTTCCCACTGATCACCAATGTAAGGAACATTCTTCTCACTGATCACCAATGTAAGGAACATTCTTCTCACTGATCACCAATGTAAGGAACATTCTTCTCACTGATCACCAATGTAAGGAGCATTCTTCTCACTGATCACCAATGTAAGAAACATTCTTCTCACTGATCACCAATGTAAGGAGCATTCTTCTCACTGATCACCAATGTAAGAAACATTCTTCTCACTGATCACCAATGTAAGGAACATTCTTCTCACTGATCACCAATGTAAGGAACATTCTTCTCACTGATCACCAATGTAAGGAACATTCTTCTCACTGATCACCAATGTAAGAAACATTCTTCTCACTGATCACCAATGTAAGGAGCATTCTTCTCACTGACCACCAATGTAAGAAACATTCTTCTCACTGATCACCAATGTAAGAAACATTCTTCTCACTGATCACCAATGTAAGAAACATTCTTCTCACTGACCACCAATGTAAGGAGCATTCTTCTCACTGATCACCAATGTAAGAAACATTCTTCTCACTGATCACCAATGTAAGGAGCATTCTTCTCACTGATCACCAATGTAAGAAACATTCTTCTCACTGATCACCAATGTAAGAAACATTCTTCTCACTGATCACCAATGTAAGGAACATTCTTCCCACTGATCACCAATGTAAGGAACATTCTTCTCACTAATCACCAATGTAAGGGACATTCTTCCCACTGATCACCAATGTAAGGAGCATTCTTCCCACTGATCACCAATGTAAGGAGCATTCTTCTCACTGATCACCAATGTAAGGAACATTCTTCTCACTGACCACCAATGTAAGGAACATTCTTCCCACTGATCACCAATGTAAGGAACATTCTTCTCACTGATCACCAATGTAAGGAGCATTCTTCTCACTGATCACCAATGTAAGGAACATTCTTCCCACTGACCACCAATGTAAGGAACATTCTTCTCACTGACCACCGATGTGAGGAACATTCTTCTTACTGGCCCCAATTATTTGGGTTTTGTAAGCTTTCCCCAGGACCTGAAAATAATTTTTAGGGGTTTCTCCGGGGTACATAAAGGTTGAAAAGCTGGTCTACAACTACTGGTAGGCACTTATGGCTGGAGACTTCCCACTCTGGCACAAAGCTGTGTATTTTGGTTGGTCAGGGGGAGCATGCATGTGCTCCTCATAGGTCAACGTACTGGAATTTTTTTTACCAGCAATCCAGCAAAGTCTGCCTGAACATGGCTTCATCTTCCAAGAAATTCATACAAACACAGACACCGGTAAACAGCTCAGCAATCCATTTTTTGCACAATTGAATTGTTTCCTCTGGGGTTTCCCTTTACGGTGCCCCATAGACATCTTGATTGGCTGCTTTTCCTGACCTCAGCGTCATCCTTTAAGGTTCCTTTTTTAAACAGGGTGCCTTGGGGCATCAAGGCTGTAATCTGTCATTTAGGCTTTTTGCCTATATATGCATTGATCTCCGCTCTATAGCCGCTATCTGTCTTGTGTGTCCTTTACAAGTCCACTAAGAGCCGTGTATTAGTATGGGGAGCCCATTATGGGGGGGGGGGGGAGGGGAGGGTCCTATTCATGTAATTGGCCCATAATGTGACTCAGCTCCCTGGACAATACACATTTCCTTTCCCAGACACATCTGTTGTTACTGTAACATATGGATCTCATATCGATTGCACAGCGTGCAAGGCAAGACAGTAGCTTTAACCCTTCTGGTCAGACCCCCATGGATTATGTTTACTGTGTGTGTGTATATGTATAGAAAAAATAAATATATATATACACAGTATATATTATATTACCAAAAGTATTGGACCGCCTGCCTTTACACGCATGTAAACTTTAATGGCATCCCAGTCTTAGTCCGTAGGGTTCAATATTGAGTTGGCCCACCCTTTGCAGCTATAACAACTTCAACTCTTCTGGGAAGGCTGTCCACAAGGTTTAGGAGTGTGTCTATGGGAATGTTTGACCATTCTTCCAGATGCGCATTTGTGAGGTCAGGCACTGATGTTGGACGAGAAGGCCTGGCTCGCAGTCTCCACTCTTATTCATCCCAAAGGTGTTCTATCGAGTTGAGGTCAGGACTCTGTGCAGGCCAGTCAAGTTCCTCCACCCCAAACTCGCTCATCCATGTCTTTATGGACCTTGCTTTGTGCACTGGTGTGCAGTCATGTTGGAACAGGAAGGAGCCATCCCCAAACTGTTCCCACAAAGTTGGGAGCATGAAATTGTCCAAAATGTCTTGGTATGCCGACACTTTAAGAGTTCCCTTCACTGGAACTAAGGGGCCAAACCCAACCCCTGAAACACAACCCCCACACCATAATCCCCCCTCCACCAAATCATTTGGACCAGTGCACAAAGCAAAGTCCATAAATACATGGATGAGCGAGTTTGGGGTGGAGGAACTTGACTGGCCTGACCTCAACCCAGTAGAGCACCTTTGGGATGAATTTGAGCGGAGACTGTGAGCCAGGCCTTCTCGTCCAACATCAGTGCTTGACCTCACAAATGCGCTTCTGGAAGGATGGTCAAACATCCCCATAGACACACTCCTAAACCTTGTGGACAGCCTTCCCAGAAGAGTTGAAGCTGTTATAGCTGCAAAGGGTGGGCCAACTTAATATGGAACCCTACGGACTAAGACTGGGATGCCATTAAAGATCATGTGTGTAAAGGCAGTTGTCCCAATACTTTTGGCAATGTGATATATATATATATTTTATTCATAATCATTAATATTCTAATAGAATAAATACAGTGATAAATACACCTCTATGTATGTGGTGTGTGTGTATATATATATATATATATATATATATATATATATATATATATATATACACACCGCGATTTTGCCGTGATTTTGCCGTGATTTCAGGGAACGTCTGTGTAAACTTGAGGTCTATGGACCTCAACTTGCATCAAAGTTGGACCAAAGTAGTGCTGGGACTACTTGAGGTTGTACAGATATGAACGGTACTCATTGGAAATCATGGGGTAGGACTTGTCATGCGACTTTGCAGTCCCAAGTCGCAGTAAAAGTTGCACAAGTGTGAAAGGGGCCTTGGTCATCCTCTGAAGCCAAGTGCAAGACTTCCAAGGCCAGCAGAAGAAGGTTTTCCTGGAGGATGAAATTGCATTGTGTGCAGTGGCTAGATGTCATGAATAGCTCATGCATAGGTGTGCTCAGAGGACCAGGTCCCCCACTAGTGGCATTATCGCCTCCTGAAGGCCTGGCAGCCGCTGCTCTACCTACTTCTAAAAAGCGATCCACCGCAAGATCGCTTTTCAGAGGGGCAGCAAGGGTTGCCGCCTGTGTAAACGAATCCTTAAAAGTCATCCACTGCACCCAAGTGCAAGTCTTCAAAATCCCCATGACTAAGCTCCGGAGGGGGGCAGAGCGAAATGCATTGGGGGCGTGGCCAGGGCAGAGCAAAATGCATTGGGGGTGTGGCCTGGTTGGAGTCCAGGCTGAGGTTGCCACTCCACTAATTTCTGTAGGAGGCTGTTTTATAGGTGGGGCAAAAGGGGAAGCTGCTCCGGGCCCAGTCATTATTGTGGGGCCCAAAGCAGCTGCCCCTTGAGCCCCTCACTGCATGAAAATTAGTTGACAAGTGGATTAGGAAGGGCCCAAGAAAATGTTTGCCCCGGGTCCAATCAACCACTTAACGCAAACCACCGCCATTGTACATCGGTATTTTGCCGCTAAATACTGTTGTTAAGGCAGCAGCTAGCTGCCATAACCCCGGCATTTTCAGCAACGGCGGGCGATTCTCTTGAGGATAAAAGTGGTCTCTGCGGCGGATTCGCTGCAAGATCACTTTTATCGGGGGGCGGGAGAGGGCAAAATTCATACATTCGTAAATTTAAAAATGAGAAAATTAGAAAATAATAAAGAAAATCCAATGATTCGAAAGAATAGTTTTTAGTTTCATTCGCTTTTTCTTTTTTTTTTTTCATTTTTTCGGGTTATTCGTTATGATTGCAAACGTCACTTCCGCCCAATGGTCCTAAAGGGGAAATTTAAAAAAAAAAAAAAAAAAAAAAAAGAGCTAACTTTGCCCTTTTGCAGTTATGTAACACTTACAGGTCTGGTCCCTCCCCCTAGGCTGTGATTGGACAGTAGATATGTGCACTGCCGAAAAATGTGTTCGTTTTTCGTTTCATTTGTTCTTTTATTCCTTCTTTCGGGTCATTCGTTATGATTGCAATTCGAAAATCCGAAAATAAGAAAGAAAATCAGAAAATTCGAAAGACTCGTTTCCGTTTCATACGTTTTTTTTTTCTTTTCGTTTTTCGCGTCATTCGTTATGATCACAATTCGTAAATTTGCAAATCTGTAAATTTGAAAATTCGTACATTCGTAAATTTCAAAATGAGAAAATTAGAAAATCTGAAAATAAGAAAGAAAATCCAAAAATTCGAAAGAATCGTTTTCGTTTTATTCAGTTTTTTTTTCGTTTTTTTTTCGTTTTTCGGGTCATTAGTTATGATTGTAAACGTCACTTCCGCCCAATGGTCCTAAAGAGGAAAAAATTTTTTAAAAAATGACGTTTAATTTTTATTTTTAATTTTTTTTTTATTGCATTTTAGTGTAAATATGAGATCTGACGTCTTTTTGACCCCCAGATCTCATATTTAAGAGGTCCTGTCTTGCTTTTTTTCTATTACAAGGGATGTTTACATTTCTTGTAATAGGAATAAAAGTGACCCAAATTTTTTTTTTTTTAAAAGGTCAGTGTAAAATAAAAAAGTAAAATAAATAATAAAAAAAAATAAAAATGTAAAGCGCCCCGTCCCGCTGAGTTTGCGCGCAGAAGCGAACGCATACGTAAGTCACACCCGCATATGAAAACGGTGTTCAGACCATACATGTGACATATCGCCGCTATCGTTATTGCGAGAGCTATAATCCCAGCCCTTGACCTCCTCTGTAACTCAAAACATGTAACCTGTAGAAATATTTAAACAATGCCTATGGAGATTTATTTTTAAGGATCAAAGTTTGTCGCCATTCCACGAGCGGGCGCAATTTTGAAGCGTGGCATGTTGGGTATCAATTTACTCGGCGTAACATTATCTTTCACAATATATATTAAAAAAATGGGATAACTTTACTGTTTTCTTATTTTTTATTTCAAAAACGTGTATTTTTCCCAAAAATAGTGCGCTTGTAACACCGCAAATACGGTGTGACAGAAAGTATTGCAACGACCGCCATTTTATTCTCTAGGGTTTAAAAAAAAATGTATAATGTTTGGGGGTTCTAAGTAATTTTCTAGCAAAAAAAAAACAAAACAGTTTTTAACTTGTAAACAACAAATCTCAGTAAGAGGCTCGGTGCTTAAGTGGTTAAGGGCAAAAGTTTGGCACCATTCCACGAGCGGGCGCAATTTTGAAGCGTGACATGTTGGGTATCAATTTACTTGGCGTAACATAAGATAATGTATATATAAAAAAATATAAAATACTTTTTATATTATATAATATATATATATATATATATATATATATATATATATATATATATATATATATATATATATATATATATATATATATATATATATAAAATATATTTTATATTTATATATTTAAATATTTTTTATATTTATATTTTTATATTTATATATTTTATATTTTTATATTATATTTTATATATATACACTACCGTTCAAAAGTTTGGGGTCACCCAAACAATTTTGTGTTTTCCATGAAAAGTCACACTTATTCACCACCATACGTTGTGAAATGAATAGAAAATAGAGTCAAGACATTGACAAGGTTAGAAATAATGATTTGTATTTGAAATAACATTGTTTTTACATCAAACTTTGCTTTCATCAAAGAATCCTCCTTTTGCAGCAATTACAGCATTGCACACCTTTGGCATTCTAGCTGTTAATTTATTGAGGTAAGCTGGAGAAATTGCACCCCACGCTTCTAGAAGCAGCTCCCACAAGTTGGATTGGTTGGATGGGCACTTCTGGCGTACCATACGGTCAAGCTGCTCCCACAACAGCTCAATGGGGTTCAGATCTGGTGACTGTGCTGGCCACTCCATTACCGATAGAATACCAGCTGCCTGCTTCTGCTGTAAATAGTTCTTGCACAATTTGGAGGTGTGTTTAGGGTCATTGTCCGGTTGTAGGATGAAATTGGCTCCAATCAAGCGCTGTCCACTGGGTATGGCATGGCGTTGCAAAATGGAGTGATAGCCTTCCTTAGCTTTTACCCTGTACAAAGCTCCCACCTTACCAGCACCAAAGCAACCCCAGACCATCACATTACCTCCACCATGCTTAACAGATGGCGTCAGGCATTCTTCCAGCATCTTTTCATTTGTTCTGCGTCTCACAAACGTTCTTCTTTGTGATCCAAACACCTCAAACTTGGATTCATCCGTCCACAACACTTTTTTCCAGTCTTCCTCTGTCCAATGTCTGTGTTCTTTTGCCCATCTTAATCTTTTTCTTTTATTGGCCAGTCTCAGATATGGCTTTTTCTTTGCCACTCTGCCCTGAAGCCCAAAATCCCGCAGCCGCCTCTTCACTGTAGATGTTGACACTGGTGTTTTGCGGGTACTATTTAATGAAGATGCCAGTTGGGGACCTGTGAGGCGTCTGTTTCTCAAACTAGAGACTCTAATGTGCTTATCTTCTTGCTTAGTTGTGCAACGCGGCCTCCCACTTCTTTTTCTACTCTGGTTAGAGCCTGTTTGTGCTGTCCTCTGAAGGGAGTAGTACACACCGTTGTAGGAAATCTTCAATTTCTTTGCAATTTCTCGCATGGAATAGCCTTCATTTCTAAGAACAAGAATAGACTGTCGAGTTTCAGATGAAAGTTCTCTTTTTCTGGCCATTTTGAGCGTTTAATTGACCCCACAAATGTGATGCTCCAGAAACTCAATCTGCTCACAGGAAGGTCAGTTTTGTAGCTTCTGGAAGGAGCTAGACTGTTTTTAGATGTGTGAACATGATTGCACAAGGGTTTGCTAATCATCAATTAGCCTTCTGAGCCAATGAGCAAACACATTGTACCATTAGAACACTGGAGTGATAGTTGCTGGAAATGGGCCTCTATACACCTATGTAGATATTGCACCAAAAACTAGACATTTGCAGTTAGAATAGTCATTTACCACATTAGCAATGTATAGAGTATATTTGTTTAAAGTTAGGACTAGTTTAAAGTTAGCTTCATTTAAAAGTACAGTGCTTTTCCTTCAAAAATAAGGACATTTCAATGTGACCCCAAACTTTTGAACGGTAGTGTATTTATATATATATATTCACAATATAAAAAAAAATTGGCCTTACTGTTTTATTTTTTTAGTAAAAAAAGTGTATTTTTTCCAAAAAAAGTAAGACCGCTGCGCAAATTCAGGGTGACATAAAGTATTGCAACGCCCGCCATTTCATTCTCTAGGGTGTCTGAAAAAATATATATATAATGCATGCACCGCGCTCAGAAAGCCAGGATTCCCTGATTTAACCACCACGGCCAGCCATGAAAGGCAGAAAAATTAAAAAAATGACCCCGGTAGGCGAATGAGTCGTATAAATATTGACTGACACATTAAAACAACTGCTACATTCGTCCTTGGCCGCTCATTGACCTTCGATCGGGAGGGGGTTAAATAATTCATGGTCATCCGGTATGGCGCTCCTTTCAGACTCGCTGTCTCTGCCCCCCCCCCCCATCATATAAAAATAATAGCCCTGCATTAAAATCCATTACCACCAGTCCCAGTCCATGTGTATGGTAGAAGTACATTAAGGGATCGGTGTCAGATGGCGATTCCTAGAGAGCGACGCCCGCGACATCGCAGATAAAAGCCAACACGTGTTCCCTGACTCCTCCAGATCACATTACCGGAATATCTGCCAATTGCATCTGAGAACAGCTGAAGGCGCGGCATGGGGGGGGGGGACATGTTAAAGCAGAGCTCCGGGCTTAGTATTTCTGTCCATCCAGTCCTGAGATTTACACAGCTCCGCCACACAGCACAGCCCTGTCTGGCAGGCAGTGGAGGAGAGCTAACTTTGCCTTTTTGCAGTTATGTAACACTTACAGGTCTGGTCCCCCCCCCCCCAGGCTGTGATTGGACAGTAGATATGTGCATTCATTGGTTATGATTGCAATTCGAAAATCCTAAAAAAGGAAAAAAAATCGAAAGAATAGTTTTCGTTTTCGTTTCATAGGTTTTTTTTTTTTTTTTATTATTATTTTGGGTCATTCGTAATGATCGCAATTCGTAAATTCAAAAATTCGTACATTCGTAAATTTTAAAATGAGAAAATCTGAAAATAACAAAGAAAATCCAATAATTCGAAAGAATAGTTTTTCGTTTCATTCATTTTTTTTTTTTTTTTTCATTTTTCGGGTCATTCGTTATGATTGCAATTCAAAAATATGAAAAAAAAATTAGAAAATTCTAAAGAATAGATTTCTTTTCATACTTTTTTTTTTCGTTTTGCGGGTCATTCGTAATGATCGCAATTCGTAAATTCAAAAATTCGTACATTCGCAATTTAAAATGAGAAAATTAGAAAATCTGAAAATAAGAAAAAAAATCCAATAATTCGAAAGAGTAGTTTTTCGTTTCATTCATTTTTTTTTTTTTTAGTTTTTCGGGTCATTTGTTAGGATTGCAATTCGAAAATACGAAAATAAGAAAGAAAATCCGAAAATATAAATATAAAAATATAAAAATAATTTTTGTTTTTGTTTCATACATTTTTTTTTTTTAGTTTTTCGGGTCATTCGTAATGATCGCAATTCGAAAATTCATACATTCGTAAATTTTAAAATGAGAAAATCTGAAAATAACAAAGAAAATCCAATAATTCGAAAGAATAGTTTTTCACTGCATTTGTTTTGTTTATTTTTTTTAATTTTTCAGGTCATTCGTTATGATCGCAATTCAAAAATTCGAAAATTCGTACATTCGTAAATTTAAAAATGAATGAGAAAATCTGAAAATAAGAAACAAAATCCGAAAATTTGAAAGAATTGTTTTCGTTTCATTTGCTTTTTTCCTTTTTTTTTTTCGTTTTACGGGTCATTCGTTATGATCGCAATTCGCAAATTCGAAAATCCGAAAATTCGTACATTTGTAAATTTAAAAATGAGAAAATCTAAAAATAAGAAAGAAAATCCAATAATTCGAAAGAATAGTTTCCGTTTAATTTGTTTTTGTTTTTTTGTTTTTTGGGTCATTCGATATGATTGCAATTTGAAAATCCAAAAAATTCGAAAGAATAGTTTTTGTTTTCGTTTCATACATTTTTTTTCTTTTTTTTTCGTGTCATTCGTTATGATCGCAATTAATAAATTCGAAAATCGTAAATTTAAAAATGAGAAAATTAGAAAATCTGAAAATAAGAAAGAAAATCCAATAATTCGAAAGAATAGTTTTCGTTTCAGTTTTTTTTTTTTTTTCGTTTTTCGAGGTCATTCGTTATGATCAAAAATTCGTAAATTCGTGAATTCGAAAATCTAAATTTAGAAAGAATACCTAACTAACTAATAATAACTAAATATTAAATTATAGGTATTGGATTTTCCTTTCACATTTGGCTGTTAGTGAACGTAATGAATACGAATTTATTCGAAGTTACGAATTATCCGAAACAACGAATGTCGCATCTAAACGAATGGAACAGAAGGAATTAATAATTAATAGTAATAATAAACAGTTTTTATTATTATTATTGTTATTTATTATTGTTCATTCGTTACTTCCATTCGTTTAGAAGCGGCATTCGTTATTTTGGATAACTTATCCGAAATAACAAATGCCGTATCTAAACAAATGGAACGTAATAATTAATAACAATAATAATAAAAGCTTTTTTTTAAATATTATTATTTATTCGTTCCGTTCCATTTGTTTAGATGTGACATTCGTTGTTTCGGATGATTTGTGACTTCGGATAAATTTGTATTCGTTACGTTCACTAACAGCCAAATTTGAAAGAAAATTCCAATACCTATAATCTAATAGTTATTATTTCAGATTTTCGAATTTTCGGGTTTTCGAATTTCCAGATTTACCAAATTTACGAATTTTAAGAATTTTCAAATTTTCAAATTTTCAAATATTCGAATTTATGTATTTTCGAATTTTCAGATATTCGAATTTAAGAATACGTAAACATTTGTTAAAAGGGTTTTCGTTAATTTGGACATTTCCTGATTAACGAATTTGTCGAAGTTCGTTAAAAAAACTAATTCAGAACGAAACGAATTGCACATGTCTATTGGACAGTGAAAGGAGAAGCAGCAGATTGATGAGCTCATCCCTCTGTCACTCCTTCTATCGGCATGTTGGCACCTGAGCAGTGCAGCATAACTGTCTGGCACCTTGTAATGCTTCTCTTTTTACCAGTCTGACCTCTGCTGTAATAAAGATTGCAAGCTGGGCTGAGACAAGGGGGGGTACGAGGGGCAGATGCCCTAATGCTTTGGGGGGGGCACGGTGAGCACTATATTGCATGCATGCAGGGCTGCGACAAGGGGGGGGGCACGAGGGACAGATGCCCTAATGCTTTGGGGGAGTGCACGGTGAGCACTATATTGCATGCATGCAGGGCTGGGAAAGGGGGGGCACAAGGGGCAGACGCCCTAATGCTTTGGGGGGGGGCATGGTGAGCACTATATTGCATGCATGCAGGGCTGGTAAAGGGGGGCACAAGGGGCAGATGCCCTAATGCTCTGGGGGGGGGGGGCATGGTGAGCACTGTATTGCATGCATGCAGGGCTGGGACAAGGGGGCGGCACGAGGGGCAGATGCCCTAATGCTTTGGGGGGGCATGGTGAGCACTATATTTCATGCATGCAGGGCTGGGACAAGGGGGGGCATGAGGGACAGATGCCCTAATGCTTTGGGGGGCCGGACGGTGAGCACTATATTTCATGCATGCAGGGCTGGGACAAGGGGGGGGGGCACGAGGGACAGCTGCCCTAATGCTTTGGGGGGCGCACGGTGAGCACTATATTGCATGCATGCAGGGCTTGGAAAGGGGGGCATGAGGGGCAGATGCCCTAATGCTTTGGGGGGGGCACACAGTGAGCACTATATTGCATGCATGCAGGGCTGGGAAAGGGGGGGGGCACGAGGGGCAGATGACCTAAAGCTTTGGGGGGGTGCACGGTAAGCACTATATTGCATGCATGCAGGGCTGGGACAAGGGGGGGCACGAGGAGCAGATGCCTTAATGCTTTGGGGGGGCACACGGTGAGCACTATATTGCATGCATGCAGGGCTGGGAAAGGGGGGGCACAAGGGGCAGATGCCCTAATGCTTGGGGTGGCATGGTGAGCACTATATTGCATGCATGCAGGGCTGCGACAAGGGGGGGGGCACGAGGGACAGATGCCCTAATGCTTTGGGGGAGTGCATGGTGAGCACTATATTGCATGCATGCAGGGCTGGGAAAGGGGGGGCACAAGGGGCAGACGCCCTAATGCTTTGGGGGGGGGGCATGGTGAGCACTATATTGCATGCATGCAGGGCTGGTAAAGGGGGGCACAAGGGGCAGATGCCCTAATGCTCTGGGGGGGGGGGGCATGGTGAGCACTGTATTGCATGCATGCAGGGCTGGGACAAGGGGGCGGCACGAGGGGCAGATGCCCTAATGCTTTGGGGGGGCATGGTGAGCACTATATTTCATGCATGCAGGGCTGGGACAAGGGGGGGCATGAGGGACAGATGCCCTAATGCTTTGGGGGGCCGGACGGTGAGCACTATATTTCATGCATGCAGGGCTGGGACAAGGGGGGGGGGCACGAGGGACAGCTGCCCTAATGCTTTGGGGGGCGCACGGTGAGCACTATATTGCATGCATGCAGGGCTTGGAAAGGGGGGCATGAGGGGCAGATGCCCTAATGCTTTGGGGGGGGCACACAGTGAGCACTATATTGCATGCATGCAGGGCTGGGAAAGGGGGGGGGCACGAGGGGCAGATGACCTAAAGCTTTGGGGGGGTGCACGGTAAGCACTATATTGCATGCATGCAGGGCTGGGACAAGGGGGGGCACGAGGAGCAGATGCCTTAATGCTTTGGGGGGGCACACGGTGAGCACTATATTGCATGCATGCAGGGCTGGGAAAGGGGGGGCACAAGGGGCAGATGCCCTAATGCTTGGGGTGGCATGGTGAGCACTATATTGCATGCATGCAGGGCTGCGACAAGGGGGGGGGCACGAGGGACAGATGCCCTAATGCTTTGGGGGAGTGCATGGTGAGCACTATATTGCATGCATGCAGGGCTGGGAAAGGGGGGGCACAAGGGGCAGACGCCCTAATGCTTTGGGGGGGGGGGCATGGTGAGCACTATATTGCATGCATGCAGGGCTGGTAAAGGGGGGCACAAGGGGCAGATGCCCTAATGCTTGGGGGGGGGGGCATGGTGAGCACTGTATTGCATGCATGCAGGGCTGGGACAAGGGGGGGGGCACGAGGGACAGATGCCCTAATGCTTTGGGGGGGCATGGGGAGCACTATATTGCATGCATGCAGGGCTGGGAAAGGGGGGGCACAAGGGGCAGACGCCCTAATGCTTTGGGGGGGGGGCATGGTGAGCACTATATTGCATGCATGCAGGGCTGGTAAAGGGGGGCACAAGGGGCAGATGCCCTAATGCTTTGGGGGGGGCATGGTGAGCACTGTATTGCATGCATGCAGGGCTGGGACAAGGGGGCGGCACGAGGGGCAGATGCCCTAATGCTTTGGGGGGGCATGGTGAGCACTATATTTCATGCATGCAGGGCTGGGACAAGGGGGGGCATGAGGGACAGATGCCCTAATGCTTTGGGGGGCCGGACGGTGAGCACCATATTTCATGCATGCAGGGCTGGGACAAGGGGGGGGGGGCACGAGGGACAGCTGCCCTAATGCTTTGGGGGCGCACGGTGAGCACTATATTGCATGCATGCAGGGCTTGGAAAGGGGGGCATGAGGGGCAGATGCCCTAATGCTTTGGGGGGGGGCACACAGTGAGCACTATATTGCATGCATGCAGGGCTGGGAAAGGGGGGGGGCACGAGGGGCAGATGACCTAAAGCTTTGGGGGGTGCACAGTAAGCACTATATTGCATGCATGCAGGGCTGGGACAAGGGGGGGCACGAGGAGCAGATGCCTTAATGCTTTGGGGGGGGCACACGGTGAGCACTATATTGCATGCATGCAGGGCTGGGAAAGGGGGGGCACAAGGGGCAGATGCCCTAATGCTTGGGGTGGCATGGTGAGCACTATATTGCATGCATGCAGGGTTTGGAAAGGGGAGCCCGAGGGGCAGATGCCCTAATGCTTGGGGGGGCATGGTGAGCACTATATTGCATGCATGCAGGGCTTGGAAAGGGGGGCATGAGGGGAAGATGCCCTAATGCTTTGGGAGGGGGGGCATGGTGAGCACTATATTGCATGCATGCAGGGCTGGGACAAGGGGGGGGGGGCACGAGGGGCAGATGCCCTAATGCTTTGGGTGGGGGGGGGGCGCACGGTGAGCACTAAATTGCATGCATGCAGTGCTGGGACAAGGGGGGGGCAAGTGGGGAAGTTGCCCTGGGCGCAGAGAAGCAAAGGAGCAAAAAATGGACGCAGGGTGGTACACCTATTCGATGGCATGTATTTATTGGGGGGGTGCAATTCTGGATCCTTGTCCTGGGCACTGGTCGTCTTTACATTGACTTTAGACAATCTTCATCCATAAAAAATAATAAAATAAATAAAAAAACAAACAAAAAAAGAAAACTTTTTTTTTTTTTAAATGCAGCTAGTACAAGTTCCTTAATTTGTTCTTATATTAGCTTCCTGTAATGAGTCACTCTGAGAGAGGGTGTGGCTAGTGGTATCAGCTCCCCCTAGAGGACAGAGAACACATAGCGCAATGCGAGAGCTCTACAGCCTTTGTGGGCGATATCTGTCTGGATCTCTGGCTGCATGCTTGTCCCAGGGCTGCAACTCAATCGATAGTGAACCATGGATGAGAATGACAATGACATGTAACCTGTGCGTGACGATGTAACGCAACGCGATGGGCGGGTCTTATTGCCCAGCTGCCGCATAAATGGGTCCCGTGGGGGCTGCGCTGTTGTGCGCACTGTCACCAACTACAATGGGGAGCTGGTGGGCTGGGCTCCCAATCATGTGACTGCAGTGACAGCCAATCACAGTGGTCACTTGATCAGGACCTCCACCCCCAAAGGGGTAAGATCCCCTTAAATAGCCATCGGGAGGCGCCAGCGAGGGGTGAACAATGGCAGGCAATGTATGTCAATATTAACAGGTTCCTTTTATTTAAGGCCCACAGCACAAGAACCCAAATCCACCAATCAGAATCATCGTTCATTGTCCTGACTACTGTTACCTGGTGAATGATTAAATCCTATTAGTTGATGCTTTTTTTGCTCTGTTATTCAAGTGATTGTAAACTCTAACAACGAACGTCTCTTATTTGCTCCCTTTTGGTCTTTTTGAAAGCATTTTTTTTTATATCTGTTCGATAAATATAAAATATACCTATTGATCCTGCCAGAACTATGGTGAGCTGATATAGTGAACTTCCTGTGCTGCATAGGGGGGATGTTCTGTAGTCCTACCCTAGGGTGACAACGCTCCCTCATTGTACTGTACCTATGGACTGGTATTACCCTAGGAAGGGACTACAGAACACCTACCCTTATGTTATGGAGAGGGAGGTGTTCTGTAGTCCTATCCTAGGGTGACAACGCTCACTCATTGCACTGTATCTATGGAGTGTTGCCCCCATAGGATAGGACTACAGAACACCTCCCTCTCCTATTCTCCATAACATAGGGGTAGGTCTTCTGTAGGCCTATCCTAGGGTGACAACGCTCCATAGATACAGTAGAATGAATTAGCGTTGTCACCCTAGGATAGGACTACAGAACACCTACCCCTATGTTATGGAGAAGAGGAGAGGGAGGTGTTCTGTAGTCCTATCCTAGGGTAACAATGCTAAATAGATACAGTACAATGACTGAGCGTTGTCACCCTAGGATAGGACTACAGAACACCTCCCTCTCCTCTTCGTCATTACATAGAGGTAGGTGTTCTGTAGTCCTATCCTAGGGTGACAACGCTAATTCATTCTACTGTATCTATGGAGCGTTGTCACCCTAGGATAGGCCTACAGAAGACCTACCCCTATGTTATGGAGAATAGGAGAGGGAGGTGTTCTGTAGTCCTATCCTATGGGGGCAACACTCCATAGATACAGTGCAATGAGTGAGCGTTGTCACCCTAGGACAGGACTGCAGAACACCTACCCCTACGTTATGGAGAAGAGGAGAAGGAGGTGTTCTGTAGTCCTTTCCTAGGGTGACAACGCTCACTCATTGTTCTGCATCTATTTAGCATTGTCACCCTAGGATAGGACTACAGAAGACCTCCTCCTCTTCTCCATAACATAAGTGTAGGTGTTCTGTAGTCCTGTCGTAGGGTGACAACGCTCACTCATTGCACTGTATCTATGGAGTGTTGTCACCCTAGAGGACTACAGAAGACCTGTTATGGAGAAGAGGAGAGGAAGATCTTCTGTAGTCCGATCCTAGGGTGACAATGCTCCATAGACACAGTACAAAGAATGAGTGTTGTCATCCTAGGGTAGGACTACAGAACACCTACCCCATGTTACGGAGAAGGAGGTGTTCTGTAGTCCTATCTTAGGGTGATAATGCTCCATAGACACCGTGCAATAAGTGAGCATTGTCACCCTAGAGTAGAACTCCTATGGAGAAAAGGAGAGGAAGATCTTCTGTAGTGATATCTGAGAGTGACAACTCTCCATAGATACAGTACAATGAGGGAACATTGTCACCATATGACAGGATCGTCAGGTATAAATAAAGTGAAAAAAAAACTTGAAAAAAAAACGAATGCAGGCACCCCATCTACGCCTAGGTTCACATGTGTGCGATTCGTGTTCTGGGGTCAGGCCGCTTAATTCATTTCAATGCAGAAACACAGATAAAGAGTGTCCCAGACCCTTTTTGTTTAAACCACGCCGCATGGCATTGCACGGCGCTGCGGCACCCTACGGTTTTACGTTGGTGAAAATGACGACGTCTTCCCATATACAGGGGAGTATAAAAAGCCAATGACACCTCGTACGTTGCCTAAAGAGCCGCGTTTTGCCTTCAGGTCAAGAACGTCGGCGATTCTGCAACTGTCCACTGATTGGTACAAGTGTGAGCCAAGGACAAGGACAAAGTCGCAACAATGTTCCATTTTTGTTCCTGGGATTTGGATACATTGTAATGATCCTCAATTCATGCAACCTTCGGAACGACTCAAGAATTCATCTTTAAAGGGCCGGTTCACACGGGGAAGACACGTCTCTGGCACGTTTCCCCCACCATGTTCAAAACGCACAGGATGTGCGATGTGCTGCGGGTGTCAATGTATTCCCAATGACACCCCCAAACGCCGATTGCAAACGCGATGCATTGGATCGTATGGTACCGCAGTGCCGTGTGATCTGGTTGCAATGCGTTTTTTAAATTTTAGTACATGCAGTACTTTCGATGCGATCCAGTGCGATATCTCACCATACTGAACCGCACAGCAAACTCAAACCGCGCCGCTGTGCGATTCCGGTGTGAACCAGCCCTAAAACCGCTGATGGCAGTTATTATTTTACCATATAATGAGTCTTAAAGCCTGTATAGATGTAGTAAAGAATTTGGGAAATGCCAGGCTTATGCAATGCTGGGAAGAGTCCAGCAACAGGAGAACATTCTGCTTGACTATACATTAAACTGTAACAGATAAGCTGCTTAAAGTGAACCCGTCATGGCCATCAGCTTGGAGGAAACCTCCGCTAATACAATCAACTTGGCTACAATTACTGCAAATGCCAATTGCCTGGCTATCATCATCATCCTCTGGATCAAATGAGAAGAGGAACCCAAAACGCGAGAACGCAAAAAAAGTGCACAGGATGTGCAGGACCTCCACCCAAGAGTAAGGACCCTTACCCTGATCCCCCCGGGGCGCAAGGCTCCTGACAGGGTTCTGAGGTACTCACTGGTCCACTGAGCAGAAACCAGGCGGACCCCGTTCTCTTGGAGGCCTGCCGAAACAGACCAACCCCAAGTACTAGGTTTGGGCTCCCCCCCAAAGGGAGACCCCCATGAGAGAGGGCGAACCAAGCCAGAAGACCATGTCCACCCCCTTCCAAGACTTTCAGGGCAGGCCCGAGGACCTACACCCTACTAATCGTGAAAAAAACCCCATGAGAGAGGGCGAACCAAGCCAGAAGGCCATGTCCACCCCCTTCCAAGACTTTCAGGGCAGGCCCAAGGACCCACACAAAAAAGGGCAAAACGTGACAAACACACAAATACAGGTGGGGAAAGGGAAGTGTAGAAGTGCAATACCATGGTAGACCCTTCAGCCAGGAATCAAAAATTGCTCTGGTCCCAGCCAAAAGGCCTGGCCCTAGAGGCTAGGTGCGAAAAAAGCGTGATGGTGCAGTGACCTTGGTGCCAATAAAAACTCAAAGCGTACCCCATACACTGTGAGAATTATGGCACCCCCTGGACTGCCACTCCAGAGGCACATGCACCACGGGCTTTTCTATCAGCCCAGACCCTCGTCCAGACCAGTGCAGACCCATCCCTACCAGGAAGGCTTCAGAACTTGGGAGAGCTTAGGGAGAGCCTTGCCTACAACTGGGGACAAGCCTTGTGCACAAGGCCAGAATCAACCCAGGAGGAAAAAGGCCCCCCCCGTTCCCACCTAATCACATCATTACTAATTGACCCCCCCCCCAAACTGGCAAAGGGGGTCACTGTTCTTTCCCTAACAACTGATAAGAACAGATACACTTGATCTAAGCCAAAAGGCAGAGAAGCGATGTTGATTTTTTTTTTCACATGCTTCATACAATCCAGGAACCACCCAAAAAAGCTGGAGCATGGACACGCCCCTACCCGGCATCCCTCACTGCTTAATGCCTGAAGAACTTATTGAAAGTTCCAAGCATTGTCCATGTGAAAATGCAAGAAAAGGGGCGTGTCTGCTCTGACTTCCTCAAAGCCAGAAATTTGGGGGCTCCACCATATTGTTGGCGGTTGGCTGCCGCAATTCTCCTTAATGAAGCCATTATAAGTTCAGGATTAATAATTTCAGCCAAAACTTTTTTATTTTTTTTGGATAGGGTAGGGGAAGGTCTTTTTTATTGTGGTTCGTTAGCCCCCCCCCCCCCCCCCCCCCATTGAGGAGGTATCCCTTCACTTCCTGTCTCCAGGGACACAACAGGAAATCAGTTGATTTCCGCTAACATGAGAAGGAATCCCATTTTTGATGGTTGTCACCAGAACAAGGACAACTGTCAAATTTTGGATTTCCCATCACCTTCTTCCCCAGTGACAATAGCCACCAAGACAAATAGGTTGAATCTCACGAGAGGGGACATAGACAGCAATAAAAATCGAACAGGCACTCTAACACCTTCCCTACTCCTTACGAAACTAGAACAAAAACGTCTAAATGGAGATATACTTTAAACACCATTTGCATATGACATGGCCCCATAATATGGGAACGCATAATACTTTGTTATAATTATTCAATTAACTTAATAATCCCTTAAGTTCTGAACACATTCAACATTTGAATTGGAAAAGTTCCTAAAGTGTATCTAAAGCCAAAACCGGTTTTAGATGTAGCAATTGGGCAATTTACTCAATTTGTCCGGGTGACCAATGGCACTTGCACAAAAAAAAAATAGAGAAATCTAAAATTTTGAGTTGTCACCAGAACAGGAATTGAGGGGAAATGTTCCAATGGGGACACTAGTTCTGGTGATAATTGTCTAAGAGGGGGATTTCCTTCACATTTAAGAGATTTCCTGTTACTTCCTGTTCTGCGTACAGGACAGGAAGTGAAATCTCTTCAATAGGGCACAGATGGCACAATAAAAAAAATGTGATTCAACCGTCACCTATTTTGCCCAAAATTGTAGATGTACTTTAAATTATGGTTACTGCTAGTATGGTTCTATGGTTTGGTTACGCACCTGTAGTCTTCCTTCCTCTTCCTGATGGTCCAGCCACTGCTTGCCTATAACTTCCTCCAGCATTTCCTTCCTTGATTTGAGGCTCAGCAGATCTCTTTCCAGGCTCTGCAGCTGTAGTTGGCTCTGTTTTTTCTCATCCTGCACCTTTCTCAAGTTCTCCTTGGCCTCGGATAGACTACTTTCCAGATCCGACACCTCGCTCTTATATTCCTCCACAGCCCCTTGCCAGATCTGGGAGAGTTTGATGGCGTAGTCTTCCACATTGACCGGTTGGAAAGCTACGGGAGCCACCTTGAAGCTGTCCAATCTTCGGGAGAAGGTTGAGATCTCTTCCTCCATGGCAGCCTTCTCTTCTTCGTGAACCCTGATGATCTCTTCCATCTCTTCCTCCAGCAAGACCAACCTTTCCTTCAACCATGTCTGGGCTCTCTTCTCTTCTTCTAGGAGTTTTTTACTTTCAGAAATTTCTTTCTTCACCTCCTCTTGAATTTGTTTCTCTTGAAGGCACAAGTCTTTGACATATTCGATCTCCTGATAAATAGTATCTCTTGCCATTTCCGCCTCCACCATCTTCTGGTGACCATCGTCCAAAGCATCCCTCAACTTCATGATCTCCTGGTGGTACCTCCTGGCGGAAGGCGTCTTGTTCTCTTTGCGCAGGTGAAGGATTTCGGCTTTGAGCAACTCATTCTCTTCTTCTAGAGCTTTAACCCGGGAGAGGTAAGCTTCGAGGCGCTTGTTTAGGCTGCACATTTGGGAAGATTCATCGTCCGAGGGAAAGGATGTCTGGTAGGTCTCCATTCTCTTGGCCGGCTGCAGAAAAAGTCCAAGTGAAGCTTGTCTGAGGATTATTTGCTACTACCAGCCTGTGGGAGTTGGATGCTGGATGCTGATGAGTGAGAAAGTAGCTGAGGAGGAGCAGAGAGAGCCAAGCTATTCATAAGCTGCATCTGGCCGGGGAGGAGGCGGGAGCCTCCCTTTAAAAGACACTGGTTAACCCTTTACAGGATGTCCTTCCAGGAGGTCACGTGACTCCCACATGGACAGTGCCAGATTTATAATTTCTACAGCCCCACACTGCAGAAGCTCACTAACAATATCAACACATAAATGACTCCAGGGTTCCTAAGAAGTCACTTCCTTCCAGGCAAAGTATGTATTTTAAATACACAAGTGACAGATCACAGGAAGGACCATGCGGTCCAATGTCATCAAAAAAAGTGATTTCAATCCAACTTAAAGCATTTTTTCAAAGATGACACAGGAAACTTCAGAGGCACTAGAAGTCATAGCATGCCCTACCTATCTTTGACTGCTCACCACCGGGGCACTCTGGAACTTCTAATTCTACCTTGACCAGAGAGCCATTGACTCCTGTTGTAAAATTAAAAGCAAGGCTTCGGAAAAGTTCTCTGGTATTGTTGGATATGTCACTTTAGGAAATGGAAAAAATTAAGACAAGCGAAGTATATCATAAGTGTCGACAAGCGTGGGATAAAAATAGCTTGGGAACTTCATTGGAAGTGTTGGTGGCTACAATGCCTTCAACACCCTTAAGTGGCCGATTGTTATATATATTTAAAAAATAATAATATGTAACAAAATAATGGAAAAGGGGACATTTTTTTTTTTATTACAACATTTTTTTTGATAATAATAAAAAAAAAAAAATGGTATCTAAAAAAGATACTGCATTTTTTACCCTGCACTGAAGAAGCCATGAAACACGCCCTCGAGGGCTTTAAACAATCTGTTCTGCTCAAATGACATAGTTATGGTCTAATATCGATATGTTGCACATATTGTAACTGTGATGTAAATCCATGGATGGTGTTGTAGAGATTTTTTTAATAGGGAATTTAATCTCCTATATATACAATAAAATTGTGATTTTATATATATATATATATATATTTCCTTTTTTTCAAGGATCGAAAGGTGAAATTTTACAAAATCAGTTTTGTCTGCAGCAAAATTCTCCCTCCGATGGGCATCATTGCTTTCTTGCCAAAAATGTCAAAGCAAAAAGATTCATCCTCATTAGAATGAGTAAAACTATTTGTCTTTTTTCTCTGGTGAAATGCATTAAAGGCAAAATTAGCATAATGAAAAAATAAAATAAATAAAAATATTATACATTGATATACACAAAATATATACATTTAAAAAAAATATATATATATATATATATATATATATATATATATATATATATATATATATATATATATATATATATATATATATATATATATATATATATATATAATATATATATATATATATATATATTTTTTTTTTTCTTCAAATAAATGTGAATATATAAAAAAAGAAAAAAGTGTATGTATTTTATATATATATATATATATATATATATATATATATATATATATATATATATATATATATATATATATATATATTTTTTTTTAAATAAATATATTAACTTTTATAAAAAATTGTACATATAATTGTAATTATATACAAAAATTATATATATAGATATAGCTATATATAGATATATAGATAAATATATCTAGATCTAGATATATATATATATAGATATGTATCTATATATAGAGAGAGATAGCTATAGATAGAGATATATATATTTAGATAGATATATATGGATAAATAAATATATATATATATATATATATATATATATATATATATATATATATATATATATATATATATATATAATATTTTTTTTTAATTTCTTCTCTCCTGTCTTAGGACACGCAGATGACATCAGCGTCATTCTATGCATCATTAGACTGTGAGTGGCACCATCCATCCTGCACACACAGGAAGTGGGTTGAATGGCACTGGGGGTCATGTAACTTGGAAGAGCGTAGGCGGAGTTTGCAGAGAATAGCGCCGGGCAAGAGCTGCAATTTCTATTATTACTGGTGCAAGGGTTCCTAGATTTAAAATTAAAATAAAAAAGCTCTAATAATCAGTTTGAATCATTTTTGATTAATTAATTCAATAAAAATGTAATAATTTGGCTATAACTACACTTTAAAATAAGTGTAAAAATACATTATAAAATAAAATAAAACACTTTAACTATATATGCAATAAATAATTAATAATGTATTCCTTTATTAATGAATGATTTGTGATTAAGGCTTTAATTCAATTTTAGAATGAGCATAAAAATGTTTTTTTTTTTAAATAAAATAAAACAGTTTAATTGTTAATTCAATAATTAATTGATAATGTATTTATTAGTGATTGATAAGGCACATTTTAAAGTAAAACCTTAAAATAAAATAAAACACTTTAATAATTAGTTTAATAATTCATTAATGTTAAAGAATGACATTTTAAAATAATAATAATTCATTTCATTATTTATTTAATTATATACGTTATTATATTTTATTAATTGTTAATTTATTTAATCATTAGGGTTTAACTGACCTGTTATAACAATCCAAAAGATGATTGATATCTTTATTGGCATTGCTTAAAGCTGGCCCCACACATAGAAATTATCAAGCCGTTTCAGGTATTGATGACAAAAATGACCAACTGGATGAAAGTGACCTCCCATCGACACCTCTTACCGGCACCCTAAAATCCTAAAATGATCGAAGGTCTTGGAGGTTTATGTGCTTTTTTTCTGTCATTAAAGTGCGGTTAAAGCCAAAAACTATTTTATTCAGTTTTGGATGGAGTGGAGAAGGTTTAGAACCCCGGTCAGGTTTTATTTGCTGTTCATGTCCCCGCTGGGTATATAGCACCCCCCTGTAGGGGACCTGGTGACCATTGTCTGTGATGGAAAATCCGATGACATGGGATGGCATTGTGCGGGTGACAGGTTCTCTTTAAGAAGATTCCGGGGGTCTACTAGACCTTAAATGCCTGCACTCTGCTGAAGCTGATTGGGTACAAAGTGCACTTGATTAGCTTCTTCCCCGGTCAGAGCCGCCAAAGATTGAAACCTGTGAACCTGGAAGTGCTCAGAGTTGAAGTAAGTGAATGAGATCCATTGATGAGCTCCAGTACAACAGTGAAGTTTGCTAAAAAAAATCTTGCATATCATATAACTGACCAGGATTTTTTTTTTTTTTTAAATAAAAGTGGAGTTACACTTTAAATTTGTGATGATGTGCACAAAATCAACACTTGCATTCTGCCATCTAGTGGTGTGTTTGTTTTACCGCACAAATCTTCTGCTACACACTACTGTAAGAACATCAGTGATCATATTCTGCCACCCAGTGGTTCCAACACATTACTGCATACAAGCAAGGCTATAATAGACATAATAATACTGAGTATATTTTGCCATCTAGTGGTATGTTGCAGACACTACATGGTGCTTCTTGTACTGTAGCTTCCGATCATCTTCATCAGTGGCGGCCCACTTTTTTTGACATAGGGGGCCTCAAGTGTGGCCCCTGACATCACCAAAGGGACACACATAATATTCAGTAAATGTAATGCTACAGATAGCTGTCAGAGACTACAGATATATTACAGGAGATGGTCAGAGAATGCAGACATAAGACAGGTTATGGTCAGAGACTGCATTCATACTACAGGAAATTATCAGAGACTGCAGACATAATACAGAGATGGTCAGAGACTGCAGACATAATACAGAGATAGTCAGAGACTGCAGACATACTACAGAAGATGGTCAGAGACTGCAGACATGATACAGGAGATGGTCAGAGACTGCAGACATGATACAGAGATAGTCAGAGACTGCAGACATACTACAGAAGATGGTCAGAGACTGCAGACATGATACAGGAGATGATCAGAGACTGCAGACATAATACAGAGATAGTCAGAGACTGCAGACATACTACAGAAGATGGTCAGAGACTGCAGACATGATACAGGAGATGGCCAGAGACTGCAGACATGATACAGGAGATGGTCAGAGACTGCAGACATGATACAGGAGATGGTCAGAGACTGCAGACATAATACAGGAGATGGTCAGAGACTGCAGACATAATACAGGAGATGGTCAGAGACTGCAGACATGATACAGGAGATGGTCAGAGACTGCAGACATAATACAAGAGATGGTCAGAGACTGCAGACATAATACAGGAGATGGTCAGAGACTGCAGACATGATACAGGAGATGGTCAGAGACTGCAGACATAATACAGGAGATGGTCAGAGACTGCAGACATAATACAGAGATGGTCAGAGAATGCAGACATACTACAGGAAATTATCAGAGACTGCAGACATAATACAGAGATGGTCAGAGACTGCAGACATAATACAGTGATAGTCAGAGACTGCAGACATAATACAAGAGATGGTCAGAGACTGCAGACATAATACAGGAGATGGTCAGAGACTGCAGACATAATACAAGAGATGGTCAGAGACTGCAGACATAATACAGGAGATGGTCAGAGACTACAGACATAATACAAGAGATGGTCAGAGACTGCAGACATGATACAGGAGATGTTCAGAGACTGCAGACATGATACAGAGATAGTCAGAGACTGCAGACATAATACAGAGATAGTCAGAGACTGCAGACATACTACAGGAGATGGTCAGAGACTGCAGACATAATACAGGAGATGGTCAGAGACTGCAGACATAATACAGGAGATGGTCAGAGACTGCAGACATAATACAGGAGATGGTCAGAGATTGCAGACATAATACAAGAGATGGTCAGAGACTGCAGACATAATACAGAGATGGTCAGAGACTGCAGACATAATACAGAGATGGTCAGAGACTGCAGACATAATACAGAGATAGTCAGAGACTGCAGACATACTACAGGAGATGGTCAGAGACTGCAGACATAATACAGGAGATGGTCAGAGACTGCAGACATAATACAGGAGATGGTCAGAGACTGCAGACATAATACAGGAGATGGTCAGAGACTGCAGACATAGTACAGGAGATGGTCAGAGACTGCAGACATGATACAGGAGATGATCAGAGACTGCAGACATAATACAGAGATGATCAGAGACTGCAGACTGCAGTTTTTTTGATCAGTGCAGTTTTATGCCTATTAACTCTGTATCTCTTCCTCTGTGTATTGTAATGTTTATTAAAGCGGTAGTAAACCGCTGGGTGTTTTTTTTCTTTCTTCTAAACGACAAGGTAATGTTGTAATGTGCTAGTATGCATCGCATACTAGCACATTATGTTAAACTTACCTGAGAATGAAGCCGCTGTCACCGCTGCAGGCGCTCCCATCTTCACCCAGTCTTCCCTCTGCATTAGCAATCTTTCAGGCCGCATGTGCCGGGTGACTTCACTGGCTGCATGTACAGTAAATATATCCTAAATGGCGCATGTTTAGGAGATACAGTATTCACACTACCTATAGGTGAGCCTTATTATAGACATACCTATAGGTAAAAGTAAGAGATGGGAGTTTACTTCCACTTTAAGGGCCAGTTTCTTCTTTTTTCTGTGCAGTTCAATGATTAGTAACACTGTATCTCTTTCTCTGTGCAGCCTAATGATTAGTAACACTCAGTGGCGGTGCCTCCATAAGGGCACACGGGCGCCGCCCCCTCTCTCCTGCCACCCCTCTCTAGCACCAATACATAGATAGATTCATGCATTGCATGAATCTATCTATGGCCACCGCTGCCACCCCCTATTCAGGCACCCGACCCTTTTTCGGGTGCAGGGCGCCTGAATTACAGTGGCGGGGGGTGTTTTTGAAGCACCTGATTAGAGCCATAGGCTCTAATAGGCGTAAAAAAAGTGACCTGCGAGCGCCATGCTGGGCGCTCGCAGGTCACTCAGCTGTGTTAGAAAAGCGAATGAATATTTGGTTTCCTAACACTTAACCGCCTCTCCACCAATCAGGTGCTCGGATCTGTTACCCATCACCTGATTGGCTGAAACGACAGGTGCTGTGATTGGACAATCAGGAGGAGAGGATGGGAGAGGAGGACGGGAGAAGACATTGAGGAACTGTCCCACCGAGACAGGGTAAGTGCAGACGGCAGGCGGGGGGGGGGGGGGGGGCACACTGGCAGCATTTGATATGGCACAGTGGGAGCATTTGATGGCACAATGGCGGGAATTGATGGGCACAGTGGCTGCGTTTGATGGCACAGTGGTGGCAATTGATGGGCACAGTGGCTGTGTTTGATGGCACAGTGGTGGCAATTGATGGGCACAGTGGCTGTGTTTGATGGGCACAGTGGCTACAATTGATGGGCACAATGGCTGCGTTTGATGGGCACAGTGGTGGCAATTGATGAGCACAGTGGCTGTGTTTGATGGCACAGTGGTGGCAATTGATGGGCACAGTGGCAGCGTTTGATGGGCACAGTGGCTGCGTTTGATGGGCACAGTGGCTGCGTTTGATGGGCACAGTGGCTACAATTGATGGGCACAGTGGCTGCGTTTGATGGGCACAGTGACTGCGTTTGATGGGCACAGTGGCTACAATTGATGGGCACAGTGGCTGCGTTTGATGGGCACAGTGGGAGCATTTAATGGCACAGTGGTGGCAATTGATGAGCACAGTGACGGCAATTGATGGGCACAGTGGCTACAATTGATGAGCACAGTGACGGCAATTGATGGGCACAGTGGCTACAATTGATGAGCACAGTGACGGCAATTGATGGGCACAGTGGCTACAATTGATGGGCACAGTGGCTGTGTTTGATGGTACAGTAGCAGCATTTGATGGCACAGTGAGAGAGTTTGATGGGCACAGTGGGAGCATTTAATGGCACAGTGGTGGCAATTGATGAGCACAGTGACGGCAATTGATGGGCACAGTGGCTACAATTGATGGGCACAGTGGCTGTGTTTGATGGTACAGTAGCAGCATTTGATGGCACAGTGAGAGAGTTTGATGGCACAGTGGCTGCGTTTGATGGGCACAGTGGCTGCGTTTGATGGGCACAGTGGCTGCGTTTGATGGGCACAGTGGCTACAATTGATGGGCACAGTGGCTGCGTTTGATGGGCACAGTGACTGCGTTTGATGGGCACAGTGGCTACAATTGACGGGCACAGTGGTTGCGTTTGATGGGCACAGTGGGAGCATTTAATGGCACAGTGGTGGCAATTGATGAGCACAGTGACGGCAATTGATGGGCACAGTGGCTACAATTGATGAGCACAGTGACGGCAATTGATGGGCACAGTGGCTACAATTGATGGGCACAGTGGCTGTGTTTGATGGTACAGTAGCAGCATTTGATGGCACAGTGAGAGAGTTTGATGGGCACAGTGGGAGCATTTAATGGCACAGTGGTGGCAATTGATGAGCACAGTGACGGCAATTGATGGGCACAGTGGCTACAATTGATGGGCACAGTGGCTGTGTTTGATGGTACAGTAGCAGCATTTGATGGCACAGTGAGAGAGTTTGATGGCACAGTGGCGGAAATTGATGGGCACAGTGGCTGCGTTTGATGGTACAGTGGCGGAAATTGATGGGCACAGTGGCTGCATTTGATGGTACAGTGGTGGCAATTGATGGGTTTTTTTCAGAATTTTTCAGTTTGTTTGCACCCCACCTTCCCCCCCCCCACCCGAAAAAAATTTGAGCACCGGCCACCACTGGTAACACTGTATCTCTTTCTCTGTGCACAGCAACTGCACAGAGGTAGAAGCACAGTGCTGGAGAAGTTTGTAAAGCACATTGTGGTGACCACCAAAGATTAGCTGCCATGTTGATGACATAATCAGAAATCACGCTGATTAATTCATTACCCGCAGATATCTGTGACAATGCGATCATAGAACTAGGAGCTCGCACAGCTGCGTGCTTCTAGTTCACAACTGACACAAACTACCATTCTAAAGCACAGATCTACCTGAAACGTTCTCTACAAGAAATGCAAAGTAATAAATCAGAAAGTGTCATTTGCTAATAACATAAATGTCTCATTTTGGGGCGAAAAAATGAAAAAAAAAAGTGTTGTTTGCGATGGCCGGGAATCGAACCCGGGTCAACTGCTTGGAAGGCAGCTATGCTCACCACTATACCACCATCGCTCATGGGAGCCTCCTGCTATCTGCAGCCACTCAATACAGCCCACCCCCTATGTCTGCCGCTACTCTGCAACCTGATCCAGAGATCCATCAGAATGTATAATCCAGAGACGTAGAGGAGTCATCCCGGGATCATCCACCTTCGTAGGGAACGCCAAACGATCCCTCCGGGGGGCTTCTGAGACATTCCTCATGACGACGCTACAGAACAGAATGTGTCGGCTGTAATACCTCCCGGCCAGAATAATCCTCCCAGCTGATGATTTCCCGCACATCTCCCGTACCTTACTGCAAAAGGATGAGAGCCTGGCAGATCCATGAGATGTAATCTATTCATAATATTCTTCATTGAGTCTCTGCATAACAAGGAAAAGATTTAAAGCCCAAATAAATGCCCAACACAGGATCTGATTTGCTCCTTGTACTGCTTCTCCTTCCCCCAGTCTGAGTTCTGCTGTCCAGGGACTGCAAAAGGCTGAAACCGGAACTCACTTCGGCTTGTATGATAAAAAAAAAAAATGTATCCGAATTTCCGAATTAGAATAGTACCAAATTTAAAGGAATCCGAAATAACGAAAAAGAAAATTCGGATGAAATTCGAATCATTTTCGAATCCGAATAGTTTTCAAATTCGAATTCAAAAACTTTTCCAATACAAATCGTTTTCCAATTTCCATATTCTTTTCTATTCCTTTATTTTCTATTCTATTTCACTCTCTTTGGAAATTGGAAAACTATTTGAATTTGAAACGTTTTGTGAATTCAAATTTGAAAATTATTTGGATTTGAAACGTTTTGGAATTCGAATTTTAAAACTATTCGGATTCGAAAACTTTTTGAATTTGAAAATATCTCGAATTTAATTCGAAAAATTTTCGGGTTCAAAAACTTTTCGAATTCGATTCGAAAATGTTTTCGAATCGATTTGAAACTGAATTAAACGAATGAAACTAATTTAACTAAATGAATTAATATAAATAACAAATCGAAACTAAACTAAACAATTTTTTTCATTCTGGACATGTCTAGTCCCCTGTAGACATGTGCAATTTGTTTTGTTCCGAATTTTTTTTTTTTAACGAATTTGTCAAAATTCATTAAAAAAAGAAAAATTCTGAACAAAACAAGAATTTTGCAAATATCCAAATTAATGAAAACCCCTTTAACAAATTTTTCTGAATACTCGTAAATTAGAAAATGTGTTAATTCGTAAATTCAGTAATTCAGAATTTGAAAATTCTAAAATCTGAAATAATAACGAACTAATAATAACTTAACTATTACTAACTATTAAATTATCGGTATTGGAATTTCCTTTCAAATTTGTTAATGAACGTAACGAATACGAATTTATCCGAAGGTATGAATTATCCGAAACCACAAATGCCGTATCTAAACGAATGGAATGTAATAATTAAAGTGGAGTTCCACCCACTTTTACAACTCTTCAGCATCCCTCACTAAACTGTGCACTGTAAACAAATTGGATATTTTTTTTTTTTCTCAGCACCTACTGTATATCTGCTGTATTCATTTTTCACTTCCTCCTCCCTGGCCGCGGCCCATCGCATCATTTCCTGTTTGCAATGCCTTCTGGGAAGGGGCGGCAACTTCCTCTGACACTGCCGTTGCTATGGAAACCTGACCTGAAATCTATTACACTGCTTGTGCTGCACTGAGCATGTGCGAGATCTGCAAGGATGAGATCCAGGAAGAAATACAGTCTGGCTTCAGATGCCCACACTTAAGATGGCCACGGCCTGCTGTAAGTTTATAAAATAACAAACTACTGCTATAAACTAACAAAACAGACCTTAGTTTACTGACTAACTTTACTAGAATACATTAAGCTTGTCTATTATAGGGGTATTTTTATTTAAAAAGTATCATTTTGGCCAGAACACCACTTTAATAAAAATAATAATAATAATAATAATAATGAAAGCTTTTTATTATTATTATTTATTATTAATTTGTTCCGTTCCATTTGTTTAGATATGACATTCATTGTTTCGGATAATTCGTAACTTCGGATAAATTCGTATTCGTTAAGTTCACTAACAGCCAAATTTGATAGGAAATTCCAATACCGATAATTTAATAGTTATTATTAGTTAGTTAGCTATACTTTTGAATTTTCGAATTTTCTGTCTTATTTTCGGATTTTCGAATTTACGAATTGCGATCATAACGAATGACCCAAAAAATTAAAAACAAAAAAACAAAAATGAATGAAACTAAAACAAACAAATTTTTCAGCAGCGCACATGTCTAGGACCCAGTGGAACTACTGCTCCGTGTGCGGAAGCAGCGGTCTCCCTGCAACAGTCCGATACACCCCCCCCCCCCCCCCCCCCCGATGAGTAAGATCCTTATTCTCCAAACAGCAGGGAGAGTTAACTTTGCTGATTGCAGAACTATAAATCTAACTTGGTAAAAGGCTTGTTGCTGTGAGATGATGCACTAGGCTGGGGCGCCCTCTTCTGTTTGTTTTTTGTACTGTTATATTAGAGTCGGCTCTCATGTAACAAGAGACTGTTATCTACGAGAGTGCTCTCATATTACAATAGACTGCTGTATAAGAGAATACTGCCACGTTACAAGAGACCGTTATCTCAGAAACTGTCTTCCTGTTTCAAGAGACCATTATGTTAAAGACTGCTCCCGTATTACAAGAGACGGTTATATTAGACACTACTGCCATGTTACAAGAGACTGTTCCATTAGTCTCCTCTCCTGCTGGATGATGTTGGTACACTGAGGGCATCTTGTGGTGGAGAAGAGGTAGTGCGGGCGGACAGCTCTGGTCTCCTTCGCACACACATGGACACACATGGGACCGCCTGACTCCGGCTTAAGCACTTTTTTCCGAGCACTCTGGGGGGGGGGGGGGACGTATATATCGAAGCCGGAGGGTCAGCAGGACAGCCAGGCAAGTGGCATTTCCAGAAGTCCACCCCTCTCCCAAAACCCCCCCCTCCCATGTCTGCCATAACAGGTACTCTTTAGGAGAAGCAGGAGAATACAGCCGGGTGACAAAAAAATAAATCTGTTAGAGGATGAAAATGATACATGGAGTATGTTATATATTTTATTATTTTAATAAACATTAGTCATTATTTATTATATATATTATTATTTATTATTTAATTTTTTTTACTCATATACAGTTAATTATATATAATGTATTACTAAAATTATTTATGAATATTTTGCATTAATAATAACATTATAACTATTTTATTATTATTATTTTAATAAACATTAGTTATTATTTATTATATATATTATTATTTGTTATTATTATTTTTTTGCTCATATACAGTTTATTATATATAATGTAATACTACAATTATTTATGAATATTTTGCATTAATAATACATTATAACTATTTTATTATTATTATTTTAATAAACATTAGTCATTATTTATTATATATATTATTATTTATTATTTATTTATTTTTTTTCACTCATATACAGTTTATTATATATAATGTATTACTAAAATAATTTATTTATATTTTGCATTAATATCAACATTATAACTAACTATTAAATGTATTATTTAGGGGGGCGTGGCCTAGCGCATGGAGAGGACAGACGTTTAAGAGACTAGCTCCCGCTTCACAGAGCACACCAACGCAGACAGAATCCCCCCCGGCTTACCACATGAGCCAGAGAGGGTGCAGCAATACCCCCCCCCCGCACCTCGGGGAACCAGAAAACCTGGGGAAATAGGAAGTTATTTCCCCGTGAGGGGACCGGACACCAAGACCACGCCGGCCTCCAAGATGGCGGCGACCCGCTCGGCGGCGGCTCAGGCGGCACACTCAGCTAATAAGGTACAGGCCATGCACTCCCCTCACTCCCCCCGGTCCTCAGACCCGGAGCCCAATCACCCCAAAATCCCCCCTCACTCTAGAAGCCCCTCTCCTATACCCCACAGTCAGAGGAAGAACTGGGACATGGAAGCCTACATCAAGGCCCTCCCCACTAAGCAGGACATTGAATCCTACATCAGCAGGCTTGAAAGATCCTATAGGAGAGAAATCGGTGACTTGCACAATGATATATGCCACAGATTTGAGGACATTGAGACCCCTGTGGAGGAATCTATCGCCAGAATCTCAGAGCATGACACCATACTGCAGGAACACACAATCCAAATTTAACAATTGTCAGATGGTTTGGACGACCGGGAGAACAGAGTCCGTCACAACAATATCCGCATACGCGGATTGCCAGAAACAGTGGAAAACAAAGATTTGGCAATGGCAGGCCACCACCGTGTTCAATCAACCCAAGAACAAACCAAATGAGACACCAATCGAACGCGATAGAATTCATAGATCACTGGGGGCCCCGCAACCCGAACCCTGCCTACCCCAGAGATGTCATCTGCTGCATACATTTCTTCAATGTGAAAAATAACGTAGATCGGCAGCCAACTGTATTACTGTGCCACATCCACAATTTAAACTAAACAACAAAAGGGATCCCCTAGTGGTGGACTTTTTAGGCACATACAAAAAAAATGTAAAAAAAAGTATATATAGTACAAATATAATTTATGGAGTAGAAACAATAAAAACATAACAATAATGTAGCATCTGTTGTTTGGAATGCGAATCAGACAGTTTTACATTAGTACGTATACAGTGTTTGAGACAGTACTCTTGCAACTGACGCGTTTCGGAGTAAATTATCCTCCTTCCTCAAGGGTGGGTGTGACTTAGAGACAATTCTATAGTTTACACTGCAATCACATATATACTTCTGTGAAAGAAATCCCATCTCCACCCATATATGGATTTATAATAATTTTTTCCAAAATATTTAAATTAATGTTTTTCTCTTGGAATCAAGAACATATTTGGTAGACAGACTGTGTCATTGTCGCTGTTTTTAACTAAAGCTTTATGGAATGCCAAGTCAGCCAATGCAGTGTAAAAGTTTCCCCCTTCTCACTGACCAAAATACAAGCCATTCTGGCGGAACTCTCTCTAGTTGATACCTGGCGACTCTTACATCCCACTAAGAGAGACTACACATATTACTCCCCCGCTCACGAGTCCTACAGTAGGATAGATTACATCTTTCTCTCTCAAACACTACTAGACCTTGATCCCACCAGCAGGATTGGTCTCAAACTATGGTCAGACCATACACCAATTCACATACCACTAGGCAAAATACCACAGCGTACACGCCGGGCCGCCTGGAGATTAAATGACAACCTATTATACACGACATAGCATGCACTGCCGCAGTGTCTAAGGCTATCACGGACTTTGTCCAACTTCACTCCAAAGATGTGACTTCTGCTATGAACCCATGGGAGACTCTGAAATGTGTACTTAGAGGGATTTTCATACAACACGGCTCCAGAACGAAAAAAGCCTGCACAGATGACATAAAATGCCTTTTCGCTCTGATCACCTCCCTTGAATCTACACATAAACGCACGTTAGACCCCAAGACATTAGTAGAACTGTCAAACGCACAGCGAGATTTGCTACAAATTTTCACAGATAGATCATTAACTGCTTGTAACAAAGGACGTCATATATACTACTGCCAAGCAAATAAATGTGGGAGACATACAAATAAATGTGGGAGTTATACATCCTAGACAACATAGACAAAACATACCCCATATTACTTCACCATCCAAACAAATAAAACACAAAAACCCGGAGATAGTCTCCAAATTCAGAGACTACTACTCCTCCTTATACAATCTCCCGCAACCTGTGATACAAAATGCACTAACCTTTATTACCACTTCAGACTTACATCAATACATCCAAGACACTGCCCTACCTAGGATCCCCTCCTCTGACATTGACTCCCTTGAACAACCCATTTCTCCTTCCGACTTTCTATTTGCGATCAAGGAACTCAAAACTGGCAAGAGCCCAGGCCCAGATGGCTATACCCCCCAGTTTTATAAAACATTCACACACCAATTAGCCCCTGTTATGGCCTGAGCATTTGAGGAAATAGATGAAAAGCACCCATTGCCACCACAACTCCTACAGGCCCAAATAGTAGTAATACCCAAACCTGGTAAAGACCACTCCCAATGCAGCAACTATAGGCCTATATCCCTCTTAAACGTCGATCTTAAATTATTCTCCAAAATAATAGCTACTCGACTAGCCCCCCTACTCCCAACCCTAGTTCATAATGATCAAGTAGGATTCATACCAGGCCGTGAAGCTAGGGATAACACCACAAAAACCCTTCATCTTATAACATACGCTCGACACCACAACATCCCTACATGCTTACTGGCATGCGACGCCGAGAAGGCTTTTGATAGGGTAAGCTGGCCTTTTCTACAAGCTTCAATGCTTTAAATAGGTTTGGGCCCGAGGCTATTAAACAAAATCATGTCACTCTACTCCAACCCTTTGGCTAAGGTAACTGCCAACGGGGAATTCTCGGAACCTTTTGAGGTTAGAAACGGTACAAGACAAGGGTGCCCGTTATCGCCATTATTGTTCGCACTTACTGTGGAACATCTGACCCAGGCTATTCGAAGTAATGACTCCATACACGGTATCCCCACCCCCTCAGCCCACCGAAAGTTATCACTTTATGCAGATGACTTGCTCCTATATGTCACTCAACCGCAGATCACCATCCCCGCACTAATACAGGAGCTTGACCGCTTCGGAGAGCATAGCAATTTTAGATTGAATATTTCTAAAACTGAGGCCCTAAACATCTCCCTTAATCCCACTAAGGAATCCCTGATACGGAAACAATTCCCATTCCGTTGGCAACCACGCTCCACTAAATACTTAGGAACAGAGATCCTTAGAGACGTACAGGACATATACACCCTAAACTACCGTCCCTTGCTGACCAAAATCCGACAATCCTTAGAATCCTGGCATCATCTCAAGCTCACATGGTGGGGACGGATGAATGTCCTCAAAATGCACATTCTCCCCAAATTACTCTATTTATTTCAAACATTGCCCATCCTCCTCCCTAAAGCTGTCTTCCTCACGCTTCGCTCCCTGGTGGTCAAGTTCATCTGGCAACACCACCCCCAGACTTAAAAACAAAATACTATGTGCCCCCAAAATTCGAGGAGGCATCGGCCTCCCGGACTTTTAATTATATCACACAGCGGCCATAATCTCCAGACTTCTGGAGTGGTTCCCACAACCCTTAACCAAACCAGCCACGATCATTGAACAGGACATGACACAAGTGGACCTTAGAGCCCTTTTATAGGGACACAATGCTACATACCGAGCAATTGACGAAATATCCCCTCTGACGATAGCGGCGCTAACCACATGGTATGGCAAACAACTCACCTTTGCCCTATCCAAAGACCCTAGTCCTCTCTCATCCCTATTTGATAGCCCAGCACTCCCGACCTACAGAGCTCGAGGACAGTGTGGCCCATATACTAGAGAGCAATGGCCTACAGCCAGGCAGTTTGTTCACTCCTCCATGGGCCAATTCCACCCACCACATGACACCCAATCCTCCACCTCGATTGACTGGCTCTCTATGGTATCCCTGACACAACATAGTAAAATGCTTCACCTCTCCGGACAGGTCCACAGACCACTCACGACATTTGAAGATATGTGTAGTCTCTCTCAGACCCTCAAACACCCTTTGTCCCTGATCTACAAAGACATAAAATCCCATACATATGACTCACTTTCCAATTTTACTCAAAAATGGTCCAGGGACTTGGGTCTAGAGATAACTTCGGAACAATGGTTCACTCCATTCACACAAGTCGTCCATATCCGGCTTCTCACAAGAGAAAAACTACAAATTATTATCACGGTGGTATAGGGATCCAGTCACGGTGAACAAGATGTACCCAGATACGTCCGACATGTGCTGGCGCTGTCACGGAGGAAGAGGCTCCTATATCCACATCTGGTGGGAGGGCGACCGAGTTCGTCCTTTTTGGGACAAGGTATTTGGTATCTATAATGACTTACATGATGTATCTTTGGTACCCTCACCCAAGATGGCTCTTTTATCCATATTACCAGGCTCTACCAGCTCTCACAAGAAGAGCCTTCTCAGGTTCTTCTTGTCCGTAGCACGCCATACCATCTCCCAATTTTGGAAAACTGAAACCATCCCCCCTATCATATGATGGATAGACACCCTTAATGACACTATGCTTATGGAAGAGATACAAGCAAAAGTGGGAGACACCTGGGACAAACATAAACTTCTATGGTACCCATGGATTCACCATTCCTCCTCAGACCTCCTCCTCAATAGAGTGTCCACTTGAGGATTAGGCCCTACCTTTATTTTATATGGTGACACAGAAGAGTTTTTCATTACTAGTGAAAATGCTTTGGCACCGCTATATGGCTTAATATATGAGTAATCAAAATGATGTAAATCCTTTTCTGATGAGCCCCCCCCCCCCTTCCCCCCTCCAGATCATCCTTCCCTTTTTATTCTTCCTTTCCCTATACTCCCTCCCCCCACCCAACAGTTCGGACATAAATTGTATAGTCCAGGTGGGGCCCTAAGAGAGATGGCACCGCATGGTTGGGTTCTAAATGGTAAAGAACTGTGTCAAGCATTCATACATCTGAAACATGATGTTATATACATTGATTGATATTTTGTACCCTTCCCCCTATTTTCTATTAATGCTTAATTTATGTTATTTTTGTATCTTTCAAAACTCCTAATAAAAACTATATTCAACCTCAAATGTATTATTTATTGTTTTTATTATTTAATATTTATTATGGCATATTATATATTATATACAGTCAGGTCCATAAATATTGGGACATCGACACAATTCTAATCTTTTTGGCTCTATACACCACCACAATGGATTTGAAATAAAACAAACAAGATGTGCTTTAACTGCAGACTTTCAGATTTAATTTGAGGGCATTTACATCCAAATCAGGTGAACGGTGTAGGAATTACAACAGTTTGTATATGTGCCTCCCACTTTTTAAGGGACCAAAAGTAATGGGACAGATTAACAATCATCCATCAAACTTTCACTTTTTAATACTTGGTTGCAAATCCTTTGCAGTCAATTACAGCCTGAAGTCTGGAACGCATAGACATCACCAGACGCTGGGTTTCATCCCTGGTGATGCTCTGCCAGGCCTCTACTGCAACTGTCTTCAGTTCCTGCTTGTTCTTGGGGCATTTTCCCTTCAGTTTTGTCTTCAGCAAGTGAAATGCATGCTCAATCGGATTCAGGTCAGGTGATTGACTTGGCCATTGCATAACATTCCACTTCTTTCTCTTAAAAAACTCTTTGGTTGCTTTCGCAGTATGCTTCGGGTCATTGTCCATCTGCACTGTGAAGCGCCGTCCAATGAGTTCTGAAGCATTTTTCTGAATATGAGCAGATAATATTGCCTGAAACACTTCAGAATTCATCCTGCTGCTTTTGTCAGCAGTCACATCATCAATAAATACAAGAGAACCAGTTCCATTGGCAGCCATACATGCCCACGCCATGCCAATACCACCACCATGCTTCACTGATGAGGTGGTATGCTTTGGATCATGAGCAGTTCCTTCCCTTCTCCATACTCTTCTCTTCTCATCACTCTGGTACAAGTTGATCTTGGTCTCATCTGTCCATAGGATGTTGTTCCAGAACTGTGAAGGCTTTTTTAGATGTTGTTTGGCAAACTCTAATCTGGCCTTCCTGTTTTTGAGGCTCACCAATGGTTTATATCTTGTGGTGAACCCTCTGTATTCACTCTGGTGAAGTCTTCTCTTGATTGTTGACTTTGACACACATACACCTACCTCCTGGAGAGTGTTCTTGATCTGGCCAACTGGTGTGAAGGGTGTTTTCTTCACCAGGGAAAGAATTCTTCGGTCATCCACCACAGTTGTTTTCTGTGGTCTTTCAGGTCTTTTGGTGTTGCTGGGCTCACCGGTGCGTTCTTTCTTTTTAAGGATGTTCCAAACAGTTGATTTGGCCACACCTAATGTTTTTGCTATCTCTCTGATGGGTCTGTTTTGTTTTTTCAGCCTAATGATGGCTTGCTTCACTGATAGTAACAGCTCTTTGGATCTCATATTGAGAGTTGACAGCAACAGATTCCAAATGCAAATAGCACATTAGAAATGAACTCTGGACCTTTTATCTGCTCCTTGTAAATGGGATAATGAGGGAATAACACACACCTGGCAATGGAACAGCTGAGCAGCCAATTGTCCCATTACTTTTGGTCCTTTAAAAAGTGGGAGGCACATATACAAACTGTTGTAATTCCTACACCGTTCACCTGATTTGGATGTAAATACCCCCAAGTTAAAGCTGAAAGTCTGCAGTTAAAGCACATCTTGTTTGTTTCATTTCAAATCTATTGTTTTTTTTTTTTAGATAATAGTATTTTTTAATTTTTTTTACACAATTTCCCCCTCCGCAGCCGCCATCTTGAATCCTCAGGTCACTGTGCTGTGGCTCTCAAGCATCACGTGACCTGACCCCCCTGCCCTCATTCTTTTTTTTATATTTATATTTATTATTACATTATTGTATATTTAAAGTATGTATTATTAAGTATTATTTATTTTTATTTATTATGATGTACTAATTATATATATAGTGGGGACGGAAAGTATTCAGACCCCCTTAAATTTTTCACTCTTTGTTATGTTGCAGCCATTTGCTAAAATCATTTAAGTTAATTTTTTTTCCTCATTAATGTACACACAGCACCCCATATTGACAGAAAAACACAGAATTGTTGACATTTTTGCAGATTTATTAAAAAAGAAAAACTAAAATATCACATGGTCCTAAGTATTCAGACCCTTTGCTGTGACACTCATATATTTAACTCAGGTGCTGTCCATTTTTTCTGATCTTCCTTGAGATGGTTCTACGCCTTCATTTGAGTCCAGCTGTGTTTAATTATACTGATTGGACTTGATTAGGAAAGCCAAACACCTTTCTATATAAGACCTTACAACTCACAGTGCATGTCAGAGCAAATGAGAATCATGAGGTCAAAGGAACTGCCTGAAGAGCTCAGAGACAGAATTGTGGCAAGGCACAGATCTGACCAAGGTTACAAAAACATTTCTTTTTTTTTTTTTTTTTTTTTTTTTTTTTTTTACAATCTTTATTTATCAAACATTTTTACAAAATTTTTATATAAAACATATACACATACATACATACATCTACACAGAAAAAAAATAAATCATGGTGTATAGGGGCATTCACAATTAATATTCAGATCATTTTATATATCCCCATGATCTATACTAGCATCATCTGTATACATTTCTGGATATAATTCGTTACTCTATCTTTGCACGGCCCCTATCTCTACCACACAATACTATCCCAGTACCCCCCATCCATACCCATCATACACCCTCAACCAATCCTCTTACACAACACCACACAGCTAACCGAAAAGCAAACAAAAAAAAAAAAAAAAAATTTCTCCAATTCAGAAGAACTCTCCCCCCTTCTCCAACTCTTCATCACAGTATTTGCTCTATCTTTATCCCCTTTTTCTCGTTCCCCTATCGCGGCGAGGTTCTAGACTCTTCCCACGCTCTTCCTGTACCTACTCATCTCCTTCCCTCTAATATCATCCTCTCCTCTAAGGATCGCATCACTCCCATTTCACATTCCCATTCTTTTATGGAGGGGGCTTTTTTATTTTTCCAATTTCTAGCTATGACGGTACGTGCCGCAGTTATATAGTACTTCAAAGTTCCCTTTTTTATATTTTTTATTGATCCAGGGATCATTGACAATATCGCCACATATATATCTGATTGTATCTTTACCCCGGTTGTAGCCTTGTATATTTTAAATACCTTTTCCCAAAATGCTTGAATTTCTGGACAAAAATACCAGATATGCGACATTGAGCCTTTTGCTACTTCACATCTCCAACATCTGTCTGTATTATCTGAATTTATTTTCTTCATATCAACTGGGCATTTATACCACCTGGCTAGTATTTTGTAATTTCTTTCTTGATGCCTAGTAGAGATTGATAATTTATGAGTTACTGTAATTGCTTTTTCCCATTTAGCTCTAGGGATAACCATCCCTAGTTCCTCCTCCCATCTTTTTATGTATTGTAACCCTTCCTCCTTGTTTTCTGAAATTAAATATTTATACACAACAGATAAGATATGTGTGGGTCTATGTTTCTGTAACAGTATTTTTTCTAACCCTAACAATGGTCTATTCATTATGGACTCCTTCGTCAAAGATTAAATGTATTGCTGGAGTTGTCCATGCTGAAACCATTTCTTTCTATATTCGGTACCAAGGGCCTCCAATGGGGGGAGTTTATTTTCTTCCATTATTTCCACTATCCTTGTATCATCCCTCCTTTGCCACTTTAGGAAGGTCTTGGCTTTAAAAGCAAGTGGGAATTCCGGGTTGCTAAAGAGGGGGGTCATTGGACCTCTCAATGTAGATCCTATCCCCCTTTTTATCAAATCGTCCCACACTTTCAAGGTTGATACGACCAAGAAGGGCATATCCCCTTCCCGGGGTCTATATTCCCTCTTAATCCAAGGTAATGATTTCAGTTTTATGTCTGTGACTTCTTCCTCCAGTTTCACCCATTGTTTGTTGTCCATATTATGGAACCAATCCACAATCCTGGTTATAAATATTGATCTGAGGTACAACGAAATGTCTGGGAGAGCCAGTCCACCATCCTTTTTTAGTCTATATAATGTTTTCCTATTTATTCTGGCGCTCTTTTTTGCCCAAATGAAACTTCCTATAGCCTTACGGATTTGATTCATTATGGTTCTTAAGGGATATATAGGTATCGTTTGGAGTATATAAATGATTTTAGGCAGTATATCCATTTTTACAATGTTTATCCTTCCCATCCAGGAAAAGGTCCCTCTATCATAAAGTTGTAGTGTCTTTGTTATTTTACGTATTAGCGGAAGATAGTTAAGTTCCTGTATCTTATTCATCTCTCTAGGGATAAAAATTCCGAGGTATTTAATTGCCTCCTCCTGCCATTTAAATGAAAAGTTTTTTTTTAGGAGCTCAACCAAAGAGTTAGACAGAGAAATATTTAAGGCCTCAGATTTATTATAATTCACCTTAAAATTACTCAAATCTCCAAATCTTTTAAATTCTGCTATTAGATTTGGTATTGTCACCACCGGATTTGTGATGTACAATAACAAGTCATCTGCATATACTGACATTTTATAGTCAATCTGCCCTACCTTGATGCCTTTAATGTCATTATTCTTCCGAATCGCTATTAAGAGGTGTTCCATAACTAATACAAATAAAATTGGGGACAATGGACATCCTTGACGAGTTCCATTAGTGATATTTACTGTATCCGATAACTCCCCATTTGCCCGTATTCTGGCCATTGGATTATGATAAAGGGCCATTATTTTATCCTGCAGTAGGGGACCAATCCCCCACTGCTTTAATGTCTCCCTGAGAAAGCTCCATCCCACCCTGTCAAATGCTTTTTCGGCGTCCACTGCCAACAGGCAGGATGGGATGGAGCGTCTCCGGGCATATTCCACCAGTGTTAATGTTTTAAGCGTATTATCTCTCGCCTCTCGCCCCTTTATAAATCCCACCTGGTTTAGATGTATATGTGCCGGTATTATTGGGGTAAGTCTGTTAGCGATAATCTTTGAATACAATCTAATATCAATATTAGTCAAGGATATTGGCCTATAATTACCACAGAAAGAGGGATCCTTTTCCGGTTTAGGTATGAGTGAGATATGTGCTAGTAGGCTATGCGGGACAAACGGTTGAGAGGTAGATACAGAGTTAAACGTTCTTTTAATAATAGGGATTAAGACGTCTTTAAATGTTTTATAAAACCGTGGGGTAAAGCCATCCGGGCCTGGGCTTTTCCCTATCACTAATGAATCTATTACTTTTTGTATTTCTAGCTCTGAAAATTCTTGTTCTAACTGTTCTATATCTGTTGTTGCTAATGATGGTAATGCTGTGTCTTTGATATATTGTTGTATATTTTCTTGATATCTTATCGGATCTGTATTTGCTAATTGATTTGGTAAATTATATAGATTATTATAAAAAGTATGGAATGCTTTCAAGATACCTTTTGGATCATATATCATTTCATCATTATCTGCTTTGATTTTAACAATGGATGAGGCGTTAATTCGCTGACATAAAGCTCTTGCCAGTAATTTACCCGGTTTATTGCCATGTTGGTAAAATAACGTACGATTTTTATCCCTAATTTGAAATGTCTGCTCATTAAGTAGATTTTGCAGTTCCGTTTTCTTTTCTGTTAATTCTAATAATACTTCTCCAAGAGGATTTTGCTTATGCTGAGTTTCCAGTTTAGATATCTCCTTCAGGAGGTGGGTCGTTCTATTCCTTTTTGCCTTTTTTAGTCTGGCCCCATGCTTTATGAATAGGCCCCGAACTACGCATTTCAACGCTTCCCATTGGATCAAAAGGGAGGTAGTATCGCTTATATGATCTTTAGAAAAGTTTATTATTGCCCTCTTTATTTCTGAAACGCATACCTCATCAAATAGCAAATTATCATTCAATTTCCAGGTACCTCTTGAGCTCCTCTCCCTGGAAATATCTAATACTAGAAATATCGGTGCATGATCTGACCATATGGCACTGCCAATTTCAGAGGAGGAAGTCACAGCTACTCCCAGCTGATTCATCAGAAAGAAATCGATTCTGTGATAAGTACCATGAACCTTGGAGTGGAACGTATAGTCTCTTTCCAGGGGATGGAGCGCCCTCCATATATCGACCAGATGATGCTTAGCCATTACTTCCCTAAATTTGACTTTATCCTTAGCCTTCTGCATTATTAATGTTGCTGAAGTATCCCTATCATTATCCAATATAAAATTAAAGTCTCCCCCAATTATCGTAATCCCTTCCGCTTTTTCCATAAGATCTGTGATCAATTGTGCTCCTACTTTAGATTGTCCCTGGTTAGGTAAATATACATTAATAAATGTATATTTCTTACCAAATATTAGGAGCTTAAGAAATATTGCCCTACCGTCTCTATTTCTCCATTCTTCCAAAACCTGATGTGGTAATGACTTATGTATCGCTATAGAGGCTCCTCTCGATTTTGAATATGCGAAGGAGTCATGATACCAAGCGTTATAATATCCCTTTTGCAACTTGGGCATATGGTCCGTCCGAAAATGGGTCTCTTGAAAAAAAATCACATTTACTTTTTGTCTGTGGAAAGAGTACAGAACCTGCGCCCTCTTTGCCGCTGAATTTAAACCTCTAACATTATAAGAGCATATTTTAATTGAGTCCATACGGAAAAGGAGAGAGAAAGAAAAGAAAAAAAAAAAAAAAAGCCACAAATCTGTTACCACTCACCCCAGTCAACCCAGCCACACAACCTACTTCTACTCACTATCTATTCGACTCCTTCGAGTCTAACCTTACCAAGTAAGTTCCCTAGATTGGGGAATAAAAGGATATCCTCCCCAGGATTGAACGTGCCTAGCCCAGGCTATATTTTTATTATTCCAAAAAAAAAAAAAAAAAAAAAAAAAAATACCCCACGGTATCAGTTAAAAAAAAAAATAAAATAAAAAAATATAGAAAAAATTATATAAAAAAAATAGATTAATAAATAAATTCTGTATCCATTACAAAATTTAGTGGGAGAGGGAAAAAAAAAAAGAAAAAAAAAAAAAAACATGAACCCCCAAAATAGTCCCCCTATCCCACCCAGTATGTTAAAGAACCTCAACCGGATCAACTATCTAGTGTGATATACAAAATAGTGCACATATAGGAACAACATTTTCATTTTTCTTGCCATAACCCCTACCCCAATATATATCAAGCCTTGTACGAATACCTTCAGTGAGAAAAAAAAAAAAAAAGAAAAAAAAAAAAAAAAAAAAGGGAAAAAAAATCCCCCAACCCCCACGCCCTCCTCACGTCAAATACCAATCAAACCTTGTGCATCACTGGTGCCTAGTGAGTTATAGTGGAATATTGCCAAACATAAAAGAAAAACATGAAAATCCTAAAAAAAAAAAAAACCCTGTCCCACCCAGTAAAGTGTAAACTTGAGGACAGTCAGCCATATCTACTGTCCAGTGTAGAAAAAACATGAACCCCCAAAATGGTCCCCCTATCCCACCCAGTGGGTTAAAAAACCCTCAACCGCATCAGCTATCTAAAGTGATACACAAAATACTGCACATATAGGAATACCATTTTCATTTTTCTTGCCTTAACCCCTTCCGCCATATACATCAAACCATGTACCAATACCTTTAGTGAGAAGAGAGGGAAAAAAAAAAAAAAAAAAAAAAAAGGGGGGGGGGGGGGGGGGAAATCTCCCGACCCCCACGCCCAAAAAAAAATAAAAAAAAAAAATGTGCGTTTTAAAAAACTCTGAAAAACTATCAGGAACATATTTTGACTTATAACAAATAATCCATGTCAATCATTTGCAATAAAAAAAAAAAAAAAAAATTAGATACCCCACCCACCACCCTACCCTTGTAATTTAATGTGCCTTAATTCTCTCAATATTGGACATGAATAAACCTGTCTTATCTTCTAAATCCACAATACTAAAAAAAACAAAAAAAAACAAAAAAAAACAACCAGAACATAAAAAAAAACCAAAAAAAAAAAAAAAAAACATTTCTGCTGCACTTAAAGTTCCTAAGAGCACAGTGGCCTCCATAATCCTTAAATGGAAGACCTTTGGGACGACCAGAACCCTTCCTAGAGCTGGCTGTCCGGCCAAACTGAGCTATCGGGGGGAAAAGAGCCTTGGTGAGAGAGGTAAAGAAGAACCCAAAGATCACTGTGACTGAGCTCCAGAGATGCAGTCGGGAGATGGGAGAAAGTTGTAGAAAGTCAACCATCACTGCAGCCCTCCACCAGTCGGGGCTTTATGGCAGAGTGGCCCGACGGAAGCCTCTCCTCAGTGCAAGACACATGAAAGCCCGCATGGAGTTTGCTAAAAAAAAACACCTGAAGGACTGCAAGATGGTGAGAAATAAGATTCTCTGGTCTGATGAGACCAAGATAGAACTTTTTGGCCTTAATTCTAAGTGGTATGTGTGGAGAAAACCAGGCACTGTTCATCACCTGTCCAATACAGTCCCGAATATATTATACTGCTCATAGGTTACAGCAATAACACCGAATTCGGTGTACAACCAGAGGGTGACCAGTCATCAGACTGATCAACGGGGTACTCAGTATTTGTCCTCACCCCCACCCCCCCATCCCTATCTATAGTACCAACAGTGAAGCATGGTGGTGGCAGCATCATGCTGTGGGGGTGTTTTTCAGCTGCAGGGACAGGACGACTGGTTGCAATCGAGGGAAAGATGAATGCGGCCAAGTCCAGGGATATCCTGGACGAAAACCTTCTCCAGAGTGCTCAGGACCTCAGACTGGGCCGAAGGTTTACCTTCCAACAAGACAATGACCCTAAGCACACAGCTAAAATAACGAAGGAGTGGCTTCACAACAACTCCGTGACTGTTCTTGAATGGCCCAGCCAGAGCCCTGACTCAAACCCAATTGAGCTTCTCTGGAGAGACCTAAAAATGGCCGTCCACCAACGTTTACCATCCAACCTGACAGAACTGGAGAGGATCTGCAAGGAGGAATGGCAGAGGATCCCCAAATCCAGGTGTGAAAAACTTGCTGCATCTTTCCCAAAAAGACTCATGGCTGTATTAGATCAAAAGGGGCTTCTACTAAATACTGAGCAAAGGGTCTGAATACTTAGGACCATGTTATATTTCAGTTTTTCTTTTTTAATAAATCTGCAAAAATGTCAACAATTCTGTGTTTTTCTGTCAATATGGGGTGCTGTGTGTACAATATGGGGTGCTGTGTGTACAATATGGGGTGCTGTGTGTACAATATGGGGTGCTGTGTGAACATTAATGAGGGAAAAAATGAACTTAAATGATTTTAGCAAATGGCTGCAATATAACAGAGTGAAAAATGTATGGGGGTCTGAATACTTTCCGTCCCCACTGTGTATATATACATAAAATTGATATTGCTTTACTCTATATATATATATATATATATATATATATATATATATATATATATATATATATATATATATATATATATATATATATATATTGTTAAGATAATTGTTTATTTTTATTTTTTAGATAATGGTATTTTTTTTTTGTTTACACAATATCCCCCACTCCTCCCCAGCCGCCATCTTTAATCCTCAGGTCATTGTGCTGTGGCTCTCAAGCATCACGTGACCTGACCCCCCTGCCCTCTCATCCTTCCTGTCCCCGGCTGGTGTGGAGATAGGAGGAAGTAGGCGTGGTTTGGGTGGCTGAAAGGCGCGACTAAGATAAAGGGGGTGTAATACTGGGGATAAGGAAGGCGGGCGTGGTTTAGGCGCTTGAGGGGCGTGACTTACCGAAGGTAAAATATATGACCTATAAAGAGAAGATAAGAAGTGTGGGCGTGGCTTCGGCGGCTGAACGGCGACTAAGCAAAGAGGGTGTAAAAGCGCAGAGAGGACAGATAAGGAATGAGGGCGGGGTTTAGGCGCTAAAAGGGCGTAACTAAGCGGAGGTATGTTACGACAGGAGGACCTCCAGGGACGGGGGGCGTGGTTTCTGTGGCTGAGGGGCGCGACTAGGGCTGCAAGGTGCAAAGAAGCGATAAGCTTCGTGGGCGTGGTTTCCATAGTTTAGTAAGGGGCGTGATTAAGCAAAGAGGGCGTAAGAGACGAGAGGACGGATAAGGAATGTAGGCGTGGTTTCGGGGGCTGAGGGGCGCGACTAAGCAAGAGGGTGTAACGAGACGGGAAGGCGGCTATGGGCGTAACTAAGGCTAAGGGGCGTGATTATAACAGATAGTACGTGTGGGCGTGGCTGAAGGGCGCGGGTAAGACAGCAGAGTGTCATTTGAATGGAGAGTGTAGGCGTGGTTGGGGCGTGTCCGTGCTTCCAGAGAGTTCGGAGAGAAATTAAAGGTACAGGCGGGCGGTGATCGGAGTGACGTGTGTGAGCAGCGGGGACATCGCCGGGGGGACCGAGACACGATCAGATCGGGCGACAGGTGAGTGGGGAGCCGTGCCTGATACATACATACATTGTGCAATCATTATCTGCCGCCCTATGGAGGATTGCAGGGGGTGTGTGGGAGGGAAAGTTCTGGAATCCGGTGTAGGAGCTGCAGCTGCTGGGAACTCATCGATATCCGATATATGATCGATACCAGCTTCACCTCCTCCTCTGTGATACGATGTATACATACTTCAGGTACAGCGATAGATATATGGATACACCAATACCGATCAGTGACCGCACACCGATCAATACTGACCATATACTGATCAATACCGACCACACCGATCAATACTGACCATATACTGATCAATACCGACCACACCGATCAATACCGACCACACCGATCAATACCGACCATATACTGATCAATACCGACCACACCGATCAATACCGACCACACCGATCAATACCGACCACACCGATCAATACCGACCACACCGATCAATACTGACCATATACTGATCAATACCGACCACACCGATCAATACCGACCACACCGATCAATACCGACCACACCGATCAATACCGACCACACCGATCAATACCGACCATATACTGATCAATACCGACCACACCGATCAATACTGACCATATACTGATCAATACCGACCACACCGATCAATACCGACCATATACTGATCAAAACTGACCACACCGATCAATACTGTCCATATACTGATCAATACTGACCACACTGATCAATACTGACCAAATACTGACTATACTGATCAATACTGATCACACTGATCTATACTGATCAATACTGACCACACTGATCTATACTGATCAATACTGACCATACACTGATCAATACTGACCATATACTGATCTGTACTGACCACACTGATCAATACCGACCACACTGATCAATACTGACCGTATACTGACCAAATACTGATCAATACTGACCACACTGACCAATACTGACCATATACTGACCATATACTGACCACACTGATCAATACTGACCATATACTGACCACACTGACCATATACTGACCACACTGATCAATACTGACCACACTGATCATTATCTCCATAGACAGGATACAATGATGGATACAATGTATCTCTTCTGCTCACCATACATTGGTAGATCCTGGTTGGCCAATTCCATGAGATTATTGGGTGAAGCAGCTTCAATAAATCTTATTGGCCGAGCCTCATATTATTATTATTATTATTATTATTATTATTATTATTATTATTATTATGTTGATAAAACTCAAACTGACCAACAGATCAAAATCTGGCAGTGTGTGGTCACCCTACGGATACCACCGAGCAACCGATCTGGATTGGGGAGTGTGTTTTATGGATGAAAGCTTCCGCCATGTTTTGTGATTGGTTGGGACAGAACAAATATTGGTCGGTGATCGGCATTTGTCCCCCTCCAAGATGGTGACCCGGCACAATCCGACTGTTCTCTAAGGCTGGCCATACACTATACAATCTAATTGTATAATCCCCTTTTTATAATTACCAAGACGATGTCATGTGAGGACAATCCATTTAGAATGTATCCAATCAGACCATCCCTTGCACTGCATGGTTGATGGTAGAGCTGAAGAAGAATCACCAGCGCCATCTAGTGGCCGTAATGCATTTTTTTTATTACCTTATTTTGTCTAATATCACCTTTACCTCCAATCGTCGGTGCCATCTAGTGGCTGTAATGCAGGATTTTCATTATTTTGTCTATAACTGACTTTTTTTCTTTGGAAAATCAGCGCCATCTAGTGGCCATAATTCAGTCATTTCTTTATTTTGTCTATGTGATCATTACAGTATTATCCTTATTTTGTCTAATATCACCTTTTCCTCCGATCATCTGCGCCATCTAGTGGTATTAATGCTGTAGTTTCTTTATTGTGTCTTAATATTGTAATCTCCTCCGATCGTCAGCGCGCCATCTAGTGGCCGTAAAGCAGTATTTTCCTTTATTTTGTCTATAATTGACCATTTTCCTTCGAACATCAGCGCCATCTAGTGGCCATAAGGTGCTATATTCCTTATTTTTTTTTTCTAACATGACTTCCTCCGATCATCAGTGCCATGTATTGGCCATCATGCAGTATTTTCCTTATTTTATCTAGTATGATATCCTCTGATCACCAGCGCCATCTTGTGGCTGTAATGCAGTCATTTCTTTATTTTGTCTAATGTGATCATTTCCTCCGATCGTCAGCGCCATCTAGTGGCCGTAATGCAGTATTATCATTATTTTTTTTTCTATAATTGACCATTTTCCTTGGAACACCAGCGCCATCTAGTGGCCATAAGGCGCTATATTGCTTTTTTTTTTTTTCTAACATGACTTCCTCCGATTATCAGCGCCATCTAGGGGCCAAAATGCATTATTTTCCTTATTTTGTCTAGTATGACTTCCTCTGATCACCAGCGCCATCTTGTGGCTGTAATGCAGTCATTTCTTTATTGTGTCTAATGTGATAATTTCCTTCAATCGTCAGCGCCATCTTGTGGCTGTAATGCAGTCGTTTCCTTATTTTGTCCAGTATGCACATTTCCTCTGATCATCAGCGCCACCCGGTGGCAATAAGGGACGATCTTCATTATTATGTCTAATAATTGACCATTTCCTTGGAAAACAGCGCCATCCAGTGGCCGTAAGGCAGTATTTTCCTTTTTTTTTTTTTTTTTTTTAATTGAGGTGTTTTGGGAAAAATGCAATGTTATGGCCACTAGATGGAGCCGACCATTGGAGGAAATGAGGGCTTGACAAATTTGCTTGGAATCTAGGAGCCAGCTAAAAAAGTTAGGAGCCAGGTTTTTTTTTTTTTTTTTTTAAACGACCGACAAAGCTTTATTTTCAATATAAAAATTAACCAATCTTAAATTTACACAGAGACGACTAGAACTAATGTGACTGCTTTTATTTCCTGCCATGCAGGGACACAAGACCACCATATTCCCGCTAAGGATCCAATCAGGTCCGCCTGAAAAACTGACAGGCGAACCTGATCAGACAGCCCGTGTGAAAGGGGCCAAGCAGGGAGATGACAAATAATAAATTCATTTTAATTAACCACTTCCTTCCCGCAGGACGACTATATACGTCCTGTCTTTGAAGAGAAATACCGTTGTTATGGTAGCAGCTAGCTACCATAACCCCGGTATTCTCTTCAAGAGCCGGCGGTTCTCTTTCAGATAAAAGTGGTCTCTGCAGCAGATTCGCAGCGAGATCACTTTGATCGGCGGCAGGAGAGGGCCCCCCCTACCGCCGCTCTCCGGTGCCCTTCACCGCTTACCGTGGCCGTCGGTAACGGCGGAGGCGATCCGGATCTGTCCCTGGCCTGACATGGAGACAAGTGAGAGGAAGATGGCCCCCCACCCATCTCCGAGTCATTGCAGGGCGGAAGCCACGTCAAATCGTCACTTCCACCCATAGCTCTTGAAGGGACATTTTATTATTTTGTTTTCAAATGACAATTTTTTTTTTTTTTTTTAATGCATTTTAGTGTAAATATGAGATCTGAGGTCTTTTTGACCCCAGATCTCATATTTAAGAGGACCTGTCGTGCTTTTTTTCTATTACAAGGGATTTTTACATTCCTTGTAATAGGAATAAAAGTGACTTTTTTTTTTTTTTTTTTTTAAAGAACAGTGAAAAAATAAAAGTTAAAATAAATAAGAAAAAAAAATAAATTTTTAAATGTGCCCCATCCCTTGTAATAGAAATAAAAGTGACACCATTTTTATTTTTTTTAAAAAACAGTGTAAAAATAAAAAGTAAAATATATAAGAAAAAATAATAATTTTTTAAAATGCGCCCCGTCCCGCCGAGCTCGCTTGCAGAAGCGAACGCATATGTGAGTAGCACCCGCACATGAAAACGGTGTTCAAACCACACATGTGAGGTTTCGCCACGATCGGTAGAGCGAGAGCAATAATTCCAGCCTTAGACCTCCTCTGTAACTCAAAACATGCAACCTTTAGAATTTTTTAAACGTCACCTATGGAGATTTTGAAGGGTAAAAGTTTGTCGCCATTCCACGAGCGGATGAAATTTTGAAGCGTGACATGTTGGGAATCAATTTACTCGGCGTAACATTAACTTTCACAATATAAAAAAAATTGGGCTAACTTTACTGTTTTCTTATATTTTAATTAAAAAAAGTATTTTTTCCCAAAAAAGTGCGCTTGTAAGTCCGCTGCGCAAATACGGTGTGACAGAAAGTATTTTAATGACCGCCATTTTATTCTCTAGGGTGTTAGAATAAAAAATATATATAATGTTTGGGGGTTCTAAGTAAAGGGAAGGAGATGAGCGGGCAGTGAAAACAGGTAGGGAAAGCTCCATTAGCATTGGTGGATGTCTTGTCATACCAACGGCCACCACCAGAGGGCGCCCGATTGCAGAAGGAACCATAGGACTGCAGTAGGCCGCAAAGCCGGGGCCTCAATTACCGGCGCGGCCCAACGCGATCGCGCCGGGAGGGGGGGGGGGGGGTTGTCGAACGGACACAGGATACTCCAGCTGTGCTGCCCCAGGCGCCAGGTCGCTAATTCTAGTCGCAAATGCGACCTGGCGCCCGGGGTTTGTCGAGCCCTGTATTAGACAATATATGGCAATGCTGCATTTCATCCGGGGGGGGGAGGGGGGGGGGCTCAATTTCATGTCGGTTAGAATGGCTTCAGGCGAACGCTGCTTCACCAGACCGCAATGGACTACAAATCCCAGCATGACGCGCACACTGTGGGGGCTGGACGCGGTCACGAAGGGGTTAACGTGCTCACGATTGATAAAATCTGAAGACTTCCCAGCTTTATATCCTTCGATGAGTTTATAAATAAAATCAACTGACTGCGGCAGAGTCCTCAGGGGCGGGGATAGCAGAACCCTTGGTGGGGGCGGGGACAGCAGAACCCTCGGTGGGCGGAGACAGACACTCTCCCTGGAAGCCGTTGCAGAAAAAAAAAGAAGTTTTTTTTGAAAAAAGTGTTTAGTAGTTGTGAGTGTGGGGCGGAGAGTGACCCCTGGTGGACAAAGGGCTGCGCTGCAGGCTGTCACTGATGGGGAATTATCTAGAAAGGATCAGAGGAGCTCCTGACTGTCCCGCCTCCGGGCGATCAGAATAAAGCGACTTCTCTGTTCCGGCCAATAGGGCGAGCCCTGGAGGGGGAAAAAAAAAAAGTTTCCAGTCCAGCGAATAATGAGTCCATCTTTTTTTACAACAATGTCATAAAATAAAAATTTGTGCTTTTTAATGAATTGTTTGAGGTCTGCAGAGCATTGCAACCATGATCCGAGCGTCCCAAGTGCAATGTCTTTTAGCTCGCTCTAAGGACTACAGAACCCCTCCCCCCTATGTTATGGAGAAGAGGCGGGGGGAGATGTTCTATAGTCCTGTTCTAGGGTGACAATGCTGCTTGTCCATACATACAGTACAACAAGTGAGCGTTGTCACCCTTCATTATGGAGAAAAGGCAGAGGGGGAGGTGTTTTGTAGCCCTCTCCTGGGGTGACAACGCTGCTCCTCATTACATACAGTATCACAAATGAGTATTGTCTCTGTAGGACAGAACTGCAGAACCCTTCCCTCTGTACATTGAAGAATAACAGCTGGGGGGGGGGGTTCTGTAGTCCTGCCCCAAGGTGACAAGGCTGCTCCTCCGTACATACAGTATAATGAATGAGTGCTGTCAGGACAGAACTACAGAGCTTCTTCCCCTATATGTTATGATGAAGAGCCTGCCCGAGGGGGACAACACTGCTCCTCATTACATGCAGTACAGCAAGTCAGCGATGTCATCCTAGGACCGCACTACAGAACCCCCCCCTCCATATGTTATGAGGAAGATTAAGGGAAAGACCCGCTGATGGTAGGGGAAGATCTGTTTTTGCTTGTGGGGGGGGGGATTTGGTGCTGGGGAGGATCTACGATTGCTGGTGGGGGGGTTAGGGGGAAGGGGTCTGCAGCTTTGCACAAGGTGCATTAGAAGCTGCAGCAAGCCTCCATTTCCATTAGGAGGGGCATGTCAGATCTCTGCAGAGAGGCCGCTGCTTCCACTCAGAGAGAAATGATCCTTTTTTACAACATGTTGGCAGGGGACAGGCTTTTCTGCTCAGGTTGGGGTTGCTTTATAAATAAAAACGCGTACAAACCTTCCTAAGTCTTCTTTCAGCAGATCACTTGACGCAAAAATGACAGGTCCACTTTATTACCACCATTATTATTATTATTATTATTATTTTCTTTTTTCAGCACAAGCAGGCCGTATCTCAGCGGCTTGAGGCCGTATTCTAATATACTGAACATCTTCAGTTACATTTTACCCCCGAGATATCTTAAAAGTCCTAAAAATATTTGTAATATGTGATTGATAAAAGAATTGCGATCACGCTGGGGCATGTATAGAGTAGACACTGGCTTTTCAGAATCGCAGCATAAAGCTAAAGGATACCAAAGTCGGGACTGTCACTATGAAACATTAGCATGGTGGACCAATGGGGAGAGGCAGGAGGTGACAGGGAGGCGGGTCCGAGCTCGGACTTCTGGAACTAAAATCAGTGTTTGTATATTGGAGTGTCCGTGTGATCTGCAGTTATGTGATATTACAGCTGGGCATCTCTAGGGACACACCGCACTCTAATGTATGGATAGGCTGCATTCTCAGTGATGTCACCGGTCTCTAGTGATTGGATAGGTTGCATTCTCAGTGATGTCACGGCTCTCTAGTGATTTGGATAGGCTGCATTCTCAGTGAGGTCACCGCTCTCTAGTGACATCACTGAGGATGCAGACTATCCAAGAGCACTGACATCACTGAGGATGCAGACTATCCAATCACTAGAGATCACTGACATCACTGAGGATGTGATGTCACAGGTAAATGTGTGGGCTTTACAAGATTTTTCGGAAATGGCTTAGCAGTTCTTTTCAGTAACAATTTTTTTTTTAAATTTTTTAAATTTTTTTTTTTTCCTGCAGAAAATGGTCAGGGAAACGGCATATTATGACATCCTGGGTGTGTCGCCGAGGGCCTCCTCTGACGAGATAAAGCGGGCGTTCAGACGACTGGCTCTAAAGTACCACCCCGACAAGAACCCGAACGCAGGTGAAAAGGTAAGTAATGCTTTTAAATTGATACTATATTAAAATGTCCCCTTTTAAAGAAGACCTAATGTACCTACCTGTCCTTCCACCCAAGCTACTGATCATGGCTGTCTTTGAGAACCACGGTGCCAAGGAATTGGGTTCATTCATGAGTTGGGTTCCTGGTCCCTCAGGGAGCTCTGTGGTTCCTTCCACCAGTTCCTAGATTACTACATGACACAGCAGGAACCACATGACTCCTTGAGGGACCAGGAACCTAACCCCCTGGAAGTGCTGGATGAACCCAATTCTCCGGAACTGTAGTCCTTGAAGACAGCCAACATTGTCCATTTGGGTGAGGGGAGAAGTAAGAAGTGCCGCAAGCAAAAACTAATTTTTTAAAACTTCTTTTTTTTTTTTTTTTGTAGTTTAAACAGATCTCCAAAGCATATGAAGTCCTCTCTGACTCTAGCAAGAGGGAGCTGTACGACCGAGGTGGGGAATCGGCCATTAACGGGAATGGCTCCTTCCAAAGAGGGGCATGTAGCTCGCCTATGGACATCTTCGATCTCTTCTTCGGGACCCGATCCAGAAGTCGGTCTAGAGGAGAGAGAAAAGGTGAGAATCTGGAGGGTGAAACTCTGCTAGTCTTAACACAATTTTTTTCCATAGCCTGCTTTCACACGCCTATCATTATAACCAGAGTCTAATAAGTCCCTTTTATAGAAAAAAATAAAATAACAATCTCTGTGCGAATGTCAGAAATATTTGGTCAGCTTTCACAAACAATCCTGCAGTTTGTCTAATGTTCTTATTTCCTATGATCATCGGCTCCATCTAGTGGCCATAATGTGGAATTTCCTAGAAATACCGTAATCAGTAAAAAACACAATATGGCCACTAGATGGAGCTGATGATCGTAGGGGGGGAAAAAACATTTTATGCAAAATCTAGGATTATTTATGACAGCTGATTCAAAGCTTGAGACATTCACACACTGAATGTTTTATATAAAAAGGACCCTTTTATTGTTGGAATTCATAGAATGGCCATGGTGTACCTAACTTGGGGTATGGTTTATAATTCATACTGGCTTCATACAGCCAGTATGAATAAACCATTTAATAAACCATTTAAGTATGGCAAAGGATTCCCAGAGGGCAATGGGTTACCTAACAAGACAAGCGGCTCGCTTTGCAGTTTCCATTGTCTAATTGAAACCTCAAATTTAGCGTAGGGGAGGTGTCACAGCTTAGACAATTCATTGAGTTCAGTTACCAACTGGCTCCATCTGCTGGCTGGATAAAGAACTACATCAAATTAATAAGCATTTAATAGGTATTTTAAAAGGAGCTGTGCTGCTCCCCCTTTTCATTATCCAGTCACAGGGTAGGGGGGGATGCATGAGGGTTTGAGCTCCGAGGAAGTGGGTTCAATTATGCTGGTCTTCCCTTCACTGGAAACACTTGAACTTAGTCATTTGGGGGGTATCTGTATACTTTTGGCTATTTAGTGTATAAAGTCTGTTTTGGAGATGTTAATACAGCAGAGCAGTTGAGGTTAGCCAGGTAAAGGTGCACAGGAGGTACAGATGCCTGTGCTATAATAATATATATGAATTTTGTAACTCTCTCTTATTCAGGGAAGACAGTCACTCACTGCCTCTCGGTTTCTCTGGAAGAACTATACAACGGGGCCACAAGGAAACTGTCTATTCAGAAGAATGTCATCTGCCTGAAGTGTAAAGGTAAGTGCTTCAGAGGGAACTTTCAATTAAAGCCAACCCCCCTTTTGAGTAATTCATCTTGGAATCCTGGGACAATTTCTCCTTACTGGTGTCAGTCACTGACTACCCCTAGCTGTATGTAGAAATGCACTTAAAGGATAAGTGTATGATTACATATAAAAAATAAATATTTGCCCCTCCCCCACTCCCCTGGCCCTCTCCTATCTTTTGCCTGCAAGTGAGCAATCAGGCTTTCATTAAAATGGAATCACCGGGCCTTCCTCTTCATCTTGGTGCATGCATCCTGTAGCCCCATAAGCTGTAATTGATTCTCATCATTTTATTGTAGTTTAATTTTTTTTATTTTTTTATTAATGGTTTTTAATCCTTTTTTTTTTTTTTTTTTTTTTTTTTTAATAAACCATTTAAGTATGGCAAAGGATTCCCAGAGGCCAATGGGTTACCTGACAAGCGGCTTGCTTTGCAGCTCCCATTGTCTAATTGAAACCTCAAATTCAGCGTAGGGGAGGTGTCACAGCTTAGATGATTCAATTACCAACTGGCTCCATCTGCTGGCTGGATAAAGAACTACATCAAATTAATTGTCATTTTAAAATCTTCCTGGCTAAATAAAAAAAAAAATGTTATCTTTAGTGAATATAAATTCAAACTCTGTATGCATTACCTTTTTTTTATTTTTTATGCCTCTTCTCTCGGCAGGGTCCGGCGCTCGGCAGGGATCGGAAGTGCGGTGCCGCAGGTGTCAGGGGACGGGCGTGGAGGTGCGTGTCTTGGGTCGGATTCCAGGGGTGGTGCACTCCATCCAGAGTACCTGTTCAGACTGCAACGGCCAGGGCGAATGCATAAAGACGCGCGATCAGTGCCGCTACTGCGATGGACGGAAGGTGGTGCGGGAGAAGAAAATCTTGACAGTCCACATAGACAAAGGTTGGGACTCTCATCTGCATCTCTTCTGTACAATAAAACGGAGCTCCTATTTTATCAGGCCTTGAGTTGCTTTGCGAGATCCTAAACCTCAGCCCAACAGAACACTTTATCATATGGTAAATGACAATGTCAAAAACCTGGTCTATTCAAATTGAATGAAGACTAGAATCTTGGCTTTGGCCTTCCAGATATTCCCTAGTGGTCATTCAATGTAATTAAAGCCATGACACTGATGCCGTCTTCTGGAATGTTTGTAGATGTTTTGTAGATTCTCCAAGACACTTCTTCAGTTCTTATGAGCGTCAAGAAGATACCCCAACATTTATAGCCGCGCCGATGGCATCGACACCTTAATCCAATCCCCATGGAATGTGTCAAGACCGTTGTTTGTCTTAAGTACAGGATAGGAGGTGTGACAGTTGTGGAAGCACCCTGTCCTGGTTACCTAATCCCATCTTGGGTGCCAGGTAGCCTGCACATGTGTTGATCCTTCTATTCACATGGCTGAATCTGTGAAGATGAGGGCAGGGGCAGGCTGCGGTATGTCATCCAACCTGAAGGTGGCACCATGCTGCTCCTTCAGGTTGACACGAGTCTGGTGAGAATGTCTCCCTTCTTGGGCTCCAGATGACCATCTTGGGGAGGATGGTGACCCTAGTGGATACTGAAATCGCACAAGAATTGGGCAGCCATCTTGATGAAGGCCCTTATAAATATAGGGGCCGACGTCATGCGGGGGGCCAAGAGTGAGGCAGAAGGTAGGAAAAGAGGTGGTTAGGGAAAGTGAAGGTGCAGGGAGAAGTTCTGGATGAATGGGGACATGTATGTTTCTTTTTCAGGGTATTTCAATTGTAGGGGACTGTTGTACCCTAACAATTGTCTATTGTGCATTGTCTTCTACAATGAAAAAACTGTGGCAAGTCACCCTGTCTCATGATTCTTCCAAAAGTTTAATACCTCTTAGGCCCCTAATGCCAAATTGCCGGGGTAGAGATTATAAAACTGCATTATAAGTAGAAGAGAGATGGTGGTAAAGGCCTCTATCCCTTGTTCCAGTTGGACGTAGATAGCCCCTTTTGCCATTTGTTCCAGTTGGACGTAGATGGCCGCTTGCTTCTTGTTCCAGTCAGACGTAGATGGTCTATTTTGCCGTTTGTTCTAGTTGGCCATAGATGGCCTCATTTTTGCTGCTTGTTCCAGTTGGACGTAGGTGGCCTCTTGCTGCTCGTTCCAGTTGGACATAGGTGGCCTCTTGCTGCTCGTTCCAGTTGGACTTAGGTGGCCTCTTGCTGCTCGTTCCAGTTGGACGTAGATGGCCTCTTGCTGCTCGTTCCAGTTGGACGTAGGTGGCCTCTTGCTGCTCGTTCCAGTTGGACGTAGATGGCATCTTGCTGCTCGTTCCGGTCGGACTTAGATGGCCTCTTGCTGCTTGTTCCGGTCGGACTTAGATGGCCTCTTGCTGCTTGTTCCGGTCGGACTTAGATGGCCTCTTGCTGCTTGTTCCGGTCGGACTTAGATGGCCTCTTGCTGCTTGTTCCGGTCGGACTTAGATGGCCTATTTTGTTGTTTGTTCCGGTAGGCCATAGATGGCCTCTTTTTTTGCTGCTTGTTCCAGTTGGACGTAGATGGCCTCTTGCTGCTTGTTCCAGTTGGACGTAGATGGCCTCTTGCTGCTTGTTCCAGTTGGACGTAGATGGCCTCTTGCTGCTTGTTCCAGTTGGACGTAGATGGCCTCTTGCTGCTTGTTCCAGTAGGCCATAGATGGCCTCTTTTTTTGCTGCTTGTTCCAGTTGGACGTAGATGGCCTCTTGCTGCTTGTTCCAGTTGGACGTAGATGGCCTCTTGCTGCTTGTTCCGGTAGGCCATAGATGGCCTCTTTTGTCGTTTGTTCCGGTAGGCCATAGATGGCCTCTTTTGTCGTTTGTTCCGGTAGGCCATAGATGGCCTCTTTTTTTGCTGCTTGTTCCAGTTGGCCGTAGATGGCCTCTTTTTTTTTTGTTTCTTGCTCCAGTTGGACGTAGATGGCCTCTTGCTGCCTGTTCTGTGGATATTAATGTTGGGGTATCTTCCTGACCCTCATCAGAACAGAAGATGTGACCTGGAGAGTCTACGAAACATGTTCAACATTATCGAACAAGGCCAGTTGAATGTGAATACTACTAGCTATGATCAGTTTGCATTTTTTTTTTTTGGAGGGTGCAGGTTTACTTTAAGGCTTGATCGTTGGCTGTAGGATTCAATGGGGGTCCATTGGTTTCTCACTGCATTTTTTTTTTTTTTTTTTTGTGTGCATTTATTCCATCGCAGCTCCTTCTGTGTCCTCCACCAGACAGTGCTTGAGCGACAACACTCAGGGTTACGTTGTATGTGAGATTATTGTGGATCCTACAAGATAGCTTGACCTTGTATGGATGGAGATTCTGGTGGGTGGTCTTTACACAAACACTAACATTGGCTCTCTAAACAAGAAGCTAAAGACTAATTTCATTTGTGGACAAGTCACATGACACTTTTAGAGTCTATAGACCAGCCTTTCTCAATGTTTTTACCCCAGAGGAACCCCCTAAAATATTTTTTGTGTCTCGGGAACCCTTACTAAAACCAATTCATTGGGGGTCACTGGGAAGAATTCTCCTTACATTGGGGGCCAGTGGGAAGAATGCTCCTTACATTGGTGGCCAGTGGGAAGAATGCTCCTTACATTGGTGGCCAGTGGGAAGAATGCTCCTTACATTGGTGGCCAGTGGGAAGAATGCTCCTTACATTGAGGGCCAGTGGGAAGAATGCTCCTTACATTGGCGATCAGTGGGAAGAATGCCCCTTACATTGGCGATCAGTGGGAAGAATGCCCCTTACATTGCTGGCCAGTGGGAAGAATGCCCCTTACATTGCTGGCCAGTGGGAAGAATGCCCCTTACATTGGCGATCAGTGAGAAGAATGCTCCTTACATTGGTGGCCAGTGGGAAGAATGCTCCTTACATTGCTGGCCAGTGGGAAGAATGCCCCTTACATTGGCGATCAGTGAGAAGAATGCTCCTTACATTGGTGGCCAGTGGGAAGAATGCCCCTTACATTGCTGGCCAGTGGGAAGAATGCCCCTTACATTGGCGATCAGTGAGAAGAATGCTCCTTACATTGCTGGCCAGTGGGAAGAATGCCCCTTACATTGCTGGTCAGTGGGAAGAATGCCCCTTACATTGCTGGCCAGTGGGAAGAATGCCCCTTACATTGCTGGCCAGTGGGAAGAATGCCCCTTACCTTGCTGGCCAGTGGGAAGAATGCCCCTTACCTTGCTGGTCAGTGGGAAGAATGCCCCTTACCTTGCTGGTCAGTGGGAAGAATGCCCCTTACCTTGCTGGTCAGTGGGAAGAATGCCCCTTACATTGCTGGTCAGTGGGAAGAATGCCCCTTACATTGCTGGTCAGTGGGAAGAATGCCCCTTACATTGCTGGTCAGTGGGAAGAATGCCCCTTACATTGCTGGTCAGTGGGAAGAATGCCCCTTACATTGCTGGTCAGTGGGAAGAATGCCCCTTACATTGCTGGTCAGTGGGAAGAATGCCCCTTACATTGCTGGTCAGTGGGAAGAATGCCCCTTACATTGCTGGTCAGTGGGAAGAATGCCCCTTTCAGTGGTGGTCAGAATGCCACCCTTACAGACAACTAAAAGAACCACTGATGGCTTTGGCAAGTGGTGTTTGACCTGGAACTATCCAGGCACCATCAGAAGGGAGGTCAACCTCTGGAGGAATTCTAGGCTTTCATGGAACCCTGGTTGAGAAAGGCTGATATAGATCCTGCCTGCCTATGGGTGAAAACCAAACAATGTCTTTGTAACTTGGGAGAGAACCCTCATGATTCTGTAGGGGATTTGGTCCTTGGTGGGAATTGATCCCAGGAGCACAGATCTGCAAGGCCTCCTTGCTAACCAGTTAGCCACTGTGCTGCCCACATCCAGAGGACGTTTGATGTTTACATCTGCAGCTGTCTTGCATGTCATGGTATCCTTTTCTAAAGGACTTGCCTGTAAAATGATTTGGCATCTTCTCTTTCCAGGTATGAAGAACAGACAGAAGATGATATTTCATGGCGAAGGGGATCAGGCTCCGGGCCTGCAGCCTGGTGACATCATCATCGTTTTGGAGCAGAAAGAACATCCGGTGTTCCAGAGGAAGGACAACGATCTGGTCATGAAGCTGGAGATCTCTCTCGCCGATGCCCTCTGTGGATGTAAGCAGAAAGTCCAGATGCTGGACGGCAGGACCATCCTCATAACATCACAGCCAGGTGAGTGCTTTTTAGTGCTTCTCGTTTCTTGTAGTGTTATTGCATTTGGGGTGTGGTGGGGTAGGCTCAGTAGACCACCCCTGATTCCCTTTTTCTGGCCTGGCATGGAATTCCGTAGAGAAGATTCCTTGGTGTTCTCTAATATACTTGGAAATTTTAAGACCATTTTGGGTCTGCATAAAGCCTCCATCCAGTTGGTCAGTCTGGCAAAAGTCTTTAAGGGCATCCAATCACAAGGTCCAAGTGATCATAAGTGGTTGTGTAGTGTTGGTCTATTTGTGCCTTTTTGGCTTTGTAAATATTTGTTCTGGTAAACGGAATGTGATAGGAAGAAAATGTTACAGCTGTCTCTAGAACAGACAAAGGGAAATCTTCCTCTGGGGACATCTATTAAGGCGACAACTAAGAGAATTTCCTCTTACTTCCTGTTGTGTCTCTGGGACATAAAGGGACACAGACCCAAAAAAAAACCTTCACCCAAAGTTTTGGTTTCAAATATACTTTTAGATACCACACATTTGCAGTTATTTATTTATTTATTTTTTTTTTTTTAGGGTAACAAAAGTGTTGACTCCATTTATCTGTACTACTTCTAATTTTATAATGATAGGATCAAGCCGGCTCCGCTGTGACATCCATTAGTGCAAATCTTTATTGGCTACAAAATGGGATACAGCAGTAACATGCTAATCTGTTTTAGCCAAATAGCTTTATTCATAGCATTGCTCAACGCGTTTCGGCTAAAAAGCCTTACTCCTAGCATTGCTAGGAGTAATGCCGCGTACACACGGTCGTACTTTTCGTCTACAAAAGTCCAACAGACGCTGATGGACTAAAGCTGGCTGGTAATCCGATCGTGTGTGGGCTTCTCCGGACTTTCAACCGACTTTTTTAGCCTCAAATACGACGTACTTTAGATTTGAAACATGCTTCAAAACTTTTACTTCGTACCTACGACGGACCCCGAAATCCGCTCGTCTGTGTGCTAGTCCGACGGACAAAAAGCCACGCTAGGGCACCTATTGGCTACTGGCTATGAACTTCCTTATTTTAGTCCGGTGTACGTCATCACGTACGAATCCGACCGACTTTTGTGTGGTCGTGTGTAGGCAAGTCCGGTCGTTAGAAAGTAGGCCGCAAGTCCGCGGCAAGTCCACCGAAAGTCTGCCGGAAGTCTGTCCGACAGGCTGTCCGACTTTTGTAGACGAAAAGTACGACCGTGTGTACGCGGCATAAGGCTTTTTAGCTGGAACATGTTACCGCTGTACCCTATGTTAGCCAATAAAGATTCTCACTAATGGATGTCGCTGAGTAGCTGGATTGACTGCACTAGAGCCAGAGCACCTGCTCCCGGCCACAAGAAGCTGTGTGCGGTTGAGCGGAGTGTTTGTTTCTTTGCACTTATAATTTTACACCGGTTTATTTTTGGTTTTCTTGTTTCTCCATTTAGGGGAAGTGATCAGACCTGATGAAACGAAGTGTATTCTGAAAGCGGGGATGCCCAAGTACCGCGATCCCTTTGAGAAGGGGAACCTCATAATCCAGTTCAAGGTATCAAATATAGCAAATATAATTTGCCGTGTATCAAAAGATTTTGAGCCCATTGACACAGTTAATCGCACAGTAATGTGCAAACTGCAGTGTATTGCAATGACATCGATCCTTTTTTATTTTTTTTTTTATGGCAATCTTAACCACTTGCCCACCAGGCCAATTCTAACATTTCTCGCCTACATGTAAAAATCATATTTTTTTTTTGCTAGAAAATTAAACTGAAAACCCCCAAACATTTTTTAGATAGAGAGATATAGATAGTGTTGAGAGAGAGAGATTATAATATAATATAATTAATATATATATATATAGATAGAGAGATTTAAATTATTTTTTTAAGCAGAGACCCCAGAGAATAAAATGGCGGTCCTTGCAACTTTTTGTCTTGCACTGTATTTGCGCAGCAATTGTTCAAACGCATTTTTTTTTTTTAATGAAAAATAAACAGTTACATGCATTTAAAAAAAAAAACAGTTAAGTTAGCCCAATTTTTTTGCATAATGTGAAAGATGATGTTACACCGAGTAAATAGATGCCTAACATGTCACGCTTCAAAATTGCACACGCTCGTGGAATGGCGCCAAACTTCGGTGCTTAAAAAATGTTTACAGGTTACCTATTTAGAGTTACAGAGGAGGTCTAGTGCTAGAATTATTGCTCTCGCTCTAACGTTCATGGCGACACCTGACATGGGTGATTTGACCGTTGTTTACATATGTGGGTGCGACTTGCGTATACGTTCGCTTCTGCGAGTGAGAACGCGGGGACAGGGGCGCTTTTAAATGTTTAAAAAATGTTATTTATTTATTTTTTGCTAGTTTAATGCTCTTTCTTTCTTTCTTTCTTTCTTTCTTTCTTTCTTTCTTTCTTTCTTTCTTTCTTTCTTTCTTTCTTTCTTTCTTTCTTTCTTTCTTTCTTTCTTTCTTTCTTTCTTTCTTTCTTTCTTTCTTTCTTTCTTTCTTTCTTTCTTTCTTCCCTTGCAACAGGAATTGTGTGTGACAGGTTCTCAGATCTCACCTCTAGGCTGGGAAGCATGAAAAAAAAAAAAGAAAAGATCCTGGCTTCCCAGCCGAGGTGGTGGCATTTTTTTTCCGAATGATCATAGAGACTCCGGGACCATCTGGGCCGCTGGAAATCTCTGGTCAGCATCCGGCCCGGTCGGTTCCTTCTCCGCTTCGCCGATCGCAGGGGGGGGGGGCATCCTCTCCCGCCGCTAAATAAGAACGATAAAGCTGCTGAACAGCCATTATGATTGTTCTTATGGTTAAGGGAATCACCGGCTCTTAAAGAAGATATCTGAATGATTACTGTAACTGCACCCATCATTCAGATACCACCGCTCAAAGTCAATGACGTTGGGTGGACGGGAAGCGGTTGAATAAAAGGCTCTTGTCTCCCAATTTTTTAGACCAGTCCCGTATGTTGGCAACCCATTCCTAATAAATGAGCGGCCTTAAAGTTGAATTCCAGGGAAAATGTAAAGTTTACTTACCTTCCCTAAAGTTCTGCAAGGGGTAAATGCTTGCTTTTGTCTAAGGCAGTGTTTCCCAACTGGGGGCTCTTTGGGTTCCTCTGGGGTGCTGCACACAGAATCCAGTTTGCCCTGGACCAGCATCATGAGTTGCCATGGTGCAGGTGAGCTGGTCATCAGCGCCGTTATAGCCAGTGATGCTCTAGGGCAACACGCACAGCTTACTTTGCTGCTATGATATTAACGGGTGGCCTGCCCACACCTTGGCAATGCATTACTCTGATCCAGGGAAGGTAGCATGCAGGGCCTCCATCTCTTGCCATCTGCCTGGCTTCTGGAGCCAACAGGTAGGGCTCTGATGTAAAAAGGGGAGACTTTGATGTAATGAGAGAGCTCTGTGATGGGTGGACTCTATGGTGATGGGCTACTTTGCCATAGGGTACTCTCTCATGGAGGGTATGCTTTCATGAAGGTATTCTCATGACCTAGCTCTGTGGGTGCGACGAAACACATGGGGGGCCCCCCTGTACCCCTGTACGTTTCATCGGGCTGGACAGAGTTTTTTGTGATGTGTGGCTCCCAGGACCTCTTTTTGGTCTTCAATACTCTCTCATGGTGGTACTCTGATGGGGGCTCTCATTTATGGGGAGCCTCTGGTGTAAAGAGGGGCTTCCAATGTGAAGTTAACTTCATCAAGGTGGTTGTGTGCATCATCCCATGCTCAGGTTTACTATTGATAAGTAACATTTATGTTTTTAAAATATATAACTTTTTTATTTTATTTTTTATTTAGGTAAATTTCCCCAAACCTGGCTGGATTCCCGCTGACCGTCTGCAAGAGCTTCAAGAGATATTCCCATCAAAATCAAAGCCAAACTTACCCGATAATACAGAAGACGTCAACCTAACAGATTACGACCCAAATGAGGACCAGAGACACCAACACAGAAGGGAGGTCTATGAAGAAGATAATGACACCTACCACCCTATGCAGTGCCAAGCCTCCTAAGCAAAGGCCTCGTCACCAACCAGCGGCTGTTTAATGGATCTGTTTTGGGAATCTCAACAAGGGTCTCCTCTTCTATGTGGCCAATAGTTACTGTCTCAGTTTGTGGTGGCACACCAACTCATCTGGAGACCTCAAGGGTCTTCTCGTCTTCTATGTAGCCTGTAGTTACCACCTCAGCTTTTGGTGGACAACCACCTCGTCTGACCTAATTGGCTGTGACGTCTACTGGGACCTTGGCTCATAGTCTTCCAGATAACCCCCCCGGACTTGGGTAGGACTCGTCTATATTTCTCTTGGAGATGAGTATGACTTGGCCAACAGCCGCTGACCCTTTTTCAAGTCTTAACCCCACCACTTTCCATGAAGAGCTGACATTTTTCAGCTGGTGCTACCACCTCCGATGATCTCAGCCCAGAATTAGCGCTGCAGTGGTCAAGTGACACATGTGTCTGTAGATAGAAGTCGTGATCTGCAATCAATGGCACTTTTGCGTGAACCATGGACTCAACTAACCAATTGTGTATCTCACGCAAGGCAATGATGGAACACCTTACAGACCATGCAACGTCGCCTTAACGTCTGCCTCCAATCCAATAGCACATCCTCGTTTTTTTTTTTTTTTTATTTATATTTCAACGGATTAACACATTCCACTTTTTTTCTTTTTCCTATTTGTCTTTCGGGACAATCTCCTAAATGTCTACCTTGACACTTAAATGTCTGTTTTCCATTGGCCGTCCTGTTATCACACCACGTCTTATCTGCTGACGTTGCAGGACAGGGCGCTGCTCCCGTGTACTGCCACCTGCTGTTTCTTTTGGGTATTACTCTGTGAAGTGCAATAGTGCTCATTCTGCACAAAACAAGGGACCTCTCAGATAATGAGCGATTGAAATACTAAGTTAACTCTGCCCGTTGTTCAATGCCTCATTTTTCTCAATGTGAATAGATATCTTATTATTAAATGGTATTTTGACTTATTAATATGTCCTTTTTTTTTTTTTTTTTTTTTTTTTTTTTTTTTTTTTGTATCTGAATAAACCTTATCCCATTAGGGAAAAAGACAAAATAAGGGACTTTACTGGTACCTAGGGACAACACAAGTTATTAAGATTCATACTTCTTTAAATTTTTTTGTATAATTAAAGTTTGTGTGTTTGTGTTTTTTTTTTTTTTTTTTTTTTTTATCAAATCTATACTTTTGCATTGGTTGCAAAAAGACCCCTGTACGTTTCAATTCAACCAAAGGACAAAATATATTCAAAATCTGCATCCTTTAGAACCCTCAACCTACAATTGGTCTTGAAGAAGGTGAAAATCCCTATAAAGCATGCTTCAATATACACCATATTGTCAAAAGTATTTACACACGCACATGAACTTTAATGACATCCCAGTCTTAGTCCGTAGGGTTCAATATTGAGTTGCCCACCCTTTGCAGCTATAACAGCTTCAACTCTTCTGGGAAGGCTGTTAGGAGTGTGTCTATGGGAATGTTTGACCATTCTTCCAGAAGCGCATTTATGAGGTTAGGCACTGATGTTGGACGAGAAGGCCTGGCTCATAGTCTCCGCTCTAATTCATCCTATCGGGTTGAGGTCAGGACTCAACTCGGGTGCAGGCCAGTCAAGTTCCTTCACCCCAAACTCGCTAATCCATGTCTTTGTGGACCTTGCTTTGTGCACTGGCCCAAATCATTTGGTGGAGGGGGGATTATGGAGTTGTCAGGGATGGGCTCAGCTGTCGGCTAATTGCCAGCTCCTATCCACAGTTACTCAGCTGTTGATGATATCCTGCTCGTCAGTCCTGCCTACTTAAGCTGTCCAGTCCAAAGATTCTCTGCCTTCGCCTTGGTCAACATCACAGAAACTATCTCCTGCGATCCTGTTCAAGACTTGCTTTGCTGACATCTCTTCTGGCTCCAGATCCTGCTTGCTGTTCAACTACATTGATCCCTGACTTCTGGCTTGGCTGACTATCCTTTCTGGTTACTGAACTTTGGCTATGTTTTGGCTACGTTTGTTCTTTTTACTTTTATTATTAAACAAGTGTGATTTAACTGTACTTCTCTCTCGGCCTGATTTCATGGTTTCTGACAGGTGTAGGGTCGTTTTTCAGGGGTTGGGCTTGGCCCCTTAGTTCCAGTGAAGGGAACTCTTAAGGTGTCAGCATACCAAGATATTTTGGACAATTTCCTGCTCCCAACTTTGTGGGAACAGTTTGGAGATGACCCCTTCCTGTTCCAACATGACTGCGCACCAGTGCACAAAGCAAGGTCCATAAAGACATGGATGAGAGAGTTTGGGGTGGAGGAACTTGACTGGCCTCAGCCTGATAGAACACCTTTGGGATGAATTTGAGCGGAGACTGTGAGCCAGGCCTTCTTGTCCAACATCAGTGCCTGACCTCACAAATGCTGGAAGAATGGTCAAACATTCCCATAGACACACTCCTAAACCTTGTGGATGGCCTTCCCAGAAGAAGGGAAGGGAAGATTTCCACTTCAGCGGGCTTCCCAATGCACGTCTGTCACCCAAAAGAAGCTCCTTTGTTTGGGTGAAGAGCTTTGCGTGATTTTTTTTAAAGACACTATTTGCTGTGATTCTGTTGCGTGATGATCATGGCAAAATGGCATCGCATTTGGGGTGAATGCCATCCAAATGTGTGGCGTGCACTTTACCGTGATTTTTGAATCGCGGCTATTCCAAATCGCCAAGTGTGAATGGGGCCTTGGAATTCTCCACAGAACAAGAGATCAGTGTTCCCCATTGGAAGATTTCCACCCATCTAAGAGCTCCCATTCCTCTCACTTTGGGAGATTGCCTTTTAACTTTCTGTTGTGTCTCTGGGACAGGAAAAAAAAAAGGCAAATCTATAAATAATCCAAAGCAGAAAAAGAGCCGGTCACCCGGTATACTCTTCTTATTACGCTTTATTGGCTACATAACACGAAAAAGGTGTAAAAAAACTGAAGCGTTTCGGATAAAACAGCCTTTCTCATAGCATGCTCTGCTTAGAAGGCTGTAATAGCTGAAACGCGTTATGACATGAATACAGTGTAAAAATTCTAACGCGTTTCAGCTATTACAGCCTTCTAGGCAGAGCATGCTATGAGAAAGAAAGGCTGTATTATCCGAAATGCGTTAGTTTTTCACTCGGTTTTCATGTTATATAGCCAAAAAAGTGTAATAAAACGAGTAGTGGCCAACTCTTTTCCTGCTTTGAACCTACTATATGGGGGATCCCAGGCTGTGCTCTGGTCTTCAGCATGTATATTTAATGTCTAGCGGTTGAGAGCTTGGGTATGATCTTTTCTTTTATAATCTATAAATAATGGGGGGGGGGGGGGGGTGGCAGAGGGCTTTCCCTTTGCTACTCTATTTAAACCAAAAAAAAAAAGTTTTGGCAATTAAAGAGGAACTCCACCCTTACTATCAAAAATAAAAATTTTAAAACTTATCCCCGTATATCAGTAAAAAAATAAAAATACTGGTGCATGGAGACCAGCTTGTAGGGAGATTTCTCCCTACACTGCTCCTCCCCGGCACTGTCATCTTGAAATAATTGTCAGACACTCCGCAGGGATCTTTCCCAGTAGACATGCGCAGAAGAAAAATATATATTTTTTAAAAAATGTTTGTAAATAAGGAATTGAGTTTGTTTTCGGAATTCATTTTGTTTATTCAAACTCAATTCGACTGAATTTCGGAAAATTCAAATCAATTCGAAATCAAATTTATTCTATTCGAATTTCGGAAGATGGTTATATTCTTTATTCCATTCTATTCTATTGTGTGTGTGTTTTTTTTTTTTTTTTTTTTTCCCCCCCCATTTTCTAATATTTTTAAATTTATTCTATTTTAAATTCTAATTTCGGAGGAAGGTTATAGTCGTCTGTCTATTTTATTTTATTGTTTGTGTTTGTTTTTTTTCTATTCTATTCTATTTATTTTCTATTCAAACGTATTCTATTAGAATTTCGGAGGAAGGTTAGGTTATATTCTGTCTATTTTATTCTATTTTTTTTTTTTATTCTATTCTTTTCTATTATTTCGTTATCAATTCTTTTCTATTTGAAATTCGAATTCTGGAAGATAGAATATAATATATATTATAATAGATATAATTTTTTTTTTCTATTATTTCATTATCAATTCTATTCTATTTGAATTCTGGAAGATGGTTATATTCTTTCTATTCTATTGTTTTTTTTTTTTTTTTGTTTTTTTTTCTATTCTATTCTTTTTCTATTTCATTATCAATTCTATTCCATTCGAAATTTGAATTTCTGGAAGATAGAAAGAAAATTACTATTTTTTTTTCCTATTCTATTCTTTTTCTATTATTTTCATTTTCAATTCTAATCTATAATATATTATTATTATTATTATTTTTTGCAGTTCAGATTTATTCTATTCAGAATTCCAATTTTAGAAGGAGTTTTATATTCTTTTTATTTTATTAAATATTTATTATTCTATTCTTTTTTTATTCTTTTATGTATTCTTTTATTTTATATTCTATTTTTTTGTTCTGTTTTTACTCTATTCTTTAATTTTTTTTTATTCTATCCTTTTTTTTTTTTTTATTCTATTTTTTTCACATTCTTTTATTTTCTGTTCTGCTTTACTCCTATTATGTTCTATTATTTTATTTTCTATTCTAGTTTATTCTCTTTTGAAATTTGAATTTGATTAAAAACCGATTCAAATTCTATTTGAATTACATCCGAATTTTTCATTTTTTTTAAATTTCGGATTCCTTTAAATGTGTTTACTATTGTAATTTGGAAATTCGGATAGATTTGAATAATGAAAAACGTGTTCTGGATTTCGTTTTTGGAATTAAACGAACTACACATGTCTAATTTTCCAGGTCTTTGGGATCTGGCAGAGCCCCGTAGCGTGTCTCTGCATGTTGCTGGACCTCTTTACATGCGTAGACACCCTGAGGACCCCATCAGTAAACTGGCAGACATCCGAGTCGTTTCTGCGATTGCAGGATTTCTTGTAAATCTCTGCCTTTCTGGGATGAGTGACGTAGAAATCCAAGGAGGCAGGAATTCTGCAACGAACCCCAGAGTGACCTGTGGGTCTGGGTACGTCATTCTTCCCTAGTTATTAATGACGGACCTGAACTGTAGGGGGGGGGGGGGGAATTATTTAGTTATTTTTTTTTCTTTTGCAATTCTCTTATAGGAAGGAGGCGGGGGAGGGGAACATTAAAAAAAAAAAAAAAGTGAAGGTCTGCATTAAATACACTTTAACAAACCATAATAATTTGTGCAAGTAGGTAGACACACATCCAGTCCTATATTGAACACCATCTACTAGCTCCTATAGAAACGATTCCACATTTTCACAGCTCCAGCTATAAAGAAGCCTTTCCGTATGTAGAAGCTTAAACCTTTATTTTCCCCTTCTGGTGAAAATAATGCCTGCATTTCTTTTGCCTTCCCTGGTTCCCCCTCCATTAAACCCTCTTCTTCTAAACCCAGGTCATCCTTGTCCTGCCCCCCAGCCTGTGACTGGACAGTGAAAGGAGAAGCTGCACAGTCATGAGCGCCTCTCTCTGCCACTAGATGTCCTTGGTGATCTGGGTTGGATGACACTCAGCATCATTCAACCAACTGTCTCTGCAATCTGGCTTTCAAGGACTCAACTTCAGCCTGTGACTGGACAGTGAAAGAAGAAGCAGCGCAATAATAAACCCATCCTTCTGACACCCTGCAGGAATTCTGTTTTTCCAGGCATACATCCCTAAATGCGAGTATCACTTATTACAGCTTAATATTTTGCTACGTTTTTGAGATTGTCATAGATTTTGATATGCTGCTGGCAACATGGCTTGACGCTGCATTTGTGCCTCCCTGCAGCCTGAAAACACGGGGATGTGCCGCACATGGGCCCAAATACTAGTGTGCATGAAGCCCAATAACTCAGCTGCCCTTGATTATAATAGCAATGCATGTCATCCTTTTTTTGTCCCAATAGTTTGTCTTCTATATAATGTAACATATTGCATGCATTTTAATATACCAACCACTAGAGGTCAGCAGAACTAAGGTAACACTCAGCATTCCATTATTGTATCATTTGTGTGGATTGTAATATACTAAATGGCCATCAGAGCTCAGCAGAACATAATGCAAAGATTACACTCAGCATTCCATCATTGTATAATTTGTGGCTATTGTAATAAACGAAACAAGCACTAGAGGTCAGCAGAACATAATCAAAGGAAACATTCTGCATTCCATTATTGTATCATTTCTGTGGATTGTAATATACTAAATGGCCTTTAGAGGTCAGCAGAACATAATGCAAAGATTGATTCATCTTTCCATCATTGTATCATTTGTGGCTATTGTAATAAACTAAACAAGCACTAGTGGTCAGCAGAACATAATCAAAGGAAACATTCTGCATTCCATTTTTATATCATTTGTGTGGCTTGTAATAAACCAAATGACCACCAGAGGTCAGCAGAACATTTCACAAAGATTACACTCAGCATTCAATCATTGTATCATTGGTGTGAATTGTAATATACTAAATGACCACTAGAGGTCAGCAGAACGTAATCAAAGGTAACACTTAGCATTCCATTATTATGTCATTTGTGTGGATTGTAATACACTAAATTACCATTAGAGGTCAGTAGAACATAATATTATTATTATTATACAGGATTTATATAGCGCCAACAGTTTGCGCAGCGCTTTACAACAAAAGGACAGACAGTACAGTTACAATACAATACAGGAGGAATTACATTCAGGATTCCATCATTGTATCATTTGTGTAGATTGTAATATACTAAATGACCATCAGAGAACAGCAAAACATAATACAAAAATTATACTCAGCATTCCATCATTGTATCAGCAGTGTGTATTGTAATATACTGAATGACCACCAGAGGCCAGCAGATTAGAACACCATTATTGCTCCTACACTGGGCATTCAGATAAGAATTTTTGAGGTGACCACCAGGGGTCAGCAGAACATAATACAAAATTACAATCAGCATGCCATCATTATATCATTTGTGTGTATTGTAATATACTAAATGACCACAAGAGGTCAGCAAAACATAATGCAAAGATTGCACTCAGCATTCCATTATTGTATCACTGGTGTGTATTGTAATGTACTAAATGACCACCAGAGGTTAGCAGAACATAATACAAAGATTAGACTCAGTATTCCATCATTTGTGTGGATTGAAATTCCTTAAATGACCACCAGAGGTCAGCAAAACAATGCAAAGATTGCACTCAGCATTCCATTATTGTATCACTGGTATGTATTGTAATATACTAAATGACCACCAGAGGTCAGCAGATTAGAAGAACACCATTATGGCTCCTACACTGGGCATTCAGATTAGACTTTTTGAAGTGACCACCAGAGGTGGTCAGAACATAATATAAAATTACAATCAGAATTCCATCATTATATCATTTGTGTGGACTGTAATATACTAAATGACCACCAGAGGTCAGCAGAACATAATACAAAGATTGCACTCAGCAAACCTGGCTTCAAAATTTGGACTCAGCTTCTCCTGCTGCCCTCTCCCATGGTGGACTCCATTGGACTCACTCCCCCAGACCCAACAGACAGAAAGGAGGTGGAGTTTGGCTTCCTTCTATCCCCACAAATCACCTTCCAAGTCCTTCCTGTCCCTCCCTCTCTTCTTTCGAGATGCACTGTATTCGTCTGTTTTCTCCCATTCCTCTGAGGATTGCAGCAATTTATCGGCCTCCTGGACCGGTATCGCGCTTTCTTGATGACTTTGCTGCCTGGCTACTCTACTTTCTCTCCTCTGAAATACCCACTATCATTCTTGGTGACTTCAACATTCCTGTCAATGTTAACAGCCCAACTACAGCTAAACTTCTCGACTTAACCTCATCTTTTTACCTAACCCAATGGACACATACTTCCACTCACTCCAATGGTAATACCCTGGACCTTGTATTCTCCCATCTCTGCAACCCTGGCAACCTCACCAACACCCCCATTCCTCTCTCTGATCATAACCTCATTACTTTCACTGTATCCTTGCCTCCAACCACCCATCCCTCCAAGCAGCAAACAATTACTTGTAGAAACCTTCGCCACTTTAACCCTTCTCTTCTATATTCTGCTACTGACAACCTATATGACATAATCTCTCCCCTATCCTGTCCTGACGTGGCCACCTCTGTCTACAACAGTCCACTGTCATCATCACTGGATGCACTTGCTCCTCCAACCAGACGCAGAATCAGGACCCGACCGTTACAACTAGGGTTGTCCCGATACCGATACTAGTATCGGTATCGGCACCGATACCGAGCATTTGCCCAAGTACTTGTACTCGGGCAAATGCTCCCGATGCTTCCGCCGATACTATGACAGTCAGCGGTGATCGGCGTGCGGGGGAGTTACAAGCTTCCCCCCCGCGGCTTTCAGCGGCTTTCAGTGACATACAGCGGTGATCTGTGCTTGTAACTTCCCCACGCGATCACCGCTGACTGTCACCTCATCCTCCTCCATGCCAACTCCGTTCCTCTGTCCCCCTCTCCTTCTCTGTCCCCCTCCATTCCGTTCCTCCGTTCCTCTGTCCCCCTCCGTTCCGTTCCTCTGTCTCCCTCTCCTTCTCTGTCCCCCTCCGTTCCGTTCCTCCGTTCCTCTGTCCCCCTCCGTTCCGTTCCTCTGTCCCCCTCTCCTTCTCTGTCCCCCTCCGTTCCGTTCCTCCGTTCCTCTGTCCCCCTCCGTTCCTCCGTTCCTCTGTCCCCCTCCGTTCCGTTCCTCTGTCCCCCTCCGTTCCTCTGTCCCCCTCCGTTCCGTTCCTCCGTTCCTCTGTCCCCCTCTGTTCCGTTCCTCTGTCCCCCTCCGTTCCGTTCCTCCGTTCCTCTGTCCCCCTCCGTTCCGTTCCTCTGTCTCCCTCTCCTTCTCTGTCCCCCTCCGTTCTGTTCCTCCGTTCCTCTGTCCCCCTCCGTTCCCCCGTTCCTCTGCCCCCCTCCGTTCCGTTCCTCTGTCCCCCTCCGTTCCTCTGTCCCCCTCTCCTTCTCTGTCCCCCTCCGTTCCGTTCCTCCGTTCTGCTGTGTCTCTCCGCTGTCCCCTCCGTTCTGCTGTCTCTCTCCGCTGTGTGAATGGACAGAGTCAGCTGACTCTGTCCATTCACATAACTGAAACATTGTAATCTCCTGTGATTACAATGTGTCAGTTTATGAATGGAGAGGAGCCGCTGTCTTCTCTCCATTCATTCTCAGTGCAGCTGAGGCTGCAGAGAAAGGGACTGGGGAATCTCTATCCTCTGTCCCTTTCTCTGTCTCAAGGGGGAGATATCAGAGGTCTGTTAAGACCCCTGATATCTCACCAAAGCCCCCCAACAGGGCTGATTAAAAAAAAACAAAAAAAAAAACATATTGCAAAAATGAATAAAAAAAATATTATTGTAAAAAATAAAAATTGTAAATAAAAAAAAAACAAAAAAAACACAGACACCGTTCACCCCCCCCCCCCCCCCTGGAAAAAAAAAAGCATTGTTAAAAAAAAAAACTGTTACGTGACAAAAAAAAAAGTATCGGTAATCGGTATCGGCGAGTACTTGAAAAAAAGTATCGGTACTTGTACTCGGTCCTAAAAAAGTGGTATCGGGACAACCCTAGTTACAACCCTGGCAAACTGACAACACTAGAAATCTCAAGAGACATTGCCGTGCTCTTGAACGACTGTGGCGTAAAACCAAATGCCTGCAAGACTTCACCCTATATAAATCTGCCCTTCTAAAATACCATTCATGCCTCAATACTGCCAAACAAGCCTACTTTGTCTCTCTTATTAATTCCTTGTCATCCAGTCCTCGTCGGCTCTTCTCAACCTTTAACTTTCTGCTTCGCCCCCTCTACCCACTAACTCACTTACTGCCCAAGAGATTGCCAATCACTTCAAAGACAAGATTCATGCAATTCGTGAGGACATCTCCACTGTGCGTACGTCTTCTCCACCCAACATACCTTGCCTAACAGCACATTCAACACTCTCCTCTTTTGAATTGGCTACTACTGAAGAGGTTACAAAACTTTTCTGAGATGCCCACCTAACCAATTGTCCCCTGGATCCTGTTCCCTCACAACTACTACGGTCACCCTCTTCTATTCTATGCTCCCTCACCCACATCTTCAATCTCTCCCTCACTAGTGGCACCTTCCCCTCCCCTCTAAAACATGCGCTGATCACTCCCATACTTAAAAAGCCCTCACTGGACCCCACCAACCTAAACAACTTGGGCTTTTTTTGAGGGGGAACTTGGCGGAACTCAGTTCCACCACCTCTGGCTCAGACCCTTTGGTGCCTGCTCACCACAATCACTTGAAAACACAGAAGTCTAGTTTCTGTGTTTACAAGTGAAAGCTCTGCACTCCGTGTGTAACCCCCCTGAACCCTGCACTCTGTATGTAATGCAATCCTGATATGTAATGCCCCTTTAAGACCCTTCTACTGTTTGTGAAATATGACCACACCCACTATTTGATGTGATTTGGAGGGTGTGTGTGGGGGGAGGGGTTTTGGGGGGGTCATGGTTGAGTTCCAGTACCTATTGCTTGAGAAAAAAAAACCATCTCATTGCTCCCATTCACCTCTAAACTTCTTGAACGCTTCGTCTACAACCGTCTTAGCTCCTACCTCAATGAAAATAACCTTCTTGACCCCTTACAGTCTGGCGTTCGTTGCAGCACTCCACAGAAACTGCCCTACTAAAACTCACTAACGATTTACTAACTGCTAAAACCAACATCCAGTACTCCATACTCCTACTACTTGACCTCTCTGCAGCCTTTGATACTGTTGACCACCCGCTTCTTCTCAATAAACTACATTCCCTTGGCCTCCAAGATTCTGCTCTATCCTGGTTCTCTGCCTATCTATCACAGCGCTCCTTCAGTGTTACCTATAACTCGGTCTCCTCCTCCCCATTGCCCCTTTATGTGGGGGTCCTCCAAGGCTCTGTTCTTGGACCCCTTCTCTTCTCTATCTACACCTCCTCCCTCGGTCACTTGATAACCGCCCATGGCTTCCAATACAACTTATATGCTGATGACACCCAAGTCTATCTGTATACTCCTCACCTCACTCCTTCAGTCTCCTCTCGCATTACTAACTTACTAACTGACATATCAGCATGGATATCGCACCACTTCCTTAAACTAAATCTCTCTAAAACTGAGCTATTAATATTCCCCCCCCCCCACCCGTGCCCCCCTCCATGACTTTTCCACCAAAATAAACAATGCGACCATCAGTCCCTCCCCTCACGCCAGGGTACTAGGTGTAATCCTAGACTCTGACTTGTCATTTCAGCCTCAAATCCAATTGTTGTCAAAAGTTTGTAGAATTCACCTCCGTAACATCTCTAAAATTTGCTGCTTTTTAACAAATGAAACCACCAAGCTCCTCATTCACTCCCTTGTCATCTCTCGCCTCGACTATTGCAACTCCCTTCTCATTGGCTTACCTCTCCATAGGCTCCTCCCCTCTTCAGTCTATCATGAATGCTGCTGCCAGACTTATCCACCTTACCAACCGCTCAGTGTCTGCCAACCCTCTCCTCCAATCCCTACACTGGCCCCTAATCACCCAGCGAATTTTATTCAAAATACTTACCACAACATACAAAGCCATTCACAACTCTGCCCCGAGCTACATCACTAATCTTGTCTCCAAATATCACCCAAACCGTCCTCTCCACTCTTCTCAGGAACTCCTACTCTCAAGCTCCCTCGTCTCCTCCTCCCATGCTCGTCTCCAGCATTTCTCCAGAGCCTCTCCCATCCTCTGGAACTCGCTACCTCCACCTATCCGGCTATCCCCTACTCTTACTACCTTCAGGTGATCCAAAACTCATCTCTTCAGGAAAGCCTATCACGTCTCCAACTAATCTTTTACCACTTCCATCAACTCATTCCCCACAATTACAACCTTTTGTACCACCTGCCCCACCCTATTAGATTGTAAGCTCTTCTGAGCAGGGCTCTCTTAATCCTCTTGTATTTTATTGTATTATAACTGTATTGTCTCCCTTTTATATTGTAAAGCGCTGTTGGCGCTATATAAATCCTGTATAATAATAATAATTCCATTATTGTATCACCGGTGTGTGTTGTAATATACTAAATGACCACCAGAGATCAGCAGAACATAATGCTAAGATTAGACTCAGTATTCCATCATTTTATCATTTGTGTGGATTGTAATATACTGAATGACCACCAGAGGTCAGCAGAACATAATGCAAAGACTACACTCAACATTCTATTTGGTATGCCCTCTTGTAGTCTCCAGTAGGGGGCACATGTGACAGGGTGTCAACTCCGGAGCACAGTTAGGAGACAGCAACAGAGTGTTGTCACCCTGTAACAGGAAGCGCCCCAAGAAGGACTTTCATGGCAGGATTACCAGGGATTGTTTTAACAAAAGCCCCAAGGAAGCAGATTTACGCATTTTTAAATTTTTTTTTGCCTCACACAATAGAGGTTTCCTGGAAAATGCACGCAATTTTCTGCCCCCCCCCCCCCCCATTAGGTCTATGGGGCCAAAACCACATGAGTCTGTCCCAAAGTAGTTCATGTACTTTTTCGAGCTTCACGGAGGGGCGGCAAATGACACAACGCCCAGGTGTGACAAAGCTGCTGAGAATAATGGGATTCATTGTTTGGAGCATTGCTGAGCTTCAGGAAACCTGCAACAAAACACCCCGGAGTGAGCAGGCTGAGAATTGCGGGATTTAATCGCTCTGAGGGTTGTTGAGGTTCGGGAATTGCGCAACGAAAAAACACTCGGGTGTGAATGAGGCCCTGAGCTGCATTAAAACAGTTTACTGCCCCATTCATCCACAAGGGGGCGATATTTATCTATTTTCACGCTGCATGTCTCTGTAATATACCGAAACCTCTTCCCTCATACTATGCGCAGATATAGATGGACAAACTGGCAGAAAAGACGGAGAGAGGGGGGATTGTGCAGAGTCAGGCTTGGAATTTCAGTCATTCAAACAAATGATGCTTTGTGAATTTTCCTGGTACCCATATCTGAATTCTCTTGAACTATGAATATATATATATACACTCTTCTAGGAAAATCCAGTATTAAACATGCTGTGAAATGTTTAACCACATTTCATATAATTAGATTGCACATTTACAGGAGTGAAAAAGGGCCAGACTCAGAAGCAAGTCAAATCCTTTCAGGTGCTTTAGATTTGCATCTGAGTTCCTTCAAGCCATGTCTGCTGCTTTAAGCTGAATCTGAGTTGCTTTAAGCTGCTCATGAGTTGATTAAAGATGCATTTTAGTTGCTTCAAGCTGCTTCTGAGTTGCTTCAAGCTGCTTTTGAGTTGCTTCAAGCGGCATCTGAGTTGCTCCAAGCCATGTCAGTTGCTTCAATCTGCTTCTAAGTTGCTTCAAGCTGCTTCTGAGTAGCTTCAAGTTGCATCTGAGTTGATTCAATCTGCTTCCGAGTTGCTGCAAGCTGCTTCAGAGTAGCGTCATCATGCTTTTGGGTTGCACGTGAGTTGCTTTAAACTGCCTCCTAGTTGCTTAAAGCTGCTTTTGAGTTGCTTCAAGCCATGTCTGATGCTTCAAGCTGCCTTTGATTTGCTTCAAGCTGCTCACAAGTTGCTTCCGAGTTGCTTCAAACTGCCTCTGAGTTCCTTCAAGGTGCATCTGAGTTGCTTCAAGCCATGTCTGATGCTTCAAGCTGCATCTGAGTTGCTTTAAACTGCCTCCTAGTTGCTTCAAGCTGCTCATGAATTGCTTCAAGCTGCATCTCAGTTGCTTAAAGCTGCTTCTGAGTTGCCTCAAGCCATGTCAGTTGCTTCAATCTGCTTCTAAGTTGCTTCAAGCTGCCTCTGAGTTGCTTCAAGGTGCTTCTGAGTAGCTTCAAGCTGCATCTGAGTTGATTCAATCTGCTTCCAAGTTGCTGCAAGCTGCTTCAGAGTAGCTTCATCATGCTTTTGAGTTGCTTCAAGCTGCACGTGAGTTGCTTTGAACTGCTTCTTAGTTGCTGCTAGTTGCTTCTGAATTGCCTTATGCTGCATCTGAGTTGCTCCAAGCTGCATCTGAGTTGCTTTAAACTGCTTCTGAGTTGCTTCAAGGTGCATCTGAGTTGCTTCAATCTGCTTCTGAGTTGCTGCAAGCTGCTTCAGAGTAGCTTCATCATGCTTTTGAGTTGCTTCAAGCTGCACGTGAGTTGCTTTGAACTGTTTCTGAGTTGCTGCTAGTTGCTTCTGAATTGCTTTATGCTGCCTCTGAGTTGCTTCAAGCTGCCTCTGAGTTGCTGCTAGCTGCTTCTGAATTGCTTTATGCTACATCTGAGTTGCTTAAAGCTGCTTCTGAGTTACTTCAAGCCATGTCTGTTGTTTCAGGCTGCTTTTGAGATGCTTCAAGCAGCTTCTGAGTTGCTTCAAGCTGCATCTGAGTTGCTTCAAGCCATGTCAGTTGCTTCAAGCTGCTTCTAAGTTGCTTCAAGCTGCCTCTGAGTTGCTTCAAGGTGCTTCTGAGTAGCTTCAAGCTGCATCTGAGTTGATTCAATCTGCTTCCAAGTTGCTGCAAGCTGCTTCAGAGTAGCTTCATCATGCTTTTGAGTTGCTTCAAGCTGCACGTGAGTTGCTTTGAACTGCTTCTTAGTTGCTGCTAGTTGCTTCTGAATTGCCTTATGCTGCATCTGAGTTGCTCCAAGCTGCATCTGAGTTGCTTTAAACTGCTTCTGAGTTGCTTCAAGGTGCATCTGAGTTGCTTCAATCTGCTTCTGAGTTGCTGCAAGCTGCTTCAGAGTAGCTTCATCATGCTTTTGAGTTGCTTCAAGCTGCACGTGAGTTGCTTTGAACTGTTTCTGAGTTGCTGCTAGTTGCTTCTGAATTGCTTTATGCTGCCTCTGAGTTGCTTCAAGCTGCCTCTGAGTTGCTGCTAGCTGCTTCTGAATTGCTTTATGCTACATCTGAGTTGCTTAAAGCTGCTTCTGAGTTACTTCAAGCCATGTCTGTTGTTTCAGGCTGCTTTTGAGATGCTTCAAGCAGCTTCTGAGTTGCTTCAAGCTGCATCTGAGTTGCTTCAAGCCATGTCAGTTGCTTCAAGCTGCTTCTAAGTTGCTTCAAGCTGCCTCTGAGTTGCTTCAAGGTGCTTCTGAGTAGCTTCAAGCTGCATCTGAGTTGATTCAATCTGCTTCCAAGTTGCTGCAAGCTGCTTCAGAGTAGCTTCATCATGCTTTTGAGTTGCTTCAAGCTGCACATGAGTTGCTTTGAACTGCTTCTGAGTTGCTGCTAGTTGCTTCTGAATTGCTTTATGCTGCATCTGAGTTGCTCCAAGCTGCATCTGAGTTGCTTTAAACTGCTTCTGAGTTGCTTCAAGCCATGTCTGATGCTTCAAGCTGCCTTTGAGTTGCTTCAAGCTGCTCACAAGTTGCTTTATGCTGCCTCTGAGTTGCTGCTAACTGCTTCTAAATTGCTTTATGCTACATCTGAGTTGCTTAAAGCTGCTTCTGAGTTACTTCAAGTCATGTCTGTTGCTTCAAGCTGCTTTTGAGTTTCTATAAGCATCTTCTGAGTTGCTTCAAGCTGCTTCTGAGTTGCTTCAAGCTGCATCTGAGTTGCTTCAAACCATGTCAGTTGCTTCAAGCTGCTTCCGAGTTGCTGCAAGCTGCTTCAGAGTAGCTTCATCATGTTTTTGAGTTGCTTCAAGCTGCACGTGAGTTGCTTTGAACTGTTTCTGAGTTGCTGCTAGTTGCTTCTGAATTGCTTTATGCTGCATCTGAGTTGCTCCAAGCTGCATCTGAGTTGCTTCAAGCTGCTTCTGAATTGCTTTATACTGCCTCTGAGTTGCTTCAAGCTGCCTCTGAGTTGCTGCTAGCTGCTTCTGAATTGCTTTATGCTACATCTGAGTTGCTTAAAGCTGCTTCTGAGCTACTTCAAGCCATGTCTGTTGCTTCAGGCTGCTTTTGAGTTGCTTCAAGCAGCTTCTGAGTTGCTTCAAGCCATGTCAGTTGCTTCAAGCTGCTTCTACGTTGCTTCAAGCTGCATCTGAGTTGCTTCAATCTGCTTCTGAGTTGCTGCAAGCTGCTTCAGAGTAGCTTCATCAAGCTTTTGAGTTGCTTCAAGCTGCACGTGAGTTGCTTTGAACTGCTTCTCATGGGGCGTACACACGGTCGGACTTTTCAGCTACAAAAGTCCGACAGCCTGTCCGACAGACTTTCGACGGACTTTTGGCGGACTTTCGACGGACTTGCGGCGGACTTTCTAACGAACGGACTTGCCTACACACGATCACACAAAAGTCCGTCAAATTCTTACGTGATGACGTACACCGGACTAAAATAAGGAAGTTCATAGCCAGTAGCCAATAGCTGCCCTAGCGTGGGTTTTTGTCCGTCGGACTAGCATACAGACGAGCGGATTTTTCGACCGGACTCGAGTCCGTCAGAAAGATTTGAAGCATGTTTCAAATCTAAAGTCCGTCGGATTTGAGGCTGAAAAAGTCAGTTGAAAGTCCGGAGAAGCCCACACACGATCGGATTACCAGCCAGCTTTAGTCCGTCAGCGTCCGTTGGACTTTTGTAGCTGAAAAGTTCGACCGTGTGTACGCCCCATTAGTTGCTGCTAGTTGCTTCTGAATTGCTTTATGCTGCATCTGAGTTGCTTTAAACTGCTTCTGAGTTGCTTCAAGCCATGTCTGATGCTCCAAGCTGCATCTGAGTTGCTTCAAGCTGTCTGGGTTGTTTTTGATTCTTTTAAACTGACTTTGACTTGAATGGGGGAGGAAAGCAGCTGAGACAAAAAAAGTCACCTCCATGGGCATTCTGCGGCATTTTACCCCGGTCTGGTGAGAGTGAATTGGAACCGGGTTCAGAGATATGCAAGCAATGTGTGAGTTGTTTTTGGAATTATCCTGAAAGTGTCGACAGGAAGCGAGCCTCCTTTCTATAGAGCCCGTCTATCACTTCATTTCCTCGTTTGCTCTCTAAAGATTGATCTGCATTTGGATCGCTCCTCAGAGAGCATTAGCGAGGCGGAAAGGAGGCGTTGTATCGCCTACCCACTGCCTGCTTTAACCCCCTAAATACTGGACAACTGCGCCACAACCGCACATGGTTACGGGGCAGTTGCAGTTCAGTCCACCGCCCGCCGAGCGCAAGAACTCCTGCCTCGGTCACCCCGGCTGCTACCTCTGCAACCAATGGGGGAGGTAAAAATGAAGCCCAACCATGAGATTCTACCCACCCCCCTCCATTTTGGATAGAGTGATGAAGGGTTAGTGCCTCAGTCAGGTTTTTATTGTAACCTGTTGGGGGATACAACTCATTTTCCGTCCTGGGGACACAGACAAATGTGGGATGGGGTAAGGAAGCCTGGGGGGGGGGGGGACAGGAAACAAGGTGAATATCCAGCCCCCCTTTTTTTAAAGGGACTACAGTTTTTTTTTATAGTTGGGAGGATGGTCGTGCCGGTTAGGCAGTTGGCCTTTTTATTAGCAGGAAATAATAATTAGGAAACAACTGAGATCAAGTCCAGCTGGGTTTCACTGTCGGTCCCGTGAGTCCCCATTTAGCCGGAGGTGTCAGGTCGCTCGGGGGCACCCAGCGCACAAAAGCACCCGAAGCTCGCTCGTCTCCATCCTGACATTTGTTCCTTGAACTTTAAACACGAACAATCGCCCCCCGTGATAAGGAGACACTGGTGTTGTCCCCGGCATTATTGGGCCAGAGAAGGGCCCCATTATTCTGTGCGGAAACTGGACACCTCCCTCGCGTCCCCGCCACAGAATAGATGCTTAAGGCTGTAGACGGCCCCCCGGGTCCCCGGTGCGCCGCGTCTATCGCTGGAATCACGAGACCCTTTTGTTTTAGGTTATCTGAATGACAGCTTTTATGAGGTCGGCTTTCCTTTGTGGGGGCCCGGAGACAACGTTGGCGGCCCTATCGTGCCCTTTTGTTGTATATGATCGGCACAACAAGACGCCGAGGACGCCAATTTTGCAAGAAAAAAAAGTAACGCGTGTAAAATTTTCTTTGCATCGGTATCCTTAGCGATCCATTGTTTTGTTTTCTTTTACGGAGGGCCACATGAGATGATTGTGCCGGGTGAGAGAACCAGTTCGCCTTTTGGAGTCTCGGATGCCGTACCTTACCCACCAGCGATAGGGCGATATCGCACGCGTGGGAGGGGCTCCATAATAACAGGCAATCCTGACCCAGTTAAGTCATTCTCCTTAGCATGTCATCCCTACAGGTATATACATGGCAACAAGAAAAGTTCTACAGCAAAAATTGGGATTTCTGCAGGCAGCAGTGCCACCGAATGCGACCCATTTAGGCAAATGGCGTCGTGCAGCAACTGCATCCTGTATTTACAGGATAAAAACAGGCAGTGAGGATGGTACATATTGCCTCCTCACTGCCTGTCAAACATCTCTGAAAAGAAATCCACTGCAGGTCTCTTTTCAGAGGGGTGTCAAGCCCCGCTGTCCAAACTTGGAGCAATGGGGTGCCATTCATGTTAATGGATGTACATTGCCGTGCAGAACTAAGGAGCAAAAAAAATTCTCCATCATCCATAAATGGTAGAAGTTTGGAACCTACCAGGACTCTTCCTAGAGCGGACCACCCGGCCAAACTGAGCGATCGGGGGAGAAGGGCCTCGGTCAGGGAGGTGACCAATAATCCCAACCCACTGATCATCCTTGAGATGTTTCTATAACTTGATTGGAGTCCTCCTGTGGTAAATTCAGTTGATTGGACATGATTTGGGAAGGCACACACCTGTCTATATAAGGTCCCACAGTTAACAGTGCATGTCAGAGCACAAACCAAGCCACGAAGTCCAAGGAATTGTCCGTGGACCTCCGAGACAGGATTGTATGGAGGCACAGATCTGGGGAAGGGTACAGAAAATTCTCTGCAGCATTGAAGGTCCCAATAAGCACAGTGACCTCCATCATCTGTAAATGGAAGAAGTTTGAAACCACCAGGACTCTTCCAAGAGCGGGCCGCCTGGCTAAACTGAGCGATCGGGGGAGAAGACGCCACTCCTCAGTAAAAGGCACATGACAGCTCACCTGGAGTTTGCTGAAAGGAACCTAAATCGACTCTCAGACCATGAGAAACAAAATTCTATGGTTTGATGAAACCATACCTTGGAACGTCTGTAAATCAGTTGGTCTGAAAGTGGGGAAAGGGGTCAGGGTGTCAGAGCAGACGGTGGGCTTAATAGCGGTACACGCAACTGGAGAGCAAAGCCTGATGCCCTGAGAGGTGAAAATCCGGCAATTCCAGGCGTAAGCCAACAAGTTCCCAGGTAGGGTTGCTGTGCGACGACATACTGTATGTCCTTTGGCAAGTTGCTGGTGAAATCCATTAAGAATGAATGGTACCGAAATGCACCGATACCAAAGTGCACCGCTTTGTGTTGCAGCAAAGAACATGGTAACACCATATATATATATATATATACACTTTTTTTTATCATATATATATATATTTATAAAAAAATAAATATATATATATATATATATATACATATATATATATATATATATATATATATATATATATATATATATATACATATATATATATATATATTATATATATATATATATATATATATATACAGTGGCGGCTGGTGCTCAAAATATTGGGGGGGGGGGGGGGGCGCAAACAAAAAATTCTGAAAAATACTGAAAAACCCATCAATTGCTGCCACTGTGCACATCAAATGCAGCCACTATGCCCATCAAATGCAGCCACTGTGCCCATCAAATGCAGCCACTATGCCCATCAAATGCAGCCACTGTTCCCATCAAATGCCGCCACTGTGCCCGTCAAATGCAGCCACTGTGCCCATCAAATGCAGCCACTGTGCCCATGAAATTCAGCCACTATGCCCATCAAATGCAGCCACTGTGCACATCAAATGCAGCCACTGTTCCCATCAATTGCAGCCACTATGCCCATCAAATGCAGCCACTGTTCCCATCAAATGCCGCCACTGTGCCCGTCAAATGCAGCCACTGTGCCCATCAAATGCAGCCACTGTGCCCATCAAATGCAGCCACTGTGCCCATCAAATTCAGCCACTATGCCCATCAAATGCAGCCACTGTGCACATCAAATGCAGCCACTGTTCCCATCAATTGCAGCCACTGTGCCCATCAAATGCTGCCACTGTGCCGATCAAATTTAGCCACTATGCCCATCAAATGCAGCCACTGTGCCCGTCAAATGCCGCCACTGTGCCCCATCAATGCACTATGCCCCTCAAATGCAGCCACTTGTGCCCATCAAATGCAGCCACTGTGACCCCCCCCCCCGCTTGCTGACTGCCCGAGCCTTACCCCATCTTGGTGGGGGATCAGGCAGCGGGTGACGGCAGCGAGCTGTGGGATATTGGGATGAGCAGCGGGTCAGGTGACGGCTCCTGTGTCCTCCATTTGTCTCCTCTTCCTTCCTGCTAGGCGCCCCTTCGGAGAGCCTATGCCTTCAGCCAATCAGGTGATGGGTATTTGGCCCACGCCTCCGGATTGTCTGTTCAGTGTTAGAAAAGTGAATATTCATTTGCTTTTCTAACACACCTGGGTGGGCTCCGAGCGCAATGCTCTGTGTCCTGAGTCCACCTTTTTTGAAGCCTATTAGAGCCTATGGTTCTAATCAGGTACTTAAAAAAAACACCCCGCCGCTGGAATTCAAGCGACTGGCATCCAAAAAGGGTCCGGACACCTGAATAGGGGGTGACTACAGCGGCCATGGATAGATTCATGCTATGCATGAATCTATCTATTCTACACAGAGGGGGTGGCGTGACAGAGGGGGCGCTTAATGGACGCACCGCCACTGACAGCATGTCACTTTTCCACATTTTGTTATGTTACAGCCTTATTCCAAAATGGATTAAATTCATTATTTTCCTCAGAATTCTACAAACAATCCCCCATAATGACAACGTGAAAGAAGTTTGTTTAAAATATTTGCGAATTTATTAAAAATAAAAAATAAACTAAATCCCAGGTACATAAGTATTCTCAGCCTTTGTCATGACACTCAAAATTGAGCTCAGGTGCCTCCTGTTTCCACAGATCATCCTTGAGATGTTTCTACAACTTGATTGGAGTCCACCTGTGGTAAATTCAGTTGATTGGACATGATTTGGAAAGACGCACACCTGTCTATATAAAAGGTCCCACAGCTAACAGTGCATGTCAGAGCACAAACCAAGCCATGAAGTCCAAGGAATTGTCTGTAGACCTCCGAGACAGGATTGTATGGAGACACAGATCTGGGGAAGGGTACAGAAACATTTTCTGCAGCATTGAAGGTCCCAATGAGCACAGTGGCCTCCATTATCCATAAATGGAAGAAGTTTGGAACTCTTCCTAGAGTGGGCCGCCCGGCCAAACTAAAAGATCGAGGGAGAAGGGCCTCAGTCAGGGAAAGGGCCTCAGTCAGGGAGGTGATCAAGAACCCAATGGTCACTCTGACAGAGCTCCAGCATTTCTCTGTGGAGAGAGGAGAAACTTCCAGAAGAACAACCATCTCTGCAGCACTCCCCCAATCAGGCCTGTATGGTAGAGTGGCCAGACGGAAGCCACTCCTCAGTAAAAGGCACATGACAGCCCACCTGGAGTTTGCCAAAAGGCACCTGAAGGACTCTCAGACCATGAGAAACAAATTCTCTGGTCTGATGAAACAAAGATTGAACTTTTTGGCCTGAATGACAAGCGTCATGTCTGGAGGAAACCAGGTACCGCTCATCACCTGGCCAATACCATCCCTACAGTGAACCCTGGTGGTGGCAGCATCATGCTGTGGGGAACTGGGAGACTAGTCAGGATTGAGGGAAAGATGAATGCAGCAATGTACAGAGACATCCTTGATGAAAACCTGCTCCAGAGCGCTCTGGACCTCAGACTGGGTGAAGGTTCATCTTCCAACAGGACAAAGACCATAAAGCACACAACCAGCTTAATGGAGATGCTGATTTCATTTCCAGCAGGACTTGGCATCTGCCCACACTGCCAAAAGTACCAATACCTGGTTTAATGATCATGGTATCGCTGTGTTTGATTGGCCAGCAAACCCACCTGACCTAAACCCCGTAGACAATCTGTGGGGTATTGTCAAGAGGCAGATGAGAGACACCAGACCCAACAATGCAGACGAGCTGAAGGCCGCTATTAAAGCAACCTGGGCTTCCGTAACACCTCAGCAGTGCCACAGGCTGATCATCTCCATGCCACGCCACATTGATGCAGTAATTCATGCAAAAGGAGCCCCGACCAAGTATTGAGTGCATTCTATACTGTACATGGACATAATACTTTTAAGTAAGCCAACATTTCTGTATTAAAATCTTTTTTTTTATTGGTCTTGTGTACTATTCTAATTTTCTAAGATACTGGATTTTAGCTTTTCACTAGCTGTAAGCCATAATCATCAACATTAAAAGAAAGAAATGCTTGAAATATATCACTATGTGTGTAATGCATCTACAGTATCTCACAAAAGTGAGTACACCCTTTCCTTTTCATGTGACAACATTCAAGAAATGACACTTTGCTACAATGTAAAGTAGTGAGTGTACAGCTTGTATAACAGTTTAAATTTGATGTTCCCTCAAAATAACTCAACACACAGCCATTAATGTCTAAACCGCTGGCAACAAAAGTTAGTACACCCCTAAGTGAGAATGTCCAATTGGGCCCAGTTAGCCATTGACTCGTTAGTGTTACAAGGTCTCAGGTGTGAATGGGGAGCAGGTGTGGTAAATTTGGTGTTATCGCTGTCACTCTCTCATACTGGTCACTGGAAGTTCAACATGGCACCTCATGACAAAAAGCTCTCTGAGGTTCTGAAAAAAAGAATTGTTGCTCTACATAAAGGTGGCCTAGGCTATAAGAAGATTGCAAGACACTGAAACTGAACTGCAGCACGGTGGCCAAGACCATACAGCGGTTAACAGGACAGATTCCACTCAGAACAGGCCTCGCCATGGTCGACCAAAGAAGTTGAGTTCACGTGCTCAGCGTCATATCCAGAGGTTGTCTTTGGGAAATAGACGTATGAGTGCGCAGCATTGCTGCAGAGGTTGAAGGGGTGGGGGGTCAGCCTGTCAGTGCTCAGACCATACGCCGCACACTGCATCAAATTGGTCTGCATGGCTGTCATCCCAGAAGGAAGCCTCTTCTAAGATGATGCACAAGAAAGCCCCCAAACAGTTTGCTGAAGAAAAGCAGACTAAGGACATGGATTACTGGAACCATGTCCTGGGTCTGATGAGACCAAGATAAACTTATTTGGTTCAGATGGTGTCAAGCGTGTGTGGGGGCAACCAGGTGAGGAATACAAAGACAAGTGTGTCTTCCCTACAGTCAAGCATGGTGGTGGGAGTGTCATGTTCTGGGGCTGCATGAGTGCTGCCGGCACTGGGAGCTACAGATCATTGAGGGAACCATTGAATGCCAACATGTACTGTGACATACTGAAGCAGAGCATGATCCCCTCCCTTCGGAGACTGGGCCCGCAGGGAAGTATTCTAACATGATAACGACCCCAAACACCTCCAAGACGACCACTGCCTTGCTAAAGAAGCTGAGGGTAAAGGTGATGGACTGGCCAAGCATGTCTCCAGACCTAAACCCTATTGAGCATCTGTGGGACATCCTCAAACAGAAGGTGGAGGAGCGCAAGGTCTCTAACCACCAGCTCCGTGATGTCGTCATGAGGAGTGGAAGAGGACTCCAGTGCCAACTGTGAAGCTCTGGTGAACGCCATGCCCAAGAGGGTTAAGGCAGTAAATTATATATATTTTTGCCGCGCTATCAGGTATAGGCAATGGGCCTAATTAGAAAAGCTGCCTGCACCGAATCAGGTACACACCAACCCTGTGGCCAGAAATAATATAGCTATGTGGTGCCCGCGCTAATCCTGAGTGAATATCTGAATAACTCAGATAATAAAAGTACAAATGTGCAAAATAAGCACGTGGTGTAAGTAGAAGGTAGTAATCTCAGCTGTGAAAACACTCTCAATAAATAAGGTGACAGCTCTAAATAATAATAAACGTCTGTGCTAATAATAATAAATACTATATCTCATTAATGTGCATAAATAAATAATAATAGGGAAGTGTAAAAATATGTCAAGAGTGTGTCGCAAATTGGACAATCAGTGGATCAATCGCATCATATCCTTAAAGAAATACATCATAGTATTAAACAGTGACAATTAATAATAATAAAGTGCATAGTGTAATAGACGATGACTCATTGTACAACTCAGATATGCAATAAATAAAGTGACATAGGTGCAATGGTGTCCATAAAAGCAAAAAATAGTGTCCCAAATTAGGCAGGTGTTATAGCATACAAGCTATTCAAAGCTAACGTGATTAGATTATCCAAACCATGCACAATAAATTAATGTGAATAGTAATAATGTGAAGGGTATCCGCAAAACAAGTCCTTCTTATTAAACGTGATAGCAGCGTCCGGACATGCAGAAATAAAAGTGCAGTGCTTGAGGTAGATCACAAGGTGCACATCTTCGTTTCTAGACACCTATATGTGAAATGGCCCCTTACCTTAAGGTAATAGGGCGAGCGCTTTGACCCAAACTTATTTTGGGGAAGATCCTCCTAAATCTGTAAAGCGTTAAGCTTGTAATCCTAGTTCCATGGGGTAGGTACCTCGATGGTAATGGGGATCCCCTGATGAAGTCACGTGTGGTGTGACGTCACGCGTAGGGACGGGACAGGCTGTACATGCTGCAATAGGTCTACGAGCTCGCCGCTCATTGGAGATAGGATCGGCTGTTAATGTTTGTAATGTGAGTACCTGTTTTACTGAATAAATAGCTGCTTGGTTAAAACGATACTATACTATTGGGATCCTCTTTTTTTTTAAATCCCCATAACCATTCGAGGTACCTACCCCATGGAACTAGGATTACAAGCTTAACGCTTTACAGATTTAGGAGGATCTTCCCCAAAATAAGTTTGGGTCAAAGCGCTCGCCTATTACCTTAAGGTAAGGGGCCATTTCACATATAGGTGTCTAGAACGAAGATGTGCACCTTGTGATCTACCTCAAGCACTGCACTTTTATTTCTGCATGTCCGGACGCTGCTATCACGTTTAATAAGAAGGACTTGTTTTGCGGATACCCTTCACATTATTACTATCACATTAATTTATTGTGCATGGTTTGGATAATCTAATCACGTTAGCTTTGAATAGCTTGTATGCTATAACACCTGCCTAATTTTGGGACACTATTTTTGCTCCATTGCACCTATGTCACTTTATTTATTGCATATCTGAGTTGTACTATGAGTCATCGTCTATTACACTATGCACTTTATTATTATTAATTGTCACTGTTTAATACTATGATGTATTTCTTTAAGGATATGATGCGATTGATCCACTGATTGTCCAATTTGCGACACACTCTTGACATATTTTTTACACTTCCCTATTATTATTTATTTATGCACATTAATGAGATATAGGTATTTATTATTATTAGCACAGACGTTTATTATTATTTAGAGCTGTCACCTTATTTATTGAGAGTGTTTTCACAGCTGAGATTACTACCTTCTACTTACACCACAGGGTTAAGGCAGTGCTATAAAATAATGGTGGCCACACAAAATATTGACACTTTTGGCCCAATTTGGACATTTTCACTTAGGGGTGTCCTCGCTTTTGTTGCCAGCGGTTTAGACATTAATGGCTGTGTGTTGAGTTATTTTGAGGGGACAGCAAATTTACACTGTTATACAAGCTGTACACTCACTACTTTACATTGTAGCAAAGTGTCATTTCTTCAGTGTTGTCACATGAAAAGATAGAAGAAAATATTTACAAAAATGTGAGGGGTGTACTCACTTTTGTGCGATGCTGTATATAAAATATATAAGTTTCACTTTTTGAATTGAATTACTGGAATAAATTTACTTTTTGATGATATTCTAATTTTATAAGTATGTGTGTATTAAAAAAAAAACAATTAAATAACAAATATATATATAGAAAATAAATATTTATTCCATCATTTTGAATAAATGAGAAAGTTTGAAACAATAATAAAATAAAATTGTCGCTTCTCTTTCCAGCCTTCACCAGGGATCTCAGTAATCCGATAATGCCGGAGGTAAACACTGCCTTGCATCTCATTGGCAACAGTTTACATAACACGCACTCAAGCATAATCCTCCCCTTATCACAAACTTCCCATGGGGTTGACTAAACCCATTTAGTGTGTAATTAAAGATACACCTGTTAACGAGATAACGCATTTAAGTTCCAGGGCCTAGTAAAGATGGCCGACCATGTGCCCTGCAGCTCTCATGGGCGCCCCACACTGGCAGAAGCCGAGTCCTGTAATTGATTCTCTGGGGGGATTAGTGGAAATGAACCCCCAGGCCAGATCCCCCACCGTCAGAGGGGCTTAATGACTCCTATTTAAATCCAATGCAAATCAGCTTAATTTGTGAGACACTGCTCTCCTAATTGAGGAAACCCTGCTAGTAATTATCTCATTAACTGATAAAGATCCCCCAGGGAAGGTCAGCAGGGGAAACTCTATTCCTCATGAGAAAACCAACAAATGCTTTACATGCTTTAGGTTCCTTAACTGGACTTAAAGGGTCACTCCACCTAGAACTGATAGATCAGGGTGCCGGGGGTGCTGGAGGGATAAACCGTCTGACAATTTCTCCCCCCCCCCCCAATGTCTGTCTCTCTCTCTCCCCCTCCCAAATGTCTCTCCCCCCTCCCTAACCCTTCCAAATGCTTTTTCCCTCTCTCCTCCCTCCCTCCCCAAATGTCTCTTCCTCTCTCTCTCCCCCCAATATCTTTCTCCCTTTCCCCCTCCACATGTCTCTCTTCCCCCAAAATGTCTCTCTTCCTCTCTCCCCCCCATGTCTCTCGCTCTCTCCCCCCTTCTCCCCAAATGTCTCTCTCCCTCCCCCCCCCAAAATGTCCCTCTCCTCCCAAAATGTCTCTCTCTCTTTCCCCTCCACATGTCTCTCTCCCTTTCTCTCCCACCCCTCCAATGTCTCTCCCCAAATGTCTCTATCCTCTATCCTTCTCTCTCCCCACCCAAAATGTTTACCCTTTCCCTCTCCACATGTCTCTCTGCCTGCCCCCCCCCCCACCCCCTGCAAATGTCTCCCCCCCATGTCCCTCTTCCTTTCCCGCTCCACATGTCTCTCTCCCTTTGTTTCCCCCCAAATGTCTCTCTCCCCCCCCCCCCCACAAATGTATCTCCTTCCCTCTTCTCCCTCAAATGTCTCCCCCCCACCCCACAAATATATCTCTCTCCCTCTTCTTCCCAAAATGTCTCTCTCCTTCGTCCCCCCTTGCCCCACCCCCTTACGCTCTCCCTTTTTTCCCCCTCTCTCCCCCCCATGCTTCATTCCCTCTCTTCCCCCTCTCCCCAAATGTATCTCTCCCTCTGTTTGCCCACAAATGTCTCTCTCCCCCCCCCCCCCCACAAATGTATCTCCTTCCCTCTTCTCCCCCAAATGTCTCTCTCCCTCTCCCCCCCTCCCCACAAATATATCTCTCTCCCTCTTCTCCCCAACTGTCTCTCTCCTTTGTCCCCCCCCCCCCCCTTGCCCCAACCCCTTACTCTCTCCCTTTTTTCCCCTCCCCCCCCATGCTTCATTCCCTCTCTTCCCAAATGTCTCTCTCCCTCTCTTCCCCCCCCCCAAATGTCTGTCTCTCTCCCCCCCATTTGTCTCTCTTCCTCCTCCCGCCACGCCTCCAATGTCTCTTCCCAAATGTCTCAATTCTTCTCTCTTCCCCCCCAAAATGTCTCTCTCCCTTTCCCGCTCCACATGTCTTTCTTCCTCTCCCCTCTCCATGTCTCTCTGCCTGTCCTCCCCCCTCCCGCAAATGTCCCTCTTCCTTTCCCCCTCCACATGTCTCACTCCCCCTCTCTCTCCACTCCCCTCCCCAAATGTTTCTCTCCCTCTCCCCCCCCCCATAAATGTATCTTCCTCCCTCTTCTCCCCCAAATTTCTCTCTCCCTCTCTCTCTCTACACCCCCCTCCCCAAATGTCTCTCTCCTTTGTCCCCTCCCCCCGCCCCACCACCTTACTCGCTCCCTATTTTTTCCCCTCTCCCTCCCCCCATGCTTCATTCCCTCTCTTTCCCCTCTCCCTATGTCTCTCTCCCTCTTCTCTCCCTCCCCTCTCCCATGTTTCTACCTCCCTTTCATGTGTCTCTCCCTCCCACGCCTCCCCTCCCCCTCATGTCAATCTCCCCCCCATTGCTCTCTCCTTCTCTTCCCCTCTTTCCCCAAATCCCTCCCCTTTGCCTCTCCCCCTGATTAGTTTACCCAAACCACTTTGCCTCCTTTCCATCAGTTTACAAAGTCACCACGCCCACTGGAAGCCTAATGTCCGCTTCCATCTGTGGATAGAGTGTTCCAATGCCAATTTCTCTGGAGTCCGAGTCTTCACCCAAAGTGGAGCATCCTATAATATAATATATCCAAACACTCCGAGGATGGACAGCTCACATCACAGCCTTTCATACAGGGGCAGAGTGCCTTCTCCTCCGGAAGTAAGTCTCTGTTTATTGACATTGCTAATAATACTTCATCAGGGCCTTGATGAAGGGGGCATGGCTCCGGGAACGTGTCGATCATTTTACACTTTGCTGGCTGGACTTCAGGAGATGCGTGTCTAAACATGTCTAGTTCCGCCTGATTGTGGAATTTTATAACCATGACTTCTTTTGTAGGCATTTTCATTAAATAAAGACTTACTTCTGGTGACAAGGCGCTCTGTGTGCCCATCATAGTTTTTAGAATTAAAGTGTTTTTAAACCCAACAACAAAAATGTAATACATTGTAGCTTACACATCTTTGGTTGAGGTGGCTGCTTTCATTTTCTTTTTTCAGGCTAAGGACATTTTCTACAAGTAACTTCCTGAGCACTGAGCGGAAATCTCTAGCAATGTTGTCAGCTTTGCCAGCTATCTTCTATGAACTGCACAACCCCTCCTCTCTATGAGGAGAAGGGGAGGTATGTGTAGTCCAAATCAGAACAGCAGCTAAGGTAGGCACTGCCCCCAGCTACATCACTAACCTAAACTCAAAATACCAACCTAATCATTCTCTTCGTTCCTCCCAAGACCTCCTGCTCTCTAGCTCCCTTGTATCAGAAACCATGAAATCAGGCCGAGACAGAAGTACGCTTAAATCACACTTGTTTAATAATAAAAGTAAAAAGAACAAAACGTAGTCAAAACATAGCCAGAGTTCAGTAACCCGAAAGGATAGTCAGCCAGGCTAGAAGTCAGGGATCAAGGTAATGGAACAGAAAGCAGGATCTGGAGATGTGGTGAAGACGACTTGCTGAAGTTCAAACCGTGCATCAGAATGGGGAAGAAAGGGCATTTTAGTGACTTTGAACTTGGCTTGGTTGTTGGTGCCAGACGGGCTGGTCTGAGTATTTAAAAAACTGCTGATCTACTGGGATTTTCACGCACAACCATCTCTCGGGTTTATAGAGAATGGTCCGAAAAAGAGAAAATATCCAGTGAGCGGTAGTTGTGTGGAGGAAAATGCCTTGTTGATCTCAGAGGTCAGAGGAGAATGGGCAGACTGGCTCCAGATGATAAAAAGGCAACAGTAACTCAAATAGCCACTTGTTACAATCAAGGTATGCAGAATACCATCTCTGAACGCACAACTCTTCGGACCTTGAAGCAGATGGGCTACAGCAGCAGAAGACCACACCGGGTGCCACTCCTGTCAGCTAAGAACAGGAAACTAAGGCTACAATTTGCACAGGATCACCAAAATTGGACAAAAGAAGATTGGAAAAATGTTGCCTGCTCTGTGGAGTCTCAATTTCAGCTGCGACATTCAGGTGGGAGGGTCAGAATTTGGTGTAAACAACATGAAAGCATGGATCCATCCTACCTTGTATCAATGGTTCAGGCTGGTGGCGTAATGGTGTGGGGGATATTTTCTTGGCACACTTTGGGGCTCCTTAGTACCAATTGAGCATCGTTTAAACTCCACGGTCTACCTGAGTATTGTTGCTGACCATGTCCATCAATTTATGACTACAGTGTCCCCATCTTCTGATGGCTCCTTCCAGCAGGATAATGCACCATGTCACAAAGCTCCAATCATCTCACCACTGGACAATGAGGTCACTGTACTCCAATGGTCTCCACACTCACCAGATCTCACCACACTCACCAGATCTCCATCCAATAGAGCACCTTTGGGATGTGGTGGAGAGATTCCCATCATGGATGTGCAGCCAACAAATCTGCAACAACTGTGTGATGCTATCATGTCACTATGGACCAAAATCTCTGAGGAACGTTTCCAACACCTTGTTGAATCTAAGCCACGAAGAATGAAGGCAGTTCTGAAGGCAAAAGGGGGTCCAACCCGGTACCAGCAAGGTGTACCTAATAAAGTGTCCAGTGAGTGTATATTATAACCTCCATAGATACAGTACAGTGAGTGAGCGTTGTCACCCTAGCACAGGAAGTGTGTTACTGACAGGATCACCAGGTGAAAATTAAGAAGAAAAAAAAGTCTGCGGGTTCATTCATACTATGTGCATTGTGGAAACCCGTGTGTTAACGTGCATTTCCACAATGCATATGCATTGCAGCATGTTGCCAAAAAGGGGTCAAATGCATTATTTCATCCGACATAGTGTAATGGTAGCCCATTGATAATATATGGCCTTTCTTACCACAACAAGCATACTGTAACGTACCACAACGGATCACCTAAATGTGAATGGGCCTTGAAAAAAAGAAAAAAAAATGCAGGCTCCTCATCTAAGGACTGCTACGCTGAAATATATTATATTTTCAGGGTGGGTTAGAGACCTTTAAGCATATTATTCCGGAGGGTGCACAGCTCAGAACACAGAAGCCCCTCGAAGTCCACCTGTCCCGCACGTAAATCACAGAACCCCATCGCCACATGGTAAAGCATTTGGCTTTATTGGAGCGGCAATATAAAGTTATTGTTGGGGCAACTCTGGAGAATTTCACAGTTCCTTTTTCGAAGGGCTTCTGGGAACAGCTGTGTCATAAAGAATTGTTTGTGCAATCCGTGCCTCCTGTCAAACGCCCTCTGGGGTCAGACAGAGGGGACGTGAGTCACAGCGACAGGCACACATCCCCACAGCCCCATCAGGGTTTTGATGATCTTATCAAAGCGTGTTAACGTTTTAATAACCTTGATCCTATGCGTAGGGTGATATATGGACATGGGGGGGGGGGGGGGGGTGGCCATGTATCGCCATTACATATGAAAGTTCTACTTCTTGCTTAGTAGAGATGAGGAACTTCTGAAAAGTCGTGATCAGTAAGGAACTTCTGATAAGTCGTGATCAATGAGGAACTTCTGAAAAGTCATGATCAGTGAGGAATGTCTGAAAAGTCGCGATCAATGGGGAACTTCTGAAAAGTTGTGATCAATGAGGAACTTCTGAAAAGTCATGATCAGTGAGGAATGTCTGAAAAGTCGCGATCAATGGGGAACTTCTGAAAAGTTGTGATCAATAAGGAACTTCTGAAAAGTCATGATCAGTGAGGAATGTCTGAAAAGTCGCGATCAATGGGGAACGTCTGAAAAGTTGTGATCAATTAGGAACTTCTGAAAAGTCGTGATCAATGAGGAACTTCTGAAAAGTCATGATCAGTGAGGAATGTCTGAAAAGTCGCGATCAATGAGGAACTTCTGAAAAGTTGTGATCGATGAGGAAATTCTGAAAAGTCATGATCAGTGAGGAATGTCTGAAAAGTCGCGATCAATGAGCAACTTCTGAAAAATTGTGATCAATGAGGAACTTCTGAAAAGTTGTGATCGATGAGGAACTTCTGAAAAGTCATGATCAATGAGAAACTTCTGAAAAGTCGTGATCAGTCAGGAACTTCTGAAAAGTCGTGATCAGTGAGGAACTGAAAAGTCGAGATCAATCATGGTTCAGGTGAACCTTTTTAAAAATTTAGATAACCCTGAAATTTGGACTTTCTGCTTTGAAAGTCAATAGGAATTCAAACTTGTGATCAATGAGGAACTTCCGAAAAGTCATGATCAATGAGGAACTTCTGAAAAGTTGTGAGGGCCCTAAGATAGAAGGGTGGGACCTAGTGGGACTGGCAGTCCAGCTAAGGGTGCCCAGGCAATAGCAGGAGCAGGAAACAGAATGGTTTGAAAAACCTCCTAGAAGCCTGATGAGATGTTGCGTCAAAATACAGCCCGAGTCCTTTCCTTTAAAAACTCAACCAGGGGTTAAAGTGGTTGTTAAGCCAGCATAATAAAGACATGCCATCCCCTCTGTAACATAATGTTATGTGTCCCTGTGCCTGTGTTATATAAAAAAGCTGCCGATCTGTACCTACTGTATATCAGAGCGTCTCCCGGCGCTCCCATTACTCCTAGGCTCTCTCCTCTGCCTGGCTGACAGCTATAGTGGGCAGGGCCGGGCACTCCCGTTGACATCAGCTGGGGAGGAGGGGAGGAGAGGAGCAGAGAGCCGAGGAGTTACGTGAGTTCCGGTAGATGCTCTGATATAGGTACAGATCAGTAGCTTTTTTATATAACAGAGGCGCAGGGACACATAACATTATGTTACAGAGGGGGTGGCATGTTTTCATGGTAGTAATGATAGCAGCAGAAGGGGAGGGGGCAGGCACTGACACAGGAGCAGACAGGCGGGGGGGGGGGGGCGGGGAGGAGGAAAGAGAAGGACAGAGCAGGGTTGCGGATGACGGAGCCACATAAACTGACCACAGTGTCAGGGCTCAGCAGCCATGATAAACCGTGGTCAGTTTACAGGGGGCAGGTATAACCAGGCAGGATCAGTCAGGTTTTTTAGGTGATACAGGGGGCCAAATTACACAGCACAAGCACTGTGCTGTATAATATGCTTAAAGGTAACAGGATCTTTTTTTTTTTTTTTTTTTAACAAACGCTAGGGCAGGACCTAGAGGGACTGGCAATAGCAGGATCAGGGACAGCCTGTAGAGCAGCCTTTGGCCCCTTTCTCCTTGAAGCCTTTGGGGATTTGAACTACCAAAAAACAGCACTGAAATTCTGATTTATCTCGGGATACCCAAATTCATGAAATGCAAATGTCGTCCGAATTATGAGATCAACTCATCTGCTTAGTAAATGCATAGCTATGGCTGGGGTTCCACTTTAAAGCAAACCTGTCGGCTTTTTTAAACTTTGAGAAGTAAGGTGTCATGCACATGTAAATCTCCTGGTGCTTTCCCACACTAGAGGAATCGCAGGTTCCACCTACAGCCACCCATACAAGTGAATTCGTAGTTGTATTTGTGTAAATGGCTTCTGCGTTTGTGTTTACCTGTACTTCTGCAGAAGCCATCGGCATTTGCGCAAGTATGGTCACATACAACAATCCCCTTATATCGGTGGCTGAATGTGGCAGCTGAGGTTCCCTGGGTGCAGGAAAGTGCCAGAAATGTTACCCTTGAGAACCTTTCAGCATATAAACGTTACTGTACATGAAGCCTAATGCCCTGTACACACGATCGGACTTTCCGACAACAAAATCATGGAATTTTGTTCGAAGGTTGTTGGCTCCAACTTGTCTTGCACACACACAGTCACACAAATGTTGGCCAACAATTATGAACGTAGTGACATACAAGGCGTATGTGATATCTCCATTACGAACGCTAGTTTTACAAGACCGAGCGCTTCCGTCTCCTACTTGATTCCGAGCATGCGTGGAGTTTTGTGCAACGGACTTGTGTACACACGATAGGAAAGACCGACAACAAAAATTTGTTGGCGGAAAATTTGAGAACCTGCTAGCCAACATTTGTTGGCGGAAAGTCCAACAACAAATGTTTGATGGAGCGTACACACGGTCTGACTTTCCGCCAACAAGCTCACATCCAACATTTCATTAAAGTTTGTTAGCCAGAAAAAAAAGTTTTGGTTGGAGTTCTATATTCAAAAGGGATGGTTATCAACATACCCAATGGGCAAGTGACCACCAATTCTGGGACATTCTTCTTCCCACTAACGACCAATGTTGAAACATTCTTCTTCCCACTGACAACCAATGCTGGGACATTCTTCTCCCACTAACAACCAGTGCTGGGACAGTCTTCCTCCCACTGACCACCAATTCTGGGATATTCTTCCCTCTAATAACCACCAATGCCACAACATTATTCTTTCCATTGACCGCCAGCGCCAGAACATTCTTTCTCCCACTGATGACCAATGCTGGGACATTCTTCCTCCCACTGACCACCAATACCAGGACATTCTTCCTCCCTCTGACCACCAATGCTGGGACATTCTTCCTCCCCACGACCACCAATGCTGGGACCTTGCTCTTCCCACACATGAACAATGCTGGGACATTCTTCTTTCAACTGGCCAACTAGTCCAGAACGTTCTTCCCCCTACTGACCACAAATTCCACAACATTATTTCTCCAAGTGACCACCAATGCCAGAACATTTTTCTACCTACTTACTACCAATGCTCAGACAATCTTTCTCCTGCTGATGACCAATGCTGGGACATTATTCCTCCCACTGACCGACCAGTCCAGAATGTTCATGCTCCTACCACCAATGCCACATTATTCCTCCCACTGACAACCAACACAAGAACATTCTTCCTCCTAGCAACCACAAATGCTGGGACATCCTCTCTACTGCTGATGACCAATGCGGGGGCAATATTCCTTCCAATGACCAACCAGTTCAGAACATGTATCCCCCTACCGACCATCAATGCCAGGAAAATTTCCCTCCCATTGACCACAATGTCAAGGCATTATTCCTTGCACTGACCACTGATGCGAGGGCATTCTGCCCCAACTGACAACTCATGCCAGGATATTCTTCCTTCAACTGACCACTGACAAAGGCACATTTTTCCTCCCATAGACATTGATGCCGGGACTTTTTCACCCACTGACACCAATGGCAGAGCTTCTTTTCCTCCCACTGACACCAATTCCAAGGCTTCTTTTCCTCCCACTGATCACAGTGACACCGCATTTGTCGTCCCGCTGCATGGATGATGGAAAATTCTAAGTGTAACATGAGGGCTGCCACTGTTGACCACTATGTGAAAATGCTATTTGTTTGGCTGTTATACTAATCCTCTGGCTTCAATGATTTTCAAATCACTTACCTAGTACAAGAATACAACGTCAGAGTAATATAAGAAGTTCTTCTCCAGGATCATAATCTGGATTTGGAGGTTCATCATGACAGCCAAGCAACTGGCATTTGCAGAATTTGTTGTCATCAATAGTTAGACTCCACATTTCTACCAGGAAAAGTTTAGTGAAAGAATTTTCAAAAATATACAGTGTACATTTTTTTTCAATTCTAGCGTGTCAATTGTATACGTGCATCTGGCAGCGGGCAGTGATGGCTCATTAGCAGATACGCGGCGGCATTTGAGTGAGCCGGTCTCTGCCAGAGCGCTGTAACTGCCATTTGCCTGCCACTAAGCATTAGCAGAATGTGACTCAGCCATTGATCAAAGCTCACCCGCTCTTTTGTGGGTCTAACGTTGATCCTGGATAATCTGCTTAGAGCCCTCGTTCACTTTGTGACCCGAAAAGCCTGTTAGCTTCTTCCCATCTCCCAGACTGAGAAGCGATCAATATCGTGCAAAGCTAACCACAGACATAAGACGATGCTCGCCCCCCCCCCCCCTTGTGAAAGGTCCATGAGCCGTAAGGACCTTACCTTCCAAACAGGTCAAGTGTATCCAAAACTGATTTTTTTTTTTTCATTTTGACTAGAGTAGGGAATGTTTAAAACCCCTGCCAGGTTTTTATTGCTGTCTATGTCTCCATTGGTGAGATCCAGCCTCTGAATTTCACCAGGTGACCACTATCACTGGGGAATTTAAATTGTTACTGTTGTCACTAGAATAGGAATAAAGGGAAAATACTCCAGTGGGGACACCTGTTTCAATAGCGACTGTCTAATGGAAGATTTCCCTTACTTGCTGTTGTGACTCGCTGGGGCATAGATACGGAATGGTAATATAGGGAAATTAGGTGGTACAAATCTTCTCTTAGAGCATCCATGATATAGCAGCTGGGGACTAGAGCTGACATTCCTCCACAGGTGAGGGAGGCCGTAGAATAAGCGTTGGCGACTGATTGATTGCAATCTACCCATCAATTGCAGCCTTGTGTTGGGTAGCTCATAACTCTGCCATGCCAACAACTCCTGACCCTGCCCACACAGTTGGTCCTCCACCATCCGCTGTAAGTACCTTTGCCCACACACCCACGTCTATGTCCTTTTAGGGAGATTTCCCTCCACTTCCAATCTTGAGACACCAGGGTTGGGGGAGAACAGAATGCCCTAAACCATGCAGCAAACTATAGGGTGAGTGTTCAAGAGCACTCAGTACAAAAGTCCATGCCACTTAAGGAGTTTAAGTCCAATCTTATCTTTGTTGATCAAAAGAAGCCACCACGTTTTGGGGGAAATGCCTCCTCCTACATCATGCATTAAGCAAGCTAGTCTCATCCACCCCGATGAGGTGATGACCTCTCTAACCCCCCCCCCCCCAACATGGGTCTGGAGAAACGTGGGAGAAGGCCAGGTCAGAATGGGTGATCTTGCAGATCCAGCAGTAGGTGGCACAGAAATTCAGCATTGTTGACCTATTTCAGCTCACCCTCCACTTGAGAGAGCGGCCCAGTGTGCAGCCTGGATACACCTTCACAATAGCTGTGCCCCAGTTTTCTGTCTGTGGTTCCCATACTTCTAAGTGCCAGACAGGGGCAGAGCCACAGTGAAGGTAAACTACTCCTCCAGGCTATATACTGGACCACTCTGTCAAGTGGGTGGTAAGACGATATAGGTCAACAATGCTGAATTTCTGCACCACTTTCTACTGTATCTCCAAGATCACTCATTTCGACCTGGCCCCCCTATACGTTTCATTACCTCATGGAGGTCATTACCTCATGAAGGTAGATGAGATTACCTTGCTTGATGCATGGTATGGGGAGAAGCATTTCCCCCAAAACACGGTAGGATAAAGATTTGGATTTAAACTATTTAAGTGTCATGCTCATGAACTTTTGTATTGGGCGCTTCTCAAAACTCACCCTATAAATTGATGCATTTGGGGCATTCTGAACCCCCTCCAGGAAAAAAATATCTATGGTGTCTCGAGATAGGAAGTGAATGGAACATAGACGTGTGGACAAAGGGACTTACAGTGGAAGGTGGAGGACCCAACTGTGTGCGGTAGGCAGGGTCAGGAGATGTCGGCACTGCAGGATTTTCAACTACCCAACATATGACTGCAATGGATGGGTAGATTGCAACCAACCGGTTGCCAACCCTCATCCTATGGCCTCCCTCAGCTGTGGTGCAGTGTCAGCTCTAGTGCCCAGCTGTTGTGCCATGGACGCTCTAAAGAAAGGTTTGGGCCACCTAATTTCCCCCTCCATCCATAGGTGTCATGAACTTTTGTACTGGGCATTCCCCAACCCTATAGATTGATCCATGGCCTGGGGCATTCTGAACCCCCCAGGAAAAAAATATCAATGCTCCTGGTGTTTTGAGCTAGGAACTGAATGGGACATAGACGCGTGTGGACAAAAGGACTGTGCAGTGGGCAGGGTCAGGATTTGTTGGCACGGTAGGGTTATAAGCAATTCAACACATGGCTGCAATCGATGGGTAGATTGGAATCAGTCAGTTGCCAACCTTTTTCCTATTGCCTCCCTCAGTTGTGGAGGAGTGTCAGCTCCTGACCCCCCACCAGGAAAAAAATGTCTATGCCCCTGGTGTCTTGAGCTAGGAAGTGAAGGGAAATCTCCCTAATGGGACATACAGTAGACGTGTGTGTGGGCAAAGCGGATTGAAGTGGTGCGTGGAGGACCTAAATGTGTGCAGTGGGCATGGTCATGAGATGTTGGCATGACAGGGTTTTGAGCTACCCAACACATGGCTGAGTTTGACGGGTAGATTGCAATCAACCAGTTGCCAACCCTCATTCTATGGCCTCCCTCGGCTGCGGAGGAGTGTCAGCTCTAATGCCCAGCTGCCATGGCGTGGACGCTCTATGGGAAGGTTTGGACCACCTAATTTCCCCCTACATCCTTTAGCATCATGAACTTTTGTACTGGTCACTCCTCAACACTCACCGTATAGCTTGATGCATGGTTTGGGGTATTCTGAACCCCCCAGGAAAAAAAGTATGTCCTGTATGCCCTTGGTGTCTCGAAATAAGAAGTGAAGGGAAAGCTCCCTAATGGGACATAGACAGCATAAGAAAAAATTGCCAAAATTATTTGGCGTTCTATATTTTATCCAAAACTAAGAAGAAAAGTTTTTGCTTTAGATATACCTTAACCAATTTATATTGTTCAAAACTCTTTAGCAAACTTTGGTTTTCTAAATACCAAGCTATCATTCTGAGCACAGCAATTTTTGGTGGGACAATAGGTGTTTTGGGAACCACATAGAGAGTCGTTAGTACAGGGCTGGTATTGTGCGTTCGGGGTAAGTGAGTGATGAATTTTTAATGACGCACCATCAATCAGAGCTTTAGATGTCCTGATCCTCTCTATAGGGGTTACTAGACCTGTATGAGTGATGGTGGTGGAATTTTTCTCTACACTCAGGATACATCCTTTCCTTTTACCCTTTATCCTCCCAAATCCTCTTTCTCCCCCTCTGTGAATGGACTTTTGCTATGTAAAACAGTCTCTTCAGCATAACTATGGCCCCAGCTATTGGAATGGAGATAACAGATTGAATTAGCTGTCTTTATGGCATTGAGGGAGGCAGCAGGGGGGATATTAAGGTGGAGATAGTTAAGGGGGAGCCAGACCTTGCCTGCTTTTACCTTATAAAAAGTCAGCTGCATTGGACCACCTTAAATCATATCGCCATACCCTATTGCTCATATAAGCTTTCCCATGTTAATGTGATTTCAAAAGTTAATTTCAAAATGTTGTGGTGCAATATATTTTATTACATTTTCGAGAAAGAGTAACAAAAGTTAAATAAATAAGCAGCATAGTCTGTTAAACCATTATAATACAAGTAAAATACAAAAGGAATGATAAGTTAAGGCATTGAAGGTAATAATAATAATTTCACAATTTTGAAGGACTCATTCACACCAACCCCATTGGGCTGTGTTGGGCAGCATTGTCCAACGCAATACCAACACTCAGACAAGCCAATTCGCCTTATGTCCTGTTGCTTCGGTTCACGCTATTGTGTGGTAAAAAAAAAAAAAGGTCCTGTTGCATTTTCCGACATGCTATAATGCATCACAATCAGGGCTGGTGCTACCACTAGGCAAACTACCACCTGCTGCCTAGGGCGCCCAGCCATTGATGTTCCTTCTCTCTTCTCTCTGCAGCAAGCAACTAAGTCTCAGCATCATTTGGAAGCTTCTGCTCCGTTCGCACATAGTGTCAGAGGCGTCACGGTGGTGGAGGACTGCGTCTGTGTCCCGACTCCCGAATGAGACAGAATACAGGAGGCTTCCGCAAGCGCTCCTTAAAAGAGAGAGTCTTTCTCTGAGTCTGGAGTCAATGAGGATGGCAAACATGATCAACTTCTCCAGCTCAGTGTGTATATCTCAGGCTGCTATCTCATCCTTGATGGTATCCGAGAGACCATGAGAAAAAGCAGCCACGAGGGCCTCATTGTTCCAAGCAACCTCTGCTGCCAGAGTACGGAATTCAATGGCATAATCGGCAACAGTTCTCATACTCTATTTGATGGACATGAGGCATTTGGCAGCAGAAGCGTAGCGTGCGGGAACATCAAATACCCTTTTAAAGGAAGCCACAAACTCAGGTTAACTCAAGACAACAGGTTTTTGCATCTCCCATATAGGGTTTGCCCAGGCCAAGGCTCTCTCAGAAAGCAAAGATCTCACGAAACCTACTTTGCTTCTGTCCGTGGGAAACGCCTGGGGCAGCATCTCAAAGTATATCTCAACCTGGTTGAGAAATCCTCTGCATTGGACTGGATCGCCCCCAAATCACTGGGGAAGCGTAGCGGAAACAGACATACCGCTTATAGAGGTAATACTCGAGGCGGGTGCCTGCACAGAGACTGGCGCAGAAGCAGGGTCGGCCTGCAACACAGGTTGTACCAGAGCAGCCAAAGCGGGAGATTCCAGGTGAGCCGTGTGCGACTCAGGAGCTTTTGTAAGGCCATGGCAAACTGATCCATACGGTGATCCTGCTCATCCAATCTGGAAAAAATTTTACCAACAAGTGGATTGGCTGCATCTTCTGAATTAATGGCCTTCGCCTACTGTCAGAAACCATGAATCAGACTGAAACAGAAGTACAGTTAAATCTCACTTGTTTAATAATAATAAAAAAAAGGTAAACATAGTCAAAACATAGCCAGAGTTCAGGAACCAGAACAGATAGTCAGACAAGCCAAAACATCAGGGAGCCAGAGATGAGCGTAGTAGAACAGCAAGCAGGATCTGGAGCCAGAAGGAATGTCAGCCAAGCAAGTCTTTAACAAGAACACAGGAGAAGGTCTCTAGAGATGTGACCAAGGCGAAGGCAGAGATCATCTGGGCTGGACGGCTTAAGTAGGCAGGACTGATGAGCAGAATATCATCAACAGGTGAGTCACTGTGGAGAGATGGGAGCTGTCAATTAACCGACTGATTGTCAGCTCAGAGAAGGAAGGGCTGAGCCTAGCCCTGACAATATGGCATCCTTCCAGTCACACGTCTCGTGCATTCCCCAGGGGCAGCGTAGCAGCACAATCTGTGATCCGCTGTGTCCCCAAGACAAAGCGGAACACAGGTCGTTGTACCATGCCGCTGTGAGCAGCTCTGGTACCATGTGATCCCGTATCAGTTGTAAACAATGGCTTTCATTCATAGCCATTGTGTACTATTGTGATGATCTCTGTGACTGGTCACAGTGATCACTTGGTAAAGTGCCAATCACAGCAGACCTGTACCATGTAATAGCAGTGGCCAATCACAATAGTATACAATGGAACATTAATAGATGCCATTCACAAAGTTAAATTGATCAACACTTTAAAAAGCTGAACACTATGGTACTACTCTGGTAACAGTATATAAAAAAATGTATGTTTTCATTTTCCAAAAAATTGTGACAAACAAAATACAACTTCAAAAAAGTCACCATGCCTTTTACTAAATACCTTGTGGTGTCTACTTTCCAAAAAGGGATCATTTGTTGGGTATTAATACTGTCCTGGCATTTTAGGGCCCCAAGAAATGAGAGGTCATAAGTATATCAGGATTATTGATCAATTTTCAATTCAAATATATATACCATAGTTATAGACTCTATAACTTTTACGCAGACTAAATAATATACACTGATTTGGGTTATTTTTACCAAAGAAATGTAGCAGAATACATTTTGGTTTAAATTTATGAAGAAAAATTATTTATTTGCGAAATTGTATAACAAAAACTAAGAAAATTTCGTTTTTTTTTTCAAAATTTTCATTATTTTTTCTTATTTTTAGCAAAAAATTAAAAACACACAGTGGTGATTAAAAACCACTAAAGAATGTTCTTTGTGTTAAAAAATTATATAAATTGCATTGGGATCAAGTGTTGCATGACTGAGTAATTGGCATTCAAAGTGTGACAGCGCTGTAAACTGAAAATTAGACCGGGCAGGAAGGGGGTACTGAATCGGTTAAAATATATGGGAACAGAAATCACGTTCAGGGTTAGAATTTCATTTGTTCGAGAAAGTTTTCCATCCTTTTTTCAAATTTAAAAAAAAAATCAACTTACATAGTTGCATAGTTAGTCTGTTTGAAAAAAGACACAAGTCCATAGATGGACAAGTTACATATGTATATGTATATGTAACTTGTCCATTTCAATAAATAAATGTGAAAAAAATATATATCCTAATAAAAAAACTCAATAATAAAAAAAATCAACTAGAAAAAAAATCTTAACCCCACTAACCATTAGGAAACCAAACAAACATTCCAAAACCAAAAATTTTTCAATGAAATTCTTCTGGTGTATGTCCGGCTTAACCTATTACCCTAGTTGTTTGTATTAGGGGGGTTTACAGCCCCTTTTGTACCCTTGCTGTGGAAGCGGCAGCACCTGTCTGCCATACTTTGAGTTCTGAACACTTAGTCACCCGGTAATAAATAGTGACACATCCTTGACCTAGAGACAGCAGGAGAGGCCAGACCTGAAGGTGGTCCCCTTCACATAAAACTCCAGTTCGGACGGTCTCCCAGTGGTCTCGGCCTTAAAAAAAACATTCCTCAAATGCATCGTATTTCTCCTGTACAAACTGTCTGACATTAATGAGTTTTCCCTCTGACAGAATCTGCAGTTTACTGGCACCCTTTGACCCTGGAGGAGGCCTACGTATCTTCACCAACAGTCAGGTCCATCTTGAGAAGACTAGACCTGCTATTTGAACAAGATGGATTCCTCATACAGAAGGTGTTTTCTGGTCAAAGGGAACACAAAAGTGAGGATATATTGGAGGTAATTGCTAATTGATAAATTGTATTTACAGAGCTTATCAAGTTCTTTCCCTGATATTTTGTGCAGACAAATTGAATAAGTACCCGTTGTCAAACTAAAATATATAAAAACGTAACGTATATAGGTTGGACTTGATGGACTTGTGTCTTTTTTCAACCTCACCTACTATGTAACTATGTAAGCCACACTCCAAAACTTAGCTCTTCTTTCTGTGTATAAAAATTGTAAAAAAAAACAAAAAACAAAAAAACTACATACATTGATGTCTCCACCCAAAACCAACCTACCTTGATGTGTTTCAGCACTGCTGGCCTGCTCATAAGAATAGGGGACTTCCTGCAGTGCCGAAATGCGTCAAGAATGATTGGTTTCGGGTGGAGAGATCAGTACATACAGTCTTATTTTGGCAATTAATAAACACGGAAGGAAGAGCTAAGTTTTAGAGTGTGGCTTACATTTTTTTTATATTTTGGACTAAGGTTGGAGACAGGCTGTGGTAGCAGGCACCTGGGTTGTTTGTGTGAGATGAAAGTAGCAAGCCTGGAGTGGAGCCATGGGTTGGGGTATTTTCGTTGTCACACTAATCCCTAAAATGTCCTATAAGCTTTAACACACCAATTCTCAGTCAGGGTTCCATCGAACGGATCGAACGGTAGGGTTCCTCCAGAGATTTCTAGGGTCCATCGAGCTGTGGCTGATTGGCCTCCTATCTGATGGTGCCTTCATAGTTCCAAGTCTGGAGCAGAGCCTATGGGTTCATGTATGTTCATTGTCAAACGAATCCCTAAAATGTCCTATAAGCCTTAACACATCAATTCTCATTCAGGGTTCCATCGAACCATAGGGTGCTTCCAGAGATTGCTAGGGGTTCCTTGAGCTGCGGCTGATTGGTCTCCTATCTGATGGTGGCATTCTGACTGCCACTGAAAGGGCCCTTTCACATGGGCAGCCAGGGGGTGGTAAAAGTAGGTGGTTGATCCATGGTTTTACCACTCCAAGGCCGCCAACCTAAACAACAATGTAGTTGCCCACGGCGGTACGCATGTGGTGGCCGCAATCCTTTACTTTGCAGCCATGGCAAAAATGAACAGCATGTCTCATTCTGCGGCTGGTGCATGCAATGCTCGCAGTTGCAGCATGATAGGTCAAAGAAGACAATGAGAAGGCAACATATTGCCGCCTTACTGCCTGGTCAATGCCCTCGTGAAAAAGTGGTTTTTCACTTATAGCAATAATAGCCGCACATGTGCATCAACTCTAATGCCCTGTACACATGACCGGTTTTGCCGTCAAAATAAACTCTGAAGGTTTTTCCGACGGAGTTCCGAAGGAATTCCGCTCAAGCTGTCTTGCATACACACGGTCACACCAAAGTCCGACCGTCCAGAACGCGGTGACGTACAACACGTAAGACGGCACTAGAAAAAGGAAGTTCAATAGCCAGTAGCCAATAGCTGCCGTCTCGTACTTGCTTCAGAGCATGCGTCGTTTTTGGTACGTCGGAACAGCATACAGAAGAGCGGGTTTCCCGATAGTAATTAGCTCCGTCTGAAAAATTTAGAACATGTTCTCTATCTAAGTCCGTCTGAATTTTTCGACGGAAAAAGTCCGATGGGTTTGACTTTTTCTGACAGACCTTCCGCTCGTGTGTACGCGGCATTAGGGTTGACTCTTTCCAACCTAAGTTGATGTTTTGTAATTAAACATAAGCATTTTTAACAGTCCAACTTATATCAGATTGTCCTTGATACCTCTAAAGTCCGTTTTGCTTTGCACATACACATATTACCAAAAGTATTAGGAGCCTGCCTTTACACGCACATGAACTTTAATGCCATCCCAGTCTTAGTCCGTAGGGTTCAATATTGAGTTGGCCCACCCTTTGCAGCTATAACAGCTTCAACTCTTCTGGGAAGGCTGTCCACAAGGTTTAGGAGTGTGTCTATGGGAATGTTTGACCATTCTTCCAGAAACACATTTGTGAGGTCAGGCACTGATGTTGGGCAAGAAGGTCTGGCTCACATTGTCCACTCTAATTCATCCCAAAAGTATTCTTTTGAGGGTTGAGGTCAGGACTCTGTGCAGGCCAGTCACATTTCTCCACCCCAAACTCGCTCATCCATGTCTTTATGGACCTTGCTTTGTGCACTGGTCCAAATTATTTGGTGGAGGGGGATTATGGTGTGGGGTTGTTTTTCAGGGGTTGGGCTTGGCCTCTTAGTTCCAGTGAAGGGAACTCCTAAGGCGTCAGCATAACAAGACATTTTGGACAATTTCATGCTCCCAACTTTGTGGGAATAGTTTGGGGACGTCCCCTCATAGTACCCACATGACTGCACACCAGTGCACAAAGCAAGCTCAATAAAGACATGGATGAGCGAATTTGGGGCGGAGGAACTTGACTGGCCTGCACAGAGTCCTGTCCTCAACCCGATAGAACACCTTTGGGATGGATTAGAGTGGACAATGTGAGCCAGACCTTCTCGCCCACATTAGTGTCTAACCTCACAAATGCGCTTCTGGAAGAATGGTCAAACATTACCATAGACACACGCCTAAACCTTGTGGACAGCCTTCCCAGAAGAGTTGAAGCTGTTATAGTTGCAAAGGGTGGGCCAACTCAATACTGAACCCTACGGACTAAGACTGGGATGCCATTAAAGTTCATGTGCGTGTAAAGGACAGGCGTCCAAATACTTTTGGTAATATAGTGTATGTATTTGTATAATCAAATAACCCTTGGAGATCACACCAAGAGGTTCATGCACTTCCTGTTATAGCGTGACAACCCTCTGTCCTATCTGCCAATTCTGCTCCTGCGTTGTCACTCTGTCACATGGACCTCCGGTGCTGTAACGGGACAGGTTTGTCCAGCGCCCAGGGTAAGGATGCAGAACTGCGCCCCCCTGCATGATATAGAATGGGTGTACCAGATTGTGCATATTCTTTGCCCCCTTTCTCCAACTGCCCATTGTTGGCATTGAGTGTGCACTACCCGTGCATGACCAATCACTTGCTTTCTTGTGGCTAGTAGGCAGCTGCACATGCATGGTGTGTTTTTGTGTCAGCTGTGGGCAAATGGGGTGGAGATCGGATATGTTGGAGCATAGTGTGACAGCAGTAGCTGTCAGTACTGACATGAAACTGCGGCCCCTGGTTGCTAGCCACTGATTTGTAGCTTGCGTGTATTGAGGGGGTCATCCTACCCTACAGCTTCGCCCTGGACTGCTGCCTCTTCTGCCCACCCCGTGTCCTGGTCCTACTCCGGTGGTTGTTTTCAACACAGGCTGTTGCCACCCTCAGAAAATCCGTCCTGAAAAATGCCCTGCAGTCATCTCTGGATGCACGTAGAGACTAGAAGTGTCTGCAAAGAAGCTGCAGGAGATGCAAAAAGGATAAAAAATTGAAAGTAAATATTTTATTAAAAAAGAAATAGCAGTTGTTAATGACACACCATGCTTCACCAAACAACGTCATTCAGTTAGGGTTTACATCTGCTTTAGCAAGCTTGTATAATCCTGTTCCCAAAACAACATATTCCCCTTTTATCTGCTTGCCCCCTCCATGTTATTATTACCAAATCTCGTACATGTTGTGACCCCGCGGTGCTCCGTCTATTCTTAGACCCGTATAAATAAAGTTATTACGCGCTAATCCTGTGCATTAAACCTCATGATTCAAATAAACCCAACTTTAATCTCCGCGATTCAAAGGGACCTCTCTAAACTTTTGATAGAAGGAGACTGTTTGGACACACTTTCACGGCTCAGGCTGATGGATGGTGGGAGGTGGGGGAGGAAAAAAGGGTTAGGACAAATCATGTAATAATGAGGGCTGAAAGGTGGGGGCATTGCTGAACATAAGAGTCCAGAGGATCCAAGAGGAATGAGGCCTGCTCGGCCTTTGACCCGGCTGTCAGTGATAAAGTAGGTGCTAATACAATTCTCACATGGCTGCCAGAACTCAGAGGAAAAAGAAGACATACGTGGAAGTTTTGTCCTTGGAGATGAAAGGAGGCGTAGCGTTTGAGGGGCCCGGGATCTGGTTGGTGTGGGCTTCCTGGTCTGGCTGGGCAAGGGTGAGGATTAGTCACGTCAATAGCTGTGGTCAACTTGTGAGGAGACACCAAGTCTGGACCTTTCCTAATCCAAATGAAGCTTTATTAATCAGCTTTGGCTTCTTCAGTCAAGAGGTCTGGTGCTAGGTTGGCCAAACTTCAACTAGAGTGGATATGGCTGAATGGGAACTTTCCGAAGAGTGGGCAACTAAATTGAACCTTGAGGTGGGGCTTGGACTGGTAAAAGCAATTGTCAGATACTGCATATACAAAAGCTGCCTAGTTATGGTGGCCTTGCTTCAAGTAGTGGGATATTCATTATGTCCATGTAGCTAGCTAAATGTCTTCCCCCCAACGGGAGAAGAGAGTGATTATTTCTAGCAACTATAGCAGCTGCTAGCGATAATCGTAAGAGAATCCAGCAGGCTGGTTGTACCCAAGTTGATTGATTTTCTATTGAGATTCAAACCATGTATCGACCTAAGGACTGATATATATGGATTTCCAGATTCTACAACAATCGGTGGGGCATTCACTCTGTGCTTCTTAACATTTGGCTTTCTCCCATGGTTCTCCCTGAGGCCTCCTGGTGTAAATGAGCCTAAAGGCCAGCCATACACATTTTGAATTCCGAATGATTTTTTTGTTCAAAAATCGCACATTTGAATAATCGTTCAATTTTCGGTCATTAGTGTGGAATTTGAGTTATCATGTTGGAAATTTTTTGAAAGTCGAACAAATTTCTAAACAGTGATGGGAGAATCGTATGAGAAATATAATCGAAAAAGAAATGTGTATGAGCTATGACCTGGAAAAAAGAAAAGATTCCCTGCCACAAATTTTCTTTTCCGTAACACTTAGAGGTAAAATTGACTGCTTGGTTGGTCGAATTTCAAAATCAGTGGTGGCAGTATTGGGTTACAAAACGCATGAAGTTTGGATTTTCGATCGACAAATCATTTGGGATTTGACCCATGTATGCATTAGGCAGGCCATAGATGATACGATTTTCTTTCCTGTAACCCCCCATCAATTTTCTTGATTCCCTCATCAACACAGCCAGTGCTGAAGGGGGAATCCCTCCCCCGGTCCTGTTGTTTCAGCCAGTAGGGAGCGCAGTGGGCCTTCCCCACCGCAGAATGGGTGGGGAATGCCTCTGGCATTGATCGAACAAAAAAATCCCTACAGGCTGGTTGTACTGAAGTTGAGCATTAGCCAACCAGCCTGCCCATAGATGGGCCATTGCCTCAATTCCTTGCTCTTTAGGAAGTAGGTGATACAGCAGGACAGTGCCAACTTTCTTTAGGCATTATCCAGATTCAACGAGAAGCCTTAGCCAGAACATTGTGCTCCATGAATTAGACCTCATCCCATGATATTGGATTAAAATAGTCTAAGATCCATTGCCTAATAGCCATAGTCATTAGGAAGTAGGTGGTAACCCTGGATGAAATCTAGAAAAATGGCCCTGTCCATCTGGAAAGAAAAGCCTTAGCCAGAACATTGTGCTCCATAAAGTAGATCTTATCTTATGATGTTGGGGTAATATAGTCTAAAATCCAGTGCTTATAGCCGTACTCTTTAGGAAGTAGGTGATAACTCCGCATGAAGCCTAAAGAAAGATGGCCATGTCCTTCTGGAAAGAAAAGCCTTAGCCAGAACAATGACTTTCAGGAAGTAGGTAGTAACCCTGGAGGAGGCCTAAAGAAAGATGGCCATGTCCTTCTGGAAAGAAAAGCCTTAGCCAGAACAATGACTTTCAGGAAGTAGGTAGTAACCCTGGAGGAGGCCTAAAGAAAGATGGCCATGTCCTTCTGGAAAGAAAAGCCTTAGCCAGAACAATGACTTTCAGGAAGTAGGTAGTAACCCTGGAGGAGGCCTAAAGAAAGATGGCCATGTCCTTCTGGAAAGAAAAGCTTTAGCTAGAACTTTGATCTTCAGGAAGTAGGTAGTAACCCTGGAGGAGGCCTAAAGAAAGAAGACCCTGTCCTTCTGGAAAGAAAAGCCTTGGCCAGAACATTGTGCTCCATGAATTAGAACTCATCCCATGATATTGGAATAAAATGGCCTAAGATCCAGTGCCTCATACTGTATCTATACTCTTCAGGAATTGGGTGATAACCCTGGATGATGCCCTCAACATCTCTAGCAATAGGTCCACTTTAAATGGCTGTACAGATAATTTTGTGGAAACAATGTGGACAGATTAAGGTTAGATATGTTATTATTGTATATAATCTTTCCTTCCAGCCTTCAAACAAAAATTCTAGATTTGACAGATTGGTCCAAATAGAGCATTGCACCTGTCATATTATTACAGAAAGGTGCTGCAAGACCCTATAAATATTTTCACAGTTGTCTGTATGGAAATCAATACACAAATATTAATATTTTTGAGATTTCCAGATAGGACAAGTCCACAATGACTCCTAGGAAGATTTTCTGTTATCCAGGTTGTTACAGTAAGCACGTCCACCAATTATTCATCCTTGGTATCTTCAAGCTTCCCTCCCATGGTACCCCTTTCATCCTGTTGTTCTGGAAGTGTAAAGAATGAGACTGATTCAAACACAGCCGTTCCGATAAAAAGACATCTGGCCCCCGAAGCTCTTTTATTACCGCAGAAAAAGATGCTTTAAACCCCAGGGCCTTGTGTGTCTGTGAGAACCTTGACTATGCTTTGTCAAACCCAACTCCATTTTCATATTGGACCTCGACGTTATCCATCACGCAGAGGAAAATGCCTGTGTATGGGAGGTTTACTTAAGCTATTAATAATTAAACGTTCCCATTCACGTGGACAGGAAGCATTCAAGCATTCCTGTTTCTCCCCATTTGGCCATTTTTTTTTTGGCGATCCTTCATGTTCAGTTGGCTGACTTTCTTTTGGAGGAAGTATTGAACAGATGAGAAGAAGACAGTGGCTAATTTTTCATGTTCCTGTCACCATCCTTAACCCCTGGCAGCATGGGGCGAGGAACAGTTTGTCTACTGTTAGGGACTTGAATTAAACATTCCAAAAGGTCAAAAGGGCCTGGAGCTTTGGGTTTGATGCTTAACTAGGTCGACTTAACAGGGCGCCAGAAACCTGCTCTAGTTATCAAGAGTCTCAATGATCATACTACCATGGTCACTAAAGATACATGCTATAACTCCATCCAAAACTTTTTGCAAAGAGTAAAGATGGACATACATGGTTAGACTTTGATTCGAACGTTCATTGAAAGGCGTCCATCAAAATTTAGTTCTTGCCATCATTGAGTCAACTAATTTCATTCGAAAGCCTTTCAAATTTCATCCATACCCGCTATTTGAATAGAATTGTATTTGTAGGCTATGTGCAGCGTGTTGTGGCGGCAATAACACACACAGTCCAAGTGTGATATAAAGAGCTTGTATTGAAGTAATACAGAAACAGTTCACAATAAACCCAGTGGGAGGACAGCCCAACTGGGAGACTCACGGGTCCCAACAGCATGTAGAGGGAAGGTTTCAGCCGAACTCACAGCGCCTGTTAGGAGGGGGAGAATGCCAGCCAGGGCCTTAAATAGGCTCTGCCTGTCCAAAGATGGCTGCTAGGGTCAACAACATCCAATCGGATAGCTTCCCCAGTGACCCAGGGAACTATAAAAGAACCATGATCCTCTTGACTTACTCTCCAACTGTAATAATGCCTTTGCGGATGAGCGCCACATATCGGACAGGTTTTTTTGTGAGTTAGAACATGCGCATTGCAATATGTATGATTTTTCTCAAATTCACAGTTAGCATTTCGTTCATTCTAGAAAAAAGAATTTCCATCCTGCTCCTTTGAATTCTTACATTACTGCAGTCTAAAAAGAAAGTGAAATTGACTCCGCATACTATTAGAAAATTGAATGTTCAAAAAACAAAACATTTCTAACAAAATTCCACTGGCCAGCTGAGACTTCTGTCAGGCCTTTAGTGATGCCTCAGCCAAACACAACCATGGCCTCAATATATGATTGGGGCCATAAAGCTGGCTACACATTATACAATTTTCTTGTTCATTTCTTTTAGATTTACCTTCAACTATATAGTGCAAGGGCCTGCTTGATTTCATTCAATCTGACAATGTTTAGGTTTGACCTCATAATATATGGTTTTGGTAAATCTAATGCCGCGTACACACGGTCGGACTTTTCGGCTACAAAAGTCCGACAGCCTGTCCGACAGACTTTCGACGAACATTTGGCGGACTTTTGGCGGACTTGCGGCAGACTTTCTAACGAACGGACTTGCCTACATACGATCACATAAAAGTCCGACGGATTCGTACGTGATGACGTACACCGGACTAAAATAAGGAAGTTGATAGCCAGTAGCCAATAGCTGCCCTAGCGTGGGTTTTGGTCCGTCGAACTAACATACAGACGAGCGGATTTCTGGGTCCGGCATAGTTACGACGAAAAAATTTGAAGCATGTTTCAAATCTAAAGTCCGTCAGATTTGCGTCTGGAAAAGTGCGCTGAAAGTCCGGGGAAGCCCACACACGATCGGATTGTCAGCCGGCTTTAGTCCGTCGGCGTCCGTTGGACTTTTGTAGACGAAAAGTCCGACTGTGTGTACGCGGCATAAGGGAAAATTGTACAAGGGAATTGTATAATGTGTAGCCAGCTTAAGGAAGTGGTTACTAAGAATAGGATAGGACTAGGATAGTTTAGTGATGTCTTCATTGAGGAAACATCTCCTTGATTCTGGTGTGATCACTTAGACAGAAAATAAGGGAAATTGTGCCAGCATGGATTCAACATAAACTTGGTAGAAGCTCAAACCATTCATCACTCATTCCATAACAAACGTTTTTGAATGGCCAAAATGATAAAAGGTTTTAAAAAAAAATTGGGGTAGGGTTCATCCTGTTGGACACCCAAATGGCTTGGAGTTAAGAAGGTTGGACATATTTCAGTTATTAGTGAGTCAGTTCAACCCAAAGTAATATTATTATATAACGGTAGCCCATTGGGGGAAGTTGGCCCCTGGTTGGCCAGATCTCCCTGCCATAATGCCTGACTCGATTCCTGTCCTGTCCACATACGAGATTTGCGTGTTCCTTACCACCTTTGTGTGATCCAGCTCCTCCTGTTAACTTCTTCATAATATAAAATGAATAAAAATCATGTGGGATGGAGGGAACCCCTCATAATGGGCACAGCAGGTGTACAGACCTGGGAATTCATCACAGGGATGGTGGGAACCCCTCATAAAGGGCACAGCAGGTGTGCAGACCTGGGAACTCAATGCAGGGATGGTGGGAGCTCCTCATAATGGTGTTAAGATTTGAGAACTGAACACATGTATGGTGGGAATTCATCATCATGGGTACAGCAGGTGTGCAGACCCAGAAAATCAGTGTAGGGATGGTGGGAATCTCCCATAACAGTCACAGGTTCAGATTTGTAAAGTCAGCACAGAGATGGTGGGAATCCATCATCATGGGTACAGCAGGTGTGCAGACCCAGAAATTCTGTGCAGGGATGGTGGGAATCTCTCATAATAGGCACAGCAGGTATTCAGCTATGGGAACTCAGCTCAAATATGGTGGGTACCCCTCATAATGGGCACAGTAGATGTGAAGACGGGGTAACAGTGCAGTGATGGTAGAAGCCCCTCATAATGGACACAGCAGGTGTACAGCCAAGAAACTCAACACAGGGATAGTGGGAACCCCTCATAATGGGCACAGCAGGTGTGAAGATAAAGGAGCCCCTTATAATGGGCACAACAGGTGGGCAGACCCGAGAACTCAGTGCAGAGATGGTGGGAACCCTCATATTGGGCATAGCGGGTTTTTATTTAATTTTTTAAGCTAATACTTGCTTTTACCTTTTTTTGTTCTTTGTTACATCACAGTACCGCTGATCTCCCACTGCCCTTTTGCAGACACTTCATGCCTACATGAATTCCAGTAATGGCTTAATGGCATTTCTCAGGGTTGATTTCCTGAAGGTGGATCATGTTTGTTAAAATGGCTGCTTGTAGCCTCCGTCGGAAAGCCCATGTGATTGGGAGACAACGCTGAAGCACAATTGGGAAACATGGACAGAGCGTTGTCACCCTAAAACAGGAAGTGCCTAATCAGGAACCTCCATGGCAGGATCACCAGGGTTCTTTTTTTGTAAAAAGCAGCAGATTAGAAAATATAAAAAAATTACTTTCGAAATTACATTAACATGATAAATGTTAAATGAGATTTAATGTTCAGCTTTACATCTACTGTAATACTTTTGCTATAGTGATTTATATAATGCAGTGCAATGGAGCTGATATATATACAAGGGTGAAGAATGCAGATAGCTCAAATGCATTCAACGTTCACAGTGATATAGCAATAAGAAGATACAATAAACACAGAGCTCCCTGCCCTTATTAGTTTACAATGTAGATGGGAAATTTGCACTCTAGACAGATAATAAAAGTTTGTAATAATTGGCTTATGACAGCTACATAAACTAATCAGATGCTGCACCCACCAACTGACAGCCAACGGCCTCACCCAGCACTGTGAATGAATTGCGAGATACATCAAAGACACCTTCCGGGTTTCCATGAAACCTAGCCCCAATCACCATGTTTCTCTACCAGAGAGCAATTAGGTCATAGAAATGGATTGCCAAAAGGTGGTACCCGTTCTACCAGCTAGACAATGGAGAAGGCAACCAGGGATGGGCCGGAGGGCTCGTATTTATGCCAATATGCCAATCATCAGTGTAAAACACATGAATCATTTTCAGCCTTTTTAAGTTCTTATTAAGAGGTACGATGATATAAACTGAGAAGTATTTTGGGATATTGTTTTTGCCATTACTGGGCAGGTTTACAAAAAGTTCCCACCAAGATCATAAAGGGTAACTCAACTGGTGATCCTGCTAATAAAACACTTCCTGTCCTAGGGTGATAACAATCCATAATGGTACCATAGGTATTTAGGGGCAGCATTGTCACCCTAGGACAAGACCCCCTCCCCATCATCTTGTAAGTAGGGATGAGCTTGGGTTCGATGTGAACCTGGGAGTTAGGTGTTATTGTTGGCTTTTGACATTGACCCAATATGGCCATGTGCCCATATTGGGGCAGGTTATTGCCAATAATGGGTGGGTTTAAAAAGTTTCCCACCAAGATCTTAAAGGTTATCTAAACCCAAGAACTCAACTGGTGATCCTGCTAATAAAACACTTCCTGTCCTAGAGTGACAACGCTCCATAATGGTACTGTTATTTTGTAGGAGTGGCGTGGTCACCCTAGGACAAGACCCCCTCTCTATCACCTCCCACGTAGGGTTGAGCTTAGGTTTGATGTAAACCTGGGAGTTAGGTGATATTGTTGGTTATTGACATTGACCCAATATGGCCATGTGCCCATATTGGGGCAGATTATTACCATTAATGGGTGGGTTTAAAAAGCTCCCCACCAAGATCTTAAAGGTTATCTAAACCCAAGAACTCAACTGGTGATCCTGCTAATAAAACACTTCCTGTCCTAGGGTGATAACGCTCCATAATGGTACTGTAATTATGTAGTAATGGCGTGGTCAACCTAGGACAAGACCCCCTCCCCATCACCTTGTAAGCAAGGTTGAGCTTGGGTTCAATGTGAACCTGGGAGTTAGGTGTTATTGTTGGTTTGGGGCCATGTGCCCATATTGGAGCAGATTATTGCCATTAATGGATGGGTTTAAAAAAGTTCCTACCAAAATCTTAAAGCAGCGGTCGCCAATCAATGGTCCACGAGAAAATGATGATGGTCCCCAGGGGTTCTGCAGCAAATCAACATTGTGGCAGGTGTATACCGCCCAATGTTGTTTTTAGTGTTCTCAGTGTGCGCTGACAGTCAATACTGTCAATGCACATTGATGCCAATCGCAGCGTTGATCACAGACTGTAGTAGGGAGCACAGAGCTCCAGTACATAGCTGGATAAGAAATTGAGATTCAATTACAAGTCTGTGTAAGGCAGCAGTGTGATCCAGTGGGAGAGGGGCAGAGATCTAGAGCATTGTGTGTATAAGGTATGAAAAATTTATGCTAGTGGTCCGTGGGATTCAAAATTGTGAGTTTAGTGGTTCGTGAGGTCCGAAACGTTGGTGACCACTGTCTTAAAGATTATCTAGCATTGCCACCCTAAGACTGGACTACAGAACACCCCTTCTCCTTATCCCCATAACATACAGTAGACGGTAGGGGTTCTGATATCACAGAGATAACCAGGACATGGTTGATATTTAGGTATGAGTTTGGGTTCCTTGTGGGAGTGAGGTTTTATTGCTGGGCCAATGAGCTGCCGGACAGAGATTCCCTGCCCAGCAGCTGCTGTATACGAAGGGGTGAACATGCCTGTGACATCATTGACCCAATATGGCGACATGGCCATATTAGGTCTTGAGATTGACCTAATAAGGCCATGTGCCATGTTGGGGCAGGTTCTTGCCATTATTGGTCAGGTTTAAAAAAGTTATCACCGAGATCTTAAAGGGTATCTAAATCCAAAAACTCAACCGGTGATCCTTCAATAACACATTCATGTCCTAGGGGGCAATGTTCCACCACCCTTACTGTATGTAAGTAGTGTTGGAAGAACAACAGCAAGTTGCTTATATTCTGTGACTATATATGCATTATACCGGTCTATGCAGCAGGTGGCACTCTAGTGTTATAGTGTGATGTGCATGTAAATCTATTGTATGATGGGCTTTCCTCAGTGTTCAGTTGTGTTCCTGTTTCCATGCTATTAAGATATGTTCTACCATCCTCCATGCAAGTAAAGTTGTTTCATGTATTCAAGAAGCTTCCAGTGCATCATATTAATTTTTTTTGGGTATGCCAAAAAGTCGGCAGCACTTACCCCATCACCGGGGGCTTCCCCTGTTTGGCTGCGGCGGCCTCCTGTTCTCCTGCTCTCCACGGGTCATCATGGCGACGGCAGCTTCCGTTTCCTCCCTTCTTTCCGGTGGCCAATCAGGAGTCTTCTCTTTTCGGCTAATCGGAAAATGGGTCTCACACCCGTTGCTGATTGGCCGGATTGAGGATCAGTGTTTCAACAGTGAATATTCATTCGCTCTTGTAACACACCTGGGTGGGATCGGAGCGCACTCTCTGCGACCCAAGCCCACCCTATTTTGAAGCCTATTAGAGCCTCTGGCTCTAATCAGGTGCTTCAAGAAAAAAAACCTGGCCGCTGTAATTAATGGGCCCTGAAAGGGGCCAGACGCCTGAATAGGAGGTGGCCACTGAGGCTGTGGATAGATTCATACCAAGCATGAATCTATCCATTGCATATAGGGGGGTGGCGTGGAGAGAGGGGACCGAGCCCGGGCACCCCTAATGGATGGGCTGCCACTGATTAATACTCAACCAACAAGTAGGAGCAGCATTGACACCCTAGGAAAGGACCCCCCCATTCCTCATCTCTGTAAAACAGATGGTAGGGGTTCTGAGATTCACAGAGATAACCTGGATATGATTAATAAGTAGGGCCAATAAGCTGTAGGTGGGATATTCATAGTTACCTAGTAGGTAAGGTTGAATAAAGACAACAGTCCATCCAGTTCAACCTGTGTAGGTGCACATGTATCAGTATCTATAATCAGAGCCGGTGCTAGACTATTTTGTCGAGTCTACAACACCACTAGGGGCAGAAAAACAGGACCGAACCGACCACCTGGGACCTCAGTGAACTGCATGAGAAGGTTGTATAATAAAGTATAGGTATAGTGCCTTGCACTCTTGGCATTTTTTCACCCCCCTTGGCATTTTTCTTGTTTAGCTGCCTCACAACGTGGAATTGACATGGGTTGTTTGAGGATTTGCATCATTTCATTTACAGAACATGCCCGCAACTTTGAAGATTTTTCTTTTATTGTGAAGCAAACAACAAATAGGACAAAATAACAGAAAAAGTCAATGTGCATAACTATTCACCCCCCTAAAGTCAATACTTTGTAGAGCCACCTTTTGCGGCTATCACAGCTCAATCGCTTTGGATAAGTCTCTATGAGCTTACCACATCTTACCACTGGGATTTTTGCCCATTCCTCCTTGCAAAACTGCTCCAGCTCCTTCAAGTTGGATGGTTTGCGCTTGTGAATAGCAATGTTTAAGTCTAACCACAGATTTTCTATTGGATTTAGGTCTGGACTTTGACTAGGCCATTCCAACACATTTACATGTTTCCCCTTAAACCACTCAAGTGTTGCTTTAGCAGTTTGTTTGGGGTCATTGTCCTGCTGGAAGGTGAACCTCCGTCCTAGCCTCAAATCACACACAGAGTGGTACAGATTTTGCTCAAGAATATCCCTGTATTTATCACCATCCATCTTTCCCTCAACTCTGACCAGTTTCCCAGTCCTGACTGCTGAAAAACATCCCCACAGCATGATGCTGCCACCACCATGTTTCACTGTGGGGATGGTGTTGTTCGCGTGATGTGATGTGTTGGGTTTGCGCCAGACATAGCGTTTTCTTTGATGGCCAAAAAGTTCAATTTTAGTCTCATCAGACCAGAGCACCTTCCTCCATACATTTTGAGAGTCTCCCACATGCCTTTTCACAAACTCATAATGTGTCATTTTGTTTTTTGCTGAAAGTAATGGCTTTCTTCTGGCCACTCTGCCATTAAGCCCAACTCTATGGAGCGTACGGCTTATTGTCGTCCTATGTACAGATACTCCAGTCTCTGCTGTGGAACTCTGCAGCTCCTCCAGGGTTACCTTAGGTCTCTGTGCTGCCTCTCTGATTAATGCCCTCCTTGCCCTGTCCGTGAGTTTTGGTGTGCGGCCGTCTCTTGGCAGGTTCAATGTTGTGCCATGTTCTTTCCATTTGGTTATGATAGATTTGATGGTGCTCCTAGGGATTTTTTTAATAACCTAACCCTGACTTGTACTTCTCAACAACATTGTCCCTTACTTGTTTGGAGAGTTTCTTGGTCTTCATGGCAGTGTTTGGTTAGTGGTGCCTCTTGCTTAGGTGTTGCAGCCTCTGGGGCCTTTCAAAAAGGTGTGTATATGTAATGACAGATCATGTGACACTTAGATTGCACACAGGTGGACATCATTTCACTAATTATGTGACTTCTGAGGGTAATTGGTTGCACCAGAGCTTTTTATGGGCTTCGTAACAAAGGGGGTGAATACATACCCACATGCCAATTATCAGTTTTTAATTTCTGAAAAATAGTTTTATGTATATATTTTTCTAATTTTACTTCACCAACTTAGACTATTGTGTTCTGATCCATCACATATAATTCAGATTAAAAAAAAGCTTTGAAATAAAGGCTGTAATGTAACAAAATAGGTAGAAAGCCGAGGGGGGTGAATGCTTTTGCAAGGCACTGTATGTATATACAAGGCTTGGCTGGAGAGAAATATATAGAAAAATTCTAAGTATAATGATGGTGACTTACAGGGAGGGTATAATCTGTGCAAAAAAAAGGACCAAATTAGATCTATATAGATATGTAAATGGCCAGCTGGATTGCACCCACTTCCACTTTCACTAGAAGTAATAACATAATAAAAAAATCAAGAATCAAAGAATCTCTATGGGGTATACATGTAAGTCAAAGATAGTAAAGGGTATACACATTGGCTTAAGAGGAGGTGGAGATAGCAGTTCAGCATGAATACATACCAGGATCAGAGAGACATCACAGAGACATGATACAGCTTAGCTGCCCAAAGGACAGTGAAGCCAGGGATAAAGAGAGGACCAATCCAAGAGCAGGGTCAAAGAGCTGCAGACAGAGGGGCCAATATCTGCACAGGTGGGGGGAGGGCCCAGAGCGCCCCCACCCCAAGCTGAGGGCATGATGCGTGGCCCCGCCCGGGGGCGTGATATCGCGCCATGTTGTCAGCCAACCAACGCACAAGGGTGACCGTGAGCAGGGCTGGACACAAAGCGGGCCTGGAGAGTTGGCCAATCTAGGGCCACATGGAAAAATCCACGGTCGTAGATAGGATTGAGCCCAAGACCTGCAAGACCAGGAAGTATAACTTTCAACATGCCCCAAATTAGGCTGCCATGTCAGACCGCCCCAAAGCATCCGAGTCTTAAGCTTCGTACACACGATCTGATTGTTGACCAACCAAGCATCTGATTTTTGTCTTAATGCACACCTCCTAACTTTTTGAGATGGGAATATGGGACACCTATCAGCAAAAGTATGCAGGCATAGGACACACCCCATTGCCACGCCCCCTTAAAGGAGAATTGTACAAAAAAAAACAAGATGGTTAAACTCACAAGTCCTTTTTTTACAACTACTATTCCTTTATATTGGCTTTTGGAATTTACAAATGCAGCAATTTAAAAATTGGATGAAAGGTTTAGCGCTGGAAAACACTTTTTGAAAGATAAAAAGTGCATTTTTTTCTATACATCTATATGGATCAGACCAAAATGAGGGACAAATGAGGAGGAAAGAAGGACAGAGGGACATTGCTCCAAATCAGGGACAGTCCCTCCAAATCAGGGACGGTTGGGAGCTATGCTTAAGGGCGTCTGCCAGGATCTTGTCTTGCATACTAACGGTACACAATTGTCGTTCAACAAACACGAACGTAGTGACGTACTACAAGGGATTTCAACTCTTGAGCACCACCCTTTGAGCCCCTTCTGCTAATTTTCGTGTTTGGTGAGCATTGATTCCGAGCATGCGTGTTTGTACTTTCGACTTTTGTGTGATGGATTTGTGTACTGACCATCAGAAAATCTGAAGTCAAACCGTTGTCCGCCGAAAATTCACTAGCCTGTCATCCAACATTTGTTGGCTGAAAGTTGGACAACAATTGTCAAAAGGAGCGTACTAACGGTAAGATTTTAGGTCAACAGTCTGTCAACGGACAATCCCCTGCCAACAATCTGATTGTGTGTACGAGGCTTTAGGCCTCGTACACACGGTACGAAAATCAGAAGGGAAAAATCTGAAGACGAGCTGTCTGCGGATTTTCGGATCGTTAGTACGGTGCATTCGACAAATTATTTGACTTTCACATTAGACAAAAGCTGGATGTGCAGGCTATAAAATTTTTGTCCGATTAAATTCCGTGAACTCAACGTCTGATTTTCAGATGGTCAGTACAGAAATCCATCACACAAAAGTCGAAAAGTACAAACACGCATGCTCGGAATCAAGGAACGTCTAGGAAGAGTTCGGTCTTGTAAACTACCATTCGTAATCAAGAATTAACATTCGTGACGCAGCAATTAATGAACTGTTAAAATTCTCATGTTCTTTAATGGAATAATAATGAAGCTCCTTTGCATGTAGTTATGCCAAACATATTTTGAAAGGCATTTGTTTTGTACGATCTGAAAATCGCGAATCAACGCTCACCAAAATTCTACTAATTGCTACTAACACGAAATTAGCAGAAGGGGCCCAAAGGGTGGCGTTTGAGAAAAATGAACTTTCTCTTTATACTCTCAAAGTACGTCACTACGTTCGTGTTTGTCAAACGACAATTTGCGGATAGTTAGTACACTAGACAAAATCCTGCACACGCCCTTTTGACAAAAATCAGATGCTTGGTCGTCCAACAATCATACCCTGTGTACGAGGCTTTAGTCCGTAGGGTTCAATATTGAGTTGGCCCACCGTTTACAGCTATAACAGTTTCAAGTCTTCTGGGAAGGCTGTCCACAAGGTTTAGGAGTGTGTCTATGGGAATGTTTGACCATTCTTCCAGAAGCACATTTCTGAGATCAGGCACTGATGTGGACAAGAAGGCCTGGTTGGCAGTCTCCGCTCTAATTCATCCCAGTGGTGTTCTGTCGTGTTGAGGTCAGGCTCTGTAAAGGCAAGTGAATTTCCTCCACCCAAAACTCGCTCATACATGTCTTTATGGACCTTGTTTGTGCACTGGTGTGCAGTCATGTTGGAACAGAAGGGGGCCATCCCCAAACTGTTCCCACCTTGGGAGCATGAAATTGTCCAAAATGTCCTGGTTTGCTAACGTCTTAAAAGTTCCCTTCACTGGAACTAAGGGGCCAAGCCCAACCCTTGAAAAACCAGTGCACAAAACAAGGTCTATAAAGACATGGAAGAATGAGTTTGGGGTGGAGGAACTTGACTGGCCTGTATAGAGTCCTGACATCAACCCAATAGAACACCTTTGGGATGAATTAGAGCCGAGACTGCGAGCCAGGCCTTCTCGTCCAACATCAGTGCCTGACCTCACAAATGTGCTTCTGGAAGAATGGTCAAACGTTCCTATAGACCAGTGATGGCGAACCTTGGCGCCCCAGATGTTTTGGAACTACATTTCCCATGATACTCATGCACTCTGCAGTGTAGTTGAGCTTCATGGGAAATGTAGTTGCAAAACATCTGGGGTGCCAAGGTTCGCCATCACTGCTATAGACACACTCCTTGTGGACAGCCCTCCCAGAAGAGTTGAAGCTGTTATAGCTGCAAAGGGTGGGCCAACTCAATATTGCACCCTACAGACTAAGACTGGGATGCCATTAAAGTTCATGTGCGTGTAAAGGCAAACATCCCAATACTTTTGGTAATATAGTGTATGTTATGGAAATGGAGGGTGTTCTGTAGTCCTGTCTTAGGGTGGCAGTGCTGCTCCTACATACATACAGTACAGTGATGGAGCCTGGTCACTCATGTAATTTTCTGGATCACCAGTTGAGTTTAGATACCCCGATGGAGCGTTGTCACCCCTGTAATTTGCAGAATCACCTGTTGGCTTTAGATACCCAGTGAGATCTTGGTGGGAACTCTTTTAAACCTATGCCACAATGCCAATATCTTGCCCCAGTATAGCCACAATGCCAATATCTTGCCCCAGTATAGGCACAAGGCCATATTAGTTCAATGTATTGGAATCTCCAGCCAGCAGCTCATTGGCTTAGCAATGACAGCTAACTTCTGCGTTCAGGCTGAAACCAAGCCTGGACCCATATGTCAATGATATTGGCCATATCACTAACTTAATATGGCCAAGTGCCCATAATGAGGCAATGATGTTGCAAGTATCTCTGTCCTTTTGTGTTGCGTCAGCTGCAGGGCATTGAATCTCCGGCCCACATATCACTGGGCCGTCAATGACAGCTAACTTCTGGGTTCAGATTGAAGCCAAGCCCGAACCCATAGGTCAATGATATTGGCCATATCATTGACCTATTGTAATGTGGCCATGTGACCACAATGAGGCAATGATGTTACAAGTATCTTTGCCCCTTTGTGTTGCATCAGCTGAGGGGCATCGAATTTCCAGCCCACAGTTCATTGGCCCAGAAATGACAGCTAACTTCTGGGCTCAGACCGAAGCCAAGTTCGAACCCAAGCTTGAACCCAAGCTCATCACTACTAATAAGGTAAATGCAGCAAAGGTGACTTTTTGTCGGCTCATTACAGGTAGTTGCACACTCACTGGATTTCTGGCAGGATCCACAAGTTTCTTTTTGTATCAAACAGATATAACAAAACACTTTCAATGCTATAGTTATCAGACCAAAAGTAAGAAAAGTCTAAAATTAGGACTTACATATATATTAAAGTGTATCTAAAGTCGAAATGTTTGCTTTACTTTTGGATAGAGGGGTCAGGGATTAGAACCACTGTCATGGTTTTATCGTTGTGTCTATTCTTGGGAGATTCACCCTCTCAGTTTATCCATGAGACTAACCTGGAGGACAGTGTGATTTTTTTTCAAATACTGTATATGTCATTTTATTTAACAATTTTTATTTATCAAAACATTTTCAAAAATACATTTAACAAACTTATATACATCCGTATGATAAAGCAGTTTTTCCATTATTTATCAGAACATCATTCAAAATTTCTTTTATATTTTAATTCTTCATATTTTTGAGTCAGGGATGTACAACCTATACTTAAAACCTATTTACCTACCCATCTCCCCACATTCATACACATTCATACTGAAAAAAAAAATATATATATATATAATTAAAAAAAATAAAAAATAAATAAAATTATAAAAAAAAAATAAAAAATAAAAAATAAATATTATGTTCTTTACTATTTCTATATTGTCCTCAAGAGTATTGAAGAGGCTCTAAACTCTTCCCATCTAGTCCAAATACTTTGTTTTGGTATTTTTACCCTTTCTTCTATTATCATTCTTTCCTCCAGGGTACGCATCTCCGTCATCTCACATTCCCATTCTGCAATAGACGGTGCTTGTGTGTTTTTCCATTTTCTTGCTATTACCGTTCGTGCTGCTGTCAAAAAATATTTCAGAATTCCCTTTTTAATCTTTTTTATTGAACCTGGAATCATAGATAAAATTGCTACTTGTATTTCTGGATATATTTTTATCCCGGTCAGTGTTCTAAAAATTTCGAATATTTTTTGCCAGAATGGTTGGATTTCTGAGCAATAGTACCAAATATGTGACATTGTGCCTTGGGTTAAGTGACACCTCCAGCACCTGTCTGTGTTATCTGGGTTCATTTTATGTAAATCTACAGGGCATCTATACCATCTGGCTAAGATTTTATAGTTTCTTTCTTGATGTTTAGCCGATATTGAGAGTTTATGGGTCGCTATAAATGCTTTTCCCCATATTTCTCTGGGAAATTCTATTCCAATCTCTGCTTCCCATTTTTTTACATATGGTAATATTTGTCTATTGTTTTCTGAGATTAAATATTTATAAATTTTAGATAGGACATGGGTGGGTCTTGATTCTTGCACAAAGATCTTTTCTAGGTTTGTCATAGGTCTATCTATTATGGATTCTTTTGTTAGGGATTCTATATACCGCCGGAGCAGGCCATATTGCATCCATTTATTTTTATGTTCTATCCCTATTTTTTCTAATGGGAGCAGTTTATTTTCTTCCATCGTTTCTATTATTCTAGTATCCCCGTTTCTTTTCCATTTAAGGAACGTTTTAGCTTTGAGTGCCAGTGGGAATTCTGGATTGCTAAATAGCGGGGTCATTGGACCTCTATAGGTAGATCCACTCCCTTTTTTTATCATATTATCCCATGCTTTTAATGTTACTACCACTAGGGAGGGCATCTCTCTCTCCGGTGGTCTTTGTGCTTTCTTAATCCAAGGAAGGGACTTTAGCTTAAGAGTTGTAATATCCTCTTCTAGCTTTACCCATTGTTTATTATCTCTGTTATGGAACCAGTCTACTATTCTGGTTATCATTATTGCCCTAAGGTATATATCTATATCCGGGAGAGCGAGGCCCCCGTCTTCTTTTGTTTTATTTAACACCGTCCTTTTAATTCTGGGTGTCTTGCCTCCCCAGATGAATTTTCCTATTAGTCTGTGCAATTTATCTATATTATTCGTTGAGGGAAAAATGGGTATTGTCTGAAGAACATATAATATTTTGGGTAGTATATCCATCTTTACTATGTTTATTCTACCTATCCAGGAGAACATTCCCTTTTCATAGTTTTGTAACGTTCTCACAATTCTCTGCACCATTGGGACATAGTTATACTCCTGTAACTTATCTAAATCAGTAGGGATATAGATACCCAGATATTTAATTGTGTTCTCTTGCCATTTAAATGAGAAGTCTTTTTTAAGGAGTTCTACCATATCCCTTGATAGATTAATATTTAAGGCTTCGGATTTACTATAGTTTACTTTAAAATTGCTTAGTGTACCAAATCGATTAAATTCTGCTATCAGGTTTGGTATTGATATCAGTGGGTTTGTGATGTACATTAAGATATCGTCTGCATATACAGACATTTTATATTCTTTATCTCCTGCTTTGATCCCCTGTATATCTAGATTTTTCCTAATCGCTATTAATAAATGCTCCATCACCAGTGTATACAGTATTGGGGATAGCGGGCAGCCCTGGCGGGTTCCGTTTGTTATGGGGATTATATCTGATAAATCCCCGTTCGCCCGTATCTTAGCTGTTGGATTCTTATATAGGGCCATTATTTTATCCAGAAGTATAGGACCCAGTCCCCACTGTATTAAAGTTTCTCTAAGGAAGCTCCATCCCACCCTGTCAAACGCTTTCTCAGCATCAATCGTCAATAGGCAGGATGGGATGGAGTTCCTTTTTGCATGTTCCATCAATGTAATTGTTTTTAGAGTATTATCTCTAGCTTCTCTTCCTTCCACAAACCCCACTTGATCTAAATGTATGGATGTCGGCATTAGAGGGGCGAGTCTATTGGCAATTATTTTGGCATATAGTCTCAGGTCGATGTTTGTTAGAGAGATTGGTCTATAGTTTCCACATAGGGTATGATCCTTCTCTGGTTTAGGTATAAGTGTGATATAGGCCTGCATACTTTGTGGGACAAAAGATAATGATGTAGATATTGCATTAAATGTCTGTGTCATAATGGGGGCTAGTTCTTCCTTGAATATTTTATAGAATCTTGGGGTGAAGCCGTCAGGGCCTGGGCTCTTCCCCAGTACTAGTGCCTCGATTACCTTTTGCGTTTCTATCTCTGTAAAATCCTGATCTAGTTGTATCTTATCTGCCGGAGCTAATACAGGAAGTGCTGTTTCTCTCACATACTGCTCTATATTATGTTGGATTCCTTCTGTGGCATTATTTGTGGCATGATTGGGAATGTTATATAGTTTTGTGTAAAAAGTTTGAAACTCTTTCAATATCTCTTTTGGGTCGTATCTCATGTCACCTTTATCTGATTTTATCTTAACAATGGGCTGTACGTTTCCCCGATGGCGTAGAGCGTTTGCAAGGAGTTTACTTGGTTTGTTACCCTGGTGGTAATACAGGGCACGATTGCTGTCTCTTATTCGTAGGGTTTGCTCATTTATCAGTGCTTTTAATTCTGTCTTCTTTTCTGTTAATTCTATTAACATTTCCCGCCCTGGATTTCGTTTATTTTGAGCTTCAATTTTGGGTATCTCATTTAGCAGTTGAGTCTTTCTGTTCCCTTTTACCTTTTTCAATCTAGCCCCATGTTTCATAAATAGACCTCGGATTACACATTTTAATGTTTCCCATTTGATCGGTAGAGAAGTGGTATCCTCTCTGTGATCACATAAGAAATCTGATATTGCCTTCCTTATTTCTGTCACACAGGTCTCATCATGAAGCAGATTATCATTGAGCTTCCAATTTCCTTTAGTATTGTTACCCTTAAGCAGGTCCAAAACCAGAAATATTGGTGCGTGATCTGACCATAATGAGCTGCCTATTTCGGAGGATAGGGTTTCAGCCATTCCCTTTTGATTGATCAAAAAAAAGTCTAGTCTATGATATGTCTTATGTGCAGCTGAGTGAAATGTGAAATCCTTTTCTGTTGGGTGTAATACCCTCCATATATCAATCAACTGGTATTTTGCTATCATGTCTAGAAAGTTGTTTTTCTCTCTCCCTGTCTGCGTTATTGAGGGTGCCGTTGTGTCCATTTCCCTATCAAGGACAATATTGAAGTCACCTCCAATTATTATTATCCCCTCGGCTTTTTCCATTAGCTGTTTCAGTATTTGTGTTCCTACTTTATATTGTTCCTGGTTAGGTAGATATATATTGATAAATGTATACTTTTTGCCATGTATTATAAGTTTGAGTAATATTGCTTTCCATCCTTATTATACCATTCTTCTGTCACCTGATATAAGGTATTGTTTTGTGTATTGCTATAGAGACGCCTTTTGATTTTGAATATCGAAAAGAGTCGTGATACCAAGTAGTGTAGAATCTATTTTGTAGCTTTGGGATGTGGTCTGTACGGAAATGCGTCTCCTGGAAAAAGATTACTCCCACTTTTTGTTTATGAAGAGAGTATAGGACCTGTGACCTTTTTGTTGCTGAGTTGAGACCTCTAATATTGTATGAACATATTTTCATGTCTTAGGACAAAATAGAACAACAAAGAAAAAAAAAAAAAAAAAACCCCCACACTCACTCCTCTCACCCAATCTATTGACTAGAAAAAAATTTAGTCTTTCTTACTATCTAAGTAAGTTCCCTACTATGGGGGGTTTTGAGTCTAGTGACCAAGGGTCGCCTCTCGACCGTTGGACTCCTACCGCATTTTATCATTTCTTTATTCTTACTCCAGTTTTGAGTCTCTTTCTTCTCAAATTCCTTTGACTCTCTTCTCCCTTCCTACCCTCTCTTTTCTTGGGGAGGGGTATAGGGGGAGGGGGGCGGGTCACTATAGTATCTTCTAGGAATCCATATTTTTAACCTTATAGACTTCTTTCTCCCTCCTCTCCCTCCTCTCCCCATCCGAGAGAGAGCATATAAATATAATTTTTAACATAATTGTGGGAGAAGAGAGGGAGAGGGAAAAGAGAAAAAAAAAAAAAAAAAGAAATTATTCTCCTTCTAGAGCTACTTGTAAAGTAAATACCCTTCCAGTGCTATTATATTTACTTTGTATCTATTAAGTGTATAGTTTCATTTCATCTCATTTATCTAAACTTATAAAAATTATTATCTATTTTAGTGTATATTACATATCTTATGGTGCAAACATCTTTAGATATCTTAGTACAGACAACATGTATAAAAACTTTCCGTTATTACAAAAGCAAAAAAAAAAAAAAAATTATTTCTATATCCATATACATTACCATTTCATGTGACTTGGTTAATACTTATAAAAACTTTTATCTATCTGTGAATATATTTACGTTTCTCTTAGTGCAGTCAATACCCAGAAAAGGAAAAAAGAGAGAAAAAAAAAAAAAATTTTTTATTCCTGTATCCATATCATTACCATTTCATGTGAATTAGTTAACATTTATAGCAACTTTTATCTATCTGTGAATATATTTACGTTTCTCTTAGTGCAGTCAATACCACAAAAGAAAAAAAAAAAAAAATATTATTTCTATATCCATATACATTACCATTTCATGTGACTTAGTTAATACTTATAAAAACTTTTATCTATCTGTGAATATATTTACGTTTCTCTTAGTGCAGTCAATACCCAGAAAAGGAAAAAAGAGAGAAAAAAAAAAAAAAAAAATTTTATTCCTGTATCCATATCATTACCGTTTCATGTGAATTAGTTAACATTTATAGCAACTTTTATCTATCTGTGAATATATTTACGTTTCTCTTAGTGCAGTCAATACCACAAAAGAAAAAAAAAAAAAAAAAAAAATTTATAAATTATTATCTATTTGTGCGTATCTTTACATTTCTCTAAGTTCAAACAACATCCAAAAAAAAAAAAAAAAAAAACATTTTTAACTCAAGATTATAGTTGGTTTTCTTAACTTATCATCTGCCCCCCCTCCCTCTTCTTCCTCACAGGCCCCATTATTTTTTCCTATATGTTTGCATATATTCTATGGGCCAGTCCGGCAATGCAAGTTCTGTAATTCCTATAATCGCTAGAACTTCCGATAAGTCCTCCATATCTCTGAATGAGGTAGTCTGTCCTTCTTTTTGGATTTGCAACTGAAATGGATATTTCCATCTATATTGAATTTTCTTTTTTATTAGTTGCTCTACCAGGGGCTTCAGCGCTCTTCTGCGATCCAGTGTATATTTTGATATATCTTGAAAAAGCAGGAGAGGTTCTCCTTCAAATTGAATATTTTTGTTTTGGCGAGCTGCAAGCATGACTTTATCCTTAATATGAGCATAATGCATTTTGCAGATAATGTCCCGAGGTTTATTAATATCTGGTTTCCTTATTCCTGCTATCCGGTGTGCTCTTTCAATAATTAGATCTTTTATATCAATATCTTGGGTGATTTCCTGAAATATTTTTTGTAGTGTTGTTATAAGTTCTTTTGGGCCCACTGATTCTTTTAATCCTCTTACTCTTATGTTGGATCTTCTGCTTCTGTTCTCTTGTTCATCTAGGTTGTTTATTATTTGTTTTAATTGAGTTTCCTGTTTCTGTGTTTTTTCCTTTATCTTTAGCAGTTCCTGTTCTGTTTTTAACATTCTCTTATCAATATTGTCTGTCTTTTCTTGCATATTTTTTGTAGATATTTTAAGTTCTTGGATCTCTTCTTTATATGATTTTTCTAATCTATGTACGTATTGGTCCATGTCTGCCCTGGTGGGCAGCGAGCGAATATAAGCTCTTATATCCCATTTTTCTTTATCTTCCTCTTTGTGTTCACTTGAGGACCCTGTTGTGTCCATTAATGAGCTATTTCTGGGGTGACTTAATTGCTCTTCCCCTGATGATCTGGATGTTTCTATTGGTTCCACTATATTTGACAGATCATGCGATGATTGTAGCATTCTTGTTACCTGGGGAGGGTGTATCTGCAACTGTAATTGTTGAAAGAATTCTTTAATATCAGTTGTTTGTATAGGTTGTGCCCCTGTAGTGTTTTTATTCGTGTCTTCTGCTTTGTCTTTTTTACTTTTTTGGGATTGCGGGGTTTTATTGCTCTTCTTAGGGGCCATGCTTCTTTCCTTTCCTCTTTTTTTCCTCCTCTTAACCCCTTTATCTTCACCCTCTCCGTACCCCCCCCTCTTTTGTTCTTATTTTCCCTTTATTTTATCTCTTAGTCCATGGGGCAGGGAGGCAGAGGGGTATTATATTCTTAAAGTTTTTTCCCTTTTTTTTTTTTTTTTTTTAAGAGCTATATCTCTATGTTCTTTATATTCTAGTATGTTACATGGATTTCCAGAAACTCAAAAAAAAAAAAAATATTTCAGGGAATGACATAGGAAACACTGGGGACAGGGCCCCTATGTCATGCCTGCAGCTCCAATCTTCACTCCCTTAAAGTTCAGCAATATTTCAGCAATGTTCGATGAATTAATATCTTAATGGTAGCTTTAGTTTCAAAATAGGCGGCTAACCTTTATGGTTTGGAGATCCTGGGATCCTGGGTTTGGCTTCTCTCTGCCGTTCCGTGTTTGCTGTTACTGCCGGGGAGGACGCTCACAAGCGAGGACCGCTGCCGTCTGCTCTCGCAGACTCACAGGAGCTCCCGCCTTCCCGCGTCCGCTGTCTCCCGGCTCACGGTTCTTCCACGGGCTTATCTCTCGTTCCGTCTCCCGCAGGTCTCCGCTCCTATGGATCAAGGTATGCCTCTTCGATCTATGTTGCATTCGCTGCCGCCTCAGCACTGCATTGCTATTATGTTGTGCTGGTCGGAATCAGGATCAGAAGGGCATGTGAGGGGAGATATACTCAGCGTAAAGCCGATAGCATATCGAAAGCTTGTCCCAGCTGGATGTACGTCAGGCGCTCTGTCTTAGCAGCATGTCAGTCCACGGTCTGCCTAAGCGGCCATCTTGGTCAGCAACTCCTCCCCCCTCCCGTATATGTCATTTTAATACACAAAACCAATAAAAATTTAACTTTAAAAAACCTTAAACCAATCAGGATAAGATTCTACTACCGAATAAAAAAAAACAAAAAAAAAATAAAAACAGGCATTGCTAATTGAATTAAATATGGAGACGGCTGGTCTGGGGGATAATGTAATCTCTAAAGAATGTATGTATCTAAGGGGGGTTTGTGTAACATAGTCTGTCTCTGGCATTTCGCAATCTCTCCACCCTGTGTACAGCTGCTACAGGTGAGCTCGCCCTGTCCTCATACAGCACGTAAAAGCGAAGACGACGCTTTTGTTCACCTAAAAAGTGCTATTTGCAATAACTGAGTCACTGACTTGGAATGAGTTTGTGAATATCAGGTATACCAACACTGGCTGCGTGCTTGTTCTAACTGCTGAGGCTGGATGCAACCAGGTAATTAGCATTTTCAGAAGGTTACCAATAGTAACCTACATACTGTTTTTCTCTCCTGAAAAGTTTTCTTTAGTTTTTTTTTTAAACAAATGTTTGTGCTATGTGGAGCAAAGCATATGCCCCCTATCCTCCAAGTGATGGAGTTCAGGTATTTCTTACTACAACATGCAAAGACATTTTGGAAAATCCTGAGTTTCCACCAGTTTGGTAAAGGCCGTTTTCTGTTCCAGTATGAGTGTGCCCCTGTATACAAAGCTAGCTCCATTAAGACATGCTTTGACCAGTTTGGTGTGGAGGAACTCAAGTGTCCTACGCAGAACCTTGACCTCAACCCTACTAAATACCTTTGAAATACATTGGGACACCGATTACAAGACGGGTCTTTCACATCCAATGTCAGTACCTGACCTCACAAATGGTGACCAGATCCATAAAGAAATGGTTTAACCAGTTTAGTGTGGAGGAACTCAAGTGTCCTGCACAGAACCCTGACCTCCACCCTACTGAACGCCTTTGGAATGCATTGGGACACAGATTACAAGCCAGGTCTATTTCATCCAATATCAGTATCTGACCTCACAAATGGTGACCAGATCCATAAAGACGTGGTTTAACCAGTTTGGTGTGGAGGAACTCAAGTGTCCTGCACAGAGCCCTGACCTCCACCCTACTGAACACCTTTGGGATGAATTGGAACGCTGATCGCAAGTCAGGTATTTTCATCCCTCTGTACCTTACCGCAAAAACTGTGGCCAGCTCCATAAAGTCATGGGTTCACCAGTTTGGTGTGTGTGAACTTAAGTGGCCTGTACAGTGCCCTGACCTCAACTCTATTGAATACCTTTTGTGACGAATTGGAATACTGATGGCAAGCCAGGTCTTTCTCATCCAACATCAGTACCTGACCTCACAAATGGTGGCCAGCTCCATAAAGACATGGTTTGACCAGTTTAGTGTAGAGTGCCATACACAGAGTCTGAACTCAACTCTACTGATCACCTTTGGAATGAACTAGAACACTAATCGCAAGCCAAGTCTTTTCATCGAATATCAGTACCCAACCTCTTAAATGGTGGTCAGCTCCATGAAGACATGGTTTGACCAGTTTGACGTGGAGGAAATCAAGTGTCCTTCACAAAGCCCTGACCTCGACCCTACTGAACACCTTTGGGACGAATTGGAATGCTGATCACAAGCCAGGACGTTTCATCCCTCAGTACCTTTCTGCACAAATGGTGGCCAGCGCCATAATGTCATGAATTCACCATTTTGTAAAAGAGGAAGACACTCGCCCTGCCACTCTTCTCCAATCTCAGCGCTATTTAATGGCAAGTAATAAATACACAGGGAAATAGAGATGCTATTAGATGTAAAAAATAAGAAAATACAATTAAAATTGAGACATCTCTCCGCAGCCACTTTAAAATAAATTATGCATACAAACTGGGTGTAGAAATTAAAACACTAATGGAGTAATAATTAAAACACCAAAGCGGCGCTCCCATTGGTAAGCTGAGAAAAAAACGACAGGCTGGTACAGAGTCACTGCTATGTACGTAACAGTTTTAAAATGAGCAAACGAAATATGAATGGATCAGGAGTCTCTAATGAACATAAAGGGTGTATACAGCAAGAAATTGATGAGTGCATCATTCACCAAGCGCTTTTCCACCTCGTGCTCCACACACCCGCAAGGGGTTCCAACTCACCAGAACCCAGAGGTTATCAGGCCTCAATCAACATCCTGTGGTCTGTTCACTCTGGATATCCTCATAAGTACATATTAAAGGCATCTCCGAAATCCATATGTATGTAAAAGAGACTCCACATAGTGTAATTCCGTTTTTACATTTATTCTCAAATTGAAATGAATAAAACCCAGTAATGGATAACGCAGTGACAATCCAACAGTGGCCATGTAGCTCAAGGTCGGTTGCTGAAATAAGCTTACAATGTCCGCTTTCACTGGGATTAGAAGGACGGGGTATACTCCGGTGTGGATCGCATTGATCACAACATCCAGCGCTTCCTCCTTCCGGTTTAGTTCCCTGGGTCTTGGAACGCGCAGCGTCCTGACGTGATTTCTGGTCGCCGTGAGGTCATGTGCTGACGCGTTTCATCATCGCACCTTTTTTTAAAGGGCATTCACCATTTTGGTATGGAAGAACTTGAATGACCTGCACAGAGCCCTGATCTCAACCCTACTGAACACCTTTGGGATGAATTGGAGCACCAATTCTAAGCTAGGTCTTCTCATCCAACACTAGTACCTGACCTCTCAAATGGTGGCCAGCACCACAAAGACATGGTTTGACCAATTGGTGTGGAAGAGCTCAAGTGCCTTGCATAGAGTCTCGAAAAAGGCTTGGTTCTCAAAATGCAGTTCCTGATTCGGTTCCATAGATGATTATCTGTATTTTGGAGACTTGAGGTAATCAACACCAGAATGGATGCTGTATTTAATGCTGTTCTTTCAAGTACCCTTGAGAGTAATTGAAGTAATTTTTACAATAAGTTTTAATGAATGCATTGCAGGAGACCGGTGCACTCTGTTTTTGTCTTTTAGCTTGGTATCCTTACTTACAAAACAAGACTGCTGGTCCTGCGTTGTAGGTGATGATGTCAGAGTGGGATCAATGGGCGGAGCACCAAGGAGAGATAGCTTAGAGGGACTGGTCGAATCGAAAGGAGAAATCCTGCTCGAGTTAGGGATAAGGTAAGTAAAACTACTTTTTAAAGCATTTTCTGACTGAATAAAGTGGAAAGGTGGGGCGGGGACACAAAAATGCAGCAAATGGTATATTAGTTGACCAAAAGGGAACAAAGAAGAAAAGTTCATTAGGATTTACATACCCTTTCATGCCCTTTAACTTTGTATGGACTATTTAGCTAGACTTCACCTTTATTATAGACTTTACCATATTATATATTATATATATATATTTTTATCTAACAACATAAGCGGTCTCAATCCCTTCAATATGGAGTCGTCTATACCTTTCCGTCAACGTATATCTTCTAGAATCTTCGAGTCTTTTTTTTCTCATGACCCCCTTTCATCCTCTGGGAACATCGCCTGGAAAGAAAGACAGTCTTTTAATACTTCTCTAAGCCCCGCTAATGATTATTTAATGCCGGGACTTTCTCTTTGATGCGCAATGCGTGAGCCACAGGCCTGTGCCGCTTTGAAGTTGCAGGCGGCAAGCCGACTTTCTACCAGAGGGAATTAGTGCCGGCTTATAAGTGAATGCTGAGGATTTGATCCTGCGCTAAAATCTAATTATCTCGGCTGGTGCTGTTGCTCTTCGGATCTCAAATTTGACTTTCTATAATGGGAAACGTCTTATTTATTAGTTATGGTTTAGACTAGGGCCCGGTAAATTTTTCCGAAACATTTCCTGCCCCAACAGTGAAATAAAAAGTTTATACTCAATAAAGTTATAGGGATGTAAAATATGTATTAAAATTCTGGAAGGCTCTGAATGGGGCGGGGTGTCACTGTGAAGTTATGGGGGTTGTGGAGGGGGTTAGGGGACTTTGGAGCAGCCTTGGTGGCCTTGTAGGGAATGAGGTTTCTGTAGGAAGCTGGGGGTCTCTCCAGGAGGTTGGGGACTTTTTAGGGACACTGTGGGAGACTGGAGGGTGATGGAGGGGTTGGGGGACACTATGGGAGTTTGGGGGACAGTGTGGGACACTGTTGGGGTTGGGTGTATATTGGGAGTCACTGCAGGGGGCTAAGGGGCACTGTGGGAGGTTGGGGGCAATGTGGGGGCTGAGGGGCACTGCTTTCTACCATAGATGATTGGGGAGCACTATGGGAGCTAGGAGGCACTGTGGGAAGTTGGGGGATCTGCAGTTGCCTGGAGTCCCGCGAGGAAGGAGGCCATGGCCTGGCAGCTCGGTGGTTGAGAACCAATGGTTTAGGGTGCACTCCAGTCAGTGAGTAACAATAAGGCCTTGAAATACATAGAGGGAGTAAAAAAGTACCTACTCAGCCCTTTGACACCATTTCTGTTCATTATCTTATGGTGGTCATCTGGGCACTGCATGCTCCTTGCTGTCACATGTACAAAAAGGTTGATGTGTCATATTGCAAGTACTAAAAGTTTCTCACAGCCATCCTGAGTTTAATGCTGAACTCCAGCCTTCCCTTCAGTGAGGCCCGGAACGGTGGATTGAAATGGAATTAGTGCAGGGCCGGGCATGACAGTGTGTCTAGTGAGACACAAAAGGATAAGAAATGTGAGGTATTAAGGGGGAGGAGGCAGCAGGGAAAACTGGGGGGGAGTGGCCGTATTTAGGCAAGGGGTGTGGCCAAGATTGAGGCAGAGTGCAGAGGAAGAGAAAGGAGGAGGCAGTTTTTCACACTGCTCCTCCAACATGGCAGAGATCGATGTTGTCCTGACCAGGCTGAGACATGCGACGGTGAGCAGAGGACCGGACTGGCCACACAGCCAGGTCGCGGCCCTGATTGAAGATGAGGCAGGCGGATCAACTCAGGGAGGTGAGGCGGCCCCACGCGCGCGGAGGTCTCGGCCTCCGGCGCGCTTCTCGCCAGGGCCTACATCTAGGCCCGTTTATCAGCCCAGGAGCCCGCTGGAGGACCGATCGGCGCCACCTGCAAAAAAGAGCCAGCAGCTGGCTGCAGCAGGGCCCGGGCAGTATACACGCCGCCGGCCTTGCTCGGAGGGAACCTTCAAGTCTGGGAACACCGGGAGGACTTGAAGGTATGGTATCAGTTTTTGGCCTTGTACAACGGCAGATCAGTGTAGATGTCCGGCCCGGTGAGTAATTTTGATGTAGAATTGGTCACGGATGCTGCGGGCTCTACGAGGTATGGTGCATTCTTTCAGGGGCGTTGGAGTGCGGAACCTTGGCCCCAATCCTGTGTGAAAGCGGGGTTAATACGTAACCTGGTATTACTGGAACTTTTTCCGGTAGTGCTGGCTATGGAGCTGTGGGGTGAGGCATGCCGGAATCTGAAACTGCGATTGAATTGTGACAACATGGGTGTGGTTCAAGTGGTCAATCGCTTGTCAGCATCTTCACAACCGGTCATAAGGCTTCTGCTGCAGTTGGTGTTGTGGTGCTTGCAATTGAACATTTTTATTTGTGCTGTTCATATACCAGGCATCGACAACACACTGGCAGACTCATTGTCTCGCTTTCAGTGGGACAGGTTCAGAGAGCTGGCTCCGGCAGCAGAGAAGGAAGGAGTTCCTTGCCCAGGCTGGATCTGGGAGCTGGCCTTGGAGTCACCGCGGGATGGATTCAGCAGTCAGTGAGTGAGTCCACATGGGCTGCTTATGCGAAGGTATGGAAGGAATGGTTGTGTTTAGTGCAAGAAGCTGGGCTTGGCACGGATGGGACGGAGGTAAGACTGTTGGTCTTGTATTTTGTGTCCAGGAACATGGAAAGAGGGGGATCGGTGTCTTCCATTCAGAGAAAGATGGCAGGTTTGTCGTTCTCTTTTAAATTGCTGGGGGGGGATTGGACAAAAGATTTTTGGGTTAGACAAGCAATAAAAGGTTACCGTAAGGAACACAAGACAAAAGATACGCAACGGCCAGTTACTTTTGCTAATCTTCTGTCTATCTGTGGGAAGTGCAGGTCGGTGTGTACTTTGAGTTATGAGGCTTTGCTTTTTACAGCATTTTTTTCGCTGGCATTGTATGGGGCATTTCGCATTGGGGAATTGGTGAGCCCATCCCGGCGTTTGGTGGGTGGGCTTTTGGAACAGGACATGCGGGTATACGTTGACAGGGTGTGTTTACGGCTGCGTAGGTCCAAAACGGATCAGAAGGGTAAAGGGATAGATGTGTTGTTGTTCGCTTTGCCGGGGTCCACGGTATGCCCTGTGGAAGCGGTAAGGGATTTTGTAAGGATTAGACCGGCTGCGGGAGGGCCACTTCTGAGGCATGAGGATGGGTCCTACTTGTCAAAGTTTCAATTCATATCGGTGTTCAGGAAATGTCTAAAAGGGGCTGGGCTGGATTTGGCGGCATACGCTTAACACTCCTTCCACATCGGGGCGGCTACGGAAGCTGCCAGATGTGGGTTGGATGAGGCGGCTGTACGTAGGATTGGCAGGTGGGAGTCACGGAGATTCCGTACCTACTTACGGCCTCAATTGGCGGTGGAATGATATAAAAAAAAAAGCATGCGAGGGTAGGCTGGACTCACATGCTGTGCTGTTGTTTTGGGTTACGTTGTTCTTGTTAATGTCATCTTTGTTGTCCGTCTTTTCATTTCAGATGGAGGGTCTATATGCCTCGTCTGGAGGTCACTCCTATGTTTGTTGGGGGGCCAGGAGAGGAGATGTGAGACCAGATGGCAGACAGTTTGGTATATCAGGGAGAGAGGCATACGTCCGCTGGCTAGGGATGCCTGGGATGATGTGGGGCAGGGTAGTACCAGAAGCGAAGCGATATGCGAGGTGTGATAGACCGCCAGATGTTCTAGTTATACATGCTGGGGTTAACGATCTGGGAGTGCGAACGGTCAGGGAGCTGATCTCTGACGTCAAGTTTGATTTTGTACAGCTGCGCACGGTTTTTCCTAACACTTTGCTGCTATGGTCCGACATTGTTGCTCGGATGACATGGCGCAAGGCAAGGCCAGTGGAGCGACTTAATAAGGCCTGCATACGAGTGAATAAAGTGGTGGGGAGGTTTGTGGTTCAGAACGGGGGCATGGTAATAAGGCACATAGAATTGGAAATATAATAAAAGTGTACACTGCGCTAAATTGAAAGAAAATATGGTGCGGAGCAGCTACTTACAAGGTGACAACAACCAAAGAAACATGTGAAAATTAAATAAAAAGTAGCGCATAAATGGTGCCAAAAGTCTTCAATCAAGAAAACAACTGAAAAAAACAAATGTCCACAAATAATAAACATAACAGTGAAAAAACCTGTAAGTCTCTCAATATAGGTGAATAAAATCCTGTCGGTGAGTGGGAAACAAATGACATGGAATGTCCCACTGAAAACCATGCGTGGATGCAGGGAGACAGAAGTTAAAACGCAGGTGAATCAACAAATCATCCCCAAGTTGTATCTCTCAACAACATGCGACTTGGTAAAGGTGGTGTGTGGCCATCCTTTGGGAGGACCCACCTGGCGACCCCGGGAGATCCGCGCAGAGTTTGACCCAGAAGGTTTGCAGAGCTGTGATGTCTGTTCACTGGCCCTGAGAGGCAACCCGCTCGAGTGACTCCCTGTCGCTGACAAGGGAGTCCATCATATCTGGTAAGAGTTTCTTACACACCACCTTTACCAAGTCGCATGTTGTTGAGAGATACAACTTGGGGATGATTTGTTGATTCACCTGCGTTTTAACTTCTGTCTCCCTGCATCCATGCATGGTTTTCAGTGGGACATTCCATGTCATTTGTTTCCCACTCACCGACAGGATTTTATTCACCTATATTGAGAGACTTACAAGTTTTTTCACTGTTATGTTTATTATTTGTGGACATTTGTTTTTTTCAGTTGTTTTCTTGATTGAAGACTTTTGGCACCATTTATGCGCTACTTTTTATTTCATTTTCACATAGAATTGGAGACTAATGTGGGCCTATATTTACGGAAGGATGGAGTTCACCTCATGGATGTGGGGATTGATCACTGGGCCATGGTGGCTTCAGGAGGGGATTCAATGGGCCCTGTGGGCACGGAGGGGCCCTTAAGGGTAAGGTTTTATCCTTCCGCGCTGTGGCTGTGTTTCTGTTGGTCTTTGACGGTGGCAGTAAACGGATGTGATGAAAAGGAGTGGGGGGGCTCATCGGTAGTATGTGCCCCTCCGGTGTATTCCAGCAGAAAGGTGGATGGAATACGGTAATGGTTGTTGTCTCTGAGCGGTTATACAGCTGGAGGCCTATCATGTTGGAAAAGGTCCCGCAGTATATTGGTGGTATATGTGGTGGAATGTGGGGCGCTGTCATTGACCAACAGACTGGGGTTAAAACAAGTTGTTTTACTGTTGTTATATCTTGTTATATATTTAGTTTTATATTGGAGTTATTTATTTAGATTGATTTAATAAAAGGCTGTTATGGCCATTTATACTCCAAATCAAGGTGTGGTCTCATCATTTGAGGAGGGTAAGATAACGGGTTGTTGTAGTATAAGTGTTATAGCAGTAAAAGGAAAATGGGTACATCTGGACTACACTGGTCAAGTCTTGCACAGTTGTACAGGCTCTTCTCCTCCACTGAATTGCTTTTTCTGATTTCACCGCACACTGTGAGCTTCTCATAATGTGCATTAGAAGCTGCAGCAAGTGACATCCCACCTCATTTCCTATCTGCAGGACATTCAAGATAATCTAACCCTTTCCTTCCCAGTTTAACCACTTGACGACCGCCTCACGCCGATGTACGTCGGCAAAGTGGCACGGACAGGCAAAATCACGTACAGGGTACGTGATTTGCCTTCCGCGGGTGGGGGGTCCGATCGGACCCCCCCCCCGGTGCCCGAGGCGGTCGTCTTTTGTCCAGCGGCGATCGGTGATGAGGGGGAGACCATCCGTTCGTGGCCCCCCCCTCGCGATCGCCGCCGGCCAATGAGAACACTCCTTTGCTGCTGTATGCTAAACAGCAGCAAAGGAAGTGATGTCATCTCCCCTCGGGTCGGTATTTTCCGTTCCGGCCCGAGGAGAGACGACATGTGAGTGAGTGCACAACACTACACACACACAGTAGAACATGCCAGGCACACAAAACACCCCGATCCCCCCCCGATCGCCCCCCGATCCCCCCCCAATCACCCCCCCCCCTGTCACAAACTGACACCAGCAGTTTTTTTTTTTTTTTTTTTTTTTTTTTTTCTGATTACTGCATAGTGTCAGTTTGTGACAGTTACTGTGTTGGGACAGTGAGTATTACCCCCCTTTAGGTCTAGGGTACCCCCCTAACCCCCCCTAATAAAGTTTTAACCCCTTGATCACCCCCTGTCACCAGTGTCGCTAAGCGATCATTTTTCTGATCGCTGTATTAGTGTCGCTGGTGACGCTAGTTAGTGAGGTAAATATTTAGGTTCGCCGTCAGCGTTTTATAGCGTCAGGGACCCCCATATACTACCGAATAAATGTTTTAACCCCTTGATTGCCCCCTAGTTAACCCTTTCACCACTGATCACCGTATAACCGTTATGGTTGACGCTGGTTAGTTCGTTTATTTTTTATAGTGTCAGGGCACCCGCCGTTTATTACCGAATAAAGGTTTAGCCCCCCGATCGCCCGGCGGTGATATGTGTCGCCCCAGGCAGCGTCAGATTAGCGCCAGTACCGCTAACACCCACGCACGCAGCATGCGCCTCCCTTAGTGGTATAGTATCTGAACGCATCAATATCTGATCCGATCAGATCTATACTAGCGTCCCCAGCAGTTTAGGGTTCCCAAAAACGCAGTGTTAGCGGGATCAGCCCAGATACCTGCTAGCACCTGCGTTTTGTGCCTCCGCCCAGCCCACCCAAGTGCAGTATCGATCGATCACTGTCACTTACAAGGCACTAAACGCATAACTGCAGCGTTCGCAGAGTCAGGCCTGATCCCTGCGATCGCTAACAGTTTTTTTGGTAGCATTTTGGTGAACTGGCAAGCGCCAGCCCCAGGCAGCGTCAGGTTAGCGCCAGTACCGCTAACACCCACGCACGCACCATACACCTCCCTTAGTGGTATAGTATCTGAACGGATCAATATCTGATCCGATCAGATCTATACTAGCGTCCCCAGCAGTTTAGGGTTCCCAAAAACGCAGTGTTAGCGGAATCAGCCCAGATACCTGCTAGCACCTGCGTTTTGCCCCTCCGCCCGGCCCAGCCCAGCCCACCCAAGTGCAGTATCGATCGATCACTGTCACTTACAAAACACTAAACGCATAACTGCAGCGTTCGCAGAGTCAGGCCTGATCCCTGCGATCGCTAACAGTTTTTTTTGTAGCGTTTTGGTGAACTGGCAAGCACCAGCCCCAGGCAGCGTCAGATTAGCGCCAGTACCGCTAACACCCACGCACGCACTGTACACCTCCCTTAGTGGTATAGTATCTGATCGCATCAATATCTGATCCGATCAGATCTATACTAGCGTCACCAGCAGTTTAGGGTTCCCAAAAACGCAGTGTTAGCGGGATCAGCCCAGATACCTGCTAGCACCTGCGTTTTGCCCCTCCGCCCGGCCCGGCCCAGCCCACCCAAGTGCAGTATCGATCGATCACTGTCACTTACAAAACACTAAACGCATAATTGCAGCGTTCGCAGAGTCAGGCCTGATCCCTGCGATCGCTAACAGTTTTTTGGTAGCGTTTTGGTGAACTGGCAAGCGCCAGCGGCCTAGTACACCCCGGTCGTAGTCAAACCAGCACTGCAGTAACACGTGGTGACGTGGCGAGTCCCATAAGTGCAGTTCAAGCTGGTGAGGTGGCAAGCACAAGTAGTGTCCCACTGCCACCAAGAAGACAAACACAGGCCCGTCGTGCCCATAGTGCCCTTCCTGCTGCATTCGCCAATCCTAATTGGGAACCCACCGCTTCTGCAGCGCCCGTACTTCCCCCATTCACATCCCCAACCAAATGCAGTCGGCTGCATGAGAGGCATTTTCTTTATGTCCTCCCAAGTACCCCTACCCAACGAACCCCCCCAAAAAAGATGTCGTGTCTGCAGCAAGCGCGGATATAGGCGTGACACCCGCTATTATTGTCCCTCCTGTCCTGACAATCCTGGTCTTTGCATTGGTGAATGTTTTGAACGCTACCATTCACTAGTTGAGTATTAGCGTAGGGTACAGCATTGCACAGACTAGGCACACTTTCACAGGGTCTCCCAAGATGCCATCGCATTTTGAGAGACCCGAACCTGGAACCGGTTACCGTTATAAAAGTTAGTTACAAAAAAAGTGTAAAAAAAAAAAAAAATAAGAAATAAAAAAAAATAGTTGTTGTTTTATTGTTCTCTCTCTCTCTATTCTCTCTCTCTATTGTTCTGCTCTTTTTTACTGTATTCTATTCTGCAATGTTTTATTGTTATTGTTATTGTTATTGTTATTATGTTTTATCATGTTTGTTTTTCAGGTGTGTAATTATTTACACTTTACTGTGCTTTATTGTTAACCATTGTTAACCATTTTTTTGTCTTCAGGTACGCCATTCACGACTTTGAGTGGTTATACCAGAATGATGCCTGCAGGTTTAGGTATCATCTTGGTATCATTCTTTTCACCCAGCGGTCGGCTTTCATGTAAAAGCAATCCTAGCGGCTAATTAGCCTCTAGACTGCTTTTACAAGCCGTGGGAGGGAATGCCCCCCCCCCCACCGTCTTCCGTGTTTTTCTCTGGCTCTCCTGTCTCAACAGGGAACCTGAGAACGCAGCCGGTGATTCAGCCAGCTGACCATAGAGCTGATCAGAGACCAGAGTGGCTCCAAACATCTCTATGGCCTAAGAAACCGGAAGCTACGAGTATTTCATGACTTAGATTTCGCCGGATGTAAATAGCGCCATTGGGAAATTGGGGAAGCATTTTATCACACCGATCTTGGTGTGGTCAGATGCTTTGAGGGCAGAGGAGAGATCTAGGGTCTAATAGACCACAATTTTTTCAAAAAAGAGTACCTGTCACTACCTATTGCTATCATAGGGGATATTTACATTCCCCGAGATAACAATAAAAATGATTAAAAAAAAAAAATATGAAAGGAACAGTTTAAAAGTAAGATTAAAAAAGCAAAAAAATAATAAAGAAAAAAAAAAAAACAAAAAAAAAAAACACCCCTGTCGCCCCCTGCTCTCGCGCTAAGGCGAACGCAAGCGGCGGTCTGTCGTCAAACGTAAACAGCAATTGCACCATGCATGTGAGGTATCACCGCGAAGGCCAGATCGAGTGCAGTAATTTTTCCAGTAGACCTCCTCTGTAAATCTAAAGTGGTAACCTGTAAAGGCTTTTGAAGGCTTTTAAACATGTATTTATTTTGTTGCCACTGCACATTTGTGCGCAATTTTAAAGCATGTCATGTTTGGTATCCATGTACTCGGCCTAAGATCATCTTTTTTATTTCATCAAACATTTGGGCAATATAGCGTGTTTTAGTGCATTAAAATTAAAAAAAGTGTGTTTTTTCCCCAAAAAATGCGTTTGAAAAATCGCTGCGCAATTACTGTGTGAAAAAAAAAAATGAAACACCCACCATTTTAATCTGTAGGGCATTTGCTTTAAAAAAATATATAATGTTTGGGGGTTCAAAGTAATTTTTTTGCAAAAAAAAAAACTTTTTCATGTAAACAATAAGTGTCAGAAAGGGCTTTGTCTTCAAGTGGTTAGAAGAGTGGGTGATGTGTGACATAAGCTTCTAAATGTTGTGCATAAAATGCCAGGACAGTTCAAAACCCCCCCAAATGACCCCATTTTGGAAAGTAGACACCCCAAGCTATTTGCTGAGAGGCATGTCGAGTCCATGGAATATTTTATATTGCGACACAAGTTGCGGGAAAGAGACAAATTTTTTTTTTTTTTTTTTTTTTTTGCACAAAGTTGTCACTAAATGATATATTGCTCAAACATGCCATGGAAATATGTGAAATTACACCCCAAAATACATTCTGCTGCTTCTCCTGAGTACGGGGATACCACATGTGTGAGACTTTTTGGGAGCCTAGCCGCGTACGGAACCCCGAAAACCAAGCACCGCCTTCAGGCTTTCTAAGGGCGTGAATTTTTGATTTCACTCTTCACTGCCTATCACAGTTTCGGAGGCCATGGAATGCCCAGGTGGCACAAAACCCCCCCAAATGACCCCATTTTGGAAAGTAGACACCCCAAGCTATTTGCTGAGAGGTATAGTGAGTATTTTGCAGACCTCACTTTTTGTCACAAAGTTTTGAAAATTGAAAAAAGAAAAAAAAAAATGTTTTTTCTTGTCTTTCTTCATTTTCAAAAACAAATGAGAGCTGCAAAATACTCACCATGCCTTTCAGCAAATAGCTTGGGGTGTCTACTTTCCAAAATGGGGTCATTTGGGGGGGTTTTGTGCCACCTGGGCATTCCATGGCCTCCGAAACTGTGATAGGCAGTAAAGAGTGAAATCAAAAATTTTCACCCTTAGAAATCCTGAAGGCAGTGATTGGTTTTCGGGGTCCAGTACGCGGCTAGGCTCCCAAAAAGTCCCACACATGTGGTATCCCCATACTCAGGAGAAGCAGCTAAATGTATTTTGGGGTGCAATTCCACATATGCCCATGGCCTGTGTGAGCAATATATCATTTAGTGACAACTTTATGAAAAAAAAAAAAAAAAAAAAAAAAGTGTCACTTTCCCGCAACTTGTGTCAAAATATAAAATATTCCATGGACTCAATATGCCTCTCAGCAAATAGCTTGGGGTGTCTACTTTCCAAAATGGGGTCATTTTGGGGGGTTTTGTGCCACCTGGGCATTCCATGGCCTCCGAAACTGTGATAGGCAGTGAAGAGTGAAAGCAAAAATTTACACCCTTAGAAATCCTGAAGGCGGTGATTGGTTTTCGGGGCCCCGTACGCGGCTAGGCTCCCAAAAAGTCCCACACATGTGGTATCCCCATACTCAGGAGAAGCAGCTAAATGTATTTTGGGGTGCAATTCCACATAGGCCCATGGCCTGTGTGAGCAATATATCATTTAGTGACGACTTTTTGTAAATATTTTTTTTTTTTTTTTTGTCATTTTTCAATCACTTGGGACAAAAAAAATAAATATTCAATGGGTTCAACATGCCTCTCAGCAATTTCCTTGGGGTGTCTACTTTCCAAAATGGGGTCATTTGGGGGGGTTTTGTACTGCCCTGCCATTTTAGCACCTCAAGAAATGACATAGGCAGTCATAAACTAAAAGCTGTGTAAATTCCAGAAAATGTACCCTAGTTTGTAGACGCTATAACTTTTGCGCAAACCAATAAATATACGCTTATTGACATTTTTTTTACCAAAGACATGTGGCCGAATACATTTTGGCCTAAATGTATGACTAAAATTTAGTTTATTGGATTTTTTTTATAACAAAAAGTAGAAAATATCATTTTTTTTCAAAATTTTCGGTCTTTTTCCGTTTATAGCGCAAAAAATAAAAACCGCAGAGGTGATCAAATACCATCAAAAGAAAGCTCTATTTGTGGGAAGAAAAGGACGCAAATTTCGTTTGGGTACAGCATTGCATGACCGCGCAATTAGCAGTTAAAGCGACGCAGTGCCAAATTGGAAAAAGACCTCTGGTCCTTAGGCAGCATAATGGTCCGGGGCTCAAGTGGTTAACTGTCTTTGCCCCACCCCTTTCATTTCTTTGATTTCAGTTTTTTCAATCATGGAGGTTCAGCATCATATGTGGGCATTATCTAGGGCAGTGGTTCTCAACCTTACTAGTGCCGTGACCCCTTGATAAAATTTCCCAAGTTGTGGGGACAGTAAAAAAAAATGTTGTAGCTTTTGTTGTCAGCACCCAAGGCAAGACAAGAAATTTGTGCCCCTAACTCACAGACATTTAGCGCTCTCTGAGTCCCTTTCACTCGTACAGTGTTAAAACCCCTTACGGTACATTTTAGGATGTATCACTCTTTCTCTTTGTTCTCCTTTCTTTCACTTTTATCTCTCTCTATCCTAATTTCTTGTTTTTTTCCCCATCCCTCCCTCTAGCTGTCTTTCTTGTTCTTTCTCCTATTCTTTCTCTCCCCTTTTCTTTGTTCCTCCCCTCTTTCCTTCTCCCTTCCATGTATTCTCTATTTTTATTCCTCCTCTTACTCCTTGGTGGGGGGATAGGATGAGTGGCAGTGCTGGTGGGGGGTGGGATGAGTGGAGGTGCTGGTGGGGGGTGGGATCAGTGGCAGTGCTGGGGGGAGTTCTGATCAGCCAACTTAGGTGCTCTTGATCAAGGTTATCTGCTGATGAGAACTGTTGAGGGGACCTTTAATGGCAACTATAATCACAGGTAGTGTTACTCACTGTGCCTCCGGCTTCACTGTGTCTCCGACTTTGTGGTGTCTCGTAGCAGTGACACCTATGCCAAAATCGGGAAATAGGGTCTCCTCCAGCCCCTCCCACTTCACATTCCTCACCAGTCAGCTGACCTCTAGTCTCTGCCCCCCCCAGCCATGCCGTGAACTGAATGGGCGGTTGCGAAGAGGCTGAGTGGGTGGCCGCGGGCTCCAGGAACAGCCCTGCTGGGTGGCCGCGAAAAGGCTGGGAGAGCAGCATGGGCTTCAGGAACAGCTCAGGATATGGTGACCCCTGGCAAATCATCATTTGACCCCCGAGGGGGTCCCGACCCCCAGGTTGAGAACCACTGATCTAGGGGGTCTACATTCAAATGAAGCCTGCCTGGGAATGCTCTGTTCTCCAGACTGACATGCAAATATCAAAACACTTTGATTTAGTGGGTAACTCCTTCAAAGAGCCAACCCATTACTTATATTAGGATTGAGGGCTCTTGAGAAGGGTACTGAGGGAGAGAGCTGCTACTCCATGGTACAGAGCCACTTGGATCGGCTCTGTACACTCTCTCTGTGAACTGAGTCAACAAATGAAAGCTTGGTTCACTGCCATTAAAAGGGTTGTAAACCCTCATGTTTTTTCATCTTAATGCATCAATTTGCTGAAATCCAATGCCCAGAGAATTGTGTCTGCCCTTCCCGCTTTAGTCCCCGTTCACACCTGAGTGTTTTAAAGCGTGATTTTGAAAGAGCAAAAAAGCTCAATTTGAAGAATCCCATTATTCTCAACAAGCCCGTTCACACCTGAGCGATGTCGCTTGCCACCTGTAGCTTGAAAAAGAGCATTAGCTTAGTTGGGTAAAATCATGCCATTTTAAATTGGCCCCATAGTCTTTATTGAGAGCATCTGAAAAATGCATGTTTTTTTCGGGCGCTCTCATTTAAAAGTCTAAGGGGAAAAAAAGTGTGCAATTCTGCTTCTGTACTACAGGTCATGTGTAAAATGCACATACCAACATTCATAAAAATGCTTCTGACTCTTCTTGCTACACTCAAACTCAAGCATGAATGGGTCTTCAGAACATTGTGAAGAAATAAAATAAAACTGAGACCCTAGACTCGAAATTGGCTTCTTTCAAAGACAGGTTGATGACTTGACCATAGGTCCATATTTCTTTATTCTTGACAGCGTAGTAACAATTAGTAGAAATACCAATTTGCCAATGCATTTTGGGGCCAAAGAATCCCCTTTCATCAGAGCTTGGGGATAGGTTGCTAGAGTTGATATGTGGATTGCAGTGAAATCCCTGGAATGGGGATCTTGATCTGGAAAGGGGCAAATGTAAAGACCTCTTTGGTGGTGTAATGGCATTTCTAGTTTAAGATAACTGGGAGGCATTATACCTCTGTGCGTGCCCCTATCACTAGTGACAAATTCTTGACCGTCACAATCAGTAGAAATACAGTTTCCAATGTGTTTTGCGGGCCAAAGAATCGCCTTTCATCGGGCTTGTGCTAGGTTGCTAAAGTTCCTATACGGATTGTGGTGAAATCACCTGCAAGGGGATCTTGATCTTTAAATAGGCAAATGTAAAGAGCTCATTGGTGGTGTAATGGCATTGCCAGTTATTATTGGGGGGCATTATAAGCCTGTGTCTGCCCCATCACCAGTAAAAACTATTACAAGGTTAAGAGACAGAAAAGCCAAGAATATAATTTTTTTAAATGTTCTCACATGGTTGGAGGACTCTTTTCCAAGATATGGAGCTTCCCATAGAGAAAGTGTTTTTGTTTCACAAAAAGGGTTATACTGTATATATACATTTTTTTTTTATTTTATAAAGGAGTTGGAGCACACAAAGGTTAGTAGGAATAGTGCCCAAAGGGCCGGATAAAGGAATGCAAAGGGCCACATCTGGCCCCAAGGCCGCAGTTTGGAGACCGCTGGTGTAGGGGTTGCTTTTTCTGAAATGTATTGCTGAATAAACTTGGTTAGAGCATAGGGAGCTGTGGCATATGCCACTCTGAAATCTAAAGAGTGATGAGAGTACACTGTTCACTTTGGCACCACTTCTTAGGACAGTCCCCTTTAGTAATGGCCCATAAATTGGAAGGGCAGCAGCCGCTCAGGCTGGGAACTTTTTCTCCCGAACAAGAACAAGGAAGCTCCAAGCCCCAGGCTATTTATGGACTCCCCCAGCCGTCTTCTGGGTACACTCCTCCAGGGATTGGCTGAGACAACATATATAATCAGGTTGCTGATTTGCCTTTCGAGACCATTACATTCTGGAATCTGCCGGAAGGCAGAGGGAAACAATTAAACCTGCAACCAGTGGAGCCAAGAACAGACCAAAGCAACCACAAACTGTTCCACTGATTACAGTGGAGCCAAAAAGAACTTAATCTACCTAGCTTTCCTATCAACCTATCTAGGAGGGTACTACATTGAGAAATAATGCCAGGGTAGCCCAACTGACACAACTGGTGGCTCTCCTCCAAGACTTTCCAATATCCCCACCCTTTCATGGAGGTTTCTGGACTCCCACACAACACCAAAAGCCATATTTTTGACAATTGTTCTCTTTATTTAAAAAAAACAAAACACATATTGACAAATAAATACAGAAGGACGCATATGCTATAAAAATGAGAGCGATGTGAGAAATTTCTACCTCAGGACAGAAAGCTTCGTTAGTTAGCAGGACTACATTCTTTAGCTATATGTTTACATAGAAAAATGTATAAAATGTCTGAAGCTGGTCTAATAAAAAAAAAAGAGCAATTTAACGGCCTTATTTATCAAAGTGTCTAAGAATAAAAGATTGCCGACTAGTTGATCTTTTTGTTTTTCAGGGCGGTTTAGAAAATGAGAGCGGAAAGGCTGATCTATTGGCTGTAAGGAGCAAAGCAAACATGTAATGTGTAAGCTTCAAGTTGGTCTGGATGGAGCTTACACAGGGCTATAGACCGTCACTGCCCCCCATGTGACAGTTTGCGGGCCTGGTGAATGGCTGCTGTGGCATCAAGGAAGGAAGGAGAGAGAGACACACATGTTCCCCCATACTAGGAAGTATTTTAGGGTGGCAGGGAAGCATATTAAGGTTGAAGTACACTTTTTCACTGTGGCGCAGTACTGAGCGTGTTAACGCAGACTTTGCCATAACACATGTTAACACATTTTATGTGCATTTGCACTTTGCATTGCCATTCATTTTGAATGGCAGCCCAATGCACTAAGGCAACACAGTGTCAGCACAAGAGTTTCAGCGCACCACCACGCGCACTACCGTGCATTGCGGTGCGCTGCATTGCCAAAAATTTAATTTTTTTGCCATTTTGGTGCATTGCCGGCCCATTTACGGGTTGCCTAATGCATGAAAAAAAGGTGCATTAACTTGTGCACTTAAGCAATGCACCAGAACTCCAAGGTCTGAATGGGCCCTAAATATAAAGATAATCAGCAAATGGGCAGGGGTTATAGGTGACCTGTGTACAGGGTCATTTTAAAGTAGAAATCCAACTTTTTCAAGTTTTGGATTGGGAAGGAAAGAGCTCAAAGTTCCACCCTGTTTTTGCTGCTTATAAGAAGAAGATGAGAACACCATTCCATTGAGGTGTCACAGCGTTTCTGCAGTCCAGAGGTTTCCCTTAATCGAGGGCGGAATGTGGTAGATTTGGACTCAGGACTGAAAAAATTATTGTTCGGAAGGTAGAACTTTAATCAAAGTCTAAAACATGTCCATTCCAATTTGGTGGCATGTTTTACTGCTGTCTGTGTCTCCTTTCAGGAGACTTCATCTCACTTCCTGACTTGGCAAATGGCATGCCCTGGGACAGGAAGTGAGGAAAATCTTGGTCTAACTTTTCTCCAACCAAATTCAAAATGCAAAAGTTATGGTTAGCTGTCTATGTAAACCCTTTGCTGCTTCAACTGGTTGAATTAATCATACCCATTTTTGTATACAAATACGAGGTTTGCTGAATCGCAGGTGCCAGTGAATTCTGATTTGGAAAATATGCCTAAAAGGGCGATACAACTCATTCCATTCTGCAGCACTGTGAAGCTTTGTCGCAACGCTTGCCTAAAACAGACATGTGGAAAATTCTCTAGAGATACAATCTTAATTATGTGCCCGTGGGTCTTCTAGAAAATTCCAAAGACAAAAGTAAAAAATAAATCTGAAAAACACAACACAAGGCCAAAGGCAGCCTTTAAAAAAATTTGAAGTCTGTTTTTTTTTTTTCAAACAAATTCCTTTTTCAGCTATATATTAGTATGAATGCTAATTAATCAGGTCTTAACCGCGTTTTATTTTTGAATGCCTACTAACCTGCCTCCATCATCTTTCTAGTCAACTATCAATGTACTGCTTTTGTTGTGATGCATCTAGTTTGACTGCTCATCTTAAAATGGTTCATAGAACGAGATGGCCGTACATTCAAAATGGCTGAATGAAACCGCTTTCTAGAGCTTCACATTTAAAATAGGTTTATGGAACGCATACATTCCCCATCCAAGTGCTTCCTACATGGCGAGTGCTTTGGTTTTTGTGTAATTCTATACATAAAATTGACTAAGATTTTGGAAAAATGAAATACAGTCATCAACTGCCCATAAATATTCAGAAATTAATAAATCTTGACAACTCACCTCCCAAAACCAATAATTCTAAATCTGGCCATGAATGAATCCCACCCTCTACTAAGTTAAGCCCTGCCCAAACATGTCCATAGTTGGGCAAAGACACACTTAGTTCTTCAGGGGTCCAAAAATCAGTCTTATCAAAATAGGGATGGTTGGGAACAAAGGTTTGTGAGCAAGCCTAGTGAATTCCACTTAACACATTCTAAAAAAAGAAATTCTCAGCTTCATCTTATTACTTCAGATATTGCCCTCTCCCCCCCCCCCCCCCCTCCATTCACAGTCATTACAAGATTGCCTGGTTTGGGCATCAATGTCAAATGAACAAAGTCTTTGAGGCTAGATAAGAAAGTGGTCATCTCCGTCTTCCAAATCTACGTCTTCCAAAAGAACCACCCAAGGGATTTGGCCATTTTAGGATGAGCATGGGCTTGCTGTAATCTCTGCTTTAGAAGAAATGTTTTGTTATTTTCTTAAATTCAGAAGATGGGCTGTACAAGGCCAAAGTTTCTTTCTGAGGTTTCAGGGGTTTATTCTCTGATGTAGATCCGTTTGCAGACCACGTCGTCGGCTATCATGAACTGAAAGAATACAATAAGTGAAAACATTATACTTCTATACTATGACCACCAAAATTATTGTGCATGCCATCAGTTCTTTTTTACTTTAAAGGCAAAGCAAAGAGTATTGTCAGTGAGTGCATATTTTGGGTTATTGTGGTGTCTACTAAAGTGAAATTATCCTTTAAGGAACCCCCACTCCATGGTGAAATACTTACCTTCTCCCAGTGGCGTCACTAGGGTTGGTGTCACCTGGTGCGGTAAAACATGGTGTCACCCCCCCCCCCCGGCGGCACCATGTTTTACCGCACCACCACGGCTCTCACTTCCTAGCCTGCCACAGTGTTCTGTCCTGTCACTGTTGAGTGACAGCAGAAGCAGGACAGAGCAGTAGACACTTGGCAGGGTAGCGCATAAGGCTCTCTCCTGTCTAACCTGTCTAGCCACAGTGCACTTGATAGTGTCACCTAAGGCTCAACCATGCCCCCCCCCCCCACCCCCAGGGGGAGAGCACACCGCAATAAAGGGTAGGTGTGACCGAATTGCGCTGTCAATGGGAGGGCCATACAAAGGCATTGTTAAATACCATGAGTGCATTATGCACAGGGTTCAGAAGTACACTACATACAGAGTACAGCTTTCAGGAATGTGATACAAACAGGGCTCAGAAGCTTGCTATGTACAGGGTACAGGGCTCAGAAGTTTGCTATGTACAGGGTGCAGGGCTCAGAAGTTTGCTATGTACAGGGTGCAAGGATCGCTATGTACAGCCAGGGTGCAAGCATCGCTATGTACAGGGTACAAGGATTGCTATGTACAGGGTGCAAGGATCGCCGCTATGTACAGCCAGGGTGCAAGGATTGCTATGTACAGCCAGGGTGCAAGCATCGTTATGTACAGGGTGCAAGGATTGCTATGTACAAGGTGCAAGGATTGCTATGTACAGGGTGCAAGGATCGCTATGTACAGGGTGCAAGGATCGCTATGTACAGGGTGCAAGGAACGCTATACACAAGGTGCAAGGATCGCTATGTACAGGCTGCAAGCATCGCTATGTACAGGGTGCAAGGAACGCTATACACAGGGTGCAAGGATCGCTATACACAGGGTGCAAAGATCGCTATGTACAGGGTGCAAGGATCGCTATGTACAGGGTGCAAGGAACGCTATACACAGAGTGCAAGGATCGCTATACACAGGGTGCAAGGATCGCTATGTACAGGGTGCAAAGATCGCTATGTACAGGGTGCAAGGATCGCTATGTACAGGGTGCAAGGAACGCTATACACAGGGTGCAAGGATCGCTATACACAGCGTGCAAGGATCGCTATGTACAGGGTGCAAGGATCACTATGTACAGGGTGCAAGGATTGCTATGTACAGGGTGCAAGGAACGCTATACACAGGGTGCAAGGATCGCTATGTACAGGGTGCAAGGATCGCTATGTACAGGGTACTAGCATCGCTATGTACAGGGTGCAAGGAACGCTATACACAGGGTGCAAGGATCGCTATACACAGGGTGCAAGGATCGCTATGTACAGGGTGCAAGGATCACTATGTACAGGGCGCAAGGATCGCTATGTACAGGGTGCAAGGATCGCTATGTACAGGGTGCAAGGCTCAAGAGTTCTCTATGTATAAGGTGCAAAGTTAAGTACCGCATGCTTCACAGGACAGAAAAGAAGACAGAAGAGTGGACAGAGAGGCTGCTGCCAAAGAGCAGCTTACAGAGGGTCAGGTGTGCAGTCTGCACACATGTCCCTGGGTTGTAGAAGGAGCCGCCGCTGGTCGGGATAGTGGAGCCGCTGCAGGCCTGAGATAGTGGAGCCGTCGTTGGCCGGGATAGTGGAGCCGCTTCAGGCCGGGATAGTGGAGCCGTCGTTGGCCGGGATAATGGAGCCGCCGCTGGCCGAGATAGTGAAGCCGCCGCTGGCTGGGATAGTGGAGCCGCCGTTGGCTGGGATAGTGGAGCCGCTGCAGGGATAGTAGAGCTGCCGTGCACATCATCCCCCGCCCCCTCCCCCTTTCATAGAGATACTGCTGGGCAGGGGGGACTGTGCACACCGCCGGGGCGCTGTCACCTGTTCTGTGTGAAAGTGAAAGCAGTAAGCGTGCATAAGGGGCTATCGCCGGAGGTGGTCACCGGGCAAAAAAAAGCTCTGGTGTCACCCCTCTGACGGGTGTCACCCGGGTGCGGGCCGCACCCCCCGCACCCCCATAGCAACACCACTGCCTTCTCCCAAGACCTTCACTGTGTGACGATTATACGGCCAAGCAAAAGTCCTGGCCTAGTCCTCTACCTAGCACCCCAGTCATACCTATGGATGGTTTGTACTCATGGTGGCCTCTTGCCATTCAGTATAAACTATACATATGAATTAATATGGCAACTGCATGCATGAGCTCTAGAAAGAGGACCTGGCTGTGGGGCTCTTAATAGGGCCACACAGTGAAGGTCTAGGAAGTGGGGAGCTGAATACACTATATTACCAAAAGTTTCGGGACGCCTGCTTTTACACGTACATGAACTTTAATGGAATCCCAGTCTTAGTCCGTAGGGTTCAATATTGAGTTGGCCCACCCTATGCAGCTATAACAGCTTCAACTCTTCTGGGAAGGCCGTCCACAAGGTTTAAGAGTGTGTCTATAGGAATGTTTGACCATTCTTCCAGAAGCGCATTTGTTCAGGCACTGATGTTGGATGAGAAGGCCTGGCTCGCAGTCTCAGCTCTAATTCATCCCAAGGGTGTTCTATCGGGTTGAGGTCAGGACTCTGTGGAGGCCAGTCAAGTTCCTCCACCCCAAACTCACTCATCCATGTCTTTATGGACCTTGCTTGTACATGAAATTGGCCAAAATGTCTTAGTATGCTGATGCCTTAAGAGTTCCCTTCACTGGAACTAAGGGGCCAAGCCCAACCCCTGAAAAACAACTCCACACCATAATCCCCCCTCCACCAAATGATTTGGACCAGTGCACAAAAAAGGTCCATAAAAACATGTCCTGACCTCAACCCGATAGAACACCTTTGGGATGAAATAGAGCAGGGACTGCGAGCCAGGCCTTCTCGTTTTGGTAATATAGTGTACTTCACTATATGGGCTGCACTGCAGGGGTTGAAGGTTTAATTAACCACTTCCCGCCCGGCCCATAGCAGATTGACGACCGGGAAGTGGTTCTGTTATCCTAACTGAGTGTCATATGCGTGGTGATCACGAGTGCAGCATGACACGCCGCATCTCCGATCGTGGTAAGGAGCCTCTGACAGAGGCTTCTTACCACGTGATCAGCTGTGACCAATCACAGCTGTTCATCGCGTGAACCAGGAAGTGCCAGTAAGCGGCATTCCTCGGTTCACGCTGACAGGGAGAGCCGATCGGCGGCTCTCCCTGTCAGAGGGGGGGTCTGTGCTGATAATTGATTATCAGCACAGCCCCCATCAGATGTGTCCATGAGCTGCCAATCAGTGCCCAACAGTTGCCAGTCAGTGCCCCCTCAATAAAGACTCTCAGTGCCCACTACAGTGCCAATCAGTACCCACCACAGTGCCAATCAGAGCCCACCACAGTGCCAATCAGAGCCCACCACAGTGCCAGTCAGTGCCCATCACTGTGCCAATCAGTGCCCAGCAGTAACACCTGTCAGTACCTCATCATCAGTGCCAATCAGTGCCGTCTATCAATGCCAATCAGTGCCCCCTATCAGTGCCCATCAGTGCCGCCAGTCAGTGCCTATCAGTGCCGCCTGTCAGTGCCCATCAGTGCCGCCTATCAGTGTCCCTCAGTGCCGCCTATCAGTGCCCATCAGTGCTGCATATCAGTGCCGCCTATCAGCTCCCATCAATTTTACATATCAGTGCCTCCTCATCAGTGACCATTAGTGCCGTCTCATCAGTGTCCATCAGTGCCGCCTCATCAGCGCCTCATCAGTGAAGGAGAAAACAAAATTTTATGACAGAAACTAAAAAAAACTTTTTTTTTTTCTTCAAAAATTTCGGTCAAATACCACCAAAAGAAAGCTCTATTTGTGGGAAGAAAATGATAAATATTTTGTTTGGGTACAGTGTTGCATGACCGCATGTCATTTAAAGTGCGACAGAGCTGAAAGCTGAAAATTGTCCTGGGCAGGAAGGGGCAGGAAGGGGCAAAAGTGCCCGGTATTGAAGTGGTTAAAGGACAATGTCAACTAAACATGAAGTGTTCCTTTAAGAGTAGCTATTGCTACAATTTTTTTGTTTTGTAGAGAGCAGGTATGGCGTACGAACCCCTATATATATATATATATATATATATATATATATATATATATATATATATATATATATATATATATATATATATACATATATATATATATATATATATATTTTTTTTTTTTTTGCTGCCCATGTCCCATTGAGGAGATTTTCCTTTGTTTCCTATCCCCGAGAGTGAGACACAAATGAAATGAAATGAATGAAAATCATCCCAAAATAAGGGGAAAGCCCCTCTTAAGCCAGCTATACATGGATCAAAGTTTTTGAATATTCGATCCATGTATGGGCAGGCTGATTGTACCCAAGTTGATCCATCAATCGACTTGGGTACAACCAGCCTGTCAGATTTTTTACATTCGATTACTGCCGGCACCTATAGCAGCTAGCAGTAATCATTGTGTTCTTCCTCCAGCTGGCAGAACACAATACCTCTGTGGGAGGCCATTCCACACTGACTGTGTTGATTGGGGAAATTAAGCAATTTTCTTTTTTTCTTTTTTTAAATAAAATTTAGGGATTTTCTGTCAATTTTCTGTCCAGGTGAGAATGGTCACCAGGACAAAAAAGAAAGAAAAATTGACATAACTTGGACAGAAATATAAAACTGGCAGGAGTTCTAATCCCAAGTTCTCAACCATCCAAAAATAGAGAAAAATAAATTGGTATGAAATACTCTAAAGTTTTTTATGTGACAGATTTTTACAATTTCCCCATTCCTTCTTTCCGAGAAGAACTCTGTTCGACTTGCACTTCTATCGGTCAGTGCTTTAATTTTAGATTCAAATTTAAAATTTAATTAATTAATTTAAATTTAAATTGTAATTTAAATGTAATGCTGTTTAAGTAAATAAGCATTGCACTGTATGTAAATTCTGAAGTTGGATTCAGGAAAGGCATGTTTTCTTGGGAAAGTGCTAAGATCCATAGACAGGTTATCTTACCAGGATGAGTTCCCCATCGTTGGTCAGCTCTCTGGACCAGGAGGTCTTGGGTCCGTCACCTTTCAGAAGTCGCTGCTCACATACCATTTTGTTCTCACTCTCCCATTTGGCCAGGCTCTGAATAGACACAAAGAGAAAACAAAAATGAGGCACTTCATTAAATAACAAACAGGCTCTTCAGACAAGAACACTTCAAACCAAAAGAGCCATCCATCATGAAGAGGAGACAGCAGCCTCCTCCTGGAGACATATCTTTGAGGAATCTAACACCCTCCATTCAATCCTTTCTTTTAGATTTCCCTGAGTTAGCAGCTTTCAGACTGGAAGAAAGTGACAGGGATTGAGGGAGGATGGATCACCTATGGACAACTGAAATTTAAGAATGGTTGACCATTTAGGATAGAATTGTTGTAGACTTTCTCCTCTGCTGATCGGCCTTTGTCTTTTTTTTTTAGGTCAACAAACAACGATTCAGACGCTGAATAGCCAGAATGGAAGCTGAGATCAAGAGGGCCACAATGACATGTACAGTACATCGCCCTTATATAAACGCTACTATTAAGTTCTCCAACAAGTGAGTGTCCAGCATTTGCCTAGGATCATGGTGGATAGTCAAATCTATGGCAGATCCTACAACCAGGATGGAGAAGTGGATCGCCCGAATGCATATAACCACAGTACACCAGCTTCAAAAATAGTCCTTAGCTTGGATATGAAGATTAAAGTGTGTCTGTTCCTTTGCTGCTTATGCCCAGTTAGCATTTGTTCTTCCAACACTTGGGCCTTGGGATTAGCCACTCAGGCACCCAGTGCTCCATCATAGGAGGAAGGCAGGGAAGAGACACGTTTCCCTTTACTTGGGAATTTCACTTTGTTCCAGTGGGCGAGCTAAATGGGGCTATTACGTAAACCTGTTACTTTAAGTCAGCTTTTCACAAATCATGTTCAGGTCTCAGGGAACCTTTAGTAAGATTAGTCCATGGGGTTCATGGGGAAAATATCCCTTCCATTGGTGGTGGTAAGTGGGAAGAACTTGTTATTTTAAGTCACCTTTCTGCAACCTGTTTACCCCAGAGGAACCCTTGAAATAATTTTCAGATCTCAGGAAACCACAAGTAAGATTAGTCCACGGGGTTAATTGGGAAAATACCCCTTCCATTGGTGGTTGTAAGTTGGAAGAATACCTCCCTTACAGTAGTGGTCAAAATGACACCCTTGCAATCCTACCGATGGCTCTGCCAAGGGGCATTGGACCTGGAACTATGAAGGCACCATCACATGGTAGGTCAGTTAGCCACAGCTCAAGGAAGCCCTAGCAACCTTTGGAGAAACCCCCAGGTTTTAATAGAACCCTGGCTGAGAATGACTGCTTTAGGTATAACTGGAGTCTGTCTATGATCCTCAATTTATTTTATTTATTAAAATGCAAGAAATCCAGGGTATCCACATCATCAACAAGTTGCTAACATGTTTCGGCAGAAACTCAACCCAAAGGCTTCTGTCAAAACGCGTTAGTCTTGTTAGTTCTGTAAACACTGGATTTCTCGCCCCTTTAATCAATAAAGTAATTTAAAAGTCATAGATGGACTCCAGCCATTGTGTTTACTTGAACTATATGGGAGGCTAAAAGGAGCTTTGCTGTTGAGACCGATGTCCCTCAACTCCCAACGATACGGAGGTATTGTCAAACCTTGTGTGTTTGTCAAACCTGTTACTTTGCCCTGGATTTTTAAGTTTCCGTGACGTTCAGTCTCAGTGACAGGTAAGTATCCAGTTAGAAGTTCTATCCCTTCAAAAGCGATCAAAAACGGTTTGTCTGGAGGCTTAAGCTAGGCTTTAAAGTTTATCCAAAGCCAAAAACTTTTTTCTTTAGTTTTAAATAGAGTGGTAAGGAGTTAGATCCTTTGTCAGATTTTTATTGCTTTTTGTCTCCCAGTTAGAAAGATTTACTCTGTTTGTCCTGACCTTTGTCACCAGGACAGAAAGTAATGCCAAATGAAAATTTTTGAGTTGTCACCAGAATTGAAAGAGAGAGGAACTCTTCCAGTTGGGTACACATGTTCCAGAGACAACTGTTTAAAGCAGACCATACACTGATTGAAATTCACCCAGTCCCCGCTTGACTGGCCGAATTTCGATCAGTGTGTGGCTGTCCCTGCTCCTTTAGAATTTGATAATTTAATCAACCTCTGTCAAATGGACATGTTGGAAATTTTTTCTTGATCAGCGGTTGCAGCCAACGAACAATTAACCATCTATGGCTGGCGTAAGAGTGAACTTCCTCACTTTGGAGATTTTTTCTTACTTCCTGTTGTGTTTACAGGACAGGAAATTAAGGCAAATCCCCCCAATGGGACACATTCAACAAAAACGGGGGTTTTATCTATTCCCTACTCCAAAATGATGAAAAGTTTAGGCTTTAGATGTCTTGGAATTCACCCCAATGATTTTTTGTACAGTGTCTCTGCCGTCTTTGTAATCAGATGAAAAAATCTCCAGCACAAGAAACAAAACAAAACACGATTTGTGCAGATTATTCGGCACAGAAGGAGCGCACGTAAGAAGAGGCAGTGAAGCAAGTCTTGCCGGCCCCGTCTGATGAGGCCAAAGAGTCAGATATCGGGTAATGAGATCAGAATCATGGTTGAGTTGAGAAAGCAGAGCGTGTGACCCGTTCCAGACTTGTCATGCTTCAGGGAGCTCTTTGCCGCCTTTTGTGAAGGATGGCAAGGTGCCACATGCTGCCTGGGCCCTTTATTAAAACGCGATGAATCATATTTTGTCTGATGTTTTCTGGGTCTCATATTCGTCCCTAACACATAATCAGTGACCTCAGTGAGATGAGATTCTTCGGAGTGCACTAATTCCCAACAATTTTCTAGGCCGGTCTTTATTCTTCCATTTTGTCTGCTATTTACAGACAGTGGATTGAAGGAAGACGCAGGCAAACGCAGTATATAAGTGTCTGGTTTTCAAACTTTTAATATATGTGTTGCCAAAACTTTTCTTTTTTTAGTTTTGGATGGAGTAGGGAAGGGTTAAAACCCCTATAATTTTAACAGCAAGTGCAAGGAAATCTCTACAAAGATATGAGGATATTCTGTCAGCTGCACTCCATTCCCGGTCAAAAGATCACCAAATAAAAGCAGCCTCAGCTCGCTCCATTCAAACCATGAACCCAACCTGTTTCGTCCCTCCCCTGGGGCTTAATCATGGAGTTGGGGGTGTCCTGGTGGCCAAAAGCGCTCTGTGTATAAATGGCAAGGCCTCCAAACCTGCAACCACTTTCAGGGTCTTCATAAGTGGTATGATAGCAATGGACCAACTATGAAGACTCTGAAAGTTGTTGGAGGTTTGGAGGCCTTGTCATTTACTACACGGAGTGCTTTTCCATTTGTTTTCCCCTTTACATTTTTGCTGTGCCCTACCTATTCAATTATGTTAGGGGCTCATGATGGTATAAAACCCCTCGGCCATCAGGAAACCCCCATATCCATGATTAAGCCCCCTGGGGGCAGGATGAAATGTGTTAGGGGGCATGGCTTGGATGGACCAAGCTGAGGCTGCTTTTATCTGGTAATCTTATGGCCGGGAATGGTGTGCGGCTGCTGGAATATCCTCATGTCTTTGCAATGTGCTTTGGGTCAGGCTGGACCCCCCCCAGCCTACACCCTCACATCGGCTTCCACCTCATAGGACGATCGTCGCATTAGCGGGACACCAAAGAAATATTCCGAAATCTCTACAAAGTGAGAAAATTTTCCTCCAAAACAATTGTCACCACACCAGTACAGGTGTCCCCATTGGTAGATTTCCTCTATATTTGTCAGGGCTGGGCTCAGCCCTTCCTTCTCTGAGCTGGCCGCTCAGCTGTCGGCTAATTGCCAGCTCCTATCTCTCCACAGTTACTCAGCTGTTGATGATATCCTGCTCATCAGTCCTGCCTAATTAAGCCGTTCAGCCCAGTGGATCTCTGCCTTTGCCTTGGTCAACATCACAGAGACTATTGCCTGCGTTCCTGTTTAAAGACTTGCTTTGCTGACATTCCTTCTGGCTCCAGATCCTGCTTGCTGTTCCACTACATTGATCCCTGACTTCTGGCTTGGCTGACTATCCATTCCAATTACTGAACTTTGGCTATGTTTTGACAATGTTTGTTCTTTTTACTTTTATTATTAAACAAGTGTGATTTAACTGTACTTCTGTCTTGGTCTGATTTCATGGTTTCTGACAATATTCCAGTAATGGGTCTTTCAAATATTTTTCTGCTTTGGGGACAATGGTCACCAGGGAAAAAAAAGAAGGGGGTGAGGCCATCTAGCAGGGATACAGATGGCAAATTAATCTTGAAACCAAATAACAGAGAGCCAAATGTTCTTTATTGCCCATGATACTTTGATAACAAGAAGACAAACTGTAGCCAATGCGTTTCTAAAGAGCAAAACCACGCTTTATCCTTTGGCCTGGTGTTCCTTCCTCTAATGCGTGCTATTTTCTACTAACTAAACTCAGGTCATTTCCTGGCTAACCACCAGTGGAAGCCCGTCCATTAGGGGCGCCCGAGCGCCGCCCGCTCTATCCACGGCCACCCCCTCCACCTTCTAGCGATGCGATGCTCTATCTATCGCTGCCGCCACCCACTTTCAGGTTGCCGGGCGCCTGAATTACAGTGGCGGGGTGTTTTTTTGAAGCACCTGATTAGAGCCATAGGCTCTAACAGGCTTCAGAATAGGGTGGGCTCGTGGCGCAGAGCATTGTGCTACGAGCCCACCCAGGTGTTAGAACAGTGAATGAATATTCGCTGTTGCAACACTGATCCTCTTCCTGGTCAATCAGGAAGCGGGTCTGATACCCATCACCAGATTGGCTGAAAGGACAGGCGATCCTATTGGGACACCTAGGAGAAGGGGAGGAGACGAACGGCGGAAGCGGGGAGGAGGGAGGAGGAGAAACACAGGAGCTGCTAACTGATGCCTGCCGTAATCTGATGTCCGCCGATGCCCCGATCCCTGCTCCGCCTTGATGTCCGCCGCTGCCCGCTGCCTAGATGGTGTAAGTGGACTGAGTGCAGACAGCAAGCGTGGGAGGCAGGCTTTGAGGTGCCGCGTGGGGGGGGGTCTGCCGCCCCCCCAAACCAAAAACCACGAGCTGCCACTGGTGCCCACCCCCAGTGGGTTCCCCAAAACTAAGCAACTCTTGTCCCTTACAGGATGTAGCAACAATGTAATAATGTGTCAACAATGTAAATTGGATACTATTTAAGAAATTCCTGATGAAAATCTTTGTTAGGGTAGAAACAGAGTGGTCTTGAAGGAAGTCAATTGGAAGTTATAGTAGTGTTGGCGCACAACAAGAACACATAAACCACCAACGCGTTTCGGCACAACACTCCTTCGATAGGTCTTAAAATATGTGGTGAGCTTGAACACAGGACTCAGCTTGGGTTGATTATTAAAAAAAATTAGATAGAAACATCTTGGAAAAAGTAGTAATGGAGAAATCCAAAATATTATGGTTGTCTCCCGAACAGGTGGGTCAGCCTTCCAACGGGGACACCTGTTCTGGTGATAACTGTATAAGAGGGAATATTCTTTCAATGTGGGGAAATTCATACTCACTTCCTGTTTGTCCCCAGAACAAGAAGTGAAAGAAATGTCCCCACTGATAGGGAATAAACCACTGATCACTCTATCCAAAGCCTAAAAAAAAAATAAAGTTGGCTGTAGATACACTTTTGAGTTCCCTGTAATTAGCCGCTACACAGTCCATTATTCCAAACGAAGCTTGAATTTTTCCAAAGGAGACACCATCACCCTTCTCCAGTTTCAAAAAAATAAAGGACCCGAATGGCTTCCTCGAACAGCCTTGCAGCCAAAAATCACTCGTACGTTCACTGAGCTTATGTATTTCATCGGGCACAGTCTCAAGCCGGTGCCGAATTTCATCATGGCAAGGTTTCAACATAACCTCACTTTACCCAACCACAAATTGCTTCATCCGGAACCTTCCCGTACAAGTGCTGAAGCTGGCTTTTGATAAATATCCCATCAAGTCCTAAGGAAAACCCCAAATGCACAGTAGACGCGGGGACACGAGAGGCGTGAAGATTTAAATTTCCGCTTTCTCATACCTTGCAGAAGGAAACCGTTTAATGCTTTTAAACCGCAAGGCTAGCAGATCGCTCGAGAGGCCTAAATGAAGGAACCGGGATGGGGTGAACCGTGTAAACCAACACGTGTTAAATAAATAGCGCTATGAGTCATTACCCTAGACGGGGAAGTCGAATCAGCTTTTTTTTTTTTTTGCTTGCTCGTCACTTGTCTTTTAATACGTCGTGAGATCTTCCAGCACGCCATAAAACACGATCGGATTTGGTAGATGAATTAGCAGTTTGGGGATGGCAGGGAAAATTTTTGCTCCTAAAACAGCAAATCTTTTTTTTTTTTTATTCCTTTCTCTTTTTTTTTTGCTGAAAACAATGAGCGCTGTGTTTCGAGCACCTGCGTTCGAGCGTCCCGAGTCCTTATTTTATGGGTAGGCTTCTGACACTCGCAGGCAAAAATGAGCGTTGGGATTAAATGGCATATGGTCGGTCATAAAAACAACTCGTCTTTTGGAAAATCTCACATATATCTATAAAAAATCTTTAACGACTTTTGAAAAATTCAGGATGGTGCAAAAGCATGATGGGGAATCGAGGTGCTTCCTGGGATTAAATATCAATTTCTTCCAAATTGCACAATTTCTAGTAAAGGCATGGACATGAACAAAAAAAATCAGCCAATCAGATGCTCAGATTTATTTTCCCATGCTGCACTTTTTATGGCCATAGTCACAGAATCGGTCAATACAATCTATGCATTATCAATGAGACATATCCTGGGGTTGATTTACTAAAACTCGAGCGTGCAAAATCTGGTGCAGCTCTGCAAAGAAACCAATCAGCTTCCAGTTAAAGTTAAAAGCTGATTGGCTACCATGCACAGCTGCACCAGTTTTAGTAAATCTCCCCCACTATGTCATCGATTGGTTCTGTGCATAAACCGATCAGATTCATCAAAATTATTCTGATTGGTCTTTACAGAATGTGAACTTTGTGATGTAGGAGCGCTGAACCTTGAAAACATTGTAAAAGGGAACATCACCTGAAACGCGTAAGAATTCCAACTGTGGTATACATGGTCAGAGGTCATGGCCTTACGGCTGGAGTTGTCATTTATTTTGTCTGTTCCTTACAATGTTTGTGAGTGTGTTGTTGCACTTTGTGTTTTTTTGACCCTGATGAAAGGGGAGTGCTGAGCCCCCCAAAATCTTTTAAAGGACTATACAAGCTGGTGTGGCATGCCCATCTTTTCAAAACTTTAGTGGACAGAATGTGAGTCCTACGTACACGCTACACCTTCTTACATCAGTCTGCACCTCTTCTTGAATTTCTCTGGGGTATGGTTCTCTGAAAGGCCTCTCACGCAGTCAGTTAGGGCCTTTGTGTTATATACTATGTTATGTAGAATAATCACACTATGGTGTCATTCATTTACTATGCATATGTCAGCCACTGAACATTAACCCACTCGTATTTTCCTGCAAATGACCTCTCTTCCAGCCAGCATATAAGCTAGGAGGTGCACGGGATACGGTGGCCAAACTCAAAGCCAATGCTTGTCTCCAGTGCTGTCACTAGCCTAGGAGACAATTGACCTGGAGGGGGCACCTGTGCTCTCTGACTGCACCTAAACACCGGAGATTCATGCTAAATGCCCAGTGCGCATGGAGTATAATACTGACCAGTTGGTTTGAGAAAGGGGCCTAGCAAAGTGCAAACGCCCTTCTGTCCAGTCCCATTGGCCAATAAGGGTCACTTAGAAGAAGCAGAGTGGGCTACCTTCAGTGTGGTATGAACTTGAGCTGGGCATAGACACACAAGGACGGTCCACTCTGTACGCACAATCCTACTGACTACCATGGTGACCCAGGTCCTTTTTTTACTTCTGTCGAAAAAATAGGCCTAGTGGAGATCTTTACCTTGCATGGACGACCATCTACAGTCTGTTCTTCAAACTCCTCCCCTATTTTGAAGTTAATTTCTGTGGTTCGGACGGTGGTGGATGTCTTAATGTAGAACGTCTCGTCCTCCTGCTTTATCTCCACTGCCGGTTTCGAGGCGGCGGCTACCGCGATCTTCCTGAGCATCACATTGACTCCTAGATATGCAAAGTAGAAAGAACATGAGTTAAAATTACATTGGTTATGACAATGCTGAACATAGACTATCACACTTCACTTTCTGTTGCCAACAGGAAGTGTGAGGAGATCCTCCAAAGTGAAGGAAATCACTGAATCAAACTTAACCTCTACTCCTGTTCTGGTGACAAGTAGGAATGAGCTTAGGTTGGTTGTGAACCTAAAAAGGGGTCAGTGCCTGCCTAGTTAGCCAGGGTGTGCTTCGCCCCATATCTGCATGTACACAAATGGGCAGAAATGCTAGTGACATCATTGGCCTGATATGGCTACATGGTCATATTTGGTTAGTATCATTGACCTAATATGACCATGTGGCCATATTAAGTCAATGAGGTCACACATGATCATATTAGGTCAATGATCCCCGTATGAATATGACCGTGACCACATGGTCATATTAGGTCAATGATGTCACAAACATTGCATGCCCTTTGTGTATGTACAGTTATGAGGCAGGGAATGCCAAGGCCACAGCTGATTGGGTCGGCACTGACACCTTCTTTCGAGGTTCAACAAAACATGGGTTTGGACTGAACCCAAGCTCATCCCTAGTGAAAACTCAACATTTTGGATTTTTCCATCACTTTCAATCCCGGAGACAAGAGTCACCGGGACAAACAGAGGGGGTGAACCACACGTCTTGAACAATCTGATCCACAAATACTGGATAACCCCCAGACCACCACAAGGAGTGGAATGGATATTGCGAGTTGATAAGATCAATTTGATGGAAGAGATCACCAATCTCAAAAGGGCTGACCACACGTTTTAAAAAACATGGGCGAGCTGGTTACATTTCAAAAATTCAACCTCAGCAAGTTCTTTCTGGAGAAAATCTCAGATTTTATTTTACAGTAGAACATGTTAGTATATGTTTTAATACTTGAATTGTAGACATGAGAAGACCAGTTGAATACAGGTCATACTATAACTAGTAGTCAACAAAAAGAGCTCCACCCAGTCATCTTAGGAGTCCATAATCATGTCGATAAAATCCACATAACAGGAAGATAAAAGACAGCCAACGTGCTTTGGGGGCCAAAGATTTTTCCTTCATCTGGGCTGAAAACAAGACACATCAGAAATCTTGATAAATATGAACAAATTTTGAAAAAGAAAAGAAAAAATATCTGATTTATTTAATGTCATAAAACAATATTTTATATATATACACTGTATATATATATATATATATATATATATATATATATATATATATATATATTTATATATATACAATTAAAAAAATATATTTTTTCATACCGGTATTTGTCATTTCTGATGTGTCTTATTTTCAGCTTATTTGGCCCACAAAGGATCTTGGCTGTCTTTAATCTCCCTGTTATTTTTTATTGGCAGTAACTGATGAACTTGTAAGATGGCCGCTTGGTGATCTTTTTGGTGAATTCTTTTGGGTTCCTCATTGAAAGCCATTGCTTCTTTTGTTGGTGGGGCTCCAATTTGTGATAGAGCTGCTGGGGTTCACTCATCTCAACCATTTTATTGGTTGTAAAAATTTATTGGTTGAACTAGATGGACTTGTGTCTTTTTTCAACAAGACTAACTATGTAACCAATGCTCCCTGACTGACACACAGAAGTTCGAAGTCCAATAGAAAGCTTGAATATCCCCAGTGGGCACACAGGCAGCAATAAAACCTGAAAGAGGTTCCCACCCCATACCATCTAAACAACAAAATAAAATGGCTTAAAATACACTTTAATAACGTCTCAAAATGGTTCCTCTACCTTTACACAGCAGTTCAAGGGTTCAAATTCTGTTATTGCTAAGGGACCAGTAGTGTGGTGTGTACTGGTGGATTTATTGTCTTCTTTCCATGCATGTATGTTGATGGTAGGGACATTAGATTGTAAACTCCTTGGGCGGACGGAGACTGAATGGTTCAATGTTCTCTCAGAAGTGTAGAGTAAGGCTGACCATACACCAGTATAATTTTGGTAAAAAAAAAAAAAAAAACATTTTTGAAATGTTTTCTGAACATTCGTTCAATTTTCTAATAGTTAATGTGGTCAATTCGATGATCATTTTCATGGATGGAGAAGGATGGAAAATTTAATGAATGAAATACTAACTGGGAATGTGGTTTTCTTTTGAAAAAAACATGTACTTACTGTAAGTAAGTACATGAGTAATTAATTAAGTGAGTAAGTAATTGAACCAAATTTTTAAGGTTTTGATACAAAACCATAATGGACATAATGGACAAATCTTCCGATAAGCGATTTCCCTGAATTTCTGTACAGGTGAAATTCTACTAGTGTAGGGCTAACACTATACATAAATATGAAATGAATATATCTTGAGGCAATTTGTATAAATTATTATAACAGTTGTGGTGGGTCTCAGCTGTGGAAGACGATTGTGGTCAGGCTTCGGGGTCGCAAAATGTCATCGGGCCAGTCGTCTGGCGGAGGAGTCAGAACACAGATGCTGTTCCTCAGACAGCGAGTTCCATTCCCATTTGTCACCGGCTTTTCTGTCATCGCGCTGAGGGAACCTTACACCATTTACCATGACAGACTCATTCCTGTGACCTCCTCACAGCTGCCTGCAATTAGACTGAGCTCTTCCTGATCACCTCCGACCATTTAATCTGCGGAGGCTGATGGGCCTACTTAAAGGAACACTCCATCAAAGACAAATGTTTTTCATTTTAATATGACTTGGGGGTGGGGGTGGGGGGGGGGTACAAGAGTTGATCTGCTAATTTTAATCTTGGCTTTCATCTTGTATCATTAATGTTTTCAGAAAAGTCTCATGTCTGAGGTTGCAAAAAGGTTGGTAAAGAGTTCCCTGGTCTGAACTCTGACCACTTTCGTATTCTAAATGGGAGGCTAAAGAGTACAGAGTCAAGTGACAAGAGGGTAACGTTAAGCAAAGGATGGATCCCATGAAGCCACACATCAATGCAGACCCACTGGTATTGAAATGAATTGCAGTCTCAGCCTGGGCTCCCGCCAGGCCATGCAAGTGGATAATGGGCCACACAGATGCACCCCCTGCACAACAGGTTCACTTTACTGGAGGAACCTTAAAGAAGAACTCATCCACTCAGCGAATCCAGTGTTGTCCGGTGTAAGTCGCTGCTCTATCTCAACAATTCCAGGTCCCACGCCGCCATTGTCTGTGAAGCTCTGGTGTAGCTCTTTGGAGCCCAGCTTTTAATTAAGACATCTTGCCCTGACGTGACAAGTAAGAGACAACGCTGAGCAGCTCTCGACCAAAGCAACAATAACCATTACCGTAACTGGAATTTTCAATGAACCACAACGTTTCACTTTCAGGCAGCGTGCTATAGGAGAGGTGACGATGACACGCAGTAGGAGGTGATGATGGCACTAAATTGCACCTGCATTCCTCCTGTCAGCCTCCAGCATAACTTGATTCTTCAACCTTCGAAAGAAAATCTCAGGGTATTTCGACAAAAAAAAATCCGGCATAGCTGTGTCACCTGGAGTGAGCGCACTTGATGAATGGGCAAGGGGCGAGGGGAAGAAATCATTTTGCAGAAAAACAAATTTGTTTACTGTTCCATGGCAAAAAACCCATTTGTACAAACTATGTATGAGAACGCAATATTACTAAAAACCTGCCATAGATATTAGACAAGATTGGTAACTCTTGTGTAACTACAGAAAAGAGAAAGAAAAAAAGAAAGAAAGAAAGAAAGAAAGAAAGAAAGAAAGAAAGAAAGAAAGAAAGAAAGAAAGAAAGAAAGAAAGAAAGAAACAAAGAAAGAGAGAAAGAAATGTTTGTGTTTTTTGTTTTTTTTTGAAGAGGAGAGGATAAAAAAGAAGTCAAAGACTGGAAGAGAAAAGGAAGAGAAGGGAGGGGAAGAGGAAAGGAGAGGAGAGCAAAGAAGAAAAAAAAGAGAAGCAAAAAGATGGTAAGAGAAGAGAAAGGAAAAGGAGAGGAGAGGATAAAGGTAAAAATATGGGAAGAGAAGAGAAAGAAAGGGAAAAGGAGAGAAATAAAAAAGAAGTGAAAACATTGGAAGGGAAAAGGAGAGGATTAAAAAAGAAGTGAAAAGATGGGAAGAGAAGGGGAGGGAAGAGGAAAAGAAAGACTAAAAAAAGAAGCAAAAAGGAGAGAATAAATAGAAAAAAAGAGGAGAGAAGAGGATAAAATAAAAGTGAAAAGATGGGAGGAGAAGAGAAAGGAAGGGGAGAGGAGAAGAGAGGAACGAATGAAAAAGAAGTGAAAAGATAGAAGGAGAAGTGAAGAGGAGAGGATAAAAAGAAGTGAAAAGATGGGAAGAGAAGAGGAGAGGAGAGAGGAGAGAAGAGTAAGAAAGGGAAGAGGCAAGGAAACAATTAAAAAAAAGGCAAGAAGGGAAGAGGAGAGAGGAGAGAGGAGAGAAGAGAATAAAAAAGAAACAAAAGGATGGGAAGAGAAGAGGAGAGGAGAGAAGAGAATAAAAAAGAAGCGAAACGAAAGGAAGGGGAGAGGAGAGGAAAAAAAAGAAGTGAAAAGATGGGAAGAGAAGAGAAGAGGAGAGAGGAGAGAAGAGAAAGAAAGGGAAGAGGAGAGGAAAGAATAAAAAAAAAAGTCAGGAAGGGAAGAGGAGAGGGGAGAGGAGAGAAGAGAATAAAAAAGAAACAAAAGGATGGAAAGATAAGAGGAGAGAGGAGAGAAGAGAATAAAAAAGAAGCGAAAAGAAAGGAAGGGGAGAGGAGAGGATAAAAAAGTAGTGAAAAGAAGGGAAGAGGAGAGGATAAAAAAGAAGTGAAAAGATGGGAAGAGAAGAGGAGAGGAGGTAGGAGAGAAGAGAAAGAAAGGGAAGAGGAGAGGAAAGAATAAAAAAAAATGCAAGAAGGGAAGAGGAGAGGAGAGAAGAGAATAAAAAAGAAGCAAATGGATGGGAAGAGAAGAGGAAAGGAGAGAGGAGAGAAGAGAATAAAAAGAAGCGAAACAAAAGGAAGGGGAGAGGATAAAAAAGAAGTGGAAAGATAGGAAGAGAAGAGGAGAGGAGAGAGGTCAGAAGAGAAAAAAAGGGGAAGAGGAGAGGAAAGAATAAAAAAAAATTGCAAGAAGAGGAGAGGAAAGGAGAGAGGAGAGAAAAAAATTGAAAAGAAAAGAAGAGGAGAGGATACAATAAAAGTGAAAAGATGGAAAGAGAAGAGAAAGGAAGGGGAGAGGAAAAGAGAGGAACAAATGAAAACAAAGGGAAAAGATGGGAAGAGAAGAGGAGAGGGGAGAGGAGAGAAGAGAATAAAAAAGAAGCGAAAAGATGGGAAGAGAAGAGGAGAGGGGAGAGGAGAGAAGATAATAAATAGAAGCAAAAAGATGGGAAGAGTAGGGAAGGGGAGAGTGGAGGAGAGGAAAGAATAAAAAAGAAGCAAAAACTATGGGAAGGAGAGGGGAAGAGGAAGAGGAAGAGAAGAGAAAGAGGAGGAGAGACGATGCAAAGACAAATATAGATGAAAGGGAGAAAAGATAGACAGATGACTAATAAATTATTATTATTATTATTATTATTACTATTATTATTATTATACGAGATTTATATACAGTTTACTCAGCGCTTTACAATGTATAAGGGGGACAACACAATTACAGTACAGTTCAATTCGAAAGGTACAGGAGGGCCCTGCTCGTAGAGCTTACATTCTAAAGGAATGAGGAATAATAAATAAAAATGAGTCAGAGAAAAAAACAAAAGAGAAGAGATATACATGGACAGACAGATATAATAAATAAAGAAATAAAAAAGAAAAGAGCCATAGATGGATACAAGAATAGATGGATGAGTGATAGACATGCAAGAAAAGAGATAGATAGATAGATAGATAGATAGATAGATAGATAGATAGATAGATAGATAGATAGATAGATAGATATGGAATAGATAGATAGATAGATAGATAGATAGATAGATAGATAGATAGATAGATAGATATGGAATAGATAGATAGATAGATAGATAGATAGATAGATAGATAGATAGATAGAAGGAAAGATAGATATGGAATAGATAGATAGATAGATAGATAGATAGATAGATAGATAGATAGATAGATAGATAGATAGATAGATAGATAGATAGATAGATTTTTATCTTGTAATTTTTTTGTAAGACCAATCCTAAGCGCTACCCCATTGACGTCAGGCATTGCTCTGCAGTAAGTGGCCAGGGCAGTTGACTGCACCCTGGACAACATCGCTGCAAAAGTCCTGCCTACATGGCCTTTAATGATATAGATAGATAGCATAAGGGTAGATTCTAGATAGAATACTAAGCCGGAGATTCTTTGTCGTTTGTCTGGTGGTATTTAATTTTTACGCCTGGCTGCCTGAGCAGATGCTGAACATGCCAGCACAGTACAAATAAAGGATAGTAGAAGTAAAGGTTCGGGTATTCTTGGAAGAGTAACAATAAAGGAATTGTACAGCGCTATGTACAGCAAGCCAAACAAGCTGACTGTTGAGATGTGATTAGCGCGGCCCACAATGGGATGACTGGTATATCTTGTGAGGTCTCTACCCTCCCAGGAGGCACGAGGTTACAGCAGACATATGATTTCTCAGAGACAGAAAAGGAGGTCACGTCTGTAAGAGAGACGAGCATGATCCAAAAAAAAAAAAAAAAAAGGAGAGAGAGCTGTCATTTTCTCCCATAAAACCTATCTTGTTTGTGATGAATGAATAGAGAATGAGAGCCCTTGTTTGCTCCGGGGTTTAGCTGGCAAACGAAGCAACGCTGGCAAACATTCCATTCATGTTCCTCCCTGCATTTATACAGCATCATATCATCAAATCAAAAACCGATCCTGTCACCTCTGGCCTGCTGTAACCCTTTTCCTTGTTCTGAGGCCCACAGGCATACGATAACTTGAAAACAGGGAGCAAGTTTTCAAGAAGTCCCCGTCGCTTAAAAGGGGCTCCTTTAAGTACGTTTTCGCCCCTGGTCATCCAAAAAATTAAACCTAGTGGGCCAACTCAAGGACCACCAACTAGCAGGCCGGGTAGTGGTGGAATCTTTTAGCTGAGGATGCCCATAAAAAATGAATCCCATTTCTGACTTGTTGCTCCATAAGTCATTCTAGACGGGCTCCTTTGAAAGACGTTAGGGAATTAGGCCTTCCAGAAAAGTAGACCTAGTGGGCCAATTCAAGGGCTATCTATTACCAGGCAAGGTAATACATGGTTAGTCAGGTTGAAAAAAGACACAAGTCCATCTAATTAAAAAAAAAAAAAAATCATACAATCACATATACACAATTCTTCACCCACAGTTGATCCAGAGGAAGGTGAAAGACCCCAGCAAAGCATGATCCAATTGCTACAGCAGGGGAAAAAAATATTTCGTGATCCCCCGAGAGGCAATCGGATTTTCCCTGGATCAACTTTACCTATAAATGTCAGTACCCAGTTATATTATGTACTGTACATTTAGGAAATAATCAAGACTTTTTTTTAAAGCAATCTACTGAGCTTGCCAGAACTACCCCTGGAGGGAGTCTATTCTACATTTTCACAGCTCTTACTGTGAAGAAACCTTTCCATATTTGGAGATGAAATCTTTTTTCCTCTAGACGTAAAGAGTGCCCCCTTGTACTATGTGATGACCTTAAAGTGAATAACTCAACATCAAGTTCACTATATGGACCACTTACTTTATGTATGTATACATGGTGATCATACCCCCCCTTATTCTCCTCTTCTCAAGAGAGAATAAATTCAGTTCCTCTAATCTTTCCTCATAGCTCCTCATAGATGAGCTCCTCCATGCCTCTTATCAGTTTGGCTGCCCTTCTTTGCACTTTCTCCATTCCCTGATATCCTTTTTGAGAACTGGTGCCCAAAACTGAACTGCATATTACAGATGAGGTCTTACTAATGATTTGTACAGGGGCAAAATGATATCTCTCTCTGGAGTCCATACCTCTATTAATACAAGAAAGAACTTTGCTCGCTTTGGAAACCGCAGATTGGAATTGCATGCTATTATTGAGCTTATGATCTACCAAAACCCCCAGATCCTTCTCCACTATTGGCTCCCCCAGTTGTACTCCCCCTAACATGCATGATGCATACGTATTCTTAGCCCCCAAGTGCATAACTTTACATCATTTTGATGGAGCCTTCTTGCCAAGGTTGGCCTTCAACAATCAATCCCATTGGTTGCTTCATAAGATGCTCCAGACAGGGCTCCTTCAAAGAGGTTTTTGCCCAAGGCCTTCTTGAAAAGTAGACCCAGTGGGTCAACGCAAGGGCCACCCAGTAGCAGGCAATGTAGTGATGGTGCCTTCTAGCTAAGAATTCCCATCAAAAATGAATCCCATCTCTGATGTGCTGCTCCATAAGACAATCTAGACATGGCTCGCTCAAAAAAGGGTGGGGAACCAGGCCTTTCAGAAAAGTAGACACAGTGGGCCCCAGCTCAAGGGCTATACATTACCAGGCAAAGTATTGATGGAGCCTTCTAGCTAAGGTTGGCCTTTAACAATCAATCCCATCCCTAATCTTTTGCTTCATATGATGTTCCCGATGGGGCCCCTTCAAAGAGGTTTTTGCCCAAGGCCTTCCTGAAAAGTAGACCCAGTGGGCTAACTCAAGGGCTATCCATTACCAGGCAATGTAGTGATGGCATCTTCTAGCTGAAGATGGCCATCAGCATTCAAACCCATCCCATATCTGTCACTCTATAAGATGTTCCAGAAGGGGGCTTTTTAAAATAGGTTTTTGCCTGAGGCCTTCCAAAAAAGTAGACCCAGCGGGCCAATGCAGGGGCTTAAGGGTAGCTATGTGAGGTAGCAATGGAGAATTCTATCTGAGGATGGCCATCAACAGTTAATCCCATCCCTTCCATAGGATGTTCCAGTAAGGATTGCTTTAGTATTTCGGACTGTAGCAGGGAAACTATTGAAATAATGGGATGCCAGTTGGTGATTTAAAGCTAAGCTTTAAAATTGGAGTGTACAGCCATCCATAAGGTGGCCTAGATAGGTGCCTCTCTGAGGACAGGCAGTGACAAATCTCTAAGTAGGTGCCTCTCTGAGGAAAGGCCGTAGCGAATCTGCTACTTCAAAGTTTGGCTATGTTCTTTTGGAGGAATCATTTCCTTATCTCAGCCTATAAATGGGCACGGGCACTATTAGAGCTTAGTTTAGTTTTCTCCACAGAAATTGGAACACCTGGCAATTAGTAACATAGAACATTCCAAAGATACAGTTGCAAATAGCTGGGAATATCCATTCTGATAGATCATCTTTACCCCCAGTTAGGCTTGGCCAGGGGTAAGTACTCCCTGGAGTATTAAAGACGGCTGGGAGATCATGAAATCATAGGGAGGCAATTGTTGCAATTAAAAGCTTAGCTCCAAAATTGCCACGTTTATGGCCATTTGACCATCAAATCAGTTTATGGCCTTATATTGTAAAGCGCTGCGTAAACTGTTGGTTCTTTATAAATCCTGTATAATAATAATAAAATAACAATATGAAGATGCCTCACCAACAATAAAAAAATCTTCTTCAACTGTCTTCTAGAGGGCATGTGCAATTTGTAGGCAATCAGCCTACAAATGGGCACGGGCACTGGGAGAGTTAAGTATTGTTTTCACCATTTATAGTGAAACAAATGGCATTTAATAACGGGGAGCAATCTGAAGATACAATAGCTATTGTTTGAAATCCCTATGTGGCTAATTGACTCCCCCCCCCACCCTTCTCAAGCAGGCTTGGCCAGGAATTATCAGCCAAGGTCACGGAGTGGCCCTCAAACATAAGAACATTCCTCAATGGCCGTAGGCACCCTAAATTTTTCAAAGCTCTGTTAAATCCAGCCCAAACATGAGCACTTCAAAGGAAGCTATCATCTTCTTGACCCTGTAAATGCCTGAAAGTGTGGAAGAAATCAGAAGGCTATCAAGACTTTCTCTTTTTTTTTGCATCCCAGTTGGCTTTGATCTTTCCAGAAGAGGTTTAACACTGAGGTGATAAGCCATAAAGCAATAAAAAGCTCTCAGATATTTAAGCAGGCCTCTGTGACAATGGAGGAAGCAGTAAAACTTCAAGGGCTGTTTTCTGCCTTGTCAATTGGAGCCCAGGCTTGGGATTGTGGTAGGAAAAAAAAAAAAATGGAGGGTGGTCCTCCATATTGTTTGATGTAGGATGACACAATCAAGTGTACAGAGGTTAAACGGAGGGTGATGAGGGAGATTGTAATGACCTGGGAGGATTCAGGCGAGGTCAGGCAAACAGACATTTAATGGAGTGGACACCATAAACCGGGGCTTTTATGTGGTAGGATAATGTTAAAGAGGACCTGTCTTGTGTCTTCAGGATGCCCATAGATGGCATATCTGTCAGTGGGAAGGGTGAATTTCACTACTCCTCACTATCATAACTGAAGGAATCTGAACATTATGGCCAAACGGGCAAAACAAAGGCCATGTAGGCAGGACTTTTGCAGCAATGTTGTCCAGGGTGCAGTCAACTGCCCTGGCCACTTACTGCAGAGCAATGCCTGACGTCAATGGGGTAGCGCTTAGGATTGGTCTTACAAAAAAATTACAAGATAAAAATCTATCTATCTATCTATCTATCTATCTATCTATCTATCTATCTATCTATCTATCTATCTATCTATCTATCTATCTATCTATCCCATATCTATCTATCTATCTATCTATCTATCTATCTATCTATTCCATATCTATCTATCTATCTATCTATCTATCTATCTATCTATCTATCTATCTATCTATCTATCTATCTATCTATCTATCTATCTCATATCTATCCATCTATCTATCTATTCCATATCTATCTATCTAATATCTATCTATCTATCTATCTATCTATCTATCTATCTATCTATCTATCTATCTATCTATCTATCTATCTATCTATCTATCTATTCCATATCTATCTATCTATCTATCTATCTATCTATCTATCTATCTATCTATCTATCTATCTATCTATCTATCTCACAATGTTGGAGTGAAGAAGTGTGGCGCTAATGGGTGGTGGGACTCCTGTTGCTGAAACAGGTAGAGAAAGTGTTTAGGAGAGAGTAAAAACTCCTTTAGTGTAAAAGTGTTTGTAAAGTATACATAAAAATATATAGGTAATAAACACAGTACAGGTGAAAACACAGTGTGTGTTAAAGAGTATAAAACACTCAATAAAAGGAAAATTTAAAGGACACTAATTAAAAAGCAAAACATATATAGTACAGCAAATACATATCAATGCAAGGTGAGCTGAGTGTGTTAGTCCACAAAATTGGAGTTCAATGGAGGTAGCAGACCAGAGAAAGAGCACCGGTATCTCCAACGGGAAAGAAATATAAATATATATACAGAGGAACTCAAAAGTCTTTTAAATGGCAAGATGGGATAGTCTCATTAAATCTCACGGTAATTAGATGTGAGATGTCTTCTCAAGAGGTAACCTGAGGGTTATAGGAAAAGGACCCGACCAATGTATTGGATCTTGGCTCAAATGGATAATTCCCACCAGGAGAGAGGCAGAAGCAAAAAGCAAAAGAATGCCCTTACCAGATCCGGTGGACTCACGGGCCGTAGCGGTGAGTCAAACGAGCCTGTACCGTTAAACGGTGTGGGGTGAAGGTGTGTGGGAGAACTTGTAAACCATCTTGTCAGCAGTCCTCATACGAAGCACCGATTTGGAGTCCGGGGTCCCCAGGGTATGGTTCCGATCGGCCGATCACCGTTTCCTCAGAAAGCCATCATATGTGCAAATAAGCAAAAAAGGAAAAAAAAGGGAAGAACCACTCCACATGGTGTAAATTGTTGATTAGCAAAGAGCATAAAAGCACTTTATTTGAGGAGTGTACTCCAAAAAAATGTTGTTACAGGCAAAGGGCGGTAAAAACTCGGCCCAAAATAAATTAAAAACCGGCATAAAAGTAGTAAAAACAGGCGCAGTAGATAGTGGTGGGGTATACACATAGAACCCACCGGATCTGGTAAGGGCATTCTTTTGCTTTTTGCTTCTGCCTCTCTCCTGGTGGGAATTATCCATTTGAGCCAAGATCCAATACATTGGTCGGGTCCTTTTCCTATAACCCTCAGGTTACCTCTTGAGAAGACATCTCACATCTAATTACCGTGAGATTTAATGAGACTATCCCATCTTGCCATTTAAAAGACTTTTGAGTTCCTCTGTATATATATTTATATTTCTTTCCCGTTGGAGATACCGGTGCTCTTTCTCTGGTCTGCTACCTCCATTGAACTCCAATTTTGTGGACTAACACACTCAGCTCACCTTGCATTGATATGTATTTGCTGTACTATATATGTTTTGCTTTTTAATTAGTGTCCTTTAAATTTTCCTTTTATTGAGTGTTTTATACTCTTTAACACACACTGTGTTTTCACCTGTACTGTGTTTATTACCTATATATTTTTATGTATACTTTACAAACACTTTTACACTAAAGGAGTTTTTACTCTCTCCTAAACACTTTCTCTACCTGTTTCAGCAACAGGAGTCCCACCACCCATTAGCGCCACACTTCTTCACTCCAACTTTCACTTGCAACGGTCATATTGCTGTGTTGGCTGCTTCACTTCTGTCCAAGAGTTGGCGCAACTTTTACACTTTTTCTTTACATCTATCTCACAATGGTTAGCTATATGCATAGCATATTAATACGTGGAATACATTCCTCTGATGAAATTAGTAATGGCTCCAGATATATCCACCATGTAAACTTGTGGTCACACGGCACTATTAATATATTCCCATCCACCGGGGAGATGATAATGTGATATGAGAGCGTCCAGTACGGGAATATCATGTAACTTGATTATCAATCATACAAGCCAACCGATAGAGGAAGGAGCTCCAATTAGATAGATAGATAGATAGATAGATAGATAGATAGATAGATAGATAGATAGATAGATAGATAGATAGATAGATAGATAGATAGGCTCACATAGAACAATAGCAGTGAAACACCTGGAGCCTGCGCTCTGTTTTCTATGTGTAGCTCTGACAGTATCACGTTTCAGACAATGTTCCACAACCCCCACACACACAAGGGCTGAGATTTTTTTTTCCAGCTCTGATAGTTTCATGTTTCAGGTACTCGGGAAGCAGACTGAGTTTAGGCAGTTGAGTTCAGAGAGGATACATACGGCTTCCGTTCTTCTCTGAACCAATGGGAAACGTAGGCTAGGTGTTTCCCGCTGCCAGCTCCGCCCCCCTTTTTCAGGAGCGACGCTGCAGTGCGCCAAGTCTGACTTTAGAGGCACTGTGAAAACCCTGCTGAATTTGCCACAATCTAAAGTAACGAAGAAGTGAGCGTGTCTAAATGTTTCCTGGAAAGCGTCGAACTTGAAGGTTAACATTGAAACACGAAGCCGGTGTCACCTGCAGGTGCAGTTTATATTCCCATCTCTTGGATCCGGACTTTTTAGGATTGCGTTGTGATAAGGCGAAGGAAACTGGGAGAGCCAATGACAACACGGCGAGTGTTGGGGGATGGGGGAGGGGGGAATGGACGGCTGCCAGTGAAGGTGAGCTAGACGGAGACAGAAACCAGAGACAGCGCTGCCGCTGCCAGACGGATCAAAGAATTTTCCGCAATCATATTCTACATATTAAAAAAAACCTCTAAAAACTTGGCTAATAAACGGTGAGCTAAAATTACCGCCATTCAGAGAGGAAAAATGCACCGCGGTAGGAGAACATCATCGCCCTTCCCTGAGTTCTGTAAGCTTCACAAGAGCCTACGGCACGCTAAAGTGGCCTCTCAGTGCATACTATTGTGTGTCACTTTGGCATGCCTTAAGAGCAGTTAAAGTTTGAGGAATCAGAGGCATGAGAACACTATAAAGGCTTCACCCCAGTATTATATAGGGCACCTTAAAACGTACTTAAGGCATGCTAAAGTGAGCCCTCACTCCATTGTATCATGTGTCACTTTAGCATACCTTAAGTCTAGGTTAACATCTATGGGGCTGCGCTTGATGCGTTTTTCAGGCACGTATTGCAGTGCATTTTGCTGTTTTAAACCCTCGTTTTTTTATGCGTTTTTGCATGCAGTTTTCATGCATTTTGTGTTTTACATTTTTTTTTCTCTTTAAACACACTGTATATAGCTGGTTGCTAAGAAGGGGGCCGGGAAGCCGGCCGCCGCGTCCTTAACAACCGGTGAGTCATCAGATGTCAGCAGGGTTCTCCTCTGACAGCTGAATGGAAAAAAAAAAACTATAGCTGGCAAAAAAAAAAAAATGGTATAGTATATAGTATAAATTGCCTGCAGAAAAAAATCGCCAAAAAAACGGCTTGGAGTCCCCCCCCTCAGGTCCATACCAGGCCTTTTCGGGTCTAGTATGGATCCGGAGAGGATTTTTGTAAAATGGCCCCCCCAAAATCCATATCAGACCCTTATCAGAGCATGCTGCCCGGCAGGTCAGGAAAGGGAGGGGACGAGCGAGCGTCCTGAACCATACCAGGCCGCATGCCTTTAACATGGTGTGAATGGGTGCTTTGGGGGGGAGGGGGCTCGACCCCCTCCCCCCAAAGCACCTTGCCCCCATGTTGATGAGAACAAGGGCCTCTTCTCGACAACCCTGGCCGGTTCTTATCATGGTCTGCGGGGTGGGGGCTTATCAGAATCTGGAAGCACCCCTGGGGACAAGGGCCTCTTCCCGACAACCCTGGCTGGTGGTTGTCGGGGTCTGCGAGCGGGAGGGCTTATCGGAATCTGGAAGCCTCCTTTAAGAAGGAGGCCTCCAGATCCCGCCCCCTCCCCATGTAAATAGGTATTGGGTACATTATACCCCTACCCATTCACCTCCAAAAGTCCTTTATTAATAAAATAGCTCTGAGCTGTCTTCTCTTGCTTCTGTCTTCTTCCTCTCCTGCAAAAAAAAAAAAAATCTGCTCTTCTTCTGTGTCTTCCTCCATTGTGTTGTCGTCCGATGTCTGGCATCTCTTATATAGCCATGGGGCGTGGCCATCTGATGACATCGACCAGAGAGCCTGCCCTTTGTGGCTTCACATATATAAGAGATGCCAGACAGTGGACGACAACACAATGGAGGAAGACAGCCACAGAAGAAAAGTGGCTTTTTTTTTTGCGTGTAACCGATGGCAAGGAAGAAGACAGCACCGGGAGAGACAGCAGTGGGAGAGGACGGCGGCGGGAGAGACAGCGGTGCGAGAGGACGGTGACGGGAGAGACAGCGGTGGGAGAGGATGGCGGCGGGAGAGACAGCGGTGGGAGAGGACGGCGGCGGGAGAGACAGCGGTGGGAGAGGACGGTGTCGGGAGAGACAGCGGTGGGAGAGGACGGCGGCAGGAGAGACAGCGGTGGGAGAGGACGGCGGCGGGAGAGACAGCGGTGGGAGAGGACGGCGGCGGGAGAGACAGCGGTGCGAGAGGACGGTGACGGGAGAGACAGCGGTGGGAGAGGATGGCGGCGGGAGAGACAGCGGTGGGAGAGGACGGCGGCGGGAGAGACAGCGGTGGGAGAGGACGGTGTCGGGAGAGACAGCGGTGGGAGAGGACGGCGGCAGGAGAGACAGCGGTGGGAGAGGACGGCGGCGGGAGAGACAGCGGTGGGAGAGGACGGTGGCGGGAGAGACAGCGGAGGGAGAGGACGGCGGCGCGAGAGACAGCGGTGGGAGAGGACAGCGGCGGGAGAGACAGCGGAGGGAGAGGACGGCAGCGGGAGAGACAGCCGTGTGAGAGGATGGCTGCGGGAGAGACAGCGATGGGAGAGGACGGCGGCAGGAGAGACAGCGGAGGGAGAGGACGGCGGCGGGAGAGACAGCGGTGGGAGAGGATGGGGGCGGGAGAGACAGTGGTGGGAGAGGCGGGCGAGACAGAGGAGGGAGAGGAGGGAGAGGACGGCGGCGGGAGAGACAGCGGTGGGAGAGGATGGCGGCGGGAGAGACAGTGGTGGGAGAGGACGGCGGTGGGAGAGACAGAGGAGGGAGAGGACGGCGGCGGGAGAGACAGCGGTGGGAGAGGATGGCGGCGGGAGAGACAGTGGTGGGAGAGGACGGCGGTGGGAGAGACAGAGGAGGGAGAGGACGGCGGCGGGAGAGACAGCGGTGGGAGAGGACGACGGCAGGAGAGAGAGCGGTTGGAGAGGACGGCGGCGGGAGAGACAGAGGAGGGAGAGGACGGCGGCGGGAGAGACAACGGTGGGAGAGTACGGCGGCGAGAGAGACAGTGGTGGGAGAGGACGGCGGCGGGAGAGACAGCGGTGGGAGAGGACGGCAACGGGAGGGACAGCGGTGGGAGAGGACGACGGTGGGAGAGACAGCGGTGGGAGAGGACGGCGGCGGGAGAGACAGCGGTGGGAGAGTACGGCGGCGGGTGAGACAGCGGTGGGAGATGACGGCAGTGGGAGAGACTTAAAGGGGGCTTCCAGATTCTGATAAGCCCCCCCGCTCACAGACCCCCACAACCACCAGCCAGGTTTGACGGGAAGAGGCCCTTGTCCCCATCAACATGGGGGCAAGGTGCTTTGGGGGGGGAGGCAGAGCCCCCCCTGCCCCAAAGCACCCATCCCCCCTCGCATGTTGAGGGCATATGCCCTGGTATGGTACAGGAGCGCTCGCTTGTCCCGTCCCTTTCCTCACCTGCCGGGCTGCATGCTCGGATAACGGTCTGGTATGGATGGGAGATCAAGAGGTGCATGCTGGTTACCCAGCATGCACCTCTCCAAGGCTTATCCAGGAAGAGATATCGATTGGGCTTCACATGCCCACAATCATGATGGGAACGGCCACAACAGGAGGGAGAAACTTGTAAGTATTAAATTTATATTTTAGAAACATCCACAATTAACCTTGTATACTCGTCTTTTTATTTAATAATTAATAATGCTCGGATCAATGAAAAAAAACAAATTTGGCCGGAACTCCGCTTTAAGGACGCGGCGGTTGGCTTCCCGGCCCCCTGCTTAGCAACCACCTATATACAGTGTTAAAAATAAAAACCGCAAAACATGACAAAAATCGCATCACAAACACAACACTTGCATTTCTGGTGCGATTCCATTGAAGTCTATTATCTGCAAATCAGTTGGAAAAAAGTCCCTGAACCCTTTCCAAAAACACACCGGCCGCAAAACGCATAGATGTGAACTTGTACCTTAGGAAACCATGTTAAATGGACTGTAGAGCGTTTCTGAAAACTGCAAAATGCACTAAAAAACGCATCAGTGTGAACCTAGGGTGAGTGAGAATACAGCTTGAAGGATCAGTGGCACGGGGGGCATTATAATGGTTTTATTTAAGGCATGCTAAAGTGGTCTCTCAGTCTGTATTATGGAGTGTCATTTTAGCATGCCTTAAGCCCCATATACACTATTAGATTTTCTGCAGATTTTTATCTTCAGATTTACCAAAACCATATAATATGAGGTCAAACCTTAAGAGTTTCAATTTGTATGCAATCAGGCAGGCCCTTACACTACATGGTTTTGGTAAATCTGAAGACAAAAATCTGCAGAAAATCTAATGCTGTGTATGGGGGTATTAAGAGCAACTACAGCTTGATAAACCAGAGGCACGGGGACACCATAAAGGTCTCACCCCGGTTTAGTTTAAGGTGCCTTAAAGTGTGCCTAATGCCGCGTACACACGAGCGGACTTTACGGCGGACTTTGCCCGGCGGACTTTTCGACGTACTTTCCGACAGACTTTCTGAATGAACGGACTTGCCTACACACAATCCACCAAAGTCCGTCGAATTCGTACGTGATGACATACGACCGGACTAAAACAAGGAAGTTCATAGCCAGTAGCCAATAGCTGCCCTAGCGTGGCTTTTTGTCCGTCGAACTAGCATAAAAGACGGCGGACTTTTCGACCGGACTCGATTTCAACGGATAAATTTTAAACAAGTTTCAAATCTAAGTCCGTCCAACTTTTGAGAAAACAAAGTCCACTGGAGCCCACACACATCGAATTGTCCGACGAAATCCAGTCCGCCGGGCAAAGTCCGCGGTAAAGTCCGCTCGTGTGTGCGCGGCATAAGGCACGCTAAAGTGGCCTCTCAGTGCATACTATTGTGTGTCACTTAAGCATGCCGTAAATGCCATTACGGCCTTGTGAATCAGAGGAATGAGAACACCATAAAGGCACCTTAAAGTGATCTTAAGGCATGCTAAAGTGACTTTATACTATGGTTTGTCATTTTAGCATGCCTTAAGTGTAATTACAGTTTAAACAATCGCCCATTTATTGATTAAAATGAGACCTGTGATGTGTCAGTTGGGGTACTAACTGCTCTCAGTTGTAAAGTTGATATATTTAAAGCTGTTACGGGGATTTTTTTTAAGTTGCATCCTACGGTTTGATGTTCTTCCACTCAATTCCCATAATCCTCTGCACACTAGGTGAAATTTCAAATCAGGCTGACAGCGCACTGGCTGCTCATTAAAACCCATTCCCGCCATGCACAGTGCAGCTCACAGCAGCCTCGTGAGACAAGCGGTGATTTCAGTTCATTATAAAACTTCTGGATGAGCTCATAAAATCCATCCCCCCCTCCTGTGGCAGCAGCTTCATCTGGAGAACCCCCCCCCGGAGTGAACAGACAGAGAACTTAATTAAAATAGAAGGGTGTTCCCCTCTGATAAACGAGCTGTTATTTCTTACAGCTGGGGATGCGACACCCCGACCCCGGCCGTCTCACTCCTCACGCTGCGTCTTGTGCGGAACAATTAAATCCCATTAATTTCGGGGCGGCTGGAGGGGCCCGGCGGTGAAAAATCTCTATTTTCCCTCTCAGCGGGGAATGCGTGTCAAAGCCGTAACTCAAAACAGCCTGCGTGTCTCCAGCTGGCAGCCCTCTGCCCTGGGCCTGGGGCCAACGTTCTGCCAATCGCTCCCCGTCGCCCGCTGTCCATGGAGAAAAGGGGGCGACCCGCGCTCTGCACCTGTTCCGTGCTGCCTCCGCGACGCTCCGCAGGGGGGATCTTACTTTAACCCCATCAGTGGGAGCGTCCTAGACTACGGACCGCACAGGAGCTGAGCTCCGGGCAAATACATACTAAGGATTTGTATTTCTGTCCATCCAGTCCTGAGATTTACACAGCTCTGCCACACAGCACAGCCCTGCCTATCAGGGGAGGAGACCTGATTTGTCTCTGCTGCAATTAAGAGACACTTACAGGTCTTCTCCCTTCCCCCCCAAATTGTGACTGGACAATGAAAGGAGAAGCAGGCAGCCTGATGAGCTCATCACTCTTTCACTCTGCTCTCTCATCCTATCAGCATGCTCCTTGTGCTGATTCTTCTTCTCCTAGTCCTTGTGCTGATTCTTCTCCTAGTCTTCTCCTAGTGCTGATTCTTCTTCTCCTAGTCTGAGCTTTGCTATACAGGTACTGCAAGAGGCTCATACCATTCTATATACAACACTATATTATGTTATACTAGATTATATTATGTTATGTTAAAACATCATCTAAAATAATATACTATATTATACTAGCTTATATTATTATATTTTTTTATATTTTTTATTATATTGGGTAATATTATATTAAATTATATTATCTTATATTATACTATGTTATGTTATATTATATTGTATGATGTTATAATATATTATTTTAGATAATATTGTGTTGCATTATATTATACTATACTATACTATACTATATTATATGTTATTATACTACATGTTATGTTATATTATAATATATTATTTTATATTATATCATGTTATTTTATTTTATGTTATATTAAGTTATACTATACTTGACTACATTATATTATATTGTATTATATTATGTTATGTTCCGTTATATAATATTATATAATGCTATAAAATGTTATATTATATTATAATCTGTTAAATTCTGGTATACTATTATTATTATAATATTATATTATGTTGTAATATATTAATTTAAATGATATTATGTTATATTATAATATATTTAATTATTTTATATTATATGATGTTATAATATAATATTTGATATAATATTGCATTGCATTATATTGTACTATACTATATTATATGTTATTATACTACATGTTATGTTATATTATAGTATATTATATTATGTTATACTACACTAGACTATTTTATATTATATTATATTATGTTATTTTATTTTATGTTATATTAACTTATACTATACTTGACTACATTATATTATATTGTATTATATTATATGATGTTACGTTTCGTCATATAATATTATATAATTCTTTCAAATGTTATATTATATATTACATATTATAATCTGTTAAATTCTGGTATACTATTAATATTATATTATATTATATTATATTATATTATACTATACTAGAATATTTTAGATATATTGTTTTATTTTATGGTACATTAAGTTATAATATACTTGACTATATTATATTGTATTATATTATGTTATGTTCTGTTATAATATAACATTTATAGCATTATATAATATTATATATTATAATCTATTAAATTCTGGTATACTATTATTATTATTATATTATATTATGTTGTAATTATGTTATATTATAATATATTATATTATTTTATATTATATGATGCTATAATATATTATTTTATATAATTTATATAATATTGTGTCGCATCATACTATGCTAGATTGTATTCTATTATGATATATTACATTATACTATTATACTACAGAATGTTATATTATAATATTTTTTAAAATTAATATTATATTATGTTATAATATACTATATTATGTTATATTATATTAACTTATGTTATAATATATTATTTTATATAACATTGTGTTGTGTTATACTATATTAGATTATATTATATGATAATACATTAGATTATACTATTATATTATACTACAGAATGTTATGTTATATTGCAAAGCGCTTTTAGAAGCCACCTTTAAAGGTGCTATATAAAATAAAGTTTATTATTATTATTATATTTTAATATATTTTTAAATGGATATTATATTATGTTCTACTATTATTATAATGAAAATCCACTGGAGAGTGTGGGGGCTCCTCGGGCATACATTTAATAATTGAGCAGGTAGAATATATTCAGCCATTGCTTATAGCCTAGCAGAAGAGAAATCCAGTCCGACCAATCATAGTGGACCTGTCAGAAACTATACAAGTCTGTATGAATACTTTACTGACACGTCACAATATTCAGCAACACCATCATTCCCCTGTAAAGCTTATCATTAAAAAGCCATCCTTGAGCACAATCAAGTGACTTTGCCTGGGCTGAGATGATGTCATCAGTCTGCTGCAGGCAGGATGAAGCATTTCCTTAGTCTCCCCTCCCCCCAGGGATCACTCAGACTGCTGTAGCAAGTCACAAGCTGAGAGGCTGCAGTTAGGGGGCTGATCTGCATCAGGCATTTGTGAACACAGCCAAGAACTGCCCTGGCACCGGATTTACATGACCTCTGAGGCCCAAGAAAGTAGATGATGACCCCGGATGATACCTGAGCAAAGATGGTGCCGTTCTTCTGGAAAGCAGAGCAGATGAATGCAGGCATTACTTAGCATGCATTTCAGTAAGCCAGAAAAGCTGAATGTCTTATAACATGTATTCTATAGGATTCAGGGAATTCCAGATATAAAAAAATGACAGCTGGACTCGGGGGTGGGGGTGGGGGGGTGGGGGGTGGGAAGCGCACACCGCGGTAATAAATCCGTACAGTTCGGGTTACATGACTTTGTGCCGCCATAAATCAGGAGACGGTGGCTTTTCCAGAATGATTGCTGGCAGAAAACCGGCTCTGGCTTCCTCCAGGGAAAGGGGAGCACTGATGGAAAGGGATACTGCTCGGTGACCAGAGCAATAATACATGGCCGCCGCCGCACCCTCCCCCCCCCTCCTGTGGGGAAGGTGCGAGGCTACAATACAGAGATATCCGTAACGTGATGGACGCGGGGGAGACCTCCTCGGGGGGGGTTAACGACAGAAATATTCTCCGAAGGACTCGTGGGAAGGAAGTGTACATTTCCATATTAAATGCCTCGGCTGATATTTTATTCATGGCGTTCACCCTGGCGCGCTGGCAGCGCTTAGGGCGGCGAGGAAAACGGACCCGGCTGACCCGGATCGGCGTAAACGGGGCGTGAAGAGATGTGTCAGACATTAGAGCCTGACTGCAGACAATTTTTTTTAAATTGAATTCATTTATTGTGCTTAAGGCATGCTAAAATGGCCTCTCAGTGTGTCATTTTAGCATGCCTTAATGCTGAAGCTTAGTCTGCTTATATTTTGCCTTCCCTGGTTTCTTCTTCCTGTCCTCATCAACATGCACATTCATTTTTTGAAATTTTTCTATTTTCATTTAATGCCTTATTTTACATCTGGGCCTCTGCGCCTCTCTATGCAATAAAAGCAGATCATGACAGGTGGGAGGGGCCAGCAGGGGGGGGGGGCGGTACATAGCTTCCTGAAACTAACACAGCACCCTCCCAAGAGGAGCCCTGATGCAAGGCAGTGGGAGGAGTTATTTGAAAAGCAGAAAGCCTTGATGACAGTAGAGGGCGCTCTTAGGCAGGCTGTATTTGCATACGGACCGCCCTGGGTAACGCCCACATGTGATGCTGATCCTGTATGATTGGAAGAACTGAAATCTAGTGAGGGAAAAGGGGCGGAGCCAGGGACAATCAGGCTGGGCAGGAAAAGGGACAGATGATGCAAGCAGTGGGAGGAGTTATGCAAAAGAGCAGAAAACCATGATAGCAGTAGAGGACCCTCTTAAGCAGGGTGTGTTTGCGTATGGAGCGCCCTGGGTAACGCCCACATGTGATGCCGATCCTGTATGAGTGGAATAACTGAAATCTAGTGAATGAAAGGGGTGGAGCCAGGGACAATCAGGCTGGGCAGGAAAGGGATAGATGATGCAAGCAGTGGGAGGAGTTATGCAAAAGAGCAGAATACCATGATGGCAGTAGAGGGCGCTCTTAGACTTGCTCCATTCGCATACAGATCGCCCTGGGTAACGCCCCCCCCCCCCCCATGTGATCCTGAGCCTCTATGATTAAAAGAACTGAAATCTAATGAAGGAAAGGGACAGTCAGGCTGGGGAGGAAAGAGCTAGATGACGCTGGGCCTCCCTCCAGCTAGGAAATGAGACGCACACTGTGAGAAGCTGCTTTCATCTGCATCGCGCAGACTGCTGCTGCCCACAAAAAGCCTTTGCAAGTATGACTTTGTGAAAGTCGGTATTTGCATAGGAATAGGCCCCGCCCCTGCCTAGATATAGGTTTTTGCAGGACTACTGTGGGTGGGACTATATCTGTGCCTCCTGGAGACGTTTGCCCGTTCGGATTGGTATACCAGGTCCCTTTAAATAGTCGCTGCACTAAAAAAAAAGGATGTTGTAATGGGCGGAGCCGGTGGGCGGAGTCAGTCCCAAGCTTCTATAGGTTGGATACTCCCATAGCGAGAAGCTCCTTGCCATAATTCCTGACCACTATGGAGTTTTCAGGTGTCCCCGCCCACCACTGTGTGTCCCAGCTCCTCCCCCTTACATTCTCCATAATTAAAAAAGTAAAAAATAATAAATCCAGTAGGAATGGTAGGAGACCCTTATAACACGCACTTTAAGCATGCAAACCCGGGAATTGGTGTAACTCTCCAGCAACCACCAAACCCTGAAAGATCATTTCAGGGTGGAGTGACCCTTTAAGGGTGAAGGAAAGTGTTGAGGAGCTATAGTGTCCCAAGACAGCCAATCAGAAGCACAGGATTGCGTTCCCTATATATTAAAGGATCGCACAGCTCTGAGCTGACTCTTTGCAGATCTTCATGTTCTGTTTCAAGAAGCGACTTGCCCTGGGGGGGGGATTTGGCAATGTGCGGAACAGACGAGCCATAAAGTGAGATCACAAATTTCCCCGGATCTCCAGATGCTTTCCCCGACTTCGCCAACTCTAACAATCCTATTAAAACAAAACCTTCCCTCGGCTTTGATATCTGGAGGAGTTTACGGGGAATGTTAAAGCTTCTGAATTTTTCATGAACCTCATAGACTGGCTGAGATCACTCAAGTCATAATCGTTTTACAGCATTCTTCTCACTGACCACCAATGTAAGGAACATTCTTCTCACTGATCACCAATGTAAGGAACATTCTTCCCACTGATCACCAATGTAAGGAACATTCTTCTCACTGACCACCAATGTAAGGAACATTCTTCTCACTGATCACCAATGTAAGGAACATTCTTCTCACTGATCACCAATGTAAGGAGCATTCTTCCCACTGACCACCAATGTAAGGAACATTCTTCCCACTGATCACCAATGTAAGGAACATTCTTCCCACTGACCACCAATGTAAGGAGCATTCTTCTCACTGATCACCAATGTAAGGAGCATTCTTCCCACTGATCACCAATGTAAGGAGCATTCTTCCCACTGACCACCAATGTAAGGAGCATTCTTCTCACTGATCACCAATGTAAGGAGCATTCTTCCCACTGACCACCAATGTAAGGAGCATTCTTCTCACTGATCACCAATGTAAGGAACATTCTTCTCACTGACCACCAATGTAAGGAGCATTCTTCTCACTGATCACCAATGTAAGGAGCATTCTTCCCACTGACCACCAATGTAAGGAGCATTCTTCTCACTGATCACCAATGTAAGGAGCATTCTTCTCACTGATCACCAATGTAAGGAGCATTCTTCTCACTGATCACCAATGTAAGGAGCATTCTTCTCACTGATCACCAATGTAAGGAGCATTCTTCTCACTGATCACCAATGTAAGGAGCATTCTTCCCACTGACCACCAATGTAAGGAACATTCTTCCCACTGACCACCAATGTAAGGAACATTCTTCCCACTGATCACCAATGTAAGGAACATTCTTCTCACTGACCACCAATGTAAGGAACATTCTTCTCACTGATCACCAATGTAAGGAGCATTCTTCTCACTGATCACCAATGTAAGGAACATTCTTCCCACTGATCACCAATGTAAGGAACATTCTTCTCACTGACCACCAATGTAAGGAGCATTCTTCTCACTGACCACCAATGTAAGGAACATTCTTCTCACTGACCACCAATGTAGGGAACATTCTTCCCACTGATCACCAATGTAAGGAACATTCTTCTCACTGATCACCAATGTAAGGAATATTCTTCTCACTGACCACCAATGTAAGGAATATTCTTCTCACTGACCACCAATGTAAGGAACATTCTTCTCACTGATCACCAATGTAAGGAACATTCTTCTCACTGATCACCAATGTAAGGAACATTCTTCCCACTGATCACCAATGTAAGGAACATTCTTCCCACTGATCACCAATGTAAGGGACATTCTTCCCACTGACCACCAATGTAAGGAGCATTCTTCTCACTGATCACCAATGTAAGGAGCATTCTTCCCACTGATCACCAATGTAAGGAACATTCTTCCCACTGACCACCAATGTAAGGAACATTCTTCTAATTACCCCCAATGGACTAATCTTGGAAGAGATTCCTCTTGGGTAAAATTTGACAAAGACTGATCTCTGCTATCGATACAATAATAGAGAGTCGAAAATGTTCTATTTATGTATATGGAATTGTGCGTTGTACCAGCACTTTATGCACAAACTATTCTACAAGTCGATCATCTGCAGCTGCCAAACTCTTTGGGACTTAATCATTTTTTGCCATTGCCTGCTCAGTTGTACATCCCCCGTTCAAATCCAAATGACCCTGACAGTGGGAAGGGCAGGCTTGTTATTTGGAATGAATCCGTTACAATGTAACTCATTAGCAATTTAAGAGAGACCTCTTCTCCAGACCAAGTCGGGCTGTTTGCATCACAATGCGGGAGGAAGTGTGAGCTCTGTGGGTTTGGAAAGGGGAAAATCTTATCCTGAATATAAGCAACAAGTTTAAAAGCTGGTTACAAAATATACAATATACTGTATATTTCAAGAGCATGTGTTTACAGGTACTTGCAAGCTCATGGGCTGAGGATACCACTAGGAAACAATCTTCAGGAAAATATTAAAGGATAAGTCCACCCGAAAGTGATATTTTAGGTATAGGTGGCGCTTGGTCGGCTTGGTGAGCCATCTCTTGACTTCCTATAGGTCTTGGATATTCCAAAAGTAAGATCTCTATGCTTTAACTCCCAACTATGTTCCTGCCCACCTGGTGGTATTGGATGTTCCCACCTAAATCTCTCCTCATACTGGGCAAAGTAGGTTTGCATACCCAGGAGGTCAGCTTAGAGATGATGGAAACCCCTCATAATGGGTGCAGCAGGTTAACAGACCTGGTAACTCAGCACAGGGATGGTGGGAACCCCTCATAATGGTCAAAGCAGGTGTTGAGACCTAGGAACTTAGCACAGGGATGGTGGGGACCCCTCATAATGGTCGCAACAGGTGTAGAGACCTAGGAACTCAGCACAGGGATGGTGGGAACCCCTCATAATGGTCACAACAGGTGTTGAGACCTAGGAACTTAGCACAGGGATGGTGGGGACCCCTCATAATGCTCAGAGCAGGTGTAGAGACCTAGGAACTTAGCACAAGGATGGTGGGAACCCCTCATAATTGGTACAGCAGGTGTACAGACCTGGGAACTCAGCGCAGGGATGGTGGGAACCCCTCATAATGGGCACAGCAGGTTTACAGACCTGAGATCTCAGTGTAGGGATGGTGGGAACCCCTCATAATGGGCATAGCAGGAGTGGAGACCTGGGAACGCAGCACAGAGATGGTGGGAAACCCTCATAATGGGTACAGCAGGTGTGCAGACGAAGGAACTCAGCACAGGGATGGTGGGAACCACTCATAATGGGCACAGCAGATGGGAATTTAACATTACTAAAGCATAAAGTCCATGAGAGACTAAAAAAAATTGCCAGATGGTATAACCCTCCTGCATCTATCAAAAACTGGCGTTGACACTTTAAGGTTTGTGTTGCTTGGCTATATATACTATAAAATATTACAAACTATAAGGTTTGTGTGGCTACCTGAAAGGGTAGCTGTAGACATTGCTGGCTAAGGGTCCCTTACCAAACTGCTATCCTTATCCCCCTAATAAGAAGTGCCTTCAGTATGATTGGATAGATGTACTCCGTAAGCCTAAACATGGATGGTCACCGACTATGACCAAGCCTAATTAGGCGCTGGCCGGGAAAGTTGGTTGGATCAGGTTTTTAACATCATCTATCAACATCTACGTCCTTCCTTACCAGGAATATTTGATGGCCCCCAATTCCTCCAATATCTGCTTGACTGGACAATGATGAACTACCGGTATATACTAATGCCACCAATAGATGTAACAGTTCCCATTATATTTCTTTATATAGCACCAAAAAATACCATACCACCCTACAGACCACACAGATCACTTACACTATATGGTTAAACACTTGTGGACACCCAGCCATCACACCTTTTTGGACTTGTTGGATATATTACTCCAAAACCACGGCCTTTAATATGGAGTTGGCCACCATGTTTTGCTATAGCACCCCCCACCCTTCTGGGAAGGCTTTCCTTAAGATTTTGGAGGGTGTCTGGGGGAATTTGTGTCCATTCAGACAAAAAAACATTTATGAGGTCACGTACCAATGTTGGGTGAGAAGACTGGCTCACAATTGGTGTTCCAATTAATCCCAAAGGTGTTCAGTAGAGTTGAGGTCAGGGCTCTGTGCAGGACACTCAAGTTCCTCAACACCAAACTGGCCAAACCATGTCTTTATGGAGCTGGCCACCATTTGTGAAGTCAGCAACCGATGTTGGTTGAGAAGACCTGGCTTTCTGCTGGACTCTTAAGTTCCTCAACCCCAAAGTGATTAAACCATATCTTTGTGAGGTCAGGTATTGATGTTGAATGAGAAGACCTGGCTCACAATTGGTGTTCCAATTCATCCTAAGGTGTTCCGTAGGTTTGAGGTCATGGATCAGTGCAGGACACTCAAGTTCCTCTACTCTAAACTCCTCAAACCACATCTTCATTGAGCTGGCTTTGTCCACAGGGGCATCGTTGTGGTGGAACAAAAAAAGGACCTTCACCAAACTGTTACCACAAGGTTGGAAGAGCCGGATTGTCTACAACGTCTTTGTATGTTGTAGTGTTATTATTTCCCATCACTGGAAACACCCAAACTCAATCATTTGGAGGGGGTCCACATACATTTCACCTTATAGTGTACATCAACCTTTGTTGCTAAAGGAGCTTGCAATATAATGTTCTTCTCTCAGTAACGCAGACATAAGAGCCAGTCCAAGCCTTTTATCTGCTGGTAGGAGGAAACCCTCACAAATGAAAGGAGCTCCTAGGTTGTAACTGAACCCAGGACCCCAGCATTAGGTTTTATATTTAAAAAAATCAAAAAATAATATATATATATTTCAACTCTACATATTACACAATAATACTCTGTATTAGAGTGAGGAAACAAAAAACAATTGAACAATGAAAATCCTGATATCTATATAATAGAAGGCGATGAAAGATTCAAAGCTCTCATTATTGATAATGTATCAAGTTGGTATATTAGGATTCGGTGTGGCATATTGATCTGATTATCTGTGTATTATGGAGAGGTATAATATTTAAAGTTCTCATTATCTGTGTATTAGAATAATGCATCAGACATTGATTACTTCATCTCAGGGTATTAGGAGAGGTTAGGACATATCATAATCCAATGAACATTACAAGGAAAAAAGTATCCATCTGCTATCATAGGATGAGGCATCATCTGAGTATTAGAAAGAAGTATAAGATTCAAAGTTCTCATTGTCTGTGTATTAGAATAATGCATCAGACATTGATCTCTTCATCTCAGGGTATTAGGAGAGGTTAGGACATATCATAATCCAATGAATATTACAAGGAAAAAAGTATCCATCTGATATCATAGGATGAGGCATCATCTGTATATTAGAAAGAAGTATAAGATTTAAAGTTCTCATTGTCTGTGTATTAGAAAAATGAACCAGACATGGATCTCTTCATCTCTGTGTATAAGGAGAGGGTAGGGCATATATTAAAAAAAAAAATAAAATATATATATATATATATATATATATATATATATATATATATATATATATATATATATATATATATATATTGCAAGGTAAGAGGTATCATTCTGATATCTTAGAATAATCATACATGAATCTAAAATCTGCATATTAGGTCTCAATATGTGAATGATCCATATCTGTGTATTAGAATAATGCATCAGACATGGATCTCTTTATCTCTGTGTATTAGGAGAGGGTAGGACATATATTTATCCAATGAACATTACAGGATATGAAGTATCAATCTGATATCTTAGGATAGGATATTCATCTAATCATCTGTGTATTAGGTCATAATATATGAATGATCAATCTGATGTTAGGATGTATCTGTGTATTAGAATAATGTATCAGACATATATCTCTTCATCTCTGTGTATTAGGAGAGGGTAGGATGCATATTAAGCCAATGAATATTACAAGGTAAAAAGTATCAATCTGATATCCTAGGATGAGGCATGGGGTATTGATCTGATTACCTGTGTATTAGAAAGAAGTGTAAGATTCAATGTTCTCATTTTCTGCGTATTAGGATAATATATCAGGCAAGGATCTCTTCATGTCTGTGTATTCGGAAAGGGTAGGACATAGCATAATCCAATAATTATTATAAGATATTAAATGTCAATCTCATATATAGGCATTGGATATTGATCTGATTATCTGTGTATTAGCTCACACTATATGAACGATCAATCTGATGTTAGGATGTACCTGTGTAAAAGAATATGGAATCAGACATGGATCTCTTCATCTATGGGTATTAGGAGAGGGTAGGACCTATAATATTCATTGAATTTATATAAGGTATAAGTAGAAATCTAATATAATAGGATGTGGTGTGGGATATTGATCTGATCATCTGTGTATTAGGAAGAGGTGTAATGTTCTCATTATCTGTGTATTAGGATAATATATCAGATATGGATCTCTTCCTATCTAGGACATATAATCCAACGAATATTACAAGATACCAAATATCAATCTGATATCAATGCATGGCATATTGATCGGATTATCTGTGTATTAGGAAGAGATGTAAGATTCAATGTTCTCATTATCTGTGTATTAGGAAGAGATATAAGATTCAATGTTCTCATTATCTGTGTATTAGGATAATGTTTTGGACATGGATCTCCTAGACTGTGTATTAGGAAGGGGGGAGGGGTAAGACATATCATAGTCCAATGAATATTACAAGATATGAAATATCAATCTAATATCTGTGCATGGGATATTGATCTGATTATCTGTGTATAAGGACAATGTATCAGACATGGATTTCTCCATATCTGTATATTAGGAGGGGGTAGGACATATCATAATCCAATGAATATTACAAGACATGAAATATCAATTTGATATCATAGGATGTGTCATTGGATATTGATCTGATCATCTGTAAATTGGGGGAAGGTATAAGCATATATGAATCTAAAACCTGTATATTAGGGCACAATACATGAATGATCAATCTGATGTTATTATGAAGAGTGGGATATTGATCGAATCCTTTGTGCAAAGGAGCCGCTTCAGACCTTTGCGGTCCACCGCGGTGCATTACCGTACCGTATTTCACGCGCTATCACGCATTGCGTGATGGCAGCCAATTCACATTGTGTTGGCAGCCAGCGCATAGCAGTGTAAAGAAACCTGGACCTGCTGCAGTTCTAAATAAATGGTACCGCATCACAAATGACCGCGTGTTACTGTGCGCCGCTGCGGTAAATGTATAGATTTAAAGGCGCCCTTAGGACAAGATGTCAGATATGAATTCTATTGTGTACAATAGAGATATCTAATGTCTTTGTACTACCATATGGAGATGAAAAAAAAATCTATGTATCAGAACATGTAAGGAGAAAAATTTTTTGATTTGTGCCGAATTTAAGTTTTTGATGTAAATCCTTCTATATTACGATGAGTCGTATTATGACAAGATACCTTGGTATTAGGACGAGTCTTGGGATCTGTATTAGGATTAGTCTAAGTATCTGTACTAGGACTGGTCTTGGTATCTGTATTAGGACTAGTCTTGGTATCCATACCAGGACCAGTCTTGGTATCTGTATTAGGACTGGTTTTGGAATCAGTACTAAACTGGTCTTCATATCTGTACTAGGTCCAGTCTTGGTATCTGTATTAGGATGGGTCTTGGAATCTGTATTAGGATGAGTCTTGGTGTCTGTACTAGGTCTGGTCTTGGTATCTGCATTAGAACTGGACTTGAAATCAGTACTAGGACCAGTCATGGTATTCATACCAGGACCAGTCTTGCTATCTGTACTAGGATGGGTCTTGGTATCTGTATCAGGACCAGTACTGATATCTATATTAGTACAGGTCTTCATATTAGTATGAGGACCAATCTTTGTACCTGTATTAGGACCGGTCTTGATATCTGTACTAGGGCCAATCTTGGTATCCATACCAGGACCAGTATATCTGTATTATTAACGGTTTAAATATCTTTACTAGGACTGGTCTTGGTATCCTTATTAAGACCGGTCTTGGTATCTGTATTAGGACTGGTCTTGATAACTGTACTAGGACCAGTACTGATACTAATATGAAGACCCATCTTAATATAGATATTAGGACCAATCTTTGTATCTGTATTAGAACCGGTCTTGGTATCTGTACTAGGACCAGTTTTGGTATCTGTATCAGGACGGATCCAGGTATTTGTACTAGGACTGGTCCTGGTATCTGTATTAGAACCAGTCTTGGTATCTATATTAGAACCAGTCTTGGTATCTGTACTAGGACGAGTCCTGGTATCCATATAAGCACCAGTCTTTGTATCTGTACTAGGACTGGTCTTGGTTTCTGTACTAGGATCGGCCTTGGTATCCATATTAGGAACGGTCTTGATATCTGTATCAGAACGGGTCCAAGTATTTGTACTAGGACTGGTCCTGGTATCTGTATTAGGATCAGTCTTGGTATCTGTATTAGAACCAGTCTTGGTATCTGTACTAGGATGTGTCTTGGTATCCATATAAATACCAGTCTTGGTATCTGTACTAGGACCGGTCTTGGTATCTGTACTAGGATCGGTCTTGGTATCTGTACTAGGGCTGGTCTTGGTTTCTGTATCAGGACCGGTCTTGGTATTCATATTAGGACCGGTCTTGGTATCCATATTAGGAACGGTCTTGGTATTTGAATTAGAACCGGTCTCGGTATCTGTATTAGGACCAGTCTTGGTATCTGTATTAAGACCAGTCTTGGTATCTGTATTAGGACAAATACAAATTAGGTGATATGTAGAAATCTATTGATATTCTTGTTTTAGAACAAGATATTTGTGTAGTAGATCATGTCTCCTTTGTATATCACGTCTCCTTTGTATATCATGTCTCCCCTTGATATCTATTAGAAAGAAATAAAAAAAATGATATCTGCCTATCATCCTCCAGGTCTATATTAGGACTAGGAGGTAAATTTAATAAATTACAGACTTGGATTATGGATCATCACGCCCGACCCGAAAACCTAAAGCTGCCCTAAGCTAACTCGGCACACAATAAGCAGTGCGGAAGACGTATCGCTGTTCTGGGCGCTCACTCACCCAACGCCTTCAGGAGCTCCTCAAAATTTTCAGAATATTTCATCTTCCAGTTCCCGGAGAAGTTGGGCATCTTTGGGTTAAGTCGGAGGACCAGAGGACAAGGAAGAAAAGAAGACGGAGGTATTCTGCACGCAAAAACGAGAGAGCACGCCTGGGGCTCAGTCACCTTTCTGCAATTTTCAGATGGAAAAAAAAAAAAAGGTTGATGAGATCAGCAGGAGTCTGGACGTGTCAGTCTGGGATATCCTCTTTGTACAGTGGTGGCTCCCTGAGTCAGCCTGCCTGCCCAATCTCTGCAGGTTCAACAAATGCGATCCACAGCATGCTGCTGTCTATATATACTCACCCCCCCCTCCTCCTCCTAGATCTCAAACTTCCCTCTGCCATTCACACCCCCCCCCCCTCCCAATCGGTCTTCTGTGCTTCCCCTGGGAGGAGCAACACAACAAAACCTTCACCAGTCCCACCTGGTGGCTTTATCTTACATACCACCTACTTAAAAAGTAAAACAAAAGTCAAAAAAGAAAAACTGTTTAACTTAAGCTGAAAATTAACTCACTGTAAAAGATTAAGCCGAGCTGACAGCTGCCCAATTCTTACATCCATGGATGAAGCTGATGGTGGCCAACGAAAGGACCAAGTGACTAAATGGACAGGGTGGACAAGTGTCTATGGGGTTTTGCCCCCTTAAAAATAAGCTGCGTCTTAATCCTTCCCTTCTTCGCCTGGCATAGGGAAAAAGTTGGCAGAGCTGAGCATTTGCAGTTACAGCAAACAGGCAGGTCTAGGGGGAGGATGTGTGGCCCTTAGGTTCCTTCATCCCCTGCTTTGGAGGGTCTATTTTCAGGAGAGACCTTCACCTAGTACTCATTAGTTTGCCTCTGTTGACCATGAGGAGCAGGGTCCACTGGCCATTTTGGCTAGGTGGACCTAAGTGTGGCTTTGCCCCTGTCTGGAGTCTTGCACCCCGGGGGGGTCAGGGAAGGGTACTTTCTCTTCAGGAGGAGACCATATGACACACCCTAAGGCTGGCCATTCACAGTTTGAATCTCAGCCGGTTCAGCAGGAACCTTCTAAGATTCTAACCGTTAATGGGCAGGCTGAATGTACCAAGTTGATCGATCGATCAACTTGGGTGTCACCAGGCTGCCAGATTCTCTTGCGATTATCGCTAGCTGCTGCTATAGCCATTTGTGATAATCACTGTCTTCTCCCAGCAGGGATGGCTTCCCCCGCACCCCCCCCCCCCCCCCCCACTGGGAGAAAACAATGGCCCGGCAGGAGGGATTCCCGCATCAACACTGGCTGTGTTGATGCGTGATTCAAGCAAATTTCTTTCTTGCAACTTGTGGTTGCAGGAAAAAAATTTGCTCCATGTATGGCGTGCTAAGTCCACTTTTTTGTGTTTGTCCACATACACTTTTTTGTTTTACTTTTGGTTTTTGTGCACCGCGGGCTCTAAAAGAAAAAACAAATATGGTAAACAGGCATGTGGCGGCGGTGTTCTGATCATTCTTAACTCCTTGGCGCCAACAGTACGCATATCTGCAGTCTCTCTGTGGGTGGGCCTTAATGCCGAGCGGCCACATATATCTGGCCCTGTGTAAACTACTTACCGTGCTGAGCGCACACTCCCTGCATGCTCCCAGCATGGTAGCCAGTGGGGCATACTTGCGATCGGAGCTTTCTGATCATGTGACTGCTGTGACAGCCAATCACAGCAGTCACATGACCTGAATGCCTGCCTCTGCTTCCCGGCTTTTAGAACCCAAGGGCTGGAAGGAAGTCAGCGCCAAGGGGTTAAGGAATGACTTTCAGTGGCCATTGCTTGTTAAATTTTGGAAAATGTTGCAGAGACAGCGAACAGGCAGGTCTAGGGGGAGGATGTGTGGCCCTTAGATTCCTTCCTCCCCTGCCTTGAAGGGTCTATCTTCGGGAGAGACCTTCACCTAGTACTCATTGGTTGGTTTTGACCTTTTGGTTAGGTGGACCTAAGTGTGGCCTTGCCCTTATCGGGAGTCTTGCCCCCCTTAGGGTCAGGGAAGGGTCCTTCATTTTCAGGAGACCATATGACACACCCTAAGTCCACTTTTTTGTGTGTTGGGCTCTAAAAGAGGAAAAAAAATACGGTAAACAGGCAGGTGGCGTGGTCTTCTGATCATTCTTAGCCTGAGACGCCGGCCGCACGCATATATGTGGGTAGGGTGGGCCTTTAAGCTGAGCGGCCGCATATATGCGGCCCTGTTAAAACAGCTTACCATGCTGAGAGTGCGCTCCCTGTGTGCTCCCAGCACTGTAGCTGGTGGGTACTGGAAAGCTCCCGATGCATACTAGAGTTCTAGCAACCTCACCTAGTACTCGTTGGTTGGCCTTGGCTGATCATGAAGCCAGGTATTTTGGCTAGGTGGACCCAAGTGTGACCTTGCCCCTGTCGGGAGTCTTGCACCCCAGGGGGGTCAGGAAACGGTCCTTCCTCCTTGGGAGGAGGAGTCCATATGGCACTCCCTATGTCCACTTATGTGTGTGTGTTCACCGGGGGTCTCTAAAAGAAAAACAACACGGTAAACAGGAAGGTGGCGGTGGTCTTCTGATCTTTCTTAAGGAATAGCTCTCAGTGGCCATTTATATTTTGGAAAAAATTGGTAGAGCTGAGCATTTGCATAGACAGGGAACAGGCAGGTCTAGGGGGAGGATGTGTGGCCCTTAAGTTCCTTCATCCTCTGCCTTGGGGAGGCCCTCACCCAGTACTCATTGGTTGGCCTTGGCTGATTATGAGTGGGGTCTGGCAGACATTTTGGCTAGGTGGACCTAAGTGTAGCCTTGCCCCTGTTGGAAGTCTTGCACCCCAGGGGGTCAGGGAAGGGTCTTTCCTCTTCGAGAGGGGACAATATGACACACCCTAAGTGCACTTTTTTGTGTATGTTCACATACACTTTTTGGTTCACTTTTGCTGTTTTGTGTTTTTGCGCAAGAAGGAAATAAAATATAAAAATAAGGTGAACAGGCAGGTGGCAGTGGTCTTCCGTACATTCTTAAGGAATGGCTTTAACGGGCCATTGCTTGATACATTTTGGAAAAATTTGGTAGAGCTGAGCATTTGTAGTTACAACGAACAGGCAGGTTTAGGGGGAGGATGTGTGGCCCTTGGGTTCCTTTGTCTACTGCCATGGGGGGGGGGGGGGGGGGTCTGTCTTCAGGGAGTGCCCCTCACCTAGTACTCTTTGGTTGGCTTCAGCTAATCATGAGGAGTGGCTAGGTGGACCCAAGTATCCCTTGCCTCCATCTTGAGTCTTGCCCCTGTTGGGAGTCTTGCGCCATGAAGGGTCAGGGACCATATGACAAACCCTAAATGAATTTTTTGTGTTCGCATACACTTTTTTTGGTTCACTTTTGGTAATTTGTTTTTTTAGCGCAGGCTCTAAAAAAAAAAAAATTGAACCTTCCATCTGACATCTCATGTCCCATGTGCCCAGAGATGTACAATGATAGTCATCCAGAGCAACCATTTTTGCCCAGACCAGGGATTCTTAATACATCAGTCAGACATCCCTGAACTGTGCACACACCCCCAGGCTGTCAGATCTCGAACAAGGAATCTCCTTTAATCTGCCGTGCCTAATAAGCTAGTATATGGCAGACATTTTCATCTGCTTGGTTCGCTGAAGACTGGATGTGCAGTTTTATCGATGTTCATGCACTGTGGTCTGATTGGCTTTTGGATTGATAGATCTTCAATTAAATTAATACATTACAGACATCTCCAGAGCCCACTACAAGAAGGGAAATAAAAGTGATTGGACAAGATTTTTTTTACCTTTTACAGGAAGGATTGGTGTTGGGGTTACAGGGAGGGTTAATGTTAGGGTTACTGGGAGGGTTAGTATTGGGGTTACAAGAGAGGTTACTTATGAGGTTATATAAAGGCAGGCCCGGATTGGCCATAGGGCATACCGGGCGTTTGTCCGGTGGGCCGCTGTCCCTGGGCTGCATGTTTTGGGAAGAGCGGCATCTTGTTGACTGGGCCGCACAGCAGGCGGTGAGAGGCGACTGCGGTCCAGGCAGGACTAACACAGACTGCGGCCGTCGCTCACCTCCCGCTATACGGGTATTCCTAAAGCAGGGCCGGCGCAGCACACTTACGAGGGGCAGAAGGAGGCAGGAGAGAAGGCTCCTGTGACATGCAGGAAGCGCCTGCAGGGGACAGACACCTCGCAGGCCGGCCACGCTGGAGGTATAGCTTCACTCAAGGAGACGGTGGCGGCCTCTCTCCTAACACCGGCCGGGACACTGTGATGGCTGCACAGGGAGGAAGGTGTGCACAGTGACAAAAAAACTAAAATGTTCCAGTGCATTACATCCAAAGTCCCGCTTTGTAGTGGAGGGGAAAAGGGCTGGATTGAGGCTGTCTATTTACTGGTCTGGGGCTGTCTATTTACTGGTATGGGGCTGTGTATTTACTGGTCTGAGGTCGTCTGTTTGCTGAACTGGGGATGTCTCTTTGCTGGTCTGGGAATGTCTGTCTGCTACTCCCCCCAGGGATTGGGCTGCCCAGTCCGGGCCTCTATGGAGGGTTAGTGTAAGGGTTACATTTACGATTAGTGTTAGGGCTACGGGGGGGGGGGGGGGGGTTCATGTTGAGGTTACAGGGAGGGTTTTGGGTTCACAGGGAGAGTTACTTTGAAGGTTACATTTAGAGTTAGTGTGAGGGTTACCCAGAGGGTTAGTGTTACAGGGAGGGTTAGTGTTACGGGGAGGGTTAGTGTTAGGTTTACAGGGAAGGTTAGTGTGAGGGATACAAGGAGGGTTAGTAATAGGGCTACAGGAAGGGTTAGTGTTGGGGTTAGAGGAAGTGTTGGTGTTAGGGTTACAGGGAGGGTTAGTGTTAGGGTTACAGGCAGGGTTAGTGTTGGGGTTATATGGAGGGTTAGTGTTAGGGTCACAGGAAGGATTAGTGTTAGGGTTACAGGAAGAATTATTGTTAGGGTTACAGGAAGAATTAGTGTTAGGGTCACAGGCAGAGTTAGTGTTAGGGTTATATGGAGGGTTAGTGTTAGGGTCACAGGAAGGATCAGTGTTAGGGTTACAGGAAGGGTTAGTGTGACCAGTACAGGAAAGGTTAATGGGAAGGTTATAGTAAGGGTTAGTATTAGGGTTAGTATTAGGGTTACAGAGAGGGTTAGTGTTGGGGTTACAGGGAGGGTTAATGTTACAGAGAGGGCTAGTGTTACATGACTGAGTGTTATGCCCCGTACACACGGTCGGATTTTCCGATGGAAAATGTCCGATCGGAGCGTGTTGTCGGAAATTTCGACCGTGTGTGGACTCCATCGGACATTTTCTATCGGATTTTCCGACACACAAAGTTTGAGAGCAGGATATAAAACAAAATCCGTTGTCGGAAATTCCGATCGTGTGTACACAAATCCGATGGACAAAGTGCTACGCATGCTCAGAATAAATAAAGAGATGAAAGCTATTGGCCACTGCCCCGTTTATAGTCCCGACGTACGTGTTTTACGTCACCGCGTTTAGAACGATCGGATTTTCTGATAACTTTGTGTGACCGTGTGTATGCAAGACAAGTTTGAGCCAACATCCGTCTGAAAAAATCCTAGGATTTTGTTGTCGGAATGTCCGAACAAAGTCCGACCGTGTGTACGGGGCATTAGTGTGAGGATTACATTTACGTTTAGTGTTAGGGTTACAGGGAGGGTTCATACTGAGGTTACATGGATGGTTAGTTTTGAGTACACAGGGAGGAATAGTGTTATGCCGCGTACACACTATCAGACTTTTCAACGGGAAAAGTTGGATGTGAGCTTGTTGGCTGAAAGTCCGACCGTGCGTATGCTCCACCGAACACTTGTTGTCGGACTTTCCGCCAACAAATGTTGGCTAGCAGGTTCTCAAATTTTCCGCCAACAAAACTTTGTTGTCGGGCTTTCCGATCGTGTGTACACAAGTCCGTCACACAAAAGTCCATGCATGCTTGGAATCAAGTACGAGCCGGAAGCGCTCGGTCTTCTAAAACTTGCGTTTGTAATGGAGATATCACATGACTATAGAACTTCCTTTTTATCGGCTCGCCGTACGTCTTGTACTTCACGACGTTCATAATTGTTGGCCAACATTTGTGTGACCGTGTGTATGCAAGACAAGTTGGAGCCAACAACCTTCGAACAAAATTCCACGTTTTTGTTGTCAGAAAGTCAGATCGTGTGTACGGGGCATTAGGGTTACAGGGTGGGTTAGTGCTGCGGTTGTAGGAATGGTTAGATTTAGGATTGCAGGGAGGCTTAGTATGAGTCTTATGAGGAGGTTAGTACTAGGGTTAAATAGAGGGGTTGCTAAGATAGGGCCCTATCATAGGGAATCACCCTTTATCATGGAATTCTCTTCAATTTACATTGGAGAAGAAAACCTAGACTTCTCTGACTTGACCAATGACAGGGGCAAGACAGTAAAGTAGAGAACTCCAGTGAAGGTCTCTCACTCTTGGAGCCCCAGTAGAAACAGGAAGCCGGTAGGTGACATAACCCAGTATCAGTTTCTGGCAGACCTCATTTTTAAATGTACCCGTTCTTTAATGGAACCATTCTGAAGGGTTAATGTAAAGTGTAGGCAGTGGGGGGTGATTTGCCATGAGCCTCCCAAAAATATTATTGCCACTGAACCTTAGCGGAGTCAAAGGATGCTGTATAAATACTTGAGGCACTTTCAGTGTCTGTGGCAGGATCAGAGCGCATTTGTGTGAGGAGGATGGAGTGCTGCCCAGGCATGTCTCCGGGGATAAGAACATGTGTACACTGCTGTCATATGGGGGCGAACTGTTCCCAATAGTCACACAATCTGTCAAACTTAATCCCCTTTTATAAACCACTACAAGCAGGAAATCGTTCCAAACACATTAGCTGACGTCTTTCATCCAAGATTAATTTTCTTTATTATTTTTTCTGTTAATGGAGTTGAAAGAGCAACTTCAGCCAACAAGTAAAGGCGACCCGTGTGCTGCTAATGCTGGCCAGGAAGCACTGCAGCTGTGCTTAAGTAAAAAAATAAAGTACACTCAGTGCCCTCTTTATTATGGACATCTGTCTAGCACCAAGTAAAACCCACTTTTGCATTTGGTATGGATTTGTCTGGATTCGCCATTCTCAACCAGGGTTCTGTAGAATCATAGAGTTCCTCCAGAGGTTGGTAGGGGTTCCTTGAGTTGTGACGGCTTGACTTACCATTTGATGGTGCCTACATAGTTCCACGGTCAACGCCACTTAGAGGAACCAACAGCATGACATCAATGGTCTTTTTTAGCCTTCTGTAAGAATAGCACTATGACCACCGCTGTAAGACGGGCATTCTCACTAGCAATGTACATGGTATTTTTACCGAGGTACCTTAACCACTTGCTTACTGGGCACTTAAACCCCCCTCCTGCCCAGACCAATTTTGAGCTTTCAGCACTGTCGCACTTTGAATGACAATTGCGCGGTCATACAACACTGTACCCAAATGAAATTATTATCATTTTTTTCCCACAAATAGAGCTTTCTTTTGGTGGTATTTAATCACAGCTGGGGTTTTTATTTTTTGCTAAACAAACAAAAAAAGATGTAAATTTTTGAAAAAAAAAAAATCATGTTTAATAGTTTGTTATAAAATTTTGCAAACAGGTAATTTTTCTCCTTCATTGATATGCGCTGATGAGGCGGCACTGGTGGGCACTGATAGGCTGCACTGATGGGCACAGATAGGCACATATAAGGCGGCACTGATAGGCACAGTTAAGGCGGCACTGATAGGCACAGTTAAGGCGGCACTGATGGGGACAGATAAGGCGGTACTGATGGGCACAGATAAGGCAGCACTGATGGCCACGGATGGGCGGCAGGGATGGGTGGCACGGATGGTTGGCACAGATGGTTGGCACTGATGGGTGGCACGGATAGGTACCACTGATGGGGGGGCACTGATAGGTGACACTGATGGGCAGTGATGGGCGGCACTGATGGGCACTTATGGGCACTGGTAGGTGACACTGATGGGCACAGATGTGGGTGCAGATGGGTTGCACTGATGTGGGTGCTGATGGGTGGCACTGATGTGGGTGCTGATGGGTGGCACTGTGGGCACTGATGGGTGGCACTGTGGGCACTGATGGGTGGCGCTGATTGATGGCACTGTGGGCACTGATGGGTGACGCTGGTGGGCACTGGTAGGCAGCACTGCTGCCTATTGCCTTGTGTTAGATGATCGCCGTGATCGGGACTGATGTCCCGATCACGGCCGCCGGTGATCGGGTTTTTTTTTTCCTCCTCGCGCTATCAGCGCGAGGAGGAAAAATAGCCGATTACCGGCTCTGTTTACATCACATGATCAGCTGTCATTGGCTGACAAGTGATCATGTGGTAAGGGGTCGGGACCAACCCCTTACTCTGATCTGTGATCAGGCGAGTCTCATAGACTCGCTGATCACCGAGTGCGCCGCGCGCGCCCTGCAGGGGGCGCGCAGGCCGCTCGTGCACGGGACGACGTCAATGGACGTAGTCCCGGCAATTTAGATCCGCGCTGTTGCCGTCATTTGGCAATGGCCCGGATCTAAAGCGGTTAAAACCTGAACATTATTTCATGGGTTAAAATGTTGGGAAAGGCTGATCTTGCTGCCGGGAATGCTCATTGGATAATATAGTCCATGGTGACCCCAGAGGAGTAGGGAATGCCTTCAGATATGTTGTTCACACATGCTGAGCAAGGATGTGTGAACAGCATATCTGAAAGGATTCCATACACCTCTGGGGTAACCATGGGCCATATTACCCAACGAGCATTCCCAGGATCTAGATAAGCCTTTCTCAACCTTCTAACCCTAGAGGAACCCATGAAAAAAAATTTGGGTCTCAAAGAACCTCCACATTACCTCGAGGCCATTTTGTGATTTTAGCTGAGGTTCCTTGAGACCTGAAATATATTTTATGGGTTCCTCTGGGGTTAAGAGGTTGACAAAGGCTGACCTAGATAGTGGAAATGCTCATTGGGTAATTTGGTCCATGGTGACCCCAGAGGTGTATGGAATCTCTTCACATATGTTGTTCACACATTTTCAGCAAGGATGCGTTAACAACATATCTGAAGGGATTACATACTCCTCTGGGGTCACAATGAACCAAAGTACCCAATGAGAATTCTCAGCATCTAGATCAGCCTTTCCGAACCTTATAACCCCAGAGGAATCCATGAAAACATTTTTGGGTCTCAAGTTACCTCCACACCACCCTAAGGCCATTTTGTGACCCTAACATCTCTATGTTCCCAGCAGAAATACAGATTTGTCATGCCCAGAACCCATGAAAATTTTTTCAGGTCGCAAGGAACCTCCACACCACCCTAAGGCCATTTTGTGACCCAACTATCTCCATTGTCCCATTTTAGTGAGCTGTTGTCAGCTGTAGCTCATTTTCCAACGTGTTAGAATGAAAGCAACCCAAGGTTGTCTGCTGTTGTTGGCTATCTTCTTCAAAGTTCCATGTGTTCAGAGATAACTTCCTGACATCTTAAACAAGTCTCTCTATTACCCTCTGACCTCTCCTATTAATGAGGTATATCCGTCCAAAGAACCCGGAGGTCAGAGTCTCGGAGACTAACCAACCACCACATCTGTCACCAGTAATCATTCCTCAGCCAAAATCACATAGATCACGCCTCTATATCTAGTCTAGTATTTGGTCTATTTATACATTTAGATTCACACATTTTCCAGCTGAATCCAATTACCAAAATGTGTAAATTTTGGGTGGAATATTTTAAAAACAGACCCCTTAAAGTTTGCCTAAAGCCAAAATCTTTTTTTTTTTTTTTTGAGTTTTGGATAAAGTTAAAAGCAGATAGACAGCAATACAAACCTGACAAGGGTTCTGTGTCTCACTAAACAGACGTACCCTCTGGAGTTGTCCTGGGGACAACTGTTACCAGAATTGAAAGTGATGGGAAATCCAAAAGTTTTGTTGCCACCAGAAAAGAATTCTAGGGAAAATCTTCTAATGGGGGACACTTGTTCCACTGACAACTGTCTAAGAAGAAAATCACCTTCAGCTGGACGCACACTAGCAGAATTTTTTTAGAGATTTTTCAGACTACAAAAACTAATTCAAAGTTGGGATTGTGCTAAAAAAAAAGATTGAAGAAATTACAGTGGAGAAAGTGAAGCCAAAAGGTTTTGGGGTCAGATGTGAATTTTAGAAATAATGCTGGTATCTTAAATATTAGATATTACATTATAAAAGCTGGATATTACAATTTATTGTTACATTAATAAATATACTAAACAGTACTTTGAATTGTTAAAAAAAATGAACATTTGGAGTAAAATTGGTACAAAAATTGCAGAATTGGTAAAAAAGAAATCTCTGGATTTTCTGGTTCTCTGGGTCAAATGTTCACCAACTTTTTTTGGTGAATTAAGGAAAATTCTGGTACCGTAACCATTAGATATTACATTATAAAAATTGGACATTACAATTAATTCTTACATAAAATATATAATAAATAGTCCATTGAATTGGTGAAAAAATTACTAAATTTGGAGTAAAATTAGTATAACAATTGGAGAACTGGTAAAATAAAACTCTGTATTTTCTGGTTCTCAGGGTCAAATGTTCACCAACTTTTTTTGGTGAATTAAGGAAAATTCTGTACCTTAAACATTAGCTATTACATTATACAAATTGGACATTACAATTTATCCTTGCATATAAAAAATATATTTTCAACAGTTAATACTAATAAATTAATTAGTATTAATGTGTTGCAGTGTGAGATCACTAGTGAATGGTTGCAGCTGTTCGTTTATTTATTTATTAATATTATTTTTCTTACCAGATGTGTACATAGTAGCGCACAAGTACTTTTTACACATATTTTTAACAGTACATTGTATTTGTAAAAGAATTTGGTAAAATTTGAAGTAAAAGTGGTACAAAAATTGGAGAATTTGAAAAAAAATAAATCTCTGGATTTTCTGGTTCTCAGGGTCAATTGTTCACCAACATTATTGGTGAATTAACAAAACATTCTGGTACCCTAAACATTAGATATTACCGTACATACTCGAGTATAAGTCGTTCCGAGTATAAGTCGAGGCCCCAATTTACCACAAAAAAATGGGAAAAACTTATTGACCCGAGTATAAGACGAGGGTGAGAAATGCACAGCTACTGTAAGTGGAAAAGAGGGTCAACAATGGCAATTTGCAGCATCACTGTTCCCATTTGCATGCCTCACTGTGCCCATTTGCAGCCAATAGGTCCCCTGAACTTCAAACTCGGTAGTTAAGGGTTCCTAGATGCCCCCTAGCTGCAGCCAAAATTTGGGGTCTCTGAACCCAAAGGGTCCCGAGATGACATTGCTGCAGATGGACACAGTTGACCAAATTCGGGGCCACTTAGTAATAAGAACCCCAAATTTGGTGTGCAAACCCAGTGGAACTAGCACCATAAAATTTCCAAAGCTGGGGTTTCTAGCACCAAGTGGCCCCGAGATACAGGGCCCCAAAAATCAGTTCAGAAAATGTCAAGCACTTTTTTGCAGCAGAGAATGACATTTTCCGAACCGAATTTGGAGCCCCGTATCTTGGGGCCACTTGGTGCTAGGAACTTCAGCTTTGGATATGTTGTGGTACCAGTTCCACTGGGTTTGCACATCAAATTTGGGGTTCCTAGCACTAAGTGGCCCTGAGATACGGGGCCCCAAATTTGGTTCGGAAAATGAAATTTTTTGCTGCAGAAAAGTGCTTGACTCGAGTATAAGTCGAGGGGGGCACTTTCAGCACAAAAAAAATGTGCTGAAAAATTCGACTTATACTCGAGTATATACGGTACATTATAAAAATTGGACATTACAATTTCTCCTTACATATAATAAATATATTAAACAGTTCTTTGAATTGGTAAAAAGAAAAAGTAAAATTAGTTAAAAAATTGGAGAATTAAAAAAAAAAATCTCTGGATTTTCTGGCTCTCAGGGTCAATTGTTCACCAACATTATTGGTGAATTAACAAAACATTCTGGTACCCTAAACATTAGATATTACATTATAAAAATTGGACATTACAATTTCTGCTTACATAATAATAAATATATTAAACAGTTCCTTGAATTGGTAAAAAAAAAAATGGTAAAATTAGTACAAAAATTGGAGAATTTGGAAAACTAAATTCTGGATTTTCTGGTTCTCGGTCAAATGTTCACCAAGTTTTTTGATAGATGAAGGAAACATTCTGGTACCTTAAAGATTAGATTTTACCTTATAAAAATTGGTAAAAAAAATAGTAAAATTTGGAGTAAAATTGGTACAAGAATTGGAGAATTAGTAAAAAAAAACCCTCTGGATTTTCTCTGTTTCTCAGGATCTAATTTTTGCCAACTTGTTTGAAAATTATTCTTTTAAAAATTACCCCTCCCCCTTAAGCACACTTCCTCCTGGTAATGAACCAGTAAAAGGGTCCTTAGGCTCTTTAGCAGTTCACCTCTATGTTCTTATAGATTGTTACATCATTTGCCCGGTAAGTAAGCACGCAATTTCCTTATTTGTCTAATTACATGGCAACTCCCGTCCTTGTCATATCCAATTATATGTACTGATTTTCCCTTGGCAATTGAGGAGTGGGACAACCACAAGTCTACTCAAAAGCTAAGGTTTTCCTGTGTCTGGATGATTTTCCTTTGCTTGCTCACCCTCGAAGAAAGAGTAAAACTTTTTGACCGGCTTTTATTTCTGTCTGTGACCCCATTGGAGAGATTTTACCTCACTTCCTGTCCTGGTGACACCAGGGCGAGAATTGGAGGAGAGGTTGTCATCCAAAAAAAGCAAGGCATAGACAAGCATAAGTCCTTATTGGATACCACCATCAAACATATGATAACATGCCTTTGAAGGACATTTGAGCAAACCAATCACCATGCCCGTCATGCCTAAAGTCCATCGCACTGGGTTGAGGATCCCTGGTCTGCACTGAACAGTAAGCTGGGTGTCTTTAGTATGCTCCGTAAATATGAGGATTGTGGGAAAAATGGTTGCCAGGATGATTCACCAACTTTAGGGCCCATTCACAACGGTGGATGTTCATACCGGACACTCCGTCCTCACTGAATCCACCTTGCAACATTATTGAGCTGGTTGCTAGGACACTGGCATTGCCTGCAACATAGTAACCAATGATATCCTGAAACCCAGCAGCCAGTGTCTTCGCAACCAACTTCTTTGTGTCTTAGCAACCAACAACCAAAATGGTAGGGGCAGCAAAAATGGCCGCATTGGGTTGCCTTGGCAAAGATCTTACTCATTTTTGTCAGTGTTTCGGGGGGAAAAAATATGGCCGCTGATTGCTAAGACACTGGTATTGCCAGCACCATAGTAACCAATGCTCGCAGCAGATGTCTTAGAAACCAACTTTTTTGGTTGCTAGGATGCTGAGAGCGTGGCTACAGCATCATTGGTTTCTGTACCAGCATCCTAACAACCAAAGAGGGGGCAGCATAAATGGCTGCACAGGGTTGGCGTGGTGACAGGGTGGCACGCCAGGGTTCTTACTGACTTTTGTCAGTGTTTCGGGAGAAAAAAATGGCCACTAATTGCTATTGAGTTGGTATTGCCTGCACCATAATAACCAATAACATTCTGAAACCCAGCCATCAGTGTCTTAGCTACCAGCTTATTTGGTTTCTGGGATGCTGGCAGCGTGGCCACAGTAGCGTTGGTTGCTGTACCAGCATCCTAGCAAACAAAGAGTGGCAGCAAAAATGGGCAAATAGGGTTGCCATGGTAAGAGGGTTGCTCACTAGAGATCTTACTGACTTTTGTCAGTGTTTCAGGGGAAAAAAATAGCCACTGATTGCTGAGACGCTAGTATTGCTTGCACCATAGTAACCTACGACGTTCTGAAACCCAGCCGCCAATGTCTTAGCAACCAACTTCTTTGGTTGCTAAGATGCTGGCAGCCCTGTTACCATGGCAACTATATGTAGCCATTTTTGCTTCCCCTACCACTTTGGTTGCTAGGATGCTGGTACTGGATTTTTGTCAGTGTTTCAGGGAAAAAAATGGCCGCTGATTGCTAAGACACTGGTATTGTCAGTGGTATTGGTTACTATGGTGCATAGCAAACAATGACATTCTGAAACCCAGCAGCCAGTGTCTAAGCAACCAACTACTTTGGTTTCTAGGATGCTGGCAGCGTGGTCACAGCAGCGTTGGTTGCTGTACCAGGATCCTAACACTCAAAGAGGCACAACAAAAATGGTTGAATATGGTTGCCGTGGTGACAGGGCTACTCACCAGAGATCTTACGGATTTTTGCCAGTGTTTCTGGGGGGGAAAAATGGCCGCTGATTGCTAAGACGCTGGTATTGCCTGCACCATAGTAACCAATGACATTCTGCAACCCAGCAGCCAGTGTCTTAGCAACAACTCTTGTTTGGTTGCTAGGATGGATGCTGGCAGCTTGGCCACAGCATCATTAGTTGCTGTACCAGCATCCTAACAACCAAAGAGGGGCAGCATAAATGGCCGCATTGGGTTGCCGTGGTGACAGGGCTGTTCACCAGAGATCTTACTGATTTTTGTCAGTGTTTTGTGGAAAAAAATGGCCGCTGCTTGCTAAGACACTGGTATTGCCAGTGGTATTGGTTACTATGGTGCCTTGCACCATAGTAACCAAGGACACTCTGAAACCCAGCAGCCAATGTCTAAGCAACCAACTACTTTGGTTGCTAGGATGCTGGCAGCATGTCCACAGTAGCAATGGTTGCTGTACCAGCATCCTAACACCCAAAGAGGTGCAGCAAAAATGGTTGCATATGGTTGCCGTGGTGACAGGGCTGCTCACCAGAGATCTTACGGATTTTTGCCAGTGTTTCTGGGGGGGGGGGGGGGGGGGGGGAATGGCCGCTGATTGCTAAGATGCTGGTATTGCCTGCACCATAGTAACCAAAGACATTCTGCAACCCAGCAGCCAGTGTCTTAGCAACAAGTCTTTTTTGGTTGCTAGGATGCTGGCAGCATGGCCACAGCATCATTGGTTGCTGTACCAGCATCCTAACAACCAAAGAGGTGCAGCAAAAATGGGCGCATAGGGTTGTCGTGGTGAAAGGGCTGCTCGCCAGAGATCTTACTGATTTTTGCCAGTGTTTCTGGGGGGAAAAACTGGCCGCCACCCAGATGGCAATTACCCTAAGCGTGCTACTGGGCGGTACAATGCGTGATTGTGAGATGCACTCCTGGGCTGTGCAGGACATCCCAATTTTAACCTTTACGCCCAGTTTAAAATGTGCTAATAAACATGGCCTGCGCTTGCGATGCCATTCATTGTTAATTGACGGCACCAAAAAAAAATGCGGCAAGCAGACGGCCGTTTTTAGCGCATGGAAAAACGCACGACAAATGCGGCAAAATGTGTGGTTAACAACACGTAAGGCTCAACGCAGTTTAATGCGTGGCTCTGTCCACACAGTCCTGTCATCCATTCGCCAGGATCTGTAAGGGCTTGCTCATATTTGCTTTGGTCTCTGAGGAGTGATCCGCAGTCAGATCGCTCTTCAGAGAGCATTTAATAATAGGGGTGGAAGAGGGGGTTGTATCACCTCCTCTGGTTTAACCCCCTTGAACCCTGCAACTACTTGCTACATTTATTTAAATGGGTTGGGCTCGGCGGGCCTTGCATGTAGTTTCAGGGCGGTTGTGGCACTGCCCCCTGCACTTTAATGGGCGGCACTGCCCGCCAAATGTGATGTTTAATTTCATTTTTTCGCAACGGATTGCGGCAGCGGCATGTACAGCCCGAAATGCCTACATGTTTAGGTGGGCGGTTGGGGGGGGCGGGGTATTAAAACGTTTGGATGGGTGCGACTTAGATGCGACTTTGGCTGTTGACTTTGGCTTTAGGCCCCCCTCTCAGTTCTCATCGACTGCGGCTTTGAAATCGTGCAACGTCCTCTGAAATTGCATGATCTCAAAGTCAGTGCGACTTCGGGTGCGACATGGAAGACATCTGTGCGGCTTTATGCACAGATGTCTATCCAAGTCGCACCCAAAAACGCCCAAAAGTAGTGCAGGAACTACTTTTTCAAAACCGGTGCGGCACCGCACTGATTGGAACGGAGTGATTGCCGGCAGTAGGTTGCGACTTCGACTGCCTAGTCACTCCAATGTGAACAGGGGCTGACTGTTGCACAACTGCCGCATTGATAACATTAGGATGCGACTTTTGAGAGTTTACATTGCAGTCTATGGCACTTAAGTCGCACGGAAGTCGCATCAAAGTAGTGCAGGAAACTTTTTAAAGTCTCTTTGACTTTAAGATGCATAGACTTGAACGGCTTCTATTGAATTTAATGGGCTGCAGCTTGTGTCCAAAGTCGCATGACAAGTTGCACAAGTGTAAGTGGAGCCTTACTCGATCGTACGAATGTTTTGCAGACAGACTGTAACATGTATGGCTCTGTTCACACCGGATTGCGGGCAGAATCCCCACGATTCAGAATCGCCGCAAAACACGGGACGCGCTTGCGATCCCCGTTGCTTTCAACGCCACCCAAGTCGGGAGACAATCGCAGTAAAGTCGCGCAAACCAAATTGCATAAACTTGAACTTCTTTTGGGCGGCAGGCGTCCCGTGATTTTGTCTTTGCGCGATTTCACTGCGGATTGTTGGGCGAAAATCGCGCTGCGATTTGGGTGCCATTGGAAGGAACAGGTATCGCAAGTCGTTTCCACGTTTTGCAGCGATTCAGAATCGCAGGGAGATTCCGCCCAGGATCCGGGACGCTATGGTGTGAACGGAGCCTGAGTGGCAGGTCGCATCGATCCGGCCGCAAAGTCGCAGGACTTAGACAGCTGGCTGTCCTGCGTGACTTAATTGCGGCTTGCTTGCAACTTCATTAAGAGAAGTCAATGCCAGTTGCAATGTAGGTGCCCAAAAAATAGTGCAGGGACCTTTTTCTAAGTCGCTGCTCCATTGCCGTCAAAGGGGTGTGACTTGTCATGCGACTTTGAACTCTCTAGTCACATCAGTGGGAACCGAGCCTAAGGGACAGGTCACACCATAGAAACGCAGTCCGGATGCGTTCCAGATGCTTTTCTGCATGCGCGTTTTTGATTTGTTCCAGTGTGTTTTTGATGCAGTCCAGTGCATTTTCCTCCCCCTCTTTTTTTCTTAACCTTTAGGGCCAGTTCACACCACATGCAGTCCAGTGCGGTTTTTTTTTGCATCAAAAACGCATGGAAAGTAGGTTATATGGTTTTCAATAGCATAGTTCACACCAGTGCTTGCAGTTCCAGAAAAAACAGTAGAACATGCTGCGTTTTTCTTGAACTGGACTGTACTGGAACACTGTCAAATGCATCAAAACACATGTCCTTATCTAAGGTTAAGGAAAAAGAAGGGGGAAAATGCACTGTACTGCATCAGAAACGCACCAAAAACGCATCAAAAACGTGTCTAAAAAGCATCTGGAACGCATCCGGACTGCGTTTTTATGGTGTGAACCGCCCCTAAATAAGGACTGGTTCACACCACAAAAACGCACTCCAGATCCGTTCCAGATGTGTTTCTGCATGCGCATTTTTAACGAGTTTTTGATGCGTTTCAGTGCATTTTTGATGCATTTCCGGATGCATTCCAGGTGCCTTTTTCTTCTTTTTTCCTGTTTTTTTTTTTTTACTATACTAGGGTCCAATGCGTTTTTGATGCGTTTTTCATGTGTTTCAGTGCGTTTCAGTGCATTTTTCATGTGTTTTACTGCATTCCAGTACAGTCCAGTACAGGAAAATAGCAGCATGTTCTACTTTTTTTCTGGAACAGACCGCACTTGTGTGAAAAAAACATGTAACCTACTTTTCTTGCATGTTTGATGCAGAACAAAAACACACTGGACTGCATGTGGTGTGAACTGACCCTAAAGAAGGATTTGGCTTTGGATATGCCCTAATGTTACAATGTTGCAAAAAATGTACTCTGTCTTTAATCTTGAGCCGCATCCAGAAACCCAAACCTTTGATTTTCCACAGCTGATTACTCTGCAATTAAAAAAAAAGAAGCAGATGACCTCTGCGATGTCTCAGTGTGGGGATATTACACACAGGTCAGGATTCCTCTATAAACATAAAAGAATACACACTGGTGATAATGACACACAACACTGGAATCAGATAAGTCCAATGACTCTGCTGGGGTAACATGAGCCTGATGATTACAGTGGAAAGTTTATGTTATGAGTCAGTGTGGTGTAGCAATGGCGCCACCTATAGGCTGAAATCGGAATCTACCCTGGTGATATTAGATTGTACAGCATCAGCCTGAGATGGATCACAGACAGAAGATCGGCTTACCATCTTACATCAGTAAAGACAATTTTAATTACCTCTCTACAAGGGCCCCTTCACACTACTGTGTTGCGGTAACGCACGGCAAATGCACGTTGTATGCGTTGGCACAATGCGGTGCCAGAAATGGAGCATGCACTTTTTTTTTTTGTGCGTTTTGGTGCATTAGTAGCCCATTGATTTTGAATGGGTTGCTTTAACGTGATGCAGGCTGATGCATGGAAGTGAAGGGAAATCTCCCCAATGAGAAACAGACCCCAAAATATAGATAAATGAAATCAGTAAAATAAAAACCTGGCAGGGGTTAACCACTTTGACCGTTCCCCATCTATATATGTTTTTTGTTTTTTTAAAGTTTTGGCTTCAGCTATACTATATATTATTTGTCTTGAGTAAAACGTGATTATAGTGTTGAAAAATCAAAGCAACGTTGAAGATTTTTTGACATTCAAGCTACATTTGCTGAGTGATCAGCAGTGGAAAATTGAAGGTCTTTCAGGCTTTTGTTTACATTTTGAAAATCAAAAAACATTTTTTTTATATAAAATATTATTTGCTATCTGTACGTTTTTTTTTAATTTACTTTTTACAGCTATAATTTTTTACAGTTTTGTTTAAATTTTGAAAATCAAAAAACCTTTTTGTTTTTACATTATTATTTGGCTTACATTAAATTATTATTTGTTATCTTTGCCCATCTTGAGTAAAGCACAATCATAGCGTGGAAGAGTCAAAGGACTGTGGACATTTAAGCTTAATTTGCTGAGTAATCTGTCTTGAGTAAAATGCAATCATAGTGTCTTATTTTTACAGTTACCTACTTTACCTTCTTTTTACAGTTTTGTTTAAAAAATGTTTTTTGATTTTAAAAATGTAAAATATATATATATATATATATATATATATATATATATATATATATATATATATATATATATACATATATATATATATATATAATGTCTTGAGTAAATCAAAGCAGCGTTGAAAATATTTGACATTCAAGCTACATTTGCTGAGTAATCTGCAGTGGAAACTCGAAGGTCCCTTAAGGTTTTGTTTCCATTTTTAAAATCAAAAAGCATTTTTGTTTTTACACAAATTATTATTTGCTATCTGTACCATATTTTGCCCATCTTGAGTAAAGCGTGATCATAGTGTTGAAGAGTCAAAGGAACGTGGAAACACTTTTGACATTCAAGCTACATTTGCTGAGTAATCAGCAGTGGAAACTTGAAGGTTCTTGTTTTTTAACTTCTTTTTACAGTTATCTCTATCTACTTTTTACAGTTTTATTTAAATTTCGAAAATTTAGAAAACATTTTTTGTTTTATATAAATCATTATTTGCTATCTTTACCAAAATTACCAATGTGAGAGAATTTTTTGACATTCAAGCTACATTTGCAGAGTATTCAGCAGTGGAAACTCAAAGGTCCTTCTGCTTTTGTTTAAATTTTGAAAATCCAAAAAACATTTTTGTTTTTCTATAGATTATTATTTTCTATATTTACCATATCTAATCTGTCTTTGGTAAAGCGTGATTATAGTGTTGAAGAGTCAAAGCAATGTGGAAGAATTTTTTGACATTCAAGCCTACATTTGCTGAGTAATCAGCAGTGGAAACTCAAAGGTCCTTCTGTTTTAATTTTGAAAACCAAAAGGCATTTTTGTTTTTACATAAATTATTATTTCGTATCTTTACCGTTTGTTGTTGATGGTTTTTTTTTGTTGTTGTTTTTACAGTTATCTTCTTTATCTTTTTTTACAGTTTTGTTTAAATTTTGAAAATCAAAAAACATTTTTGTTTTTATATAAATTATTATTTGCTATCTTTACCGTTTGTTTTTTTATGTTTTTGTTTTTTACAGTTATCTTCTTTATCTTTTTTTTTACAGTTTTGTTTAAATTTTGAAAATTAAAAAAAAAAAAATTTTGTTTTTACATAAATTATTATTTGCTATCTTTACCTTATCATATGTGTCTTGAGTAAAGTGCAATCATGGTGTTAAAAAGTCAAAGTAACATAGAAATGTTGTTGACATTCAATATATATTTTACTGAGTAATCAGCAGTGGAAATTTGAAGGTCCTGCTGGTTTTTGTTTAAATTTTGAAAATGTGAAAAAAAATAGTTTTTATATAAAATAATTATTTGCTATATTTACAGTTTGTTCTTTACCTTCTTTTTATATGCCATGTGGAAGGCTATCTCCTGGAGACAGTTCATTCTTAATTGAATCCTAATAGGGTCTTTGTAATTGAAATTGTAATTGAAAACAATAAACTCTGCACTCCTAAATAACATAAAACGCCCACATTGCTCCTTATAGGCAGAGATTATCTGGTTTGCCTAGGGTTGATGACCTACTAGCTGTGTAAAAAAATGTTTCTAACTCAAAAAATGTGGTTTGGAAAATTTGACATGTGCAAACCTGTTGACTTATATAAAGTATTAACTTTTATTTTTAATTAATATTATTTATGTTTATTATTATTATTTAGATACGGGGCAACCTAGCGGGCCATGTCAGCCCCTGGCTTCTTATTTGTACAACTTCAATGCTCCAACAACTGGATCCCAACCACAATTCCCAACTTTGTTCCTAACCATTGAGGAATTTTGGGTGTTCCCTACCATCAATGTATGTTCCAACTCCTGGACATTAAATTTCTCTATTGGGCTTGGCTTGAAGGAAAAGTTCATGCTTATCCTCCCTTGGGTGGATGGTAAATCTCTCTGAGACAGGTTTAAACTTCTGGTGTCCATGAAGGTGGAAATATGGAGGACAGCAGGGTAAGAGGAAGAAAAAAGAAGCCCACTGAAGAAAACCTGGTGTCCATTCCATTATCCAGCATGGCGGAAAAGTTAATGTTTATACTCCTTGGGTGGGACCTACCAAAAGTCTATGTGAGGATTGGGCTTCTGGTATCCATACAAGAAAGATGGAGGAGAGTAAGGTAAAATAAGGCAAGCAGAAGTCTACTGTGTTAGAGAAGAGGTAGGCATTCCATTTCATCATTTTGCTCCAACCGTGAGATCCCAACCATAATTCCCAACTTTGTTTCTGTCCACTGAGGAGGTTTGGGTGTTCATCATTGTGTGTCCCAGCTCCTGGCTGTTGCATTTCTCCATTGGGCTTAGCTTGAAAATGCATGTTTATTTCCCTTACTATAACTCTGAGTAAGGCTAGGACTTCTGGTGTCCATATATGTTGAAATACGAAGGAAAGCAGGGTAAAATAAGTCAAGTGGCAGTCTGTGTTAGAGACGAGGGGACCTGGGACCATTCCATCATTTGGCTTGGCAGAAAAGGTTTATACTCCTTGGGTGGAGCTTACCATAACTCTGAGTGAGGCTTATGCTGGCCATACACTATACGAAAAATCGGCCGAAAAATCGTTCGTATGGACACTTCGTTCGTTTTTCGGCAAGTTAATGGGTACAAATCGATAATCGTTTGTGACGTTTTTGTGGAAAAAAAACGAACGGCATGTTTGGAAAATTTCTGCCGAACGTACGATAAATTGCAAGGTTAATGTGTTTCCCGTCCGAACTGCCTGCACTAGGTATATGTAAAAAAACGAACACAAAATTATTTATTCATGTCCACTGAACAGATTATCGGTCATTATATGATGGCACGATCGTTTGCGGTCACGGTCGAACGTTCGTTTTTCGAAAAGGGGTTCGGCCGATTTTCTGTATAGTGTATGGCCAGCATTAGTCTACTGGTGTCCATAGAAGTTGAAACACGGAGGAAAGCAGAGTAAGAGATGATATGCAAAAGTCTACTGTGGCAGAGGAAAAGACCTGGTAGTTATTCCATTCCATTGGCTTGGCAGGAAAGTTCATGTTTATTCACCTTGGGGTGGGATTTTTCATCTCTGTAACTGAGGCTTAGACTTCTAGGGCTCAAAAATATAAAAATATGGGGGATGGACAGCGCAAGAGTAGGCAAACAGATTTCTTCTACGGCAGAGAACCCTGGTTACGCCCGTCTGGAGTATTCTGTCCAGTTCTGGTCACCGGTCCTCAGAAGGGATGTGCTGGAGCTGGGGAATCCAAAGAAGGACAACAAAATTAATAAGAGGACCGGAGGACCTCAATTCTGAGGAACGGCTGCAAACACTAAATTTATTTTCACTGGAGAAGCGACGCTTAAGGGGGCACATGATAGCAATCTTCGAATACCTCAATAGGGATCCCAGCATTGGAAAAAAACTATTCAGTCCCAGGGAGTGTATGAGGACACGGGACCACACATTAAGACTGGAGGAGAAGCGGTTTAATCGTAAAACTGCGCAAGGGGTTCTTCACTGTCAGGACAACAAGGATGTGGAACTCTCTCCCACAATTGGTGGTGGCTGCCGGGAGTATGGATATTTTTAAAAGACTATTGGATCTACATCTTAAAAAACACAACATACAGGGATATGGGAAATTATTATAGATATTGACACATGTACACCAACACAGGTTGAACTGGATGAACTATTGTCTTTTTTCGGCCTTACCTACTATGTAACTATGTAAGAGAAGAGGACCTTGTCATTCGCTTTGCAGAAAAGTTCATGTATAAACCTTGGGGCATGGCTTACCATCACTATAAGTGAGGCTTACAGTAATAGGGTTCATAGATGTGGAAATATGGAAGATTACAAAGTAAGAGGAAGCAAACAGAGGTCTTCTATGGCAGGATAGAAGACTTTGTGTCAATCTTTTCCACCATTTTGACTTGGCAAAAAAATTCATGTTCATTTACATTGGGGTGGGGCTTATCATCGTTATAAGTGAGGATAAGAATTGCAGGGTTCATAGATGTGGAAATATGGAGGATGGGCAAGGTAAGTTGAGACAAACAGATGTCCTCTATGGCAGAGGACAGGAACGTGTTGTCATTCTATTCCACCATTTGGCTTGGCAGAAAAGTGAAATGTTTATTCACAATGGGGTGGGGCTTACCGTCATTATAAGTAAGGCATATCATTTCAAGACTCACACATGTGGAAATATGGAGGATAGGCAAGGTAATAGGAGGCAAACAGATGTCTTCTATAGCAGTGAGAAGACCTTATTGTCATTCTATTCCACCATTTGGCTTGGCAGAAAAGTTAGCATTTATTTACCTTGGGTGGGACTTACCATCAATATAAATGAGATATATACTTTCAGGGTTCATAGATGTGGAAATATGTAGGATGTGCATGGTAAGATGAGTCAAACAAATGTCTTCTATGGCAGAGAAATGGATCTTGTGGTCATTGTATTGCACCATTTGGCTTGGCAGAAAAGTTAACATTCATTCACCTTGGGGTGGGTCTTACCATCACTATAAATGAGGCATAGAATTTTCAGGGTTCATAGATGTGGAAATATGGAGGATGGGTAAGTTAAGTCGAGACAAAACAATGTCTTCTATGGCAGAGAATAGGAACTTGTCATCAGTCTGTTCCACCATTTGGTTTGGCAGAAAAGTTAACATTCATTCACCTTGGGTTAGGGCCTATCATCACTTTAAGTGAGGCGTAGACTTGTAGAGTTCATAGATATGGAAATATAGAGGATGTACATGGTAAGATGAGACAACATGAGGTCTTCTATGACAGCGAAGTGGACCCTGAGGTCATTCTATTCCACCAATTGGCTTGGCAAAAAAGTTTATGCACATCTCAGTGGTGCCTGGTATTATAGGGTCTATAGATGCAGAAATATGTAATGGGTGACATAAAACAGAAGTCTTCTATGGCAGAAAAGGGGCCCTGGTGATCATTCCATCGACTGTTAGGTCAATATCAATATACCATCTGAGTTGCCTATTGGACTTGTCATGTCTTGACTTGCTTCCTTTTCCACCCCCCCATCAAACACCGTTTCCATCATGTTTCTCGTAAATTCCATATTTCCCACAGGAAACATAAAGGACCGCACAAATTCGGGAAGCAGGTTTTTTTTATTTTGATCACCTCTCAGGTTTTACGTGAGGTCAGCAGGTTTACTGACACGCATTAAGCCGGGGAAAGTCATAGACTTAGGCTGGTAATAATACAGTCCCAAAACTCTGTATTCCCTCACAAATCCCCCATCCCACCCCACCGCTGATTGCCCAGTTGCCCAATTTGCCCTCCCCTTCTCCACCAAGTCTTTTTTACAGACGTGTCAGGGATCCTCTAGGTAGCCTTTAACCCCTTTGCTGGCTCAGAAACGTGGCAGGTCGACATTCATGGGAACTGGAACCATTCCCACACGTACCTCTCGAAATAGCTGTGAAATTAATACCAGATTTTTCATAAAGTGCACGTTTTTTTCCACTTTTACCCTTTATAGCGGCATTCATTATGTAATACATTTGGATGACATGTGTAGCTAATGGTTGCAGGCAGGAAATTTGGTGTTGTTTTTGAAGGACATGGAAAACCGCAAATGGTCAACAGATTCAGGCCGGTTCTATGAAAGTTATAGCAGTTTATGGCATGCACCTTGGCACAAAGATTTTTATACTGTCACTGAAAGAACATACAAGTTTTCTGCAGATTTTATTTTTTATTATCCAATCTTTGTTGACTTTTGTTCCATCTTCATTTATATTTTTAGTTCTCTTATTCAAGTTACTTTGTTTTGTTGGTCATGACACAGAAAACAAGGTCAGTACTCACAAGGACAAGGGAGCAGCTGTGCCCATTCATCTTCTTCCAGAAGCCTTCTAGTGAGGCTGTGTGGACTGGATCCCTAGGTAAAATCTTTGGGTACCAGGAAAACTTCCAGCAGGGTTGCCAACCATCATTAAATTCACAGACAGTTTGTAAAATCCATCATTTTTACATCTGTCCGTGAATGTCCATAATAGAAAGAAGTGGAGCCTTAGGTAAAATCTTGGGGTACCAGTGAAACTTCCAGCAGGGTTGCCAACCATCAGTAAATTCACAGACAGTTTGTAAAATCCACAAGGAAAGGCGCAAGAACCTGGGGAATGCCCAAAAACATCACAATCAAAAGCAATTGATCACAATTATAACACCATGTGTACAATATGTAGACAAGAAAGGGATAAGTCTATATAGTCCATTAAAGTCTGTTAAAAAAACGGGCTGTATGAGAGGGTGTTGGTATGAATCCACAAACAGGGCTGCCTTCTAGAGAGTTGAAACCAAGCTCCAAAAATCTGTAGAAAAAAACAAGGGGGAAGGCGCCTCTGCGCGTAGTAGGGAAGTAGTTTATTCAAGTTTAATCAACTGCTCGTCTGACTTTGTCATCTATGTCCTAACTTGTCCTTGTGGCCTAATTTATGTGGGCCGAACAATTAGGACCCTAAGACAAAGGTTCGGCGAGCATAGAAGACTTGTTGAAGGGGGCACAGACCCTCATAGTGTTCCAAAGCATTTTGCTATGACCCAACAGAGCTCCACGGTAGGCCTAAAAGTCTGGGTTATTGAACAGATCCCCAGATCCCTTCCGGCTGCTGAGAGATTTAAGAAACTCTGCGCCCGTGAGACCTACTGGATCTACACCTTAGATGTACTTTCGCCTGGGGGTATAAACGAGAGTATTGAGATCGCTAGCATTCTATAAACTCATTATCTAGTGTTGTTGCTTTTCGTGAATCATGCCCCTTAGCCCCCCCCTTTCTTCTGTGAGTATTCCAATTGTTTATGATTGGATTCGTTTTTTTCCTATCCTCGTACCTATATGCGCATGGGTTCACGATAATAGACGGGCACATATGCTCGATATTACTGAAGCGAATGTACTCATGCGCACCAGTTACCCCAACTTTTATTTTTATTTTTATCATTATCTTTATTTTTATTTATTTTTATATTTACTTTTATTTAATTCTTATTCATTATTTTTTACTTTTATTATTTTTATTTATTTTTACTTTTATTCTTACCTTTATTATTTTTTTATTATTATTTTTTTTTTCCATTTTTATTTTAATTTTATTTTTATATTTATTTTTATTTTCATATTTATCTCTATTTATTATTATTATTTTTTTAAATCACCTATATGCGCATAGAGAGATAGGTACATATATCTTCCTCTATTTATTGTTCCTATATTACTTTTCATTGTATATTATTGCATATGTACTTGGTATATCGCACTGTGACTCGGAGAGTGTTTTTAAAATAGTTTTTAAATAATTTTAAATAATTGTTGTTCTAATAACTGCTCATTTATACAATTGCTCACTCCCTAAATGATTGCCCTTTCCTTTTAAATAATTACCCCTCTTTAAAAAACCTTTATATATTTTTTTAAATAATAGCCTCCTCTCTCAAATTACTCATTTTAAATTACCTTTGGTCCAATCTACCTTTATATGAAACTGTATCTTCTTCCTTATGTGTGTATTAAGGCCCCCCTCCCCTCCCCCCTTGTCCTTTTAAGCCAGTTACACGATCCCTCTATAGCTTGACGAAGGAGCGCGGCTACCAGAATATCGTAGCCCGTACGCTCAGGAAACGCGTCACCCTACCAGTGACGTCACGGCTGTGCGCCTGCTTTCCACGTGCGTTCCAGGCCTCGTTTGGAGTAACATCAAAACTGCGGCCGGCTACAGCGGTAAACAACGAGCCATACGGACACCATCAGGCACCTCCGCACCACCGTGACCCATCTGATGTACAACCCCATGATGGATCCCCCTTCTGGCTTCTCAGATGCTTCTTGTTATACTTCGGAAATGTGAGTTGTTTGCACACTGTCTTTTAACAATAAACGACTTCCCTACTATACCCAGAGGCGCCTTCCCCCTTGTTTTTTTCTACAGTTTGTAAAATCCATCATTTTTACATCTGTCCGTGAATGTCTGTAATAAACAGAAGTAAAAATCATGGATTTCACAAACTGTCCATGAATTTACTAATGGTTGGCAACCCTGACCTTCCAGGTGTAGGCCCCCCAGCTCTGACACAGCCAGGACCTCGATGAAAAATAGCATGAATCTGTAGAACGGCTTAGTGAGGGGTATCCATCCCCACCCTGGCAGGTGGAAGCCCAGACTATTTATGTGCTCCTCAGCCACCACCTGGGAACACCTTCTCAGGGATTGACTGCAACACCATACACATTCATTCTGCCCATTTGCCTTGCTCCGCTCCCTATGTTCCTGAACTCTCTAGAAGACAGGGAAGAGCAAACACGCTTACAGCCTGTGAAATCCAGAACAGCCAAAAGAAATCAACAACTGCTCCACTGATTACACAGGAGCCAAAAAGACTACATTACTTAACATCCTAGCAACCTAACTAGCACCACCTTGCCCATTCAGGGAAAAGGGACAACATGTCTTTAAAGCTGACCTCTAGCTCTAAACTTAAAATTTGAGATGGCATCAGCACAAAAATAAAGAAAAAATGTCCACTTGTTCCAAGGGCAATGGTAGAGATTTCCCTTGTTTTATAAGGAGGCGTCCTAATACTTCGTGTTTTATCTAGGAGACAGGAAGTAAAAGTAATTCTCCCAATTGGGACACGGCAAAAAAAAAAAATGTGAAGATTTTAAAGCCTAAGTAAAGGCAAAACTTTTTTTGTGGAGATGGGTTAGAACACGGTTATAATTGCCCCTGTTAAGGAGATTCATCCTTACCATTTGTCCTGTTTACATTTGAAAGGGGTATAACCCTCCTATATTCTATCCAAAATTAATAAAAAAAACTTTGCCTTTACTTCTTTTTTAACTGTTCCTAAAACAAAAAATTAGGTTTGCTATGAGATATTCTTTGACCATTTTCCATCCTAATCTGATTTTGCTGTTAGAAGCCATTTTGGATTTACAGTTGGGGCACATTCACATGTGCGGCTATACTTCAGTAGAGTGAAAAGTGTTTGAAAGAAGGTAAGGAGGCAAAATGTCACCTCCTCACAACCTGCTTTAACCCTCAATATGCTGACCCCACTGCATGAGGTTGTAAGGCAGTTATTGCATGGCGCCATTCACTTGAATGGTTTGAATTAGTTGGAGATACTGTCTGTGACATGTCATTTATTATTTGGCCTCAAAGCAACTCAACGTGGCTGTGGCATGTGTACAGTCCTGAGGGGTTGCATGCCCTAGTTTGGGTGGGCAGCTGGGTGGGAGGCAGGTCCCCCGCCACCCGTAGTAAAAATACCAAACCTCCGAAATTTGGAATATCCAAACTAGAAGTCCCTTAATATAAATTGGGATCTAAACCAGGGTCCAAAATGATAATGACGATGATGATGATGATGATGCAAAATTGTGCAGAATGGTTTGGGAAGCTCCTGGAAGACCAGCAAGGTGAGATGATGGTGCCAACAAAAAAAACAGCACAAGTTACTTCCTTTTAAAAATTCTACCAAGGATATAAGTCAGAAAGGTGGAATCTGGTGGCATTAGCATTTAGGCTTAAGAAGCCTAGGCCACGGCAGAAGAAGACTTTGAGTAGAAACAGCCATTGGAGTAGCCTTTGGTCTCTTTGTCTTAGAAATCTTTTGGGAATCCAAGCCACTAACACAAATTTAGATTCAGACTGGGACATCCAAATTAATGGAGCACTGTTGGGATTTCACAATCAACTCCATGGCCATTGGTTTTACTGAAAAAACACAAAATTTACCCCACCGATTCCCAGCACTTAGACACACACTTAGGCTTTGTTTCACAGCATTGTGTATCAAATACCAGAGATTTTATGTGCTCTTCTGATTTATGTCCTGTGAGGAAGACCAGGCTTTGGCCTGTGAGTTAGTCAGGCCGTTAAGAACAAATGTACAGCGTCAATAACACAGGGGAAAGGCTACATCTGGAAAGCATTTACCGAAGATCCCCCCCCCCCCCCTTTCTCGATAAACCCCTCTTTCCTCTTTGGAAAAGCCAAGGGGATATTTGGCTAATATCGAAAAACAATGTTGAAGCTGAGCTTTTGCTTTTGGGGAAATTAAAATGCGCTTTAAAATTCATCTGTGAGAGGTTATTTGGGATGTAGTATAAAATATTTGGTGTAATGTAAATATACAGACCTAGGTTCTGTATTTCTGTTATAATTTGGGGGCTACTAAAACATTTGTCTTTTTTTAAGGCAAAGGTACAGTTAAAAAAATAAAAAATATATATAAATAAAAATAATTAAAATATACCGTATATAAAATTATTTCAATAACTTATACAGAAAGCATGTTTGGATCTCTAGGTATAACCAATTAATTCTATCGTCATTGCAAAATAATTCATTTCAGGAGGGGTGCTATTATCCTTGTTAATCAGAAAAAGTCTCTTCTGTGCTCCTCTCTGATTCTGGTTTCACTTTGCCACTAAGGGCTCAGTCTAATTTAAATATCTGCAACCCATCCAGTTCATGAAACTGAAAAAAGCAGAAGAAATAGTAGGTTATATGATAAACATATTAACGTTTTTAAAAAAATCCAAATTACACTCTTAGACCAGGTGTGGGACAGTGTGTCCCTTTTATAGAACTTTGGTATTATGGGGGTGGCTACTCCTACAGAGTGGGGACATGGCAAGGTGTGTCTCTTTCTTTTACTTTGGAATTACAAGCGGTCCTTCCTACCAGTTCTCTGTTGATTGGGGTTGTGGCTGAGGTTGTTTCTTTTTAACTTTGGGATTAAAGGGGGCTTCTCCTTCTGGTTCCCTGTTGATCAGGGGTATGACAGAGGAAGTGTCTCTTTCTTGAAACATTGGTATTACAATGAGTACCTTCTTCCAGGTGTGGCAGAGGGCTTGTCCCTGTCTTTGAACTTTGGGATTACAAGGGTATCGTCCTTCCAGTTCCTTTTTTGATCGGAGGTAACAAAGGTCTTTGAACTTTTGGATTGCAAGGGGTTCCTCTTTCTGGGTCCCTTTTGATTGGAGGATATATTTATTTCTCTGAACTTTGGTGTTACGAGGAATTCCTTTTTCCAGTTCCCTTTTGGGTAGGAGTGTGACAGAGGGTGTGTCTCTTTGAATGCGTTTCTTTGAATGTTGGTATTCCAAGGGAGTTCCTCCTTCCGGTTCCATTTTTGGCAGAGGTGTGACAGAGGGAGTGCCCTTTCTTTGAATTTTGGGATTACAAGTGGTTCCTCCTTCCATTTCCCTTTTGATCAAGGGTGTGACAGAGGTCATGTCCCTTTCTCTGAACTTTGGGGTCACGAGAGGTTCCTCCTTCTGGTTCCCTTTTGGGCAGGGGTATGGCAAAGGGTAGTCTCTGTCTTAGAACTTTGGGATTACAAGGTGATTGTCCTTACAGTCCCCTTTTGATCAGGGGTGTGACAGAGGGTGTGCCCTTTCTTTCAATTTATGGTATTACAAGGGGTTCCTTATTCCTGTTCCCTTTTGATCAGGGGTGTTGACAGAGGGTGTGTCTCTTTCTCTGAACTTTGGTGTTACAAGGGTTTTCTCCTTCTGGTTCCCTTTTCATCAGGGGTATGACAGAGGGCATGCCCTTATGTTTGAATTTTGGGATTACAAGGGGTTCCTCCTTCCAGTTCCCTTTGGATCAGGGGTATGACAGAGGGTGTGTGTTTTTCATTGAACTTTAGTATTACAAGGGGTTCATCCTTCTGGTTCCTTTTGGGTGGGGTGTGACAGAAAGTGTGTGCCTTTCTTAGAACCATGGTGGTATAGGATGTCTTTTTTCCATTCCTCTTATGTTTGAGGGTGTGACAGTGGGTGTGTCTCCTTCTTAGATCTTATATATTATAAATAGTCCCTCTTTCCAGATCTCTATAGATGGGGATGTGAGAGAAATATCTCAGCATTGACACTTCAATATATCAGGATTTCTAAATGGGTGACACAAAAAAGCCTAGAGTGGGTGTGTTTGGGAACACCTCTCCTGCATCTCGAACAGACTAGCCAAAGGGTTCCCTAATTATCGACAAAGTCAATGGAGTGGACAGCCACATATGGAGAGAAAACTGAAGTGTTTAATAACAAAGTTTTATTCCTCCTTATGGATTTCAAAGCTTTTGAATTTAAACTGGAATGGGGCTTCAGTGTGTAGCACTTCTTCTCTTGGGGTGATACAGAAATAACCCCATAAATATTGTGGCAGGCTAACTTCTCAATCTCAGGGTCTGGCTCTTAGTGTGAGGTGGAGAGAAAAATAAGTAACTGCTGAACTTAATTCTAATAGAGATGGTTTTGGAGTGCAGGATACCCAAAACTAGCACAAAATTAGGACAGGTATTCTTATGTAGCAGTAGTAGTATTAGTGCTTCAAGAGCAGCCTCCTGGTAATTGCTGGTCCTGTGAGTGCAACCAGCCGGATCAATGACTCTTTAAGAGCAATCACAGTCCTTCTTGAGTAGCAGTGGATCTCTCGCTAATGATTTGGCCCTTGACCACCTAATAACAGTCAAAGATACCACGATTGTAAGGATTCATTGCCTATCAATGTCCATATGGTAGTTTCTGCCCAGCTTCTCTGCAACACTCTTCAACAAGAAGAACATTTTACCTACCCAATTACCTTCAGATGTCATCTTCAGTGGGTACTTCAAGTGCTTGGGCCTCTGCCCCATGACCTCGTAGAGGGTAAGGCCTAAGCAGAGCTCCTTCTAGACACACATCTTCTCCAAGCAGAAGCACAAGGAGGTAGAGAACACTCTGGTAAGGTGCCCAAAATATTTCTCATCCCAAAATCATCTCCCAAAGCATACCTCTGAAGGACATCAGAGATTGGTTGGGTCAGATATCTATTCATAACTTGTCCTTCTGATTACTGGAACCTCTATCACAGTAACAGGTAGAAGCAATGAACCCATGAGCTTACAAAAGGCTTACAGAACCAATAGAGCTCAGGCTGATTACAGACCTCCCCCATGTGACAATCGGGTCTGACCAGCCAACCATTAAGCCTGGATGTGGGGGGCTCCAAGTAGAGAGCAGGTAAGGCCAAAGTAGAGCTCCTTCAAGACACACATCTTCTTCAGACAGAAGCCCAGGAAGTAGAGAACACTCTGTTAAGGTGCCTCAAATATGTACCATCTTCCAAACCATACCTCTGAAGGATGTCAGAGATTGGTTGGGTCAGGTACCTTTTCATAACTTGTCCTCCTGATTACTGGAACCCCACGGTAACAGGCAGAAGCAATGAACCCATCAGCTTACAAAAGACCTACAGAACCTAAAAAAGGTAAATAGAGCTCAGACCTCCCCCAGGTGACAAGTGGGTATAGCCAGCCAACTATTAATCCTGGGTGTGAGGGGCTCTGACAGGGGCTGGGGTGCAGCATCAAAGAGGCGACATAGCTCGGTAAGTATAAAAGCCTGGGTGGTGGAGGGCTCTTTGAATACACTGTCACTTTTCCAACATTTCATCTAAACTAAATAAACTTTGTAATATTGGGTTTAATTCTCCTTTAAGCCCTTGGAACAGCCTTAGAATTGAAGCAGCAGTGATAAAAATAGGAACCCAAACCTCCCCCTCACTTTTCCTGGCACCATGGCATGCTCCGTCTCCTCAGATCAGTCTACAGATGCACCCAGCGTAAATGGTTTACTTTCTTTGCGGTTTGTCTGGCGTTCATTTCAGTCACTTCTCATTGTTTTTTCTTCTGGAAAACTGGAAGAAAAAGAAGTTTTGAAAGGTATCAGAAGACAGCTTTAAAGTGCCTGTTTTTTGCAGTCATCCTTACTGTATGCACGCCCCACCAGGAGACCTGAGTGCTTCAAAAAAACAATCCTAGCCACAAACGGTCCTGGGGTGCCCTTAACAAAGCCAATGGCTCTTCAATTTCCAAGTAAAAGGGGAATTCCAGCTACCATACCAAAAATAGGCATACCAACAATTTTATATGATAGTGTGAACTCACCTTGCTTCTAGTAATACCCCAGCTCAGCCTGAAAAGGAAGTGCTGCCGGTGGCCATGTTCCAGGGCATTCAGGTTTCCCACTGAGAAGTACAACCTCGGTGGGAGCCAACATGTTTCGGGGGGTTCATGTCCCCTCATCAGGGCTTATATATTGTGTGACCTCAAAAGGGACTGGGCTCTGGAACTGAAGACTGGAGTGAGATTTAGGTGATGCTTGTATCTATAAAACTGGATGGTAACATGTTTAGAAGCATGAACCTCTGAAACATTATTAATCTTTTATGCCATAAATTATTCAATTAAGGACTATTTTGGACTCTTTGACTACAGTATACACTATCTTACAAAAGTGAGTACACCCGTCACATTTTTGTAAATATTTTATTATATCTTTTCATGTGACAACACTGAAGAAATGACACTTTGCTACACTGTAAAGTAGTGAGTATACAGCTTGTATAACAGTGTAAATTTGCTGTCCCCTCAAAATAACTCAACAAACAGCCATTAATATCTAAACTGCGAGTACACCCCTGAGTGAAAATGTCCAAATTGGGCCCAAAGTGTCAATATTTTGTGTGGTCACCATTATTTTCCAGCACTGCCTTAACCCTCTTGGGCATGGAGTTCACCAGAGCTTCACAGGTTGCCACTGGAGTCCTCTTCCACTCCTCCATGACGACATCACGGAGCTGGTGGATGTTAGAGTGCTTGCACTCTTCCACCTTCCATTTGAGGATGCCCCACAGATGCTCAATAGGGTTTAGGTCTAGAGACATGCTTGGCCAGTCCATCACCTTTACCCTCAGCTTCTTTAGCAAGGCAGTGGTCATCTTGGAGGTGTGTTTGGGGTCGTTATCATGTTGGAATACTGCCCTGCGGCCCAGTCTCGGAAGGGAGGGGCTCATGCTCTGCTTCAGTAAGTCACAGTACATGTTGGCATTCATGGTTCCCTCAATGATCTGTAGCTCCCCAGTGCTGGCAGCACTCATGCAGCCCCAGACCATGACACTCCCACCACCATGCTTGACTGTAGGCAAGACACACTTGTCTTTGTACTCCTCACCTGGTTGCCCCCACACACGCTTGACACCATCTGAACCAAATAAGTTTATCTTGGTCTCATCAGACCACAGGACATGGTTGCAGTAATCTATGTCCTTAGTCTGCTTGTCTTCAGAAAACTGTTTGGGGGCTTTCTTGTGTATCATCTTTAGAAGAGGCTTCCTTTTGGGACGACAGCCATGCAGACCAATTTGATGCAGTGTGCGGCATATGGTCTGAGCACTGACAGGCTGACCCCCCACCCCTTAAACCTCTGCAGCAATGCTGGCAGCACTCATACATCTATACCAAAGACAACCTCTGGATATGACGCTGAGCACATGCACTCAACTTCTTTGGTCGACCATGGCGAGGCCTGTTCTGAGTGGAACCTGTCCTGTTAAACCGCTGTATGGTCTTGGCCACCATGCTGCAGCTCAGTTTCAGGGTCTTGGCAATCTTCTTATAGCCTAGTCCATCTTTGTGTAGAGCAACAATTTTTTTTTTCAGATCCTTAAACAGTTCTTTGCCATGAGGTGCCATGTTGAAATTCCAGTGACCAGTATGAGAGAGTGAGAGTGAAAACACCAAATTTAACACACCTGCTCCCCATTCACACCTGAGACCTTGTAACACTAATGAGTAACATGACACCGGGGAGGAAAATGGCTAATTGGGCCCAAAGCGGACATTTTCACTTAGGGGTGTACTAACTTTTGTTGCCAGCAGTCTAGATATTAATGGCTGTGTGTTGAGTTATTTTGAGGGGACAGCAAATTTACACTGTTATACAAGCTGTACACTCACTACTTTACATTGTAGTAAAGTGTAATTTCTTCAGTTTTGTCAAATGAAAAGATAGAATAAAATACTTACAAAAATGTGAGGGGTGTACTCACTTTTGTGAGATACTGTATATCAGAAAAAGGTGAGGTGATGGTGGAATACCCTTGATGGACTTTTTTGTATGTCATTTATTTCAATATATGTTGGTGCAGCAATCTTTCAAATTTTTTCTCTTTATATAACTATATATATATATATATATATATATATATATATATATATATATATATATATATATATATATATATATATAAAACTAGGGGAAACAGTTGGTAAACAAATACAAAAACAATAGCAATTTAGGGTATACAGTTGGTAGTAAGGCAAAGGTCTGGAGAGTGACCCCTAAACTTTATACTAGGGAGGGTTCTGACTAAGGGACAAAGTTACAATACCATACTGTCAGTCTGTATTAATCCCTTTCTTGGCCAGCACATTAGTGCCCAGATCTGGTGGAGGATAAGTTCTTCGTAACATTGGTATAGGTGCCTGCACTGTGTCCCAAGCAAACAACATTGTTCCTCTTTAATGGGGCGCAGTAGGGTTTAAACAGCGGCCTCTCACCAACTCCAGGGGTGAAAGCTGGCCTCTCTCTGTTCTCCTTCAGCAGCTCAGCAAAGTCAGGGGCAGTGGTGTTCTCCCCAACAATTAGGCAGCAGCACTGGTCAGTGACATTAATGTTCTCCCCAACATTCAGGTGGCAGCACTGGTCAGCGACAGCGGCATTCTCCTCAACGATCACGCTGCAGAACCCATCATCATCGGTGGCGAACTCATGCACCAGGAGATGTCCTCCACTGCGCCTCTCTGCATCCCTGATGCAATGGCGAAAGGATCTGCTAACAGCTTGCATTATAGTCTGTCTCCCACAGTGTCCTGTACAAAGCCTCGGTCATGCTGGGATGTGTAGTTCCATTGTCAGTCTGTAATACAGGCATAATCTCCCTGGGAACTACATCTCCCACAATTCATAGTTCCACCCATCCAGATTGGTCCTTCCCACAATCCACAGCAGCTTCGTTTTCCTCTCTGTGCTTCTGGGTTGTGGGTGGGGCTTTCCTCCAGCTCTCTCTCTGTGGCAGAATATAGTTCTGCACAGAAGGGGGGAGAAAGTGCGGCAAAGCAGCACTGAGTAGCCCAGTCACGGCTGCCAGACAGAGCAGAACCCCTTTGCAGGCTGGGATCGTGGGCCCCAATGGTGGAGAATTATAGAAAGTTCTTGTGCTACCTGTCCTAACCACAGCTACTGATCCCAGTCAGGCCCTGCCAGCCCTCCTGGCTGCAGCTACATCTTTCCAGTGCCACTTCCACAGTTCACTCCTCTGGTTCTGCACCCATCTTTGACTGCAAACTCCCAGTACTCTCAGGCACGCCTTCCCAGTCCTCCTGACTGTGCCTCACTCACCAGCCCTCATGGCTTGGGACCAGTTGTCCTCCCTGGAGTCTCTCAGCAGTGCACTCGCCTGCTGTCCTCTCCTTGCTCTCTCTTGTGCCTCCGGTCCAGGACCCTTTCACGTGTTCTTGAAAGTGGTCCCGACTGCACCCGAGCCCAGGCCATAGGTCACACCCCCCCCCCTCCCCAGACTGGGGAGCTCCCTCCCGACAGCCTCAGCACTCTTTCACTCTCCACTTCCACCTGACAACCCCCCCCCCCCCGGGTTGACCGTGGATATTTGAGGAGGACTGGCCCTGCCAATCCAAGTTGGGGATTGGTCAGGGCTGCCCAGAACACCCAAGGTGATTCCACCTCCCCTCCAGCCTCTCTTTCCAGAAAGCACTTGAACATTCTGGAAAGAAGTAGGAGGTCCTAGTGATGTCACCTGGGAGTCACCCAGCACTACTCTGAGCCACTCCCAAAGCAGAATGAAAAAAAAAACCAGGCCCAGCAACCAGCCAGGCCTACTTAAATTTACCTATCCTTTCTAGCACACTACTAGAGGGTGCTACACTAGAAAGACTAAAAAAACCAAAAACGAATGCAGCCATCACATCTAAGAATCGGTAAGCTGTAATATAATAAATGTTTGGTTTTGGGATTTATTACTTCTCGCTAGTCTTTTTATGCTTATTGAAGCGGCAGCTTTTCCCATTAATCCTCAGGCTCTTGGCCTACACTGTGAATGTCACAGTTCTATTGGGCCGCTGACAACTCAACAGAACTTGTATCTGGTTCTTTGAAGTTTCAGGCGTCCTTTATGTCTTCGGCTGTCACGGTCTCAAAAAACACAGCCACATGGGCTGCTGCAATGCCAAATCGGTATAAAATGTGTACAGGCTGATTCTACCATAGTTGCCAACATTCCCAATCAGGCCTTCTTGGAAAGTCCAACCTATTCCTACCGATGGATCGATGTCATTTTTATTATTATACTGGTTTTATATAGCGCCATCAGTTTGCGCAGCGCTTTATAACATGAGGGCAGACATTACAGTTACATTACAACTTGGTACAAGAGGGATCAGAGGGCCCCTGCTCGTTAGAGCTTACAATCTAAAAAGGAAGGGTCAATTGATACAAAAGGTAATAGCTGTGGGGTGGAGGACAATGAATGGTTGGTAAGGTTGATGCGTCTTGCAGCGGCATTCATTATGGACTGAAGGGGGGATAGTCTATGTAAAGGTAATCCAATGAGGGAGTTGCAGGAGTCGATGTGAAGAGATAACCAGGGAGTGAATTAGAAGCTTGGTGGTGTCATTAGTTAAAAAGGGGCGTATTCTGGAGATGTTGCGGAGGCTAGGGCGGCATGATTTGGACAGGGATTGTATTTGGGCCTGAAAGGACAGTTCAGAGTCTAAGGTTTCCCCCAGCACCCTGGCATGTGGGGACGGACTGATAGATGTGCCATTGATCTTGACAGAGAAGTGAGGGGAGGGGGCACGCGGGGGGAGGAAATATTATGAGCTCGGTTTTAAATAGATTCAGTTTGAGGAAGTGGTTTGACATCCAGGCTGATATGTCTGTTAGTAAATCAGTGATGTGTAACAAAAACGCACGGAAAAGTAGGTTATATCTTTTTCAATGGCATAGTTCACACCAGTGCGTTCCAGTTCCAGAAAAAAAAAGTAGAACATGTTGCATTTTTTCCTGCACTAGACCATATGGAACGCTGTAAAATGCAACAAAAACGCACTGGAATGCACCAGAATGCATCTAAACGCACCAAAAACACACTGGAACACACATGTCCTTATTTAAGGTTAAGAAAAAAAAGGGGAAAAAATGCACTGGACTGCATCAAAAACGCACTAAAAACACATCAAAAACGCACTGGAAAGCATCAAAAACGCGTAAAAAAACGTTCATGCAGAAAAGCATCTGTAACGCATCCGGACTGCGTTTCTATGGTGGGAACTGGCCTGGCCCTAAGGGCTCATTCACGCATGCTTTGCTGTTTGAAGAGCGATCTGTGTTTGGATCACTCTTCAGAGAGCAACCTCTGTACCTCCTCCTCACCTCCTACTTTAACCTCTTGAACCCCGCACTAATGTACTGCAAACGTGCGCATTGTCCACAGTCGCAGGGCAGTTGCAAAGCAGCCCCCATTCCCTTCAACAGGTCGCGATTGCCAGCAGTAGCACCTGCCGAAAGCAACGGGGGGGGGGGGGGGGGTATCATTTCTGCCATGGTCCGCGGATCACTGCATCGCAACTGTGGCATGTGAACATCCTCGCCTGATGCCTCTGCAGCTTAAAGAGGAGTGGTTGGTGGGCGGTAAAGCCACAGCCCAACTGCAGGGTTTTAACGCCCCAATCTATGACTGGTGTAAATGAGCGCTGATAGGGTCTTTCAGCTGGAAGGGGTGGGAAGGTGAGAAGGATAGGACAATCACATGACCAAAGGACATAGCTGTGCCTCTATGGGATCAAGCGATGAACACATGGAGCAGCCACCAGAGACATCACTAGTCCCATGTGGAAAGGACAAGTATATTCCCAACTGTTCATAAGGTTTTACACTATCGAAGCATCTTTTTCCTTTTTGTACTCACATGGATTATACAGTGCATCTGGAAAGTATTCACAGCGCTTCACTTTTTCCACATTTTGTCATGTTACAGCCTTATTCCAAAATGGATTAAATTCATTATTTTCCTCATAATTCTACAAACAATCCCCCATAATGACAACGTGAAAGAAGTTTGTTTGAAATACTTGCAAATTTATAAAAAAAATTAAAAAGGAAAAATAATCCCATGTACATAAGTATTCGCAGCCTTTGCTCAATACTTTGTTGAAGCCCCTTTGGCACCAATTACAGCCTCAAGTCTTGTTGAGTATGATGCTACAAGCTTGGCACACTTATTGTTGGGCAGTTTCTCCCATTCTTCTTTGCAGGACCTCTCAAGCTCCATCAGGCTGGATGGGGAGCCTCGGTGCACAGCTATTTTCAGATCTCTTCAGAGATGTTCAATCGGGTTCAAGTCTGGGCTCTGGGTGGGCCACTCAAGGACATTCACAGAGTTGTCCCATAGCCACTCCTTTGTTATTTTGGCTGTGTACCGAGGGTTGTTCTGTTGGAAGATGAACCTTCACCCCAGTCTGAGGTCCAGAGCACTCTGGAACAGGTTTTCATCAAGGATGTCTCTGTACATTGCTGCATTCATCTTTCCCTCGATCCTGACTGGTCTCCCAGTTCCTGCCACTGAAAAACATCCCCACAGCATGATGCTGCCACCACCATGCTTCACTGTAGGGATGGTATTGGCCAGGTGATGAGCGGTGCCTGGTTTCCTCCAAACATGACGCTTGCCATTCAGGCCAAAGAGTTCAAAGTTTGTTTTTATCAGATCAGAGAATTTTGTTTCTTATGGTCTGAGAGTTCCTCAGATGCCTTTTGGCAAACTCCAGGTGGGCTGTCATTTTACTGAGGAGTGACTTCTGTCTGGCCACTCTACCCTACAGGCCTGACTGGTGGAGTGCTGCAGAGATGGTTGTTCTTCTGGAAGGTTCTCTTCTCTCCACAGAGAAATACTGGAGTTCTGTCAGAGTGACCATCGGGTTCTTGGTCACCTCCCTGACTGAGGCCCTTCTCCCCCGATCGCTCAGTTTGGCCGGACAGCTCGCTGTAGGAAGAGTCCTGGTGGTTTCAAACTTCTTCCATTTTTGGACGATGGAGGCCACTGTGCTCATTGGGACCTTCAATGCTGCAGAAAATTTTCTGTACCCTCCCCCAGATCGGTGCCTCCATACAATCCTGTCTCGGAGGTCTACAGACAGTTCCTTGGACTTCATGGCTTTGGTTTGTGCTCTGACATGCACTGTTAACTGTGGGACCTTATATAGACAGATCTGTGTGCCTTTTTTAAATCATGTCCAATCAACTTATTTTACCACAGTGGACTCCAATCAAGTTGTAGAAACATCTCAAGGATGATCAGTGGAAACAGGAGGCACCTGAGTTCAATGTTGAGTGTCATGACAAAGGCTGTGAATACTTATGTACATGGGATTTTTTTTTCGTTTTTTAATTTTGATAAATTTGCAAAGAGTTCAAACAAACTTCTTTCACGTTGTCATTATGGGGGATTGTTTGTAGAATTTTGAGGAAAATAATGAATTTAATACATTTTGGAATAAGGCTGTAACATGACAAAATGTGGAAAAGGTGAAGCTCTGTATATGGGGTTGCGATGCCCAACTGAGAACCAGTGATTACCATCCGCCAGTGGGGGGACCAGAGGAGTTGCCATTAGGCTATCCAGGGCTGGGTGCCCTAATGAAAGTGCCTATCATTTCTCTTTAATTAGAGGGTCATACTACAATTGGCGTGTAGTCTTCCAATTTGGTGGTGGCCTCACAAGTCAAAGGATCCCTGCTGGTGGTGGAAATTTTTACACCACCACCATCTACAACATTTTTTAATATAGAAGAGGAGGATTTTTCTTATTTTCCCTTTTTTCTACAGTATTTTGCACATTGGACTTTCCCTGTTTTGCACATTGGACTTTTTTTTTTACACATTGGACTTTTTCTTTTACACACTGGACTTTTTTGCTATAACAATTTATATATGAGATGTTGTTTATTTCGGTTCACTTATAAGGCCCTTTTTCACTTCTTATAAGTTAATGCAGCTCTAAACCCATATTTGATTTTTTATTTTCATGTAATCAGTGTAAGTACCTGATTTTACTTGTTATCAGCCTCTTGCAGTACCTGTACAACTGAGCTCAGACTTGGAGAAGGGGAAGCAGCACACGCAGCCATTCAGATGTGCTGCAGCGCAAGGAGCCTGCTGATAGGAGGAGAGAGCAAAGTGATAGAGAGATGAGCTCAGACGTCTGCTGCTTCTCCTTGCACTATCCAGTCACAGGCTAGTAGAGGGACAAGACCTGAAAGTGTTATCATAGTAATAAAAAACAGCATACTAATAAAAAAGCCTGTCCTCTGCCAGCATGCTATAGAGAAGGACCCGTACTCACCGTGTGGAAGCAGTGGTGTCTCAGCAGAGGTTCAACATGCCCCCATAGCTCTCCAATCAGCAAAGCTTCTGCTTCCCACTGATTGGGCAACTCTAGCTTTGACCTAGCTACCTTGAAAAATATTTTTAAAAAATAGAAGTTTGCAAGATTTCCAACACTGGATAATATAATGTGTGGTTGTCGATGGGAAATACATTAGGGCTACAGATTTGGCCTTAAAATGTATTCAGAGCTATGCTAAGAGCAATTCTTATTGGAAATTTGAGCCTAGATATTAACATACAATAGGGGCCCAGAATGGCAGGTTTATTACATTGACCACATCTTCTGTTCTTCTATTGAAAACACTCACCTATTGATAAGTCAATGTAAAATTCCATGAACACCTGGATTTAATCTTTGAATATGAAACACATTCCGATCCCTTCTTTGATAAGACGATGTAATGTTATTCCTCGACTTCCATTCTCAAGAGCCTGACAAAGCCTCATAGAGCCAACGTGACACATCCATAGAAACTCTCCTGTCCACGGATTAACGTCAGATGACAGACTTATCCTATCCAACACCTACTCTGAATCTCTCTCAGCGGCTCCTATGAGCCTATGTCTGTGATACCGTACTTACAGGACATGTACAAGCAAGAAATCGCATTATTCATTGTAGAGTAGGCCTCTTTTCTTCGCCTTGGCTTTCAATAAGGAAGTAGATCATGGCTGTTCTTGCATTCCATGGCAAAATTTCACAAAGGAAAGGAGAAGTCTTGAAAGACGGAGGATCAACTGTTTCAGTTTTTCTAGCCTACCTAGGAAAATTGCAGTCTGTTGTGTGTCTACCTATATAACCAAAACGTATGTGGACACCCCTCTATATTGAGTTCAAGCGTTTCCAGTGAAGGACCTGTTAGGGCTCTTTCACACGGGGCGGATCATCACTGATCCGCCCCGTGAACACCCGCTTGCTCAGCGAGGATCGCTCCGTCGATCCCCGCTGAGCAGGAAGATGACCTGTCAGAGCGACGCTCACCCCTATGGGGGGATCGGATGATGACGGACGGTAGAGTCCGTCGTCGTCCGATCCGATCCGAAAACGGATGGAAAAGTAGGGTTTTCCTCCGTTACACTTTTTCGGATCGGAGCGGGTCGGATGTCAGCGGACGTTCATCCGCTGACATCCGCTATTCCATAGGGATACATGTATGTCCGTTTTTTCATTCGAAAACGGAAGGATGAAAAACGTACATACGGATCGTCTGTGTGAAAGAGCCCTTAATACTACAGCATTCAAGGTCATTTGTTTGTTTCCAACCTTGTGGTAACAGCTTAGTGAAGGTTCTTTCTGTTCCAGCATGACTGTGCCCCATGTACAAAGCCAGCCCCTTAAAGACATAGTTTTACCAGTTTGCATAGGCGTGCGCACAGGGTGTGCCAGGTGTGCCTGGGCACACCCTAATTGCCTTGTGTGGTGCATATCCCCCCCCCTGTTTAGACCACTGATATTTCATCCCAAAAAAATGTTACAAAGGAAAATAATTTTTTGGGAAAAGAAAATAAACAAAATTACACTGTCCACTGCCCTACTGACACCATCAGTACATATACACATGCATATGTATTTGAGCTTTGGGGTGCACACCCTAATGCAAGAGGCTGCGCACACCTATGCCAGTTTGGTGTGGAGGAACTCAAGGGTTTTGCACTTGAGCCTTGACCTCAGCCCTATTTAAAACCTTTCGGATTAATTAGAACACCAGTTGTAAGCCAGGTCCTTTCATCAGTACCTACTATCACCTTTTCATCAGTATCTAACCTCACAAATGTTCTTTCGGGTGAAAGGGCTTGAAATTCCCACAGACAAATTCCCACAGACACCTAAAATGTTGCATTCCCAGAAGAGTAGAGTTTCCAGTGAAGGACCTGGTAATGCTAGAGCATTCAAAAAAATGTATGTGCTTCCAGTCAGGAATAGTTTTAATAAGTCGCTCTTCTGTCTCCAAAAAGACATGATTAGAACACTTTGGTTTGAAGCAATACAAGGGTCTTGCAGAGAGCCTTGACCTTAACGCTAATTAAAACCTTTGGGATGAATTAGAACACGTGTGAGCCAGGTTTTCTCGTGAGCACCTTTTATCATCTTCTCATTAGTACCTAACCTAACAAATATTATTTTGGGCGAATGGGCTAAAAACTCCCACAGACACATTCTAAAATTTTGTGGAAAGCATTCCCAGAAGAGTAGAGTTTTCAGTGAAGGTGTTTCCCGTGAAGGACCTGTTAATGTTAACACATTATTTGGACATTTGTGTGCTTCCAATCTTGAGGGAACGGTTTAGAGAAGGCCATGTTCTGTTCCAGCATGACTGTGCCACCATGTACAAAGCCAGTTCTATAAAGACATAGTTTGATCAGTTTGGTGTGGAGGAACTCAAGAGTCTTGCACAGAGCCTTGACCTCAACCCTATTGCTTCCACAATTGAAACACCAATTGTGAGACAGGTCATCAGGTCTTCTTATCAGTACCTTCTGTTATATTCTCATCAGTACCTAAACTCACAAATGTTCGTTTGGGTGAATAAGTTCGAAATTCCCACAGACACATTCAAATTTTTGTGGAAAGCATTCCCAGAAAAGTGGGGTTTACAATGAAGGTGTTTCCTGTGAAGGATCTGTTAATGCTAGAGCATTCACCGACATCCCTGTGCTTCCAATCTTGTGGGAACAGTTTGGAGAAGGCCCTTTTCTGTCTTTATAAAGAAATGCTTAGCCCCCTTTGGTGTGGAAGAACCCAAGGGTCTTGCACAGAGCCCTGACCTCAAACCTATTTAACACCTTTGGGATGAACTGGATCACCAATTGTGAGTCAGGACTTCTCATCAGTACCTTCTATCATCTTCTCGTCAGTACCTAACCTCACAAATGTTCTTTTGGGTGAATGAGCTCAAAATTCCTACAGACACATTCTAAAATTTTGTGGAAAGCATTTCCAGAAGAGTGGAGTTTCCAGTGAAGAACCAGGTGTTTCCACTGATGGACCGGTAATGCTAGAGCATTCAAAAACATTTGTGTGCTTCCAGTCTTGTGGGAACGGTTTGGAGTAGACCCATTTCTGTCTCTATTAAGACATGCTTAGGCCACTTTGGTGTGAAGGAACTCAAGGGTCTTGCACAGAGCCCTGACCTCAACCCTATTAAGAACCTTTGAGATACATTGAATCACTAATTGTGAGCCAGGCCTTCACATCAGTATCTTCTATCATCTTCTCAGCAGTTCCTAACATCACAAATGTTCTTTTGGGTGAATGAGCTTAAAATTCCCGTAGACAAATTTCAAAATCTTGGTGAAAGCCTTCCCAGAAGAGCAGAGGATATTATAGCTACATATGAGGTGCAGCTTTATATTAATTGCCATGGTTTTGGACAGAGATGTCCACCAAGCTTGTCAGCATCGTGGGATCTCCACACCTCCTATACTATGCACAGGAGCGGAACTTCCACCATAGCGACCCATGCGGGCGCTATAGGGCCCGCAGCCGAGTGGGGCCCAGTGAGGACAGTCTCCCAGCCAGGGGAAGAGAGAGGAAAGGAAGAGGCAAGCTGTCCGTATCAGCAGAGAGCTTAATTGTCCAATGTAATAGCTTTCATTAGAACTTACGATGTTCCCGGGGCACACGTCACATAGCTCCACCTTTTGGCCTGGTGCCTTTGATAGACAGAACGCCGATCCAATGCAGGACATGTGACGTCATCAAAGGCGCCGGGCCAAGAGGTGGGGCTATGTGATGATGAGCCCCGGGAAGACAGGAAATTCAAATGAAAGCTATTACAGCGGGCAATCCTGCTCTCTGCTGATCCGGGTGGCTTGCCTCTTCCTCTGCATAGGTGGGGCTGTATGGGGCACAGGCAGACCAGGCTGTATTGGGCACAGGTCACGCTGTACGGGGCACAGGTCACGCTGCATGGGGCACAGGTCACGCTGTATGGGGCACAGGTCACGCTGCATGGGGCAGAGGTCATGCTGTATGGGGCACAGGTCACGCTGTATTGGGCACAGGTCAAGCTGTATTGGGCACAGGTCAAGCTGTATTGGGCACAGGTCAAGCTGTATTGGGCACAGATCACGCTGCATTGTGCACAGGTCACGCTGTATGTGGCACAGGTCACGCTGCATTGACACTAGGGCAGCTGTGGGGGGGGGGGGCCCCATACAACATTTTGCTATTGGGCCCTGCTATTTCTAGTTACGCCCCTGACTATGCAGGTGACGCATGCATTAATACCACCCCCTGGTAGTATTGACACCCCTCCGTATCACCACACAATGTCAAGTGCTTTTTCATTAATGAGGATGCAAAAACATTCAGGTGTCTTGATAACACAACCTCAGAAGTCATACCTCACTTTCAGCTTTTCACGCCCTTACCATATACCCAAAATGAAAAAAGAAATCTTTGCCTTTGGTTCTTCATTAAAAGTTCATGCCTGCTTTTTGAAGCTTCTTCATGCCTTAAAGGGCCCACATAATATGTATGGAAGTCTTCAAATAGTCGCTGTGCTAAATGCCAGAATTAAAAATAGGAAAAGAATTTGAGAGATCCGCTGACAATTACTTAGACCAGCTCCAAGAAATGCAGTGCATTTGGAAGACCGTTGCCATGGCAGCCACGTCATATTAGGTAGAAATGTCAGGCTGGCCCCCCGGAGACCCCCTCTCTTGCTCTTTTCAGAAGATTAGTGGCGCTCCTTTCATCCCCAGCAGATTTACGAAGGCGCAGAGGTTGCACGCAGCTGGGTGTCTTGTGTTTGGGCAAGTTAATGAGGTAACAGGGACAATATGGATTCCACAGTCAGGTGGAGTGCAGAGGGGCACACTCCCTGCTGCACAATGCTCAGAGCTGCTCTTTGCTCGTGGCACGCTGCTCAACCCCTGGGTATTGTTCTTGGCCCATACTAACGTCCAAAACTCAGAAACAACAATCAACTTGTAGATTTTGAAAAGCCACTCTGTCTGTTGAAGGTTCCCTCAACTTAATATATAAAAAAAGAAAAAATTGAGCCTTGAAAACCTGAGTTTGAGGCCTGAGAGCTTCATAAGGCCTTTAGGCCTTTTGACTGCATGAGCCCTCATATTACACAGCAGAGCGGGAACATTGATTTGTAAAGAGGCTGACAGTCTAATGTAACATGTCTCCAGTCTCTGACTGTCTCCTGCAGCAAGTCTCCAGTCTCCAACCATGTCCGTAGCATGGCTCAGTACCTGACCATCTCCTGTAGTATGTCTGCAGCCTCTGGTTGCTAGGACACAAGCAACTACTGCTGACTAGCCTTGTTGCTAGGGCACAGGTGACTCTTGCTGCCTAGCATTCCTGATTGTTGGATGCAGACAGCTATTGCCACCTAGCGTCCTTGGCTGTTAGGATGCAAATGGCTACTGCCACCTAGCGTCTTAGGTTGTTAGGACACAGGCAGCTCTTGCCGCCTTGTGTTCCTGGTTGCTAGGACACAGGCAGCTTATGGTGCCTAGCATCTTTGGTTGATAGCATGCAGACAGCTCCTGCATGTACTTTAAATTCTCTATGCATGTAGGGCTTGTATAACATTTAAATCCTTTGACATATACAGCATTATTACAACCTATCGGTTGCTAGGGCACAGGCATCCATTGCAGCCTAGTGTTCTTGGCAGCTACTGCTGCCTAGCATCTTAGGTTGCTAGGATGCAGGCGGCTCTTGCCACTTATCGTCTCTGGTTTCTAAGACACGTTTAGCTATTGCTACCTAATGTCCTTGGTTGCTAGGATGCAAGTGGCTATCTTATATTGCTAAGATGCAGTTGGCTCCTGCCACCTAGAGTCCATGGTTGCTAGGATGCAGGTAGCCATTACATAGTTACCTAGTAGGTGAGGTTGAAAAAAGACACAGTCCAACCTGTGTGTGTGCGCGTTTATGTTAATAGTACATTGTATACCCCTGGTTCTTGTGGTCGTTAAGGTACCCATCTAATAGTTTTTTTAAAATTATCGATGCTCCCTACTGATACCACTGCTTGTTGAAGAGAATTCTACATCCTTACCGCTCTGACAGTAAAGAACCCTCTACGCAGTTTAAGGTTAAACCGCGTCTCTTCAAATTTTACTGAATGGCCACGTGTCTTTTTAAACTCCTTTTCACTGAAAAGTTTGTTCCCTTTGCTAGGGTCACCAGTACGGTATTTGTACATCGATATCATATCCCCTCTCATGTGTCTCCTCTCCAGAGAGAAGTTCAGTGCTTGTAGTCTATCCCTATAGTTGAGATCCTCCAGTCCACTCCAATTCCAGAACATCCCTCCTGAGGACTGGTGCCCAGAACTGGACAGCATACTCCAGGTGCGGCCGGACCAGAGTCTTGTAGAGCGGGAGAATTATCGTTTTATCTCTGGAGACCTTCAACTCTTCTGGGAAGGCTGTCCATAAGATTTAGGAGTGTGTCTATGAGAATGTTTTTTTTTTTTAAATTCTTTTTATTGAGTTTGTTTAAAAAATAAAACAAAAAAGTTACATAATACAGCCTCTGGGAATACCCCGGCTGAGGTAACAACCAATAAAGCAATCCTATACATTTATACTTATCTATAGAACTTCTATAACTGGAACTACTTGTGTCATTAAGATTGAGAGGACAGGGGGAGGATAGTGTGTCATGCATTTCAGGTGACCACATCGGGAAGTGCTGCTGAGGTTGAGGATAACGCCTTTAGGAGAACCTTCAGATAATGGCAAAGTTAGGTCTTCACTGCTACAAGACGTTTAGTTGAAGTAGACAATCAATGGGAACAGTGCCTATTGAGTTGCCATCGGGGTGTCTGATTCTAACCATACGCGCCATATTTTTTCAAACTTAGCTGGGCAGCCTCTGACGAGAAAGGCCTCTTTGTATAGTGGCACCGCTGAGTTGATCAGCGATTTCCATGTGTTCAAAGTAGGTACCTCCGTTTTTTTCCATTTAATGAGTAGAGCTTTCCTAGCGTAAAATAATAGAAGTCCTATTAGTGTTCTGGTTGCTCAGCAGTGGGCCAAGGAGCCTACCAGACCAAGCAAACAGATCGATACAATCAGGGGAACATGAATAATGGTCAAGGTTTCAATGAAGGTCATGACCTCCGCCCAGAAGGGCTGGATTCTAGGACAGGACCACAACATATGGTTGAGGTCGGCATTTGCCATACCCTGTTTCCCCGAAAATAAGACCTATCGTGATTGTCGGTGATGGCTGAAATATAAGCCCTACCCCCAAAATAAGCCCTACCCTGTTTCCCCGAAAATAAGCCCTACCCTGAAAATAAGACCTACAAGGACTTTAACTAGGGCTTATTTGGGGGGTAGAGCTTATATTGCAGCCATCACCGACCATCACGCTAGGTCTTATTTTCAGGGAAACAGGGTGTCACACTTGCAACAGTTGGAGGTGGAATTCGGGTTCACTTTGGACAATCTCTGTGGTGACAAATAGACTCTATGGATCAGTTTAAATTGTATCAACCGATCTCTGATAGAGATGAGCTGTAAGAAAGGATATTCCCAGGCGTCCTCCCAGTCTTCTGAATCCAGATCCGGGATCTCGCCCTGCCACCTTGAGAGCAAGTCCTCCAGACCAAAGTGGACTGAAGGCAATAAAGCTTTGTAAATGGTGGAGGTGGGTTTGACCAGAGGAGTAACCCTTAATGTGGATTCAAGGTTGGACCGGAGGAGGAGTACCGGGGTGGAACCAAATTGGGTAACGAAGGCGTGGCGAATTTGAAGAAATCTATAGAATTGTCTGTTGGTGAGCCCGAATTTCTCCTTGAAGGAGTCAAAGGTCAGAAGGGAGCCACTGGTACAGATATGCTCCAGGTTTTTGATACCTCTAGTAGCCCAAAACCCTGGGTCATCTATGGGAATGTTTGACCATTCTTTCAGAAGTGCATTTGTGAGGTCAGGCACTGATGTTGGATGAGAAGGCCTGGCTCGACTCTACTCCACTCTAATTCATCCCAAAGGTGTTCTATCGGGTTGAGGTCAGGACTCTGTGCAGGCCAGTCAAGTTCCTCCACCCCAAACTCGCTCATCTATGTCTTTATGGACATTGCTTTATGCACTGGTGTGCAGTTATGTTGGAACAGGAAGGGGCCATCCCCAAACTGTTCCCACAAAGTTGGGAGCATTAAATTGTCTTTATTTATCCATTTCAGGGGTTGGGCTTGGCCCTTTTAGTTCCAGTGAAGGGAACTCTTAAGGTGTCAGCATACCAAGACATTTTGGACAATTTCATGCTCCCAACTTTGTGGGAACAGTTTGGGGATGGCCCCTTCCTGTTCCAACATGACTGCACACCAGTGCACAAAACAAGGTCCATAAAGACATAGATGAGCAAGTTTGGGGTGGAGGAACTTGACTGGCCTGCAGAGAGTCCTGACCTCAACCCAATGAATAAGTGCCGGTTCACACAGGGGCGACTTGTCAGGCGACCTAGCCGCCTGACAAGTCGCCTCCCGTTCTGTACTACGGAACCGTTCTAATAGGAGCGACGCATGTCGCTCCGACTTAGAAAAAGGTTCCTGTACTTCTTTGGGGGCGACTTGCATAGACTTCTATACAGAAGTCGTTTTGCAAGTCGCCGTGGAAGTCGTGTGCAAGTCGCCTCGGTGAGGCGACCTGCAAGTCGTGCCGCCCCTAGTGTGAACCGAGGCTTAGAGCAGAGACTGCGAGCCAGGCCTTCTCATACACATCAGTGCCTGACTTGACAAATGTGCTTCTGGAAGAATGGTCAAACATTCCCAAAGACACACTCCTAAATCTTATTTATTTAATATACTAATATAGCGCCATCAATTTACGTAGCGCTTTTACATATACATTGAACATTCACATCAGTCCCTACCATCAAGGAGCTTACACTCTAAGGTCCCCAACTCACATTACTACATACTAGGGACAATTTAGACAGGATCCAATTTACCTACCAGCATTTCTTTGGAGTGTGGGAGGAAACCAGTGTACCCAGAGGAAACCCACGCAGGAACAGGGAGAACATGCAAACTCCAGGCAGGTAGTGTCGTGGTTGGGATTCGAAACAGCAACCCTTCTTACTGCTAGGTGAAAGTGCTAACCACTACACCACTGTGCCGTCCCAATGGACAGCCTTCCCAGAAGAGTTGAAGGCCTCCAGAGATAAAACAATAATTCTCCCGCTCTACAAGACTCTGGTCTGGCTACACCTGGAGTATGCCGTCCAGTTCTGGGCACCAGTCCTCAGGAGGGATGTTCTGGAATTGTAGAGAGTCCAGAGAAGGGCAACAAAGCTGCAAAGGGTGGGCCAACTCATTATTGAACCCTGCGGACTAAGACTGCGATTCCATTAAAGTTCATGTGCGTGGCAGGCGTCCCAATACTTTTGGTAATATAGTGTACATATACATATTTCTGCACACAGATGCGCTTGTGTGAATGAGCCGTTATAGTTGATTGCAGGCTCTTATATTCCTCTTGCTTGTATTGCACCTTTCCGGATATACACCATGAAATGTGGTATTTGCCGGAATTCAGCCATTGTTTCCAGCTGCAAGCTTTAATAAAGCGTAAAAAAAATTGTAAAAATAACGACATTAATTGTTCTCACTGCCCATCTGTTTATGGCCGAATCTCGCCTGTAATCAAAATTGAAAAAGCAGAACGAGGTTCCATGCCAATTGCTTTTTCCCCCATCGAAAATAAACACACAATCCTGCGCAATCACAGTGCGTTTACGCGGCCAGCCAAATAACTTGTGGTTATACAAACAGAACGCGAGCCAGTTTTGTATTTTTAAACAAAGCAACATGCTCTGTAGGTATTGTTCTCACAAGCTGAGAGGTTTGTGCAGGTGTCGGCCAGAAGGCGAGAGAGGCGTGAGGATCACCCCGACCGCAAGCGAGTAACACGATTGGGTTTTCACTAAGGAACCATAAGTGCAAGTATTTCCTTCAGGATTAAAACATATCTTAATCCAAGAAGAAAATGTAATATATAGCAGCCTACAAGTCCTTAGAGTTGGTGGCTGTTATAGTTTTCTGGGCTGTCAAACTGGCGCCCGACCGTTACTGTGTCCATTCTTTTGACACAAGTCCAGTGCAGATCTGTGTTCATTGTCAGCATACAGGCCCTGATGAAGAGGGATTTGTGAGTGGCCGAAGAGTGTTGGCTTTTTTACTTCTACACTGGCTTCTGTCAGACAGACCGACATACACTCTGGCACAACTTCGGCCAGTATTTTTTGTACCTGCAAATGTCTCTGACATTCTTCCCCTTGTGTATGTGGCTTTAGTCCATAGGGTTCAATATTGAGTTGGCCCACCCTTTGCAGCTATAACAGCTTCATCTCTTCTGGGAAGGCTGTCCACAAGGTTTAGGAGTGTGTCTATGGGAATGTTTGACCATTCTTCCAGAAGCGCATTTGTGAGATCGAGAAGGCCTGGCTCGCAGTCTCCGCTCGAATTCATCCCAAAGTTGTTCCATCGGGTTGAGGTCAGAACTCTGTGCAGGCCAGTCAAGTTTCTCCACCCCAAACTCGCTCATCCATGTCTTTTATGGACCTTGCTTTGTGCACTGGTGTGTAGTCATGTTGGAACAGGAAGGGGCCATCTCCAAACTGTTCCCACAAAGTTGGGAGCATTGAATTGTCCAAAATGTCTTTGGTATGCTGACGCCTTAATGCCACGTACACACGATCGCACATTCCGACAACAAAATCCATTTTTTTTTTCCGAAAGATGTTGGTTCAAACTTGTCTTGCATACACACGGTCACATAAATCTTGTCGGAAATTCCAAACGTCAAGAACGCGGTGACGTACAACACATACGACGAGCCGAGAAAAATTAAGTTCAATAGCCAGTGCGGCTCTTCTGCTTGATTCCGAGCATGCGTGGAACTTTGTGTACACGCGATCGGAATTTCCGACAACGGATTTTGTTCTCGACAGATTTGAGAACCAGATTTCAAATTTTGTGTAACGGAAATTCCAATGGAAAATGTCCGATGGAGCCTACACACGGTCAGAATTTCCAACAACAAGCTCCCTTAGATCATTTTCCGTCAGAAAATCCTTTCGTGTGTACGGGGCATAAGGGTTCCCTTCACTGGAACTAAGGGGCCAGGCCCAACCCCTGAAGAACAACCCCACACCATAATTCCCCCTCCACCAAATGGTTTGGACCAGTGCACAAAGCAAGGTCCATAAAGACATAAAGTATTCACAGAAGTGAGTACACCCCTCACATTTTTGTAAGTATTTTATTCTATCTTTTCATGTGACAACACTGAAGAAATGACACTTTGCTACAATGTAAAGTAGTGAGTGTACAGCTTGTATAACAGTGTAAATTTGCTGTCCCCTCAAAAAAACTCAACACACAGCCATTATTTTCTAAACCGCTGGCAACAAAAGTGAGTACACCCCTAAGTGAAAATGTCCAAATTGGGCCCAAAGTGTCAATATTTTGTGTGGCCACCATTATTTTCCAGCACTGCCTTAATTCTTTTGGACATGGAGTTCACCAGAGCTTCACAGGTTGCCACTGGAGTCCTCTTCCCCTCCTCCATGATGACATCACAGAGCTGGTGGATGTTAGAGACCTTGCGCTCCTCCACCTTCCATTTGAGGATGCCCCACAGATGATCAGTAGGGTTTAGGTCTGGAGACATGCTTGGCCAGTCCATCACCTTTACCCTCAGCTTCTTTAGCAAGGCAGTGGTCATCTTGGAGGGGTGTTTGGGGTCGTTATGTAGGAATGCTGCACTGCGGCCCAGTCACTAAAGGGAGGGGATCATGCTCTGCTTCAGTATGTCACAGTACATGTTGGCATTCATGGTTCCCTCAATGAACTGTATCTCCCCAGTGCCGGCAGCACTCATGAAGCCCCAGACCATGACACCCCCACCACCATGCTTGACTGTAGACAAGACACACCTGTCTTTGTACTCCTCACCTGGTTGACACCATCTGAACCAAATAAGTTGATCTTGGCCTCATCAGACCACAGGACATAGTCTGCTTGTCTTCAGGAAACTGTTTTGTTGCCAGCGGTTTAGACATTAATGGCTGTGTGTTGAGTTATTTTGAGGGGACAGCAAATTTACACTGTTATACAAGCTGTACACTCACTACTTTACATTGTAGCAAAGTGTCATCCTGATCTTGCTCATGCCCTGCATCTTATACCACTTATACGGCCACCATACCTTTTTGTTGAAGTTTTATTGCCATCTTTGTCACCATGAGAAAGACTTCCTTTTCTCTGTGTGACACCATGACTAGAAAAGATAAGGTGGGGTCACTGGGACGAGAAGACACAAACAGCATTAAAGTTACCCTTACTAAACCATATTTTACTGTCAAAGGACAGAGAGCTTATTGGGTGCTAATGGTGTATAGATATTGACCACCAGTCCAAAGGGCAGGAAGGAGGTGGGACAGTATGAATCGGGGGGCTTCAGTAACCAAAACTGCAGTGTTTATCCTCATGACACAACACAGGAAGCACCTCCATGGTTAACAGAGGACGGAATTAAAATTAGACTTGAGAAACTTAACATTAATAAATCACCGGGACCAGATGGCTTGCATCCGAGGGTACTTAGGGAACTCAGTCAGGTGATTGCCAGACCGTTGTTCCTAATTTTTACAGACAGTCTACTGACTGGAATAGTACCAGCTGATTGGAGAAAAGCCAATGTAGCACCTTTATTTAAAAAGGGCCCAAAATACATCCCTGGGAATTACAGACCAGTTAGCCTAACATCAATAGTATGTAAACTCTTGGAGGGGATGATAAGGGACTATATACAGGATTTCAGTAATACGAACGGTATCATTAGCAGTAATCAGCATGGATTCATGAAGAATCGTTCTTGCCAAACCAATCTATTAACCTTCTATGAGGAGGTGAGTTGCCATCTAGATAAAGGAAGGCCCGTAGACGTGGTTTATCTGGATTTTGCAAAAGCATTTGACACAGTTCCCCATAAACGTTTACTGTACAAGATAAGGTCCATTGGCATGGACCATAGGGTGAGTACATGGATTGAAAACTGGCTACAAGGGCGAGTTCAGAGGGTGGTGATAAATGGGGAATACTCAGAATGGTCAGGGGTGGGTAGTGGGGTTCCCTAGGGTTCTGTGCTGGGACCAATCCTATTTAATTTGTTCATAAACGATCTGGAGGATGGGATAAACAGTTCAATCTCTGTATTTGCAGACAATACTAAGCTAAGAAGGGCAATAACTTCTCCGCAGGATGTGGAAACCTTGCAAAAAGACCTGAACAAATTAATGGGGTGGGCGACTACATGGTAAATGAGGTTCAATGTAGAAAAATGGAAAATAATGCATTTGGGTGGCAAAAATATGAATGTAATCTATACACTGGGGGGAGAACCTCTGGGGGAATCTAGGATGGAAAAGGACCTGGGGGTCCTAGTAGATGATAGGCTCAGCAATGGCAGGCAATGCCAAGCTGCTGCTAACAAAGCAAACAGAATATAGGCATGCATTAAAAGGGGGATCAACTCCAGAGATAAAACGATAATTCTCCCACTCTACAAGACTCTGGTCCGGCCGCACCTAGAGTATGCGCTCCAGTTCTGGGCTCCAGTCTTCAGGAAGGATGTACTGGAAATGGAGCGAGTACAAAGAAGGGCAACAAAGCTAATAAAGGGTCTGGAGGATCTTAGTTATGAGGAAAGGTTGCAAGCACTGAACTTATTCTCTCTGGAGAAGAGACGCTTGAGAGGGGATATGATTTCAATTTACAAATACCTGACTGGTGACCCCACAATAGGGATAAAAAATTTTCGCAGAAGAGAGTTTAACAAGACTCGTGGCCACTCATTAAAATTAGAAGAAAAGAGGTTTAAGCTTAAACTATGTAGAGGGTTCTTTACTGTAAGAGCGGCAAGGATGTGGAATTCCCTTCCACAGGCGGTGGTCTCAGCGGGGAGCATTGATAGCTTCAAGAAACTATTATGCCGCGTACACACGGTCGGACTTTTCGTCTACAAAAGTCAGACAGCCTGTCCGACAGACTTCCGGCAGACTTTCGGCGGACTTGCGGCGGACTTGCGGCATACTTTCTAACGAACGGACTTGCCTACACACGACCACACAAAAGTCCGACGGATTCGTACGTGATGACGTACACCGGACTAAAATAAGGAAGTTCATAGCCAGTAGCCAATAGGTGCCCTAGCGTGGCTTTTTGTCCGTCGGACTAGCACACAGACGAGCGGATTTCGGGGTCCGTCGTAGTTACGACGTAAAGATTTGAAGCATGTTTCAAATCTAAAGTACGTCGGATTTGAGGCTAAAAAAGTACGTTGAAAGTCCGGAGAAGCCCACACACGATCGGATTACCAGCCAGCTTTAGTCCGTCAGCGTCCGTTGGACTTTTGTAGACGAAAAGTCCGACCGTGTGTACGCGGCATTAGATAATCACCTGAATGACCACAACATACAGGGATATACAATGCAATACTGACACATAATCACACACATAGGTTGGACTTGATGGACTTGTGTCTTTTTTCAACCTCACCTACTATGTAACTAAGTATTTCAGTCTTGGAAAAGTTAAGCTACTTTACTAAAGTTGGTTGCCAACTCCAATTTGAGGTTCTGCAAAGATATTGCAGGTTCTGTGGAGAGCTTGACCACCAGTCCAAAGGGCAGGCAAGAGGTGGGGCAGTATTTCAGTCTGGGAAAAGTTCAGCTACTCTCCTAAAGCTGGGGAGCATTGCAGGGGTGGGGGGACCACAAGAATATGTGCGTTATGTTACAAGTAAAACATACGGGATACAGAACTGTTTGGTTTAAATTATTTGATATGTAATTGGTTGCATCTGTTTGCCAGAACACGACCTCCTGCCAAACCATCAAGCATAACATTCCTTAAGGTCCATCAGAGATCAATTAAAATGTATCAAAAACCAAACCTTTTTTTGGATAGTGTCATGTACCTGATAGGGGACCTATCATATCTCCCAAGCAACTCTGAAGGTCTAACAGAGAGTGCAATGAGGCAGGAGGAACACGGGTGAAAGAAGATGTAGCTTGCAGAACCTCAAATTGGAGTTGGCGACCAGGAAGATCCAGCAGGATGTAGGGGTAGGAGCATCAGGCGAGGAGCTAGCTAAAGTTCAGGATGCAAATAGAGAGGAAAGGTTAGTGATAAAGGTCTCTGTTTATTGAAAAAGACAATTCAACAGTCACAAACATAGATGTATGCTTGCATATAAAAAAGCCGGTGGTCTGTAGTCCTATCGTGCTGAGCCTTCAGCGGTGGCTGCCATCGCTGTATGTATTCCTCACTAGTAGCAAGCCAGAAAGCGTCCGGATACACCCTGGAATGCATCGCAGTGGACGTGACATCAGCAGAGGATCTGCCAACTGGAAATGGGGCATGGCTACGCGTTTCAGGGGAAGAGCACTACTTTCTCAAGCCCTTCCCTTAAACAGCTCTTTGTGTTTGGAATGACAGGATCCCTGCCAAGGTGTGCGATAGGGGGGTACCCCCTGTAGGGGGCACAGGCGCAGGGGGATCGGTGCAGCGAGACAGAAGGACAATTACAGAATGATGCGCTGTGCCTGTGTCTCTCCCTCCAGCAGCTGAAAGCCTTTTTTTCCTCTCCCACCACCAGTTTTCAGCTGTTGGAGGAAGAGACACAAGCACAGTGCATCGTTCTGTAATTGTCCTCCCGTCCTGCCGCACCGATACCCCTCCCTGAGCTGCCCACATCTGGTTCCCTCCTGTGTGCCCCCCGCAGCGCCGCCGGCTTCCTTCTCCCCCAAGCTGCTGCAGGCACATAGGTGAATAGAGAGTGGGGGGGCTGCGCCTTTACCGGCCCCCTCCTTTTCTGAATTGGACAAAGTGAGTGATCGCTACCGATCGCTCCTGTGTCCATTCATAACTGAGCCGTAAGGAGTCATAAAGGAGCCTCTGTCTCCTGTTCATTCATCTTCAGTGAAGCTGAGGCTACAGAGAAAGGGACTGGGGAATCTGTGTCCTCAATTCCTTTCTCTGTCTCAAAGGTGAGATTTCAGGGGTCTGTTTAGACCCCTGATATGTTATCTAAACCCCCCGAATGACATTGTATAAAAAATTTTATTTTTGCAATAAAAATGTAAAAAATAAATAAAAATAATTTTTTAAATTGTAACAAAAAAATTTAAAAACTGGAAAAAATAATTTAATTTTTTTAATATTTTGTAATAAAAATGTAAATAATAAATAAAAATAGTTTTTTAAATTGTTAAAGAAAAAACATTTTTAAAAACTGGAAAAAATAATAAAAAATGTTTATTTTTTGTAATAAAAATGTAAAAAATAAATAAAAATAATTTTTAAAATTGTAAAAAAAACATTTTCAAAATTGAAAAAAATCATTTTAAAAAATTGTATATTTTGTAATAAAAATGTAAATAATAAATAAAAATAATTTGTTAAATTGTAAAAAAAAAAAAAATTAAAAACTGGAAAAAATAATTTTAAAAATGTGTAATTTTTGTATTAAAAATTTATAAAAATAATTGTTAAATTTTTTAAAATAATTTTAAAAAATTGTAAAAAAACAAAACAGGTAGGCTGTCTAACAGAAGCTCTGATCCCTGCTATACTCATCACTGGAATTTACAGTTGTGTCTGTCATTGGACAAATACTGAGCGCAAGTTATCACACGTCTTGTCTACGTGTGAGGCTTCCTAGATTCTGTCCGGACTGTCATCATTTCTATTCCAAGTACATGACTACATCTGTGATAGCGCACAATTCATAGATAGAAGAGCTTAATCTCCGACCACCCACCTGAATTTCCAACTTCCCTCCACCTTAATGACTCAGCCTGTTAGATGGACCTTGCCCAGAGACACAGTGATGAGTACTATGTAACCAAAACGGAAAGGATTTTTTAAAAACAATTGTTAGCATGTTGATGAGGGGGGAAGGAGGAAACAAAAAAGGCAAAATAATCTGTCTGCATTGCATAGAGAAGCACAGAGAACCAGTGATGTCATCATTGGGTCCAAAAGAAGGTAATCAATGAACACAGAAAGGATTCAATATGTCAGTAGAGAAGCACAGAGACCTATTTTTATCTGCTGAGCTGGCCAGTAACACACCTTCTGTATAAAAGCCCCCCCCCCCCCCCCCCCACTCTGGATGAAGCAGCACAGGAGGCACAACAGACAGCAGAATTGTCAGGCTGGGGAAGAGGGGAGTGTTAGATGTATTAGCCAATTTAAATACACTAACAAATTGAAGCAAAACTCCAGCTCATGCTTTATAATCAGTTACAGCAAACAGTTTTGTTTATTTTGGGAAAAAGGTTTTACACGAATAAATAAAAGCTGATCATTGTAAGCACCCCTATCAGTGTTAAAGGGTTTGTCCAGGGGCGGAACAACCAGGGTCACAAAGGTCACACTTGCAACTGGACCCTGGCCTTCCACTACTGTGGGGGCCCAAGATGGCAGGAAGGCTACAAAACACGGGAAAGGGTCCCGGTGCAGGAAACATAATAAAGGGCCCTGCGATGGGAGTAAAACGCCCAGGGGCCAGTGAGAAGGGCCCTGGGCTCAGAGGGAAGGGCCCTAGGTGCAGAGAAAAGAGCAATGGGCTCGGAGGGAAGGGCCCCCGCACTCAGAGGGAAGGGCCTAAGGCTCAGAGGAAAGGCCTCCTTGCTCGGAGGGAAGGGCCACCGCACTCAGAGGGAAGGGTCTAAGACTCGGAGGGAAGGGCCCAGGCTCAGAGGGAAGGGCTCAGAGAGAAGGCCCCCTGCACTTGAGGGGAAGGGCCCAGGCTTAGGGGGAAGGGCCCAGGCTCAGAGGGAAGGCCCCCTACGCTCGGAGGGAAGGGCCCAGGCTCAGGGGGAAGGGCCCAGACAGGTTCAGAGGGAAGGCCCCCTGCGCTCGGAGGGAAGGGCCCAGGCTCAGGGGGAAGGGCCCAGACAGGTTCAGAGGAAAGGCCCCCTGTGCTCGGAGAGAAGGGCCCAGGCTCAGAGGGAAGGGTCCAGGCTCGGAGGGAAGGGCCCCAGGTGCAGAGAAAAGAGCAATGGGCTTGAAAGGAAGGGCCCCCACACTCAAAGGGAAGGGCCTAAGGCTCAGAGGAAAGGCCTCCTTGCTCGGAGGGAAGGGCCACCGCACTCAGAGGGAAGGGCCTAAGACTCGGAGGGAAGGGCTCAGGCTCAGAGGGAAGGGCCCAAGCTCGGAGGGAAGGGCCCTGGTAAGGAGAGAAGGGCCCCAGGTGCAGAGGGAAGGCCAACGGGCTCAGAGGGAAGGGCCTAAGGCTCAAAGGGAAGGCCCCCCTGCTCGGAGGGAAGGGCCCAAGTAGGGAGGGAAGGGCCCCAGGCTCAGAGGCAAGGCCCCCTGCACTTGAGGGGAAGGGCCCAGGCTCAGAGGGAAGGCCCTCTGCTCGGAGGCAAGGAGGGAACGGCCCAGGCTGAGGGGGAAGACCCCCTGCGCTCGGAGGGAAGTTCTCAGGCTCAGAGGGAAGGCCCCCCTGCTCGGAGGGAAGAGCCCAGACAAGAAGGGAAGGCCCCCTGCGCTCGGAGGGAAGAGCCCAGACACAAAGGGAAGGCCCCCCTGCTCGGAGGGAAGAGCCCAGACAAGAAGGGAAGGCCCCCTGCACTCGGAGGGAAGGGCCCAGGCAAGGAGGGAAGGGCCCAGTCTCAGGGGGAAGGGCCCAGGCAAGGAGGGAAGGCCCCCTGTGCTCGGAGAGGAAGGGCCCAGGCAAGGAGGGAAGGCCCCCCTGCTCGGAGGGAAGGGCCCAGGTGAGGCGGGAAGGGCCCCAGGCTCAGAGGCAAGGCCCCCTGCTCGGAGGGAAGGGCCCAGGCAAGGAGGGAAGGGCCCAGGCTGAGGGGGAAGGCCCCCTGCGGTCGGAGGGAAGTTCTCAGGCTCAGAGGGAAGAGCCCAGACAAGGAGGGAAGGCCCCCTGCGCTCGGAGGGAAGGGCCCAGGCAAGGAGGGAAGGGCCCAGACTCATGGGGAAGGGCCCAGGCTCAGAGGGACGGCCCCCTGTGCTCGGAGGGAAGGGCCCAGGCAAGGAGGGAAGGCCCCCCTGCTCGGAGGGAAGGGCCCAGGTGAGGAGGGAAGGGCCCCAGGCTCAGAGGGAAGGCCCCTAGCGCTTGAGGGGAAGGGCCCAGGCTCAGAGGGAAGGGCCCATGCAAGGAGGGAAGGGCCCAGGCTGAGAGGGAAGGCCCCCCTGCTTGGAGGGAAGAGCCCAGACAAGGAGGGAAGGCCCCCTGTGCTCGGTGGGGAGGGGCCCAGGCAAGAAGGTAAGGGCCCAGACTCAGGGGGAAGGGCCCAGGCTCAAAGGGAAGGCCCCCTGTGCTCGTAGGGAAGGGCCCAGGCAAGGAGGGAAGGCCCCCCTGCTCGGAGGGAAGGGCCCAGGTAAGGAGGGAAGGGCCCCAGGCTCAGAGGGAACGCCCCCCGTGCTTAAGGGGAAGGGCCCAGGCTCAGAGGGAAGGCCCTCCTGCTCGGAGGGAAGGGCCCAGGTAAGGAGGGAAGGGCCCCAGACTTAGAGGGAAGGCCCCCCGTGCTTGAGGGGAAGGGCCCAGGCTCAGAGGGAAGGCCCCCTGTGCTCGGAGGGAAGGGCCCAGGCAAGGAGGGACGGTCCCCTGCTCAGAGGGAAGGGCCCAGGCAAAGAGGTAAGGGCTCAGGGGGAAGGGCCTAGGATCAGAGGGAAGGGTCCAGGCTCAGAGGAAGGCCCCCTGCGCTCGGAGGGAAGGGCCCAGGCAAGGAGGGAATGACCCCAGGCTCAGAGAGAAGGACCCAGTGCTCGGAGGGAAGGGCCTAAGCCTCAGAGGGAAGGGCCGTGGGATCGGAGGGAAGGGCCCTGGCAAGGAGGGAAGACCCTCTGCGCTCAGAGGGAAGGGCCCTGGCAATGAGGGAAGGGCCCCAGGCTCAGAGGGAACGCCCCCCGTGCTTAAGGGGAAGGGCCCAGGCTCAGAGGGAAGGCCCTCCTGCTCGGAGGGAAGGGCCCAGGTAAGGAGGGAAGGGCCCCAGACTTAGAGGGAAGGCCCCCCGTGCTTGAGGGGAAGGGCCCAGGCTCAGAGGGAAGGCCCCCTGTGCTCGGAGGGAAGGGCCCAGGCAAGGAGGGACGGTCCCCTGCTCAGAGGGAAGGGCCCAGGCAAAGAGGTAAGGGCTCAGGGGGAAGGGCCTAGGATCAGAGGGAAGGGTCCAGGCTCAGAGGAAGGCCCCCTGCGCTCGGAGGGAAGGGCCCAGGCAAGGAGGGAATGACCCCAGGCTCAGAGAGAAGGACCCAGTGCTCGGAGGGAAGGGCCTAAGCCTCAGAGGGAAGGGCCGTGGGATCGGAGGGAAGGGCCCTGGCAAGGAGGGAAGACCCTCTGCGCTCAGAGGGAAGGGCCCTGGCAATGAGGGAAGGGCCCCAGGCTCAGAGGGAACGCCCCCCGTGCTTAAGGGGAAGGGCCCAGGCTCAGAGGGAAGGCCCTCCTGCTCGGAGGGAAGGGCCCAGGTAAGGAGGGAAGGGCCCCAGACTTAGAGGGAAGGCCCCCCGTGCTTGAGGGGAAGGGCCCAGGCTCAGAGGGAAGGCCCCCTGTGCTCGGAGGGAAGGGCCCAGGCAAGGAGGGACGGTCCCCTGCTCAGAGGGAAGGGCCCAGGCAAAGAGGTAAGGGCTCAGGGGGAAGGGCCTAGGATCAGAGGGAAGGGTCCAGGCTCAGAGGAAGGCCCCCTGCGCTCGGAGGGAAGGGCCCAGGCAAGGAGGGAATGACCCCAGGCTCAGAGAGAAGGACCCAGTGCTCGGAGGGAAGGGCCTAAGCCTCAGAGGGAAGGGCCGTGGGATCGGAGGGAAGGGCCCTGGCAAGGAGGGAAGACCCTCTGCGCTCAGAGGGAAGGGCCCTGGCAATGAGGGAAGGGCCTAAGCCTCAGAGGGAAGGGCCCTGGCAAGAAGGGAAGGGCCTAAGCCTCAGAGGGAAGGGCCCTGGCAATGAGGGAAGGGCCTAAGCCTCAAAGGGAAGGGCCCTGGCAAGAAGGGAAGGGCCTAAGCCTCAGAGGGAAGGGCCGTGGAACCGATGGTCCCTGAAGGTTCTAGTCACGCCTCTGGGTTTGTCTCAACCCTCTAACTTCTACATCTGCAGGACAGCTTGTTCTGTTGAAAAACAACAGACATACAGGCAGGATCACCAGTTGGAAATAAAGGGAAAAAAAAATGGAAAAAAAGGGAAAATAAATGCAGCCGCCACATCTGAGAATTAGTAAGCTGCATAAATGTTTGCTTTTTGGATTTAATACTGCTTTAAGTATTCTTCTGCCAAGAAATAAATAAAGAAAACATTCCGACGACAGAGGGAAATTCTCAAGATGGACACCACTCTTCACAGATAATGAATAAAGCAGACGCAAAATGCTGTCACCGGAGGATCCCATTACATCCCCCATAATATATATATCTGTGATTGCAGCAGGGGAGAGGCGAGGAGTCTCCGAGTCTGACCGGGGCGGCCCAGCCTGACTACAACATCCAGCCAGATATAGATACTGCTGATAGAAGTAAGAGGACACTGCGACCCCAATCATAAAAATATAGAAAATGTCATATAAACACCGTACAAAAGGTCACCTTACCCCATCTTTGTGTCCATGTTCACAAAAAATAATGCATGTAGCGGTATTATTGTAATATGAGAGCAAACAACTGCTGTGTTCACACCTTTGTTCCCCTGAACACCGTCTCACTTCAAGGCCGATGTAAAACTAGTAGAATACACAATGCATGGCAATACTTTATTGAATAATATTTGTTAAAATTGCATTTTATATCATTTTTTTCCCACACAAATAGAGCTTTCTTTTGGTGGAATTTGAGCACAACTGCTTTATTATTTATATTATTAGCTTTTTATCATTATTATTATTATTTAAATGAAAAAAAGACTGACAATATATAATTTTTTTTCACACAAATAGAGCTTTTTGTGGAATTTGATCACCATTGCATTATTATTATTATTTATATTATTAGCTTTTTTTTATTATTATTATTATATACATGAAAAAAAGACTGACAATATTTATATCATTTTTTTAACATAAATAGAGCTTTTTGTGGAATTTGATCACCAGTGCATTATTATTATTATTTATATTATTAGATTTTCTTTTATTTTTTTATTATTCTATGAATGAAAAAAAGACTGACAATATATCCCTTTTTTTCACACAAATAGAGCTTTTTGGTGGAATTTGATCATCATTGTGTTATTATTATTATTATTATTAGATTTTTTTTTATTATTAAATAAATGAAAAAAGGACTGACAATATTTATCATTTATTTTTCACACAAATAGAGCTTTATTATTATTATTATTATTATTTGTATATTTTATATTATTAGCTTTTTTAAATGAAAAAAAGACTGACAATATTTATATCATTTTTTTTCACACAAATAGAGCTTTTTGGTGGAATTTGATCACCAGTGCGTTATTATTATTATTTATATTATTAGATTTTATTTTATTTTTTCTATTATTATATGAATGAAAAAAAGACTGACAATATATTACTTTTTTGTCACACAAAGAGAGCTTTTTGGTGGAATTTGATCATCATTGTGTTATTATTATTATTAGATTTTTTTTTTGTTATTAAATAAATGAAAAAAGGACTGACAATATTTATCATTTATTTTTCACACAAATAGAGCTTTATTATTATTATTATTATTATTATTATTATTTGTATAATTTATATTATTAGCTTTTTTTTATATATAAATGAAAAAAAGACTGACAATATTTATATCATTTTTTTTCACACAAATAGAGCTTTTTGGTGGAATTTGATCACCACTGCGTTATTATTATTATTTATATTATTAGCTGTTTTATTATTATTATTATTATTATTATTATTATTATTATTATAGAAATGAAAAAAGACTGACACTATTGATATCATTTTTTTCACACAAATAGAGCTTTTTTGTATTATTATTATTATTATTATTTTTATAATTTATATTTTTTAATTATATAAATGAAAAAAAGAATGACAATATTTTTATCATTTTTTTTTTTTTTTTACTTTCTGCTATAAAAGATATCCAATAATAAAATAAGAAAAAATTAAGTTTCTTCATACATTTTGGCCAAAATGAGTTCTGCTGCGTATCTTTTGTTTAAAAAAAAAAATACCAATAAATGTATAATAATTGGTTTGTGTGAAAGTTATAGCACCTACAGACTACAGTTTGTTGTCTGCAGTATATTAGAATTCTTATTTTTTATTTTTTTTATACTACTAATGGCGATGATCAGCGACTTATAGTGGGACTGCTTTAGTGCGGCGTACAATCTGACACTAACTGATGCTGGAGGGAAACTGAAAAAGTGACACTGGCATCTCCCGTGACACTGATACAGAGATCAGTGAAAATACTATACACTGATACTGTACTAATGATACTGGCTGGGAAGAGGTTAACATCTAGGGGCAATCAAGGGGTTAAATGTGTTCCTAACAATGTGCAATGTGTGCTGCTTTTACTAAGCAATGTGCTTTTTACTCTCTGTTTTGCAAGGAGAAAAAAACAAAACAAAAAATGACACATCGCTGTTGACAGTAGAGAGCTCTGTGTTGTTTACCTACACAAGGCTCTCTTCTGTCATTCACTCAGCCGATCGGTGGGTCCCTATCATAAATCATTGGCCGGGACCCCGCTGGTCGGCTTGTACTGTAGCTAAAAGGCAGCACGGCTGGGGCGGTGGTCGCCTCCACCCGAAACTACAATATCACAGACATGTACGTGATCCACACAGCAGGGCCACCCTGCCCGCAGTATAACTGCAGTGAGCGGTCCTAAAGTGGTTAAAGCGGTAGTAAACCCAAAAGCAAACATTTATTATATTGCAGTGTACCAATTCTTAGATGTGGTGGCTGCATTTGTTTTCTTTTTTCTTCTATTTTCACCTGGTGATCCAGCCAGCAAGTCTGTTGTTTTTTTTTTTTTTAAATAATAATAATATAATGTAACATAACATAATACCATATAGCATTAAAAAAAATAAGGTTATTATAATATAATGCAAAACAGTTAATAACTGTTAATAATAGTTTAATTTGAAGCAGTAGTAAACCCAAAAGCAAACATTTACTGTATCACAGCTTATCCATTCTTTAATGTGACGGCTGCATTAGTTTCATTTTTTTCTTTTTTAGGCTTTCTTTCTTTCTGTATTCATCTGGTGAATGTCAGAAACCATGAATCAGACTGAGACAGAAGTGCATTTAAATTTACATCTGTTTAATAATAATAATAAAAATAATAATAATAATAATAGTAAAAAAGGTTAAACAGAGCAACATAGTCAAATCGTAGCCAGAGTTTGGTAACCAGGACGGATAGTCAGACAAGCCAGAGCATCAGGGAGCCAGAGATCAGCGCACTTCAGGACAGGCCAGGAAATCTGGGTGGTCTTGGGGAACATAGAAGAAATGGGGAAGGTCTAGCTAGGACTGAAATAACTAGCACTAAACAAGTGGGGAGAACAGAAGAAGATACCAAAATTACATAGTAAACCAGTGGACCAAAACTGCTACTAGATGTCACAGTACTACTGAACATTTTGAAGTGCAAGAAGACAATGACTTTCCCAAGCCCTGTCTCTGTGAATAACTAACACTGACTGGGCGAACATAGAAGTGGGGAGGGTCTAGCTAGGACTCAACTAACTACCCTTTAAAAAGGAGGGGAGGACAGAGGAAGATACCAAAATCACTTAGTGAACCATTGGCCCAAAACCGAAACTAGATGTCAGCGTACTACTGAACAGTAATAACATGATGTCGTTTTTACAGTCTTTTGAAGAGCAAGAAGACAATGACTTTCCCAAGCCCTGTGTCTGAGAATAACTTTGCATGAAGACCTCAATAATGGGTGGGACTTTAAAGGCACCCCAAAAAAAGATATCAACAGGTAAAATACAAAAAGTTTATTGTAAACAGATTTAAAAGATCCACACGGCTCAATTAAAAAAAAGCACATAATGTAAAATCAATATTACAATATCTGTGAATAACTAACACTGACTGAGGGGACCAAGAAGTGTGTGTGGGGAGGGTCTAGCTAGGACTGAACTAACTAGCCCTAAAAAGGAGGGGAGGACAGAGGAAGATACCTAAATCACGTAGTAAACATGTGGCCCAAAACCACCACTAGATGTCAGTGTACTACATGATGTCATTTTTCTAGTCTTTCGAAGTGTAAGAAGACAATGACTTTCCCAAGCCCTGTCTCTGCGAATTACTAACACTGACTGGGGGAACATAGAAGTGAGGAAGGTCTAGCTAAGACTGAACTAACTAGCCCAAAATAAAGGGGGGAGGACAGATACCAAACGCTCCTAGTAAACCAGTGGCCCAAACACACTACTGAACAATAATAACATGATGTACTTTTTCCAGTCTTTTGAAGTGTAAGAGGATAATGACTTTCCCAAGCCCTATCTCTGTAAATAAATAACACTGACTGGGGGGGGGGGGGGGGCATAGAAAAAAGTCGGGAGGGTCTAACTAGGATTGAACTAGCTAGCACAAAAAAAAGAGGGGAGGACAGAGGAAGATACCAAACTCTCATAGTAAACCAGTGGCTAAAAACCGCCACTAGATGTCAGTGCACTACTGAACAATAATAACATGATGTACTTTTTCCAGTCTTTTGAAGTGCAAGAAGACAATGACTTTCCTAACTCCTGTCTCTGTGAATAACTAACACTGACTGGGGGAACATAGAAGTGGGGCGGGTCTAGCTAAGATCAAACAAACTAGCCCTGAATAGGAGGGGAGGACAGAGGAAGACACCAAATCAGATAAGTAAACAATCTAGATGTTTACTAGACCACCACTAGATGTCAGCATACTACAAAAAAAAATATGGTAACCTCAGTTCAATACAAGACATTAAAAAATACATGAAAGTGGGGTAGAACACACACTCCATGCCAACCATGGGCAGCAGAAGCAAGGAGGCAGCGAATGGGTGCTGGGTAATACACTCATTCCATGTGGGTGGTGGGGTGCAGTTTCTCATGTATGCTCTAGGCCACTGATGGCAAACCTTGGCACCCCAGATGTTTTGGAACTACATTTCCCATGATGCTCATGCACTCTGCAGTGTAGTTGAGCATCATGGGAAATGTAGTTACAAAACATCTGGGGTGCCAAGGTTTGCCATCACTGCCCTAGGCGCTGGATGAACCTGTCCTGGTACTGGTTGTAGCAAGGGAGTGGCAGCAGCAGCATAGGCTAATCTATGTTAGACATTTGTGGACACAGCCAGGACTGTTACATACCCTGTTTCCCCGAAAATAAGACCTAGCGTGATTGTCGGTGATGGCTGCAATATAAGCCCTACCCCCCAAATAAGCCCTACCCTGTTTCCCCGAAAATAAGCCCTACCCTGATAATAAGACCTACAAGGACTTTAACTAGTGCTTATTTGGGAGGTAGGGCTTATATTGCAGCCATCACTGACAATCACGCTAGGTCTTATTTTCGGGGAAACAGGGTAGTTACATAGTTAGTCAGGTTGAAAAAAGACACAAGTCTATCCAGTTCAACCATAAAAATAAATGAATAAATAAAAAAAATAAAAAATTATTGTACATCTGTGCCATCTCTGATTCGGCATCTCAAACCAGAAAACAGATGGTGACCCTGGATGATGTCTAGACAAAGATGGTGGTGTTCTTCTGGAGACAAAAGCAGATCAAGGATCCCCATGTTATGGACGACACATGCTGGGGGCATGGCTTTGGGTGGGAGTGAGCAGTGTGCTGCCATTACAATAAACCTTGGCTGGAGCTGAAGGTCATTGGTGAACGTCCCGTTATTTGGATGGTCTCTTTTTGTTTACGTTACATCCATATTGGTCCGGAATATTCTTGTCATCCCCCGTCCCAAACAAAGGTCTGAGTTTTTCCTTGAAACTTCCCGAGTTTTCCCTTGAAACTCTTCTATCGGTTCCCCTCGTTGACAGCTCCACAGAAGAAGAGTCCCCTTTGAGGGACGTTTTCATTGTTAGCCATCTCAGGTGTGAAAGCCCTTTTGATGATTAATTTTTTCATAGCGGCTGTGATTTTTGGGTCTAGTTTTGCCGCGTTGAAGGTTTTATGTTGTCTGGGACCTTTCGGCCCACCGGTTCCAGGGAAGATTATGATCGGAAATTTAGGACATCCCGGAGATGTGGCAACTCTATAAAGCCTTGGCCCGGCTCTGTTTAATTTGGCAAGGAGGACTGATAGAACAACAAGTCTTCCAGGTATGAGCTCATTCGTCCAAACGTCTCTACGGCTCGGCATTAATCTCCCTTTATTGGACTGGACAGAAACTCGCACTGCGTAAAAGATATATTGCTGTATGAAAATTAGTTATGAAGTGCGTATTTTGAATGGGAATTGGATATAAAGATCACGCTTGGCAAACTGGATGCTCCCTGCCTAATGGCTTAAAGGCCAACCCAGGAATTTATCCTCCAGAGCGTCCTTAAGCACCGAGAGATCCTGTTCTGTTTCCAGTGCCGCTTTATACATTGACATCCCTCCTTAGATCAAGTCTATCTGGACAATATGGTCACCTGCTGACTCAGCAGAAAAGAATATAACCGTCTTCTGAAATTTGAATTTCAAATAGAACAAATTTGAATTAGAATAGAATGGATTAGGATAGAATAGAAAATACAAGAATAGAATAGAAAATAATAGAATAGAAAAAAAAACAACAGAATATAATAAAATAGAGAGAATATAACTGTTTTCCAAAATCCAAATTTCAAATATAATAAATTTGAATTTGAGTAGAATAGAATTGAAAAAGAATAGAGTAGAATACAAAATAAAAAAAAAGAATATAATAAATAGAATAGAAAAAAAACCCATCAGAATAAGATAGAGTAAAATAAAACAAAACAGAAAGAATAATCCTGTCTTCCAAGATTTGAATTTCGAATACATAGTTACATAGTTGTGCCTTTTTTCAACTTGACTAACAATGTAGCTATGTATTCGAAATTCAAATTTTGGAAGAAGGTTATATTCTATTTTATTTTATTTTATGCTATTCTATTCCATTATCTATTCTATTTTACTCTATTCTATTCAAATGTATTCTATTCTATTTTATTGGTTGAACTAGATGGATATGTGCCTTTTTTTTAACCTGACTAAGTCCATCTAGTTCAACCAATAAAAATAGAATAGAATAAATTTGAATAGAATAGAGTAGAATAGAAAATAATAGAACAGAAAACAAACGAATAGAATAGAAAAAAAAAACAATAGAAGAGAATAAAATAGAAAGAATATAATCAAATTTCAAATACTGTATAATAAATTTGAACTTGAATAGAATAGATTAGAATAGGAAAGAATAGAAAAGAAAAGAAAAAACAATCGAACAGAATAAAAAAGAAAGAATATAACCGTCTTCCGAAATTTGAATTTTAAATAGAATAAATTTGAATGGAATGGATTAGAATAAAAAGTAGAATATAATAAAATAGAAAAGAATAGAACAGAAAATAAAGGAATAGAATAGAATAGCTTAGAAAAAAAACTATAGAAGAGAATAAAATAGAAGATAATCGTCTTTTGAATTTCGAATAGAATACATTCAAATTTAAATAGAATAGAAAAGAATAGAATATAAAATAAAAGAATATAAAATATTAGAATAGAATAATATAGAAAAAAACAATAGCATAGAATAGAATAAAGTAGAATACAATAAAATAGAAAATAATAGAACAGAAAATAATAGAATAGAATAGAAAAAAAAAACTAAAGAAGAGAATAAAATAGAAATAATGTAATTGTCTTTCGAATAGAATACATTAGAATAGAATAGATTAGAATAGAACAGATCAGAATAGAAAAGAATAGAATAGAACATAAAATAATAGAATAGAAAAAAACAATAGAATTGAATATAATAAAATAGAAAGAATATAACCATCTTTCGATATTCGAATTTCGAAAAGACTTTGAATTAGAATAGAATGGATTCGAATAGAATAGGAAATAATACATTAGAAATGAAAAGAATAGAATAGAAGAAAATAGAAAAAATATAACCGCCTTCTGAAATTCGAATTTCAAATAGAATAAATTTGAATTTGATTAAAATTTTCCAAATTCAGGTGGAACCGAATTAAATTCGACCTAACTTGGAAAAATTGAATCAAATTCAAAATAAGAATAAACAAAACTAAATTAAACTAATTCCAAAAAACAAATTAAACGAATTTAACTGAGCAAAATTTTTTAAATAACAAATCGAAACAAAGCGAAGCAAATTTTTCCGCTCTGCACATGTCTACTCAGCACCATCCACAGGCAGTTTAACTCCTCAAGAAAACCAGCCCATTGATCGACTTCAGTAAAATTTACTTTTTGCATACAGTTGTCAGCAGTGATCATTGGGTTTTGCTGGCCCGGGAAAGTTCCCCGTCGGCAGGACACAGTAGTGCTGCAGGAGGCATTCCACTGACTGTGTTGATGGGGGAATTGAGCGTGGTGGAAGGAAAATAAATTGGATCGTTTATGGCCTTCCTGAGACACAGAAGTTGGATCCAACGCAATTGTACTTCATCTAACTGCAGTATGGAGTTTTTTGTCCCGTCTTTTGAAGTGTAAGAAGACAATGACTTTACCAAGCACTGCCTCTGCGAAGTACTAACACTGACTGCGGGAACATGGAGGAAACAAAAGGGTCCAGCTAGAACTAACTCGCACTAGTGACCCAAAACCGCCACTAGGTGTCAGCGTACTACTGAACAATAACAACATGATGTAGTTCAATATGAATCCATTGGGTGGGGCAAAAGGCATCAGTGGGCAGGGCCTGGGAAAAGCCTGCTATAGAACCTTTTATAATATGCTGAATGTGGAAATAAAAGTTGATGTGTTCCCTGGTTCTTGGATTTAATCTGGCCTCCAGCCTTTGCAAAGTTGGTCCTCTCCTGAACAGCCGAATTGGCCCAGAATGTTCTTCAAAACTCCCATCCGAAACAAAGGTCTGAGTTCCCCCTTCCCAAAAGCAGATAAAGGATTCCCATGCTGTGGGCGAAACATGCTGGGGGAATGGCTTTGGGTAGGAACGAGCAGTGCACTGCCATTGCGATCAACCTTGGCTGGAGCTGAGGGTCTTTCGGTGCGCCTGCCGTTATTTGGATGGTCTACTTTATTTACCACGTTGCAGCCATATTGGCCTAGGATGTTCTTTTAATCTCCTGTCCCAAACAAAGGTCTGAGTTCCCCCTTCCCAAAAGCCGATCAAGAATCCCCATGTCGTGGGTGAAACATGCTGGGGGCATGGCTTTGGGTGGGAGTTAGCAGTGCGCTGTCATTGCGATCAACCTTGGCTGAAGCTGAAGGTCTTCGGTGCACCTGCCGTTATTTGGATGGTCTTCTTTAATTACCATGTTGCAGCCATATTGGCCTAGGATGTTCTTTTAATTTCCTGTCCCAAACAAAGGTCTGAGTTCCCCCTTCCCAAAAGCCAATCAAGAATCTCCATGTCGTGGGTGAAACATGCTGGGGGCATGGCTTTGGGTGGGAGTGAGCAGTGCGCTGCCATTGCGATTAACCTTGACTGGAGCTGAAGGTCTTTGGTGTGCGTGTCGTTATTTGGATGGTCTACTTTATTTACCACATTGCAGCCATATTGGCCCAGAATGTTTTATTTAGTCTCCCGTCCCTAACAAAGGTCTGAGTTTTTCCCTTGCAACTTTCCGAGTTTTCCCATGAAACTCTTCTCCAACCAGTTCCCCTGTTGACAGCTCCACGGAAGAAGAGTCCCCTTTAAGGTACGTTTCATTGTTAGCCGACTCAGGTGGGCCTTGATCTACTTTAAATGGTCAGTCTACCCAACAGCGATACTTTAGTAATCGGTAGAGGGCCCAAATGGGTAAAAATTCCAAAATCTCGTAGAAGGCCTTCCTGGTTGATGGTTATGGCCACAAAGTGGGGGGGGGGTGTCACTCCATATTAATAGGCATGGTTTAGGAAAGGGATGAGCAAGCTCATATAGGTGTGATGATCAGGTATCCTTGACCATACCTAAAGTGACGCAAATGGTACCACCCCACCCTGTAGTTAGGCCACATCCACATAGTAGTTTGTACACCTCTAGAACAGGTTGCATTCAATCTGTTCTACAAGCACCATATATGCAATGTAATGAAGGGAAGTTATTTTGTGTGGCCCATATTCGGCACCTACAGTAGTTGACAAAAGTGAGTACACCCCTCACATTTTTGTAAATATTTGAGTACACCCCTAAGTGAAAATGTCCAAATTGGGCCCAATTAGCCAATTAGCCAATTTTCCTCCCCGGTGTCATGTGACATGTGACTCGTTAGTGTTACAAGGTCTCAGGTGTGAATAGGGAGCAGGTGTGTTAAATTTGATGTTATCACTCTCACTCTCTTATACTGGTCACTGGAAGTTCAACATGGCACCTCATGGCAAAGAAAACTCTCTGAGGATCCTCAAACGGAAGGTGGAGGAGGGCAAGGTCTCTAGCATCCACCAGCTCCATGATGTGGAGGAGTGGAAGAGGACTCCGGTGGCAACCTGTGAAGCTCTGGTGAACTCCATGCCCAAGGGGGTTAAGGCAGTGCTGGAAAATAATGGTGGCCTCACAAAATATTGACACTTTGGGCCCAATTTGGACATTTTCACTTAGGGGTGTACTCACTTTTGTGAGATACTGTATATATATATATATATATATGATTAAAAACCAAACATTGAAAAAAAAAGTTTCATAGGTTGTGCTTTTCCTTTAAATACCTTGACCTAAACCTAGCGTAGGTGGCCTTCTAGCTAGCTTTTAATATCAGTTTCCACATCTGGAGCTGAATAAGAGATTGGATCACCTAGAATTGAAGCTTGGAGGAAATTGTCCTTGGGGGGCTTTGAGTTGCTTTCACAATGGGGTTAGCACCTCCACTGCCAAACTCCTGCTGAACCGCTGCCAGCTTGTCCCGTCCTTCCTCGCCGGGGTCACTCTCTGCTGAAAATAATTAAACCCTCCCGGCTTTGTTATTCAACTCGTTTTAAAGTGACTAACCCCTTCGCTGTACAAATAAACACAGCTTTATTAAGTTCTGTCAGTGTCATTTTAAAACAAAAATCCCTCAAAGTTTCCTGTATGCCAAAAAAAGAAAAAAGATATTATCCTATCTGCGGGGCGGTGTGATTTAGGGAAGTCATGGGGGTGATGTCTAGATTTTAAAAATTTCAGGTTTAAGGGGAACATATAAATAAAAATAATAATAAAAAAAAATGAAAAAAAATAAAAATAAATATACTGTATACAGGGCCTTGAAAAAGTATTCACACCCCTTGAAATTGTCCACATTCTGTCATGTTACAACCAAAAACGTAAATGTATTTTATTGGGATTTTTATGTGATAGACCAACACAATCTATCTATATATCGACCTTGGTGGGCATGTAGCTCCAGTTGCAGTGCCGTGTCTTTCTCTGCCCGTATACAATTACATGACTCACCAACCTCCTTATTCAGGAATTTCCTCTATTTATTGTCTGCAGATCTGATTCTTGTTAGTGATGATGTGCTGGAAACAAAACTGAATGTAATCATCCAGTAAAATGCTTTGTCTGTGGGGTCTGTAATATCCCAGGGAAGACGCAGAGTGGAAAGCTTTCTGGCTCGTTACAATTATGATTGACAAGCAGCATGTTGGAGGTCATGATGGTTGGTGGTGGGGTTCCCACATGGACATGAAATTCTGAACTTTGAAGTGATGCATTATGAAAACTGAAGCCTTAAAGAGACAGGTAACGATAGAGCACGGTGTAATGCAGTCCGAGGGAGTAGACCCCTTACATTTTTGTAAATATTTTATTCTATCTTTTCATGTGACAACACTGAAGAAATGACACTTGTCTACAATGTAAAGTAGTGAGTGTACAGCTTGTATAACAGTGTAAATTTGATGTCCCCTCAAAATAACTCAACACACAGCCATTAATGTCTAAACCGCTAGCAACAAAAGTGAGTACACCCCTAAGTGAAAATGTCCAAATTGGGCCCAAAGTGTCAATATTTTGTGTGGCCACCATTATTTTCCAGCACTGCCTTGACCCTCTTGGGCATGGAGTTCACCAGAGCTTCACAGGTTGCCATTGGAGTCCTCTTCCACTCCTCCATGATGACATCACGGAGCTGGTGGATGTTAGAGACCTTGCGATCCCCCACCTTCCGTTTGAGGATGCCCCACAGATGCTCAATAGGGTTTAGGTCTGGAGACATGCTTGGCCAGTCCATCACCTTTTCCCTCAGCTTCTTTAGTAAGGCAGTGGTCATCTTGGAGGTGTGTTTGGGGTCGTTATCATGCTGGAATACTGCCCTGCGGCCCAGTCTCCGAAGGGAGGGGATCATGCTCTGCTTCAGTGTGTCACAGTACATGTTGGCATTCATGGTTCCCTCAATGAACTGTAGCTCCCCAGTGCCGGCAGCACTCATGCAGCCCCAGACCATGACACTCCCACCACCATGCTTGACTGTAGGCAAGACACACCTGTCTTTGTACACCTTACCTGGTTGTCACAACACACGCTTGACACCATCTGAACCAAATAAGTTTATCTTGGTCTCATCAGACCACAGGACGTGGTTCCAGTAATCCATGTCCTTAGTCTTCTTATCTTTAGCAAACTGTTTGCGGGCTTTCTTGTGCATCATCTTTAGAAGAGGCTTCCTTCTGGGACGACAGCCATGGAGATCAATTTGATGCAGTGTGCGGTTTATGGTCTGAGCAATGACCCCCTTCAACCTCTGCAGCAATGCTGGCAGCACTCATACGTCTATATCCCAAAGACAACCTCTGGATATGACGCTGAGCACGTGCACTCAACTTCTTTGGTTGATCATTGCGAGGCCTGTTCTGAGTGGAACCTGTCCTGTTAAACCGCTGTATGGTCTTGGCAGCTCAGTTTCAGGGTCTTGGCAATCTTCTTATAGCCTAGGCCATCTTTATGTAGAGCAACAATTCTTTTTTTCAGATCCTCAGAGAGTTCTTTGCCAGGAGGTGCCATTTTGAACTTCCAGTGATCAGTATGAGAGAGTGAGATCGATAACACCAAATTCAATTTAACACACCTTCTCCCCATTCACACCTGAGACCCTGTAACACTAACGAGTCACATTAAGCCAGGGAGGGGAAATGGCTAATTGGGCCAAATTTGGACATTTTCACTTAGGGGTGTACTCACTTTTGTTGCCAGCGGTTTAGACATTAATGGCTGTGTGTTGAGTTATTTTGAGGGGACAGCAAATTTACACTGTTATACAAGCTGTACACTCACTACTTTACATTGTAGCAAAGTGTCATTTCTTCAGTGTTGTCACATGAAAAGATAGAATAAAATATTAAATTCTAACAACTACGTACAAAGCCATCCACAATTTCGCCCCCAGCTACATCACTCGCTTAGTCTCTAAATACCAACCTACTCGTTCTCTTCGTTCCTCTCAAGACCTCCTGCTCTCTAGCTCCCTCATCACCTCCTCCCATGCTCGGCTCCAGGACTTTTCCAAAGCCTCTCAAATCCTATGGAACGCCCTACCCCAATCTGTCCGCTTATCTCCTACTCTATTAGCTTTTAGACAATCCCTGAAAACTCTTCTCTTCAGAGAAACCTATACTACCCACACTTAACAACTGTATTTTCATTTTTTCCATCAGCTCATCCCCCACAGTTATTACCTTTTTGTTTCCACTTGACCCTCCCTTCTAGATTGTAAGCTCTAACGAGCAGGGCCCTCTGATCCCTCCTGTATTGATTTGTATTGTAAGTATACTGTCTGCCCTCATGTTTTAAAGCGCTGCGCAAACTGTTGGTGCTATAAAAATCCTGTATTATTATTATTTACAAAAATGTGAGGGGTGTACTCACTTTTGTGAGATACTGTGTACAGTATATAGCACCTGTCTGTGCCCACAAGGAGAGGAAGTAGGGACAGGCTTGGGAGGGAGTCCCAAAGCCCGGTGGGTTGCTTTGCACTGTACCTCACTCAGAATCTGAGGCCTAGTTTCAATCCATATGTGTGGGTCCAGGAATGGACTGCTTGGGGAGAACAATATCAGAACACCAGAATGGTTAGAAACCTATTGGCCAACTTGGAATGTTTACTTGGCTATTGTGGTCATTGTCAATGGAGTTCTGCCGACAAGGACTGTGTCGTTTTGTACTTGGATTGGATTTCAAATCTCTCAGGTTAAAGGATAAGTGCACCTACAAGTAATCTCAGGGCCCCAACGCCAGTACACTTGGTAGCCTGTTGGGAAATGGTTAGGTAGGGTATTTCTGCAGTAGGCAAGATATATTTCTGCGATACTGTTGCCATCACAATTCTTTGTACCACCATATTTGACATTACCCTTATAATGCCTTATGGGTCCACTTTGTTCCTCCATGCCAAGGATCTCCAAACGTTCTGAAAATTGGGCCAGCGTAATGTCCTTCAGACTTTAGGGTGGCCAGACTGTGGCCAATGGGAGTAGAAAATGCCCTGGTGTCAGTGAGGGTAAACAATGTCTTAGGCTTGATTGTCATTGCAAGTAAAAAAATGATCCCATCATTGGTATCAGTGGAAGGAATTATGCCACACTGGTGTCAGTAAGAGAAATAGTGTCCCATCGTTGACATCAGTGGGAGGAATAGTAACCTATCATTGGTATCAGAAGGAGGGATTATGCCCCATCATTAGTATTAGTGGAAGGAATTATGCCACACTGTTGGTGTCAGCAAGAAGAATAATGTCCCATCGTTGGTGTCAGTGAGAGAAATATTGCCCCATCATTGGTATCAGTGGGAGGAACTGTGGCCCATCATAGGTTTTAGTAGTAATGCCCCATCATTGGCATCAGTAGGAGGAATAGTATCCTTTCACTGGTATCAATGGGAGGAATAGTGTCCCATCGTTGGCATCAGTAGAAGGAATAGTGCCCCATCATTGGGATCGTGGGAGGAATAGTGCTTCACCATTGGTATTTGTGGAAGGAATTAAGACCCACTGTTGGTGTCAGTAGAAGTAATAGTGTCCCATAGTTGGCATCAGTGAGAGGAATAGTACCTCATCATTGACATCAGTAGGAGGAATAATGTCCCATCATTGGTATCAGTGGGAGAAATGGTGGCCCATCATTTGTATCAGTCAGAGGAATTGGTCCCCATCTTTGGTATCAGTGGGAGAAATAGTGTCCCATCATTGGTATCAATGGGAGAAATGGTGGCCCATAATTGGTATCAGTGGGAGGAATTGGTCCCACTCACTGGTGTCAATGGGCAGAAAAGAGCCCTAACATTGGTATCAGTGGGAGAAATGGTGCACCCATCATTGGTATCAGTGGAAGGAATTGGTCCTCCTCATTGGTGTTAATGTGAGGAAAAGAACCCCATCATTGGTATCAGTGGGAGGAATAGTGCCCCATCATTGGTATTATTGGGAGAAATGGTGCCTCATCATTGGTGTAAGTGGGAGGAATATAGCCCTATCGTTGGTATCATTGGGAGCAATACTGCCCCATATTATTAGGAGAAATAGTACACCAAGGACAGGATAAAGGCTGGCTCTACTCCAGCCGAGTTTGTTGGGCCAGTTACCTCGTAGGCAGTTTATGACCTTGGTAATCCGATTCACGTATCATATAGGTATTTTTTTAGTAGTCTATTTTGCTTTTTTTTTGTTTTCTTAGACATCAGCTTCACCTTCCACACAGATTTTTTCTTTGTTAATTTCACCCACAGGAGCCTGTCCGCCCGTATGGATCTGTTGTCAGACTATTATATGCTTAGAGAACTGCATCTATAAGAAAAATGAAAAGCTCAGCCCTGCTCACATATAGCCAGGCTTTGTGATGGATGCGCTTCATTAACTTTGTTGTAGAGAACGCAGTAAAAATAAAAAAAAATCTCCAATGAAACCCATACGGTAATACTTGGTGATTAAGCTCTGGTGGGCCTGCCAGTGTTCTTCGTCTGGCCCCCGTCTGATAACGCGCCAAGTCTGTCTTGACTCCTATCGCACTCCATTATCCCTGCGCTGCCAGCAGACCGATAAGTTGGGATTTTCAAGCTGAGGGAAAGAGTTATTGCAGAAGGCTGCCCGTGTAATGAGTTCAGTATAATCGCTTCCACAGCCAGGTACGGAGGTGGATCCATTCTTCTCGTTGGGGATAGACGAGCCTGTGTCTTCCTCAAGTGTCACCTGGCTTGATTTATGCCTTAATAATTTCGACTGATGTTCTGGCATTGAATCTCTCTCTTAAGTGCGTCCAACTTTCCAGACTCTGCACTGAATCATTCTCTTGAGCCCTAAAAAGACCAGCTTTTGGAAGAGTTCTCCAAACCGAGACTCATTATCTGAGAATATTCCGTTGCGTTAGCAGAACTAAATTAAAAAAGGGCTTAAGTGGATTCCATTTGAAAAGCTTTAAAATTATACATCGAGAAGTACACGAGAAGCATCTTAAAGCGGACCTTTTAGCAACCTTACATGTCTGTATGAATAAATTCCTGACATGTACAGCAAAGGTCGATTTTAACCACGTGCTAATTGACATATGTATTAAAACGCCCTGTCAGCATGTAGGCAGGTGCAGTCTGCTTTCCCCACTGCAGGTGGTGCTCAACTGCTGCGGCAGAGAAGAGGGAAAGGAAGTCAAGGGGAGCTTGGTTCCTTTATGGTTTTCTGGGTCACTGGGGCAGCGATCCGGCCCATGTGACTCTGGCGACCATCTTGGATCAGGCAGATTCTTTTAAGATCCTGGCTCCTTGGTTTGGCATGCTTTTAGCATGTGAAAAGTGTAGGGACAGGTCACCCATCTATCAGGGACAGTGTTAGGGGCAGAGAAAGATTCCAGACAAGTAGAGAAAGCGTAAGAAATCGCTTCTATTCTGGAAACCTCACCACCTGGGTTTGGACCAGCTAGGCCACATTCTGCCCCTCCAGACAGCTGCTGTCAGCTCGGCTGAGAACTGCTCCACTACACACTGTTGTCACCCATAAGTGTTCCCAGTTGGCCTTCCTTGCACTGGGCCTGTTGTGAACTGTTTTGCCTCTACTTCAATACAAGTTCTCTCAAACGCTCCTGGACTGAGTGTGTGTGTTTTTGCCGACCGTACCACCCTGTACCCACCCACAAGCAAGTGGTTATAGCTCGATCATGGTTACAGTTTGGAAGGGCCTCCCCCTCACTGCTGCCTATGGTGGTTTCCATCACACTGGGGAGCCCAGGATCATGGTACACAGCTTGGACGGCTCCCCACAGAGGAGATGGAGGAACATCTGTTCCCTCATCTCCTCTGTGACTAATGATCCCTGAGGGGACAATGATTTCATCACGTCCGGTTTCACAGCTGTCATTAGCCAGAGAGATAGCTAACCAAGTGCGATCTGTGCTCAGTTAGTTCCTTTGGAGGTCAGGGGAGACATCGGTGGTCTAATAGATCTCTGATGGTCTCCATAAAGAGTATTTATTACCTGCCCAAAGCTAAAGCAATGATGTTAAGTAAAAAATAAAAATAGAAATGTGTAACAAAAAATACTTTTCAATTAAATATATATAAATAATAGAAATTATTTAAAAGCAACCCCCCTGCACATGCACACAAATGCAAACACACTTGAAAGATCCAGCACGCATGTGTAAACGGTGATTGTATTATATTGTGTTTGTGTGCACTAAGATTCATTTTGGTGGATTTTTTTCATGAAAATTGCAGGGTCTTTGTTTCAGAAAATATATAACGTTTGGGGGTTCTAGGTAATTTTCTAGCAAAAAATATGCTGATTTTAACATGTATGTGAAAATTTTCAAAACTGCCCTGGACAGCAGGTCATTAAACAACCTGAATATCAGCCTGTATATACCCTTTCAGTACTAGGCTATTTTTCAGTTTTCAGTACTGTGATAGTTTGACCAATTACTTGGTCATGCAACATTATACCCAAATTAATTTTATATCATTATTTTAAACAGAGAAAACTTTCTTTTGGTGGCATTTAAAATAGAATTAAACTCTGCCGTATTTTTTTAATAAATGGGGCTCCATAAACCTTATGCCATAATGTGCCAATAGGCACCACATATAAGCACATTATGGCTGACCTAACTGTCGAACTATGCTCCACAGCGATGAGCTGTCAGCGCTCCCCCCGCTCACCACGAGTGCTTTTGATCTTCTCTGAGTCTGGGAGGAAGAAATGAGAGAAATTTGTAAAAAAATATCCATACTTGTACATTTCCTCCCTACTATGCATTTAGACATGGGAGGGGAAGGAAACTTGGCCACTTTTCTACTGGTTTAAAGGAAACCTTTACTGGGGCTCCCACCGCTGACCTTTGGAAAATATTAGTCCTCTGGATGTTATCTGATCCAGTGGCTTCATTACTTTCTGAGTTGGTGACCCAGAACAACTATGCAGATTAGTATTTTGTATTGCAATTTGCTACTTGGAGTTTGCATATTCTCCCTTTGCTTGCGTGGGTTTCATCCGGGTGCTCCTTCAATGCTCGAAAGACATGCTGGTAGATTTTTTGGCTCCTGTATATAATGGCTCTAGTATGTGTGTATGAATCGCTTCTTGGCCTTTTGGCTAAGATCAAGTGTAGTATCTGTTCTTATCAGTGTCCAGTAGGGGCGCTGCACCGATATTCTAGCCTTTTGGCAGGAATGGCTGGCTGTATACAGTAGTATTCCTGTTGGTATGATGGGTACTCTGATGGCTAGTTCTGGCTGGAACAGGAACTGGAGCGTCCATGGGATGTGGGGCATGGGAGTAATTCCCTCAAGAAGACTGGAGGGGCCCACTGCTTCCTGATTTGAATGGGTCAACCTGGTCTAGCCATGGTCTGGGAAAACAGAGAACCTGCAGTGTCTGTGCCCCCTGGGAGTTGGTCTTAGTAACACATGGGCTTGGGAAACCCATAGTGTGAAAAGGCACAAGGTCACATCATTATGAGTTTTTTCCACTGCACCTCTGTGGGCTTGGACAATTTTTGCTACCAGGCAGCAAGGCCTAGCCAGTGCGTCTCACCGATACTATTTATTTAATTTATTTTTGTTTGTGTTTCTTTTTCTCACTGGATGGAGGGTGTGGTCCTCCGGCCTACCTTGAAGTCTAGGTGGAGGATGTGTGGTCATTAACGAGCAGGGCCTTCTGATTCCTCTTGTACCAAATTGTATTGTAACTGTAATTTCTGCCTTCATTTTGTTAAGTGCTGCGCAAACAGTTGGCGCTATATAAATCCTGTATAATAATAATAATTAGGTTCCTTCCTCCCATGAACCAGGAGGTCTCTCTTTGGGAGAGCCCCTCACCTAGTACTGGGTGGTCTGCTTTGGCAGACGATGAGGAGAGACCTTTTGGCTAGGTGGACCAAGTTAAGCCTTGCCCCTGTCAAGAGTCTTGCTCCCCAGGGGGTCAGGGTAAGATTTTATTTTTTCGGGAGGTAAACTAGAGGCACACCCTTAAGTGCAATTTTTTGTGTGTTTTGTACTTTTTTGTACACTTAGGTGTTTGTTTTTGTGGCTATCACATTCCCAAGACAGTGCAAATGGTGAGGGCTGAGGAAAGACCTGGTGACCTACCTCGTAAAACACTCACCAAGAGAATTCTTTGGAAAAGGTTCTCAAGTGTCTCAGACATGGTGCCCAGAGAGCTGGCCCATAGAATTGCAGAGAATAGGATACAACTGAAAGAATTTTACACACTTTTTGACTTTCCTGATCTGCAGGCTTGTTCTGGATCAATGAGTAAAAACATTGAACCTGGAGACAGCCAGGAAACTAGCAATGAAAGAAGGTCAGCAAGGGGAACCCCTGAATTTTTCTCAGCACATGTTTCCATTAAGTGCAGTAGATGTAATGGCATTTAGACTGTTAAACCACCGTGCATCATAAACAATAGCCAATTTTACTAAATAACATTTGTATTTTCACCATTATTAATCCTTTGTTACATCCCAGAGTTATGATCTCCTAAGGTCTCTGAAGTCAATTCCTGGCTTAATATACTTCAGTGTTGACTCCATGACATTTCTGAGGGTGGGATTCTTGATGGTGGCAAAAGTAAACCATGTCTGTGGAATGTGTGCTGAAACGGCTGAAATAGATCTTGCTGTAAAATTACCAATTTCTCCATTGGCAGATATTCGTAGGAACAGTAAATAGCTTTGAGATGCTTAGCAAAACATGTTTAAAAAAAAAAAAACAGTCCTTCGTTTTTAATTTCTTTATTTGGATGGCGTTTTTTTTCTTTCTTTCTGTTAAAGAATAAATAAATGTAAATAATAATGGGATTAATGGGGCAATTTTGTGGCACAAGAACAAGTCCAGAGTAATTGGAATGAGCTTCTATGACCCTTAGGTTCCATTTAAAGCCATTGTCCTCCTAAAACACCAGAAAGCAACCTTGATTTCAACTGGTGGCTCTGATAAACATTCTCAAAATAGGGAAATGTCATCAAATTCTTAAAAATGTGGGGAAATGTAATATTTTCAATTTTGCTCTTCCATAGTGATGACACATAATAAGAAGGAATGGAATAAGAACAAAAAAAGCCACCTTGATGTCACATTCCCTGTTGGCTCTGGTATCCTTTCCAAAATGGCAAAATTTTACAAAATTCTTTAAAATTTTGGGAAATTAATTATTTTTTTTCTCTATTGATGACAAAGGAGCACAATTTGGAGACAGGGTTAGAGCGTGCCCCCCCCCCCCCCCATAATAAGAAGAAACTGAACAAGAACCCAAAAAGCCACCTTGATGTCACCTTCCCTGTTGGCTTCGATAACCTTTTAAAAAAAGCCAAAATTCCAGTAAATTCTTTGAAATTTTGTGAAATTAAATATTCTATTTTTTTCTTTTCTCTAGTGATGACACAGGAGCACAATTTGTAGACAGGGATAGAGTGTGCCCCCCATAATGAGAAGGAACTGAACAAGAACCCAAAAAGCTACCTTGATGTCACCTTCCCTTTTGGCTCTGATAACCTTCTCAAAATGACAACATTTTATCAAATTCTTTAAAATTGTGGAAAATTTTATATTTTACATTTTGCTCTTCCCTAGTGATGACACAGGAGCACAATTGGGAGACAGGGATAGAGTGCATTCCCTCCATAACAGGAAGGAACTGAACAAGAACCTTCGTGCCACCATCACCAGGCATTATGTTCTGGAGATCTGCAAATTTACTAATATTGAAACATTTTTTTGAAATGGTACTTACATGTTAAGGCTTATATAAGATTTTAGTGATAGGTTTACATATACTTTGAGGACAGGGGTTCCTAAAACAAGGGATAGTGACCTGACATGGAAGACATGGAGGGAACCGATAAAGGAAGGAGCTAAAGTTGGCCATACTCTGTGCATATTTTGGCTGGTTCCCGAAGATGACCAGCTTAAGTCTTCAAGCAGCATAGAACAATGATCCTAGGTTCCTGTTAACAAACAAAAGCAATATTTTGGGGTCACCATTCAATTATCCATCTTGTACTTAAAGAGGAGTTCCACCCAGGGGGTCCATTAAAAAAAAAAAAAAAAATTAAAAGTCAGCAGCTACAAATACTGCAGCTGCTGACTTTTAATTGGACACTTACCTGTCCCAGGGTCCAGCGATGTGGGGGATCGAAGCCCCGCTCGTCCCCCCCCTCCGCTCGTCGGCGCCGGCATTTCAACTGTGGGCGCCGGGCTGTGGCTTCACAGCCTGGCACCCACTGCGCATGCGCGAGCGGCGCCGCGTGCCGTGATTGGCCGCTCAATCACCTGGAACCTGTAATGGGTCCCAGATGATTGACAGGAGGGAGGGAGCAGAGCCGAGCCCTTCCTGTGCCGAGGGGGGAAGTGATGTCACCAGCCCAGGCAAAGGAAGAGGCAGACTACGAGGGACCACCTAGCAAAAGGCATTTAGAGGTAAGTAAAAAAAAAAAAAATATCCAAATGTTTTTTTGGTTTTTTTTTTAGAATTTTTCCAGGTATTTTTGTTTTTTGGGTGGAACCCCACTTTAATATCCTGGTGAAAAAAAAAAATATCCAAATGTTTTTTTGGTTTTTTTTTTAGAATTTTTCCAGGTATTTTTGTTTTTTGGGTGGAACCCCACTTTAACCGCTAGCTGACCGCCGGCTGTCTATTGACGGCCAGGCGGCGCAGCTCTCGTTGCGGGCGGGCGTCATATGACGGCCTCGCATTCCTAGGCCACCAGGGGGCGCGCGCGCGCCGCCGCCGGCGATCGCGCGCGCCCGCCGTGTCACTAGGCACCCGGTGCGCGTGCCCGGCGGCCGCGATGTCCGCCGGGCACCCGCGATTGCCGGTAACACAGCAGGACCGTGGATCTCTGTGTGTAAACACAGAGATCCACGGTCCTGTCAGAGGAGAGGAGACCGATGGTGTGTTCCCAGCACAGCGGAACACCGATCGGTCTCCTCCCCTAGTGAGTCCCCGCCCCCTACAGTTAGAATCACTCCCTAGCAACACAGTTAACCCCTCGATCACCACCTAGTGTTAACCCCTTCCCTGCCAGTCACATTTATACAGTAATCAATGCATTTTTATAGCACGGTTCGCTGTATAAATGTGAATGGTCCCAAATATGTGTTAAAAGTGTCCGATGTGTCCGCCGCAATATCGCAGTCACAATAAAAATCGCAGATCGCCGCCATTACTAGTTAAAAAAAATAAATAAATAAAAATGTTATAAATCTATCCCCTATTTTGTAGACGCTATAACTTTTGCACAAACCAATCTATATACGCTTATTGCGGTTTTTTTTTACCAAAAATATGTACAAGAATACATATCGGCCTAAACTGAGAAAAAATTTGTTTTAAAGAAAACAAAATTGGATATTTATTATCGCAAAAGATAAAAATTATTGTGTTTTTTTTAAAACTTCTCACTCTTCTTTTGTTTATAGCGCAAAAAATAAAAACCGCAGAGGTGATCAAATACCACTAAAAGAAAGCTCTATTTGTGGGGAAAAAATGATAACAATTTCATTTGGGTACAGTGTTGTATGACCGCGCAATTGTCATTCAAAGTGCGACAGCGCTGAAAGCTGAAAAATGGCTTGGGCAGGAAGGGGGCGAAAATGCACTGTATTGAGGTGGTTAATATCCTTCAGAACATCCAAGGGCAGGGTTCCTAAAATGTAGGTCTAATCTCCATCCAACAGCTTGGCTATCATCATAGACAAAATTATAGATGTGAAGTGAAGTTTCACAACGTGGTCTTAATTGGTTCGGCATGTTGCATTGTTCCCCAGGAATAATTTCAAAGGTCTTTTCCATTCTTACCAGAAGAAAAAAAGGATGGGGGGAATAAAATAGAAAATATCTCTCGCATAATCTTATCTCATTAAGAACTTGGCTTTGCAGCAAATGGAGCAAATAAGAAACAGGTCTTCGAGATGAAATTTAATCATAGCGAGATTGCGGATTGTATAAACACAGACAACACCATGTAGAAAAGGAATGTTTGAGTTTTTTTCCAAAGTAACTGTTTAGGGCTGGGAAGAGTTTTACAAAACATGCAAAACTTTTGATGTTACTAGTCTCTAGAGACTGGATAGGCTGCATCCACAGGGATGTCAACAGTCTCTACTGAATGGATAGGCTTCACTCTCGGTGACGTCACTGGTCTGTAGAGAATGGATAGGCTTCACTCTCAGTGACGTCACTGGTCTGTAGACAATGGATAGGCTTCAGTCTCAGTGATGTCACCAATCTCTAGTGAATGGATAGACTGGATTCTCAGTGATGTCACTGGTTTCTAGTGAATGGATAGGCTGCATTCTCAGCAATGTCACCAGTCTCAACTGAATTTATAGGCTTCATGCTCAGTGATGTCACCATTCTCTAATGTGTGGATAGGCTTTTATACTTAGTGATGTCATCGGTCTCTACTGAATGGATAGGTTACATTCTCAGTGATGTCACGGGTCTCTAGTGAATGGATAGGCTGAATTCTCAGTGATGTCCCCATTCCCTAGTGAATGGATCGGCTGCATTCTCAGTAATTTCCATGGTCTCTACAGAATGGATATGCTGTATTCTCAGTGATGTCATCAGTCTCTACTAAATGGATAGGCTGCATTCTCAGTGATGTCACCGGTCTCTAGTGAATGGGTAGGCTACATCCTCAGTGATGTCACTGGTCTTTAGTCAATGGATAAGCTGCATTCTCAGTGATGTCACTGGTCTCTACTGAATGGATAGACAGCATTCTCAGTGATGTCACCGGTTTCTAGTGAATGGGTACGCTACATTCTCAGTAATGTCACTGGTCTCTAGTGATTTGATAGTCTGCATTCCCAGGGATGTCTCCAGTCTCTAGTGAATGGATAGGATGCATCCTCAGTGATGTCACTGGTCTTTAGTCAATGGATAAGCTGCATTCTTGGTATTGCCACTGGTCTCTATCGAAGAGGTATGCTTTATTCTCAGTGATGTCACCAATCTCTGGTGAGTGGATAGGTTGCATTCTCAGTGAGGTCACTGGTCTCTAGTGAATGAATAAGCTTCTTTCCCAGTGATATCCCTGGTCTCTACAAAATTGACAGGATTCCCAGTAATGTCCCTTGTCTCTAGTGAATGGATAGTCTGAATTTTCAGCGATGTCATTGGTCTCTAGTAAATGGATAAGCTGCATTCCCGGTGATGTCCCCATTCCCTATAAATGGATAGGCTGGATTCTCAGTAATTTCCCTGGTCTCTACTGAATGGATAGGCCACATTCTCAGTGATGTCACCAGTCTCTAGGGAATGGATAGGCTGCATCCTCAGTGATGTCACCAGTTTTCAGTGAATAAATAGGCTGCAGGCTGCATTCTCAGCAATGTCACTTTTCTCTAGAAAATGGATAGACTGCATTCCCTGTGATGTCCCTGGTCATCTCTAATCATCTATGACAGGGATCCTCAAACTACGGCCCTCCAGCTGTTACAGAACTACACATCCCATGAGGCATTGTAAAACACTGACATTCACAGACATGACTAGGCATGATGGGAATTGTAGTTCCTGAACAACTGGAGGGCCGTAGTTTGAAGACCCCTGATTTATGACATCACACAGCCCAGGAGGCTTTGAGGTATTCTCCTGTGCATGGGCCAGGCTGCGTCGTAGGGGGTGTACTGTCTCTTACTGGTACCTGCAGCCATCCTCCTAATAATGTGCCACAGCACATGCACATCATCAGGAGGACAATTGCAAGAGCCCAGAAGATACTCTGCACCCCAGATGATGCATCTTCACTGCTGTGGCACATTACCAAAGGCTGGCTGCAGGTACCAGTAAGAGACAGTGCAATCCCAATGATGCACACTGGCCCATGCACAGTGGAATACCCTGTGGCCTCCTGGGATACAGGATATAGTTATCCCAGGAGGCTTCGGGCAATAGAAATGTCCTTCTAACCCTGGCAAAAATTTAGGAAGTGGGGAGCGAATTCCCCCAAAAAAGGTAATAGAAAAAATAAAAAAGCAATTTTCTATTTCGAGAGATGAGGGGGGAAAGGAAGGGGTGGGGGAAGGAGGTCCACCTTAAGGTAAGCACTGCATGATAACGCAAAATACTCTGTGATTTCCCTTTAAGGGGGCAATATAAAAATGTTGCATGTGTTTGTTGTGTGTTCTTTTCCATGTGTGATCCATCTGGAGTGCAGTGGAGCTGAACGATCTCACACACACACAGCAGCACACTCCTCTGACGAAGACCCGAAAACGAGGGTGCTCTGCGTTTTGTTGTAATTCAATTTTTTCCAGTAGAAGGGGTTATTTTTGTGTTTCATTACACAGATGTAAATTCCTTGTGGCCTGTTAACATGTTGCTGCTTTATTGTATGGTTTGCCTCATAAACCAGAGAACTTTGAAGGTTTTTCCACCCTCTTACGGAATGCCCAAAGCATGTGTCTGCAAGGAAAGGAATTTTCTTAACTCAAACCAGTTGATGTCTCGCTTGGTGTGTGGAATACAGCTGGGTGCTAGAGCGCCGGCAATCCCTCCGATTAGTGTAACAAGCTCACAACCCGACACAAAATACTGCAGGAACACCATAAGGTTGTAACAAGGGAAAATACCAAATTGTAATATTAAAGTGGACATTTACATGAATAATAGACTGACATGTCACCATGGTTGGGGTAGGTGTGATAGCGCTGGACCAACTTAAGTGAGTTATTGGTACTTAAAGGTTTTACCTAGAATCAGACTTCCTTCAGACAGACAGTGAGAGAGCAGTGTAGACTAGGCCTTGTTTCGGTCTTGAGCTGTTGCCTCTCTGATGGTCTTAAAAGAAGACATGACGCTTAAGACGTTTAAATCAACATCATTACCGATCAAGAGAAGGCAGCACATCAATATTGATCAAGAGAAGGCCTTTCTCCCAAAATGCATTGGATTATCATTACTTTGATCAAGAGAAGTCAACGCGTTTCTGGGAATTGCCTCCCCATTCCGTAGGGGTGCAGTTATGGATGCAGTTAGACTATCCGTGAGATTCAGTTAGGAAACTTATACTGATGCTTGACGTAAGCTGTCAGATTGGATGCCTTGTAAACTTTTAGCAGATGTTGGCACCAACTTTTTTGAGGTCCTAACATCTGCCGACAGTTTACTTCGTCCACAACTCCAGCCCTTTGGAAGGGGGAAGCATTTCATAACTCCAGACCTGAGGGGGGAGGCATTTCCCCCCAAATACTTTGGTTCTCCTAATCAGTAAAGGCTGGGACCTAAAGTGCCATTAACTTGATCAAGAGAAGGCAAAGTGTTTCAGGGAAATGTCTCCCCCCATTCCTCAGGGCTGGAGTTGCAGATGCAGTTAGACTAACGGTGAGATTCAATTAGGAAACCTATAATGATTCTGAATCTGAGATGTCAGATTGAATGACTTGTAGACTGTTGGCAGATGTTGGTGCCAACATTTTTGAGACCCCAACATTGGTCGACAGTTTACACCATCCACAACTTCAGTCCTTTGGCAGGGGGAAGCATTTCATAACTTCAGCCCTGAGGAAGGGGGAGGGGCATTTCCCCCCAAATGCTTTGGCTCTCTTGATCAATAAAGACTGGGAAGTAACTTCTTAAGTGTCATTAACTTGATCAAGAGAAGGCAAGAGAAGGCAACGCTTTTCAGGGAAATGCCTCCCCATTCCTCAGGGCTGGAGTTGCGGATGCAATTAGACTAGCGGTGAGGTTCAATTAGGAAACCTATATTGGATGCCTTTTAAACTGTTGGCAGATGCTGACACCAAATTTTTTCAGGCCCCAACATCTGTCAACAGTTTACATCATCCACAACTCCAGCCCCATTGGAAGGGGAAGCATTTCATAACTTCAGCGGAGGAGGGGGTAGGCATTTCCGCTCCAAATGCTTTGGTTCTCTTGATCGATAAAGACTAGGACCTAAACTTCTTAAGTGTCATTAACTTGATCAAGAGAAGGCAATGCGTTTCAGGGAAATGCCTCCCCATTCCTCAGGGCTGGAGCTGTGGATGCAATTGGAGTGGTGGTGAGATTCAATTAGGAAACTTATCATGATGCTGGATCTGAGCTGTCAGATTAGATGCCTTGTAAACTTTTGGCAGATGGTGGCACCAGCATTTTTGAGGCCCCAACATCGGTCGACAGTTTACACTTCCCCCAACTCCAGCCCTTTGAAAGAGGGAAGCATTTTGGAACTCCAGCCCTTAGGAACGGGAAATAATTTCTCTCCAAATGCTTTGGCTTCTCTTGATCAATAAAGACTGGGACTTAAACTTTTTAAGTGTTATAAACTTTTGTACCGGGCACTGCTCAACACTTACCCCAAAGCTGACATATTACTGTATACAACAGCACTATTATTGTTTGAAAAGCTCTGTCTTTTACCACTAAAATGCATTTGAGTGACTTCGCCTAGCCTGAGGTGATGCCATCAGTCTACTGCAGGCAGCAGAAAGCATTTCTCAAGTCTCCTCTCCCCATGTGCTCACTCTTATGCCGCGTACACACGGTCGGATTTTCCAATGGGAAATGTTCGATGGGAGCTCGTTGTCGGAAATTACGACCGTGTGTAGGCTCCATCGGACATTTTGCATCAGAATTTCTGACAAACAAAATTTGAGATCTGGATCTCAAATTTTCCGACAACAAAATTTGTTGTCGTAAATTCCGATCGTGTGCACACAATTCCGACGCACAAAATTCCACGCATGCTCGGAATCAAGCAGAAGAGCAGGACTGGCTATTAAACTTCATTTTTCTCGGCTCGTCCTATGTGTTCTTGACATTCGGAATTTCCAACAAGATTTGTGTGACCGTGTGTATGCAAGACAAGTTTGAGCCAACATCCGTCGGAAAAAAACATGGATTTTGTTGTCGGGAATGTGCGATTGTGTGTACGTGGCATAACTGTACATTGTAACTTTGTAGCAAGTCACAAGGCGAGCACAACATCACACCAGAACCTTTCCCAACTACCCAGATCATGCGAGGAGCCTCTGGGATGCAGTAGAACTGCCAGGACTACATACTTATGACGAGCATGACTCCCACTTATATCTTATAAGTGTTTTTAATCTTGTGCAATAAATGATACTGTTTTAATACTACACTTAGAGGCGCCTCCCCCCTTTGTTTCTTTTACAAGGTGAGAGGCCACAGCAGATGCTGATCTGTGTCATTTGTGAACACTACCAAAAACCCTACAACAACAGGAATTTCATGATTATCATCTCAGTCCAAGAAGTAGATGGTGACCCTGGATGATGCCAAGACTGGATGAAACCCTGAACCACCGCAGCCAAAAGCAAAGGAGGTATGGATTTTCGGAAACCGCCGTGACATTTAAATTTCACGTAACAAAAGCTTTTGTGTCTCGTCTTGTTACTGATGGCTTGTATATTGCGTTTGGACCTCATCCAGTTTTATATAGTCTAAGATTATCTCTTTTCTCAAACTTCCTGGATATTATTACTGAGCGAAAAAGCAGCAAGCTGAAATTTTTATTTCAACTGGCTTTAAAACTTAGGGAGCTTTAGAGATTATTGCAAGTAAAGGGACCTTTACAAGGACAATTGTCAACAACTATTGAGCTAGCTAACCTTTTCTATAGTCTATTATGGCTCTAAGCGGGTTTGATATGACCTATGAGTAATGGATCTGCAATCTTTAAATGTATTGTAGGTCAGGGCAGAACAGTGGCTTAGTTTTTACTTCTACTTTGCAGCACTGAAGTCCTTGGTTTAAATACTGACCAGGACACTACCTGCATGGAGTTTACATGTTGTTCCTGTCACGGGTTTCCTCCCACATTCCAGAAAACATACTGGTAGGTTAGTTGGCTCAATTGAGTGTGCCCAAGATGACTGCCTCACTCCAGGGTGAAAAGTGCTATAGAAATACTAATTAATCTTTTCTAGGGCTGTAACTGTTAAAAAAAAACAGACATCATAACACTCCAGGCAAACCTGAATGATGCCCCTTTTGAACAAGATACGCCATTGTGTCATGTTATTATTTTGAAAAAAATGTGGCAAAAATTATAGATTGCAGGCAACATGGGGTCTGCTTTACAAGTATACACCAACAATGAAGCATAATTCCTGCCACTGATACCAACAATCGGGCACTATTCCTTCCACTTACACAAGCAATGGGGCACTATTCCTTCCACTGACACCAAATATTGGGGCACTATTCCTTGCACTGACACCAACAATGGGGCACTATTCCTTCCACTGACACCAAATATTGGGGCACTATTCCTTCCACTGACACCAACAATGGGGCACTATTCCTTCCACTGACACCAAGAACGAGGGACTATTCATCCCACTGACACGAACTCTTTCTCCCCAAAGACCATACCAAAGTTCAGACATTGTTTACTCTGACTGGTCCCAGTCTGGCTCCCCTAAAGTCTGAAGGACAGTAAACTGGCCCTTTCTTTAAAAAGTTTGGAGACCCCTTGTATAGACCAACAAACATGAGAAAGGAGAGATGGTTTTATGTTTATTGAACTGTAGTGGGTCTTCTGCACTCTATCCCCCTGAAATATTCTTGGAGAATGTTGCTACAAATGTGCATAGGGGCCAGTTACATAGTTACATAGTAGGTGAGGTTGAAAAAAGACACAAGTCCATCAAGTCCAACCTATGTGTGATTATGTGTCAGTATTACATTGTACATCCCAGTATGTTGCGGTCATTCAGGTGCTTATCTAATAGTTTCTTGAAGCTATCGATGCTCCCCGCTGAGACCGCCGCCTGTGGAAGGGAATTCCACATCCTTGCCTCACTTACAGTAAAGAACCCTCTATGTAGTTTAAGGTTAAACCTCTTTTCTTCTAATTTTAATGAGTGGCCATGAGTCTTATTAAACGTCAGTAGAAGAAAAGAAAATAATAAAAATAGTTATCACAAAAGGTTTAAGTGTATGTAAAGCCCAAACCTTTTTGTTTTATTTTTGGTTTAGATGGATAGTTTTGAATTAGAATGATGGGAAGGATTAGAACTCTTACAAGACCTGTAGCGTAACCCCAAAGGAGCTGCTGGTGAATTTTGTTTCTATTCCACTTTAGCGTGCACACAGACAGGCGCACAGCATTTCCTGCACTCTTCCACTGGTTCCAAAGAACAGTCTAGGGGTTTCTTTTTTTGGAACAATGAACTTGGATAGGGAGAGGGAGCATGGGATAACCCATTAAACTGTAGAACAACGTGAGAACGCCTTACTTCTGGCTGTGCTGCACAAAATTAAATGTCCCTCAGAATCTCTTATGCTGTTGGTGACCTGTACTCCTCCCAGAGTTAAAAGCTACACACAGTCACTATTCTTCAGCACTTGGCCACAGAATCATCGGTTGCCTCCTGCCAATATCCACCAGGCTCTGCCTAGTGAGGTGGATGGGGACTCACACCACCATAGGACAGCTGGACTCTTTCCCACCAACTAACTCCTGGCTTTCTCCAGTGAGCTTCTCCACACTCAACTTGATCCCTGGACTTGAACTTGAGAATAAGCCCCACTACTAAGTCTAACTGGGACTTAGATGTCTTCACAAAGGTTTCTCTAGCACTCCTGCACCAGGGGTCTCCTCCAGGAGGACTGGAGCCTGGATCACTGCCCCCTGTCTCAGGCCTCAGTCTATTCATTGGCTATCCAACCACCTACTGGACACACATACCCAGGGATTGTCTGGCATCCCATAAATAGTCAGGCTACCTACTCTATTCTTCCTCCCATTATATTTCTAGAGTCCTGTAGAATACAGGGAGAAGTAAACAGAGCAGGAGCCTAGGGGACACTGAGTAGCTCTAACCAATCAACCCCTGCTCCACTGATTACAGAGGAGCTACCTAAATTTACCTAACAGCCTAAACTACACTAGGATTTCTTTTTGTGTATTTCTTTTTGTGTTCCTGTTGGGAGTATCATTGTCTGGATTTGTTCTTGCGACTATGGTTCAAGAAATCCAAAATGTTGCAATTGTCTCCAGAACAAGAAGAGAGGTTAAAGCTTTCTGTAGAGACATCTGTTCCAATAGCAATTGTCTTAGAAGGGATTCTGCTCACTTTGTGTAAATTTCCTCATATGCTCTCTTTCATCTCCAGGACTGGAAGTAAAGGGAGATCCCCCCACCCCAATGAGATACAGGCCCCAAACATAAACCACTACATTTTTCTCCTTCCCTCTTCTGTCCAAAACTAAAAGGTTTTAGCTATTTAAACACCTTATAACTGAGGCTTTTCTAATTCTGCTGCCCTGGACACTGGCCCCGTTATGGTAATCACAGTCCTGGACTTTTCTACATCTATACCAAGTCTACATGACTAATTTCATTATTGGAACCTATAGGCCAGTCTCTTTCATCTTAGGGGTTTCTTAAGCAAATAGCAGATTGATTTCCTTCTGGAGGGTGCCTGCATAGTTTCAGCATGGACTTCACTCAATAGAGACAGTGGCATAGAACCTCTCCTCTCCTCTTTACTGATATCAAGTTAGTAGAATTATAATAGAAGAAAAGAAGCCATCTTTTTAGATCTTTGTAGATCAGGGCTTCTCAACCATGGAACCTTAGGGTTTCTCCAGAGGTTGTTAGGGGTTTCTTGAGCAATGAGCAGTTTCTGCCTCTAAGATACCATCAATCTTTTTAGCTATCTGTAGAGGGGTCATTCTTCCCAATGACCACAAGTGTAATGCCGCGTACACACGGTCGTACTTTTCGTCTACAAAAGTCAGACAGCCTGTCCGACAGACTTCCGGCAGACTTTCGGCGGACTTGCGGCGGACTTGCGGCATACTTTCTAACGAACGGACTTGCCTACACACGATCACACAAAAGTCCGTCGAATTCTTACGTGATGACGTACACCGGACTAAAATTCCTAGCCAGTAGCCAATAGGTGCCCTAGCGTGGCTTTTTGTCCGTCGGACTAGCACACAGACGAGCGGATTTCGGGGTCCGTCGTAGTTACGAAGTAAAGATTTGAAGCATGTTTCAAATCTAAAGTACGTCGGATTTGAGGCTAAAAAAGTACGTTGAAAGTCCGGAGAAGCCCACACACGATCGGATTACCAGCCAGCTTTAGTCCGTCAGCGTCCGTTGGACTTTTGTAGACGAAAAGTACGACCGTGTGTACGCGGCATAAGGAGCATTCTTCCCACTGACTATCACACTAATATATTGTGACTTGTAGATATAGTCATTTCTACTAGGGATTCTCAGAGACCGGAAAGTTATTTCAATGGTTCCTTCGTGTTGAAAAGGTTAAGAAAGGCTGCAGATGGTTTATTCACATTGCGTCAGATGGGTCAAGTATTTGATCCAAGTTTTGGGGCCTCACAGAGTCCCTTCCTCAAGGTGAGACAGTGACCACCCCCATGTCCCTTGAGGAAGGGACCCTGAGAGGACCCAAAAAGTTGGCTATATGTGACGCACTGTGAATAAAACATAATAATTTTGGATTTACAAAGTGGGCGTTGGTGAATTTTTTCCTGCTATTGTGGTATCGCTTGGCACCATCCGTTATTCCTACAAGCACCATCAAGTTACATTGGTATGGAGTGCAGGCCAGAACTCTATTACTTTATATTTAGTAGAGGCAACACAAAGAAGTTGAACCTTTCTCCATGTCTTCCAAAAGCAGGCATCTGCTCTGCCCACCAATCAGATATTTGCCATGCCTTATAAAACCCATCCGTCCTGAACCTATACCAGTCAATATGAGAAACACATGCTGAACACCCATGATGCTCTTCGAGGATGCAAAGTCAGGTCACAGACATTATTAATATTCTTGTAAGCAATTAATGAATCTGAGGAGAAGCATTAGTTGCTTCCACTGACACAAGCTGTAAATTCAAACCGCAGTAATGTTTTACAGTCCTCGAGGAACAAAGCCTTTGCCTGCAGGCTGGATTAGAGAAACAAGAGAGATCTGGGAATTAAAAAATATGAGTCACAGCCGACAGTAATTCCCAAACCATGGGCCTCATCTATAAAAGCGAGTAAAAAGGGCAATGGAGCCTTTTGCTATAGCCACCCTTAGGGTTTCGACTAACTGACTTGGCTTTATGTTTTGGTTGGCTGTTAGTGGAGCTATGACCTGTCATGGTGCACCTATAAACAGGTGCTCTTTGTTGTCCAATCCCCAAGGTAGAGAGGTCCAAACTGCACTGACATATGAGGGTAACAGATGGTGCTGAAGACCACAACCCCTTAGGGTAGATGTTCCAATTTGAAGTAGTGAACCTCACTGTCCTAAAAACCATGAACTTTTTTTTGTAAAACCCAATTTAACTCTCATTATAGGTCAGCTACTGTAAATACATTCCAGGTGCATCAAAGCAAGAGTTGTTCAAAGTCTTACAGTTCATTTTTTTATAAAGCAGCCACAGCCTAGTAGAAAAGTTTGTGCCCTGCCAGCAGCATCAGCAGCAGAGTGGGACCATTGTTTTCTGTGGGGAAGCAGAAGTTAGTTACCAAAGGTCTGACACCCCCCAAACGGAGTCAGACCAATAGCTCTGCAATCAGCAAAGGTCATGTTCTCTACTAGATGAAGAGCCATGGCTCTAAATCAGCTAAGGGTGGGGCAGACCTGTGCAGAGAGACCACTGCTTCCCCACTGCTGGGAGGACAGGCTTTTCTATTCAGGGTATGGTTGATAAAGAAAACAGTCTGTAAGGGCTTGTTTACACAGGCGTCCGGGGGGGTAGTAAAAGCGGGTGGTTAAGCTACAGTTTTATCTACCCTGACCCCCCCCCCCAAAGAAGGACATGCAACTGCTAATAGCTGTAAACATGCTATGGCTGTATTGCTTTGCTTCGCAGGCATTGCAAAAATTAAACTGATGGTCACATTTGGTGGGCAGCACTGCCACCAAACGTGGTCCATTTAAATGTATGAGGCCACTAATGCCCTGTCCCCTCTGAGGAGATTTACCCCCTACTTTTTATTTGGTCATTGGAACAGGAACCAATGGGATAACCTCCAATAGTTTCACAGAAAGTAATAAAAACACATTTTCAGTAGGTTGGCAAAGAAGTGGAACCTCTGTGAAGTTTTTATTGTTCTCCCTGTTGGGAAGGCTCTAACCCTTCCCCACATTACTTTAAACCAGTGATCTCCAAACCCGTGGGCTACATGCGACCTTTTGCTCCGGTCCGCAGGGTACTGTTCCTCCCGCTGATATGAGGTCATATTCTTCCTACTGATATACAAGGAACCATTCCCTCCACTGAGACCAACAGTGGGGCACTAATCCTCCTGCTGACACCGGTGATGGGGCATTATTCAGGCAATTGTCACCAACAATGGGGCACTAGTCCTACGATTACCAGCAAATATGGGGCACTAGTTCTTCCATTAACAGCAAATATGAGGCACTATTCCTCCCACTGATACCAATGTCGGGGCACTATTCCTCCTCCTACTGACTATAGGAGCTGTGTCATTTTTTTACTCCCACTGACCACAATGAAGCCTCCCTAAAGTCTGAAGAACAGCAAACTGGCCCTTTGTTTATAAGGTTTGGAGATGACTGCTTTAAACTAAAAGAAGGTTTTGACTGGACCTGGACTTTAATTAGGGAGATTGGTTACGCTTGATTGGCTGGTATATCACCGTGGCCAGTATTATAAGGTCTTGCTGCTTGGCAATTGGCTGTACTCAGAGCCATCATATGGGGCAGGGAAGAAGGAGAACCTCTGTGAAATTCTTATTGCCCTCTGTTTTCCTTTCTGGAAAGTTTTAACTCTTCCCCAGCCTAGTTTAAACTAAAAGAAGGCTTTGACTGGACTTGGGCTTTGACTATGGAGCCTGGTTAGCCTTGGTTGGCTTGTATTTCACTGTGGCCAGTAAAAAAAGGTATTGTTGCTTGTCTGTTGGCTGCTTCCAGAGCCATTATATGGGGCAGGGAAAAAGTAAAACGTCTGGGGAGCCATTATTGCTCTCTGTTGCCCTTTTGGGGAAGGTTCTAACCCTTTCCCCATCCTACTTTAAACTAAAAAAAGGCTTTGACTGGACTTGGGCTTTGACTATGGGGCCTATTTAGGCTTGGTTGGCTGGTATTTCACCTGCAGCCAGTAAAAAAATGGGTCTTGTTGTTTGGTAGTTGGCTGCACCCAGAGCCATTATATGGGGCAGAGAAGATATAGAACTTCTATGGAGTTCTTATTGCTTCCCTGTTGGGAAAGTTCTAACCCTTCCCCACCATAATTTAAACTAAAAGAAGGCTTCGACTGGACTTTAGTTATGTAGTCTGGTTAGTAATGTGACCTGGCTGGTATTTCATCATGGCTAGTATAAAAGGTATTGTTGCTAATGGTAAGAAAGGTCATTTGGGAAGGGCAATCTTAAGGAGAACCAATTTTTTGCACATGTGGATCTAAGAAACTGGTTCAATTTAATGCACATCCTTCCTCCTTTAATGGGGGAATGGTGAACAATGTGACTCATTCAACTTCCTTACATGACAGCACTGGTGCTTGGCAATTGGTTGCACCCAGAGCCATCACTTGGAATCCACAGAACTGTGGAAGCTCTGAAATAGACCTTAGAGCAATGAGGGAGTGAAGCAGAGGTAAGTTTAAGATGCTGCGAGGGGCAAAATTTACATTGATCTTGTGGGTTTTCCCCGCATGAACAAAGCATAGGCTCATTTTAAGTCAAGCAAAACAAATATTGTACTCATTTATTTTGTTTGCTATATGAGAAGGACTTCATCACACCAGAAGCCCTTGAGCATGGCAAGCATATACTAGCATTCAGGCCTTGACATTTATGAGTATTTTTTAGCATTTTATGAGCACTTCAGAGCATTTCCTATTTGTTTTACAACTTTTTTTTAAGCCTTTTGAAGCATTTTGAAGACTTTCAGAAGTGCTTCTAATGAGCATTTATGGGCATCTCATGAGTATTTACAAACGTTTTAGAGGCGTTTTACAAGCGTCCATAATCCGCAATGGCTGGTGAAAATGCATGAATATAGTAGGCTTTCCATACATCCCTAAGAACAGTCCCCAATGAAAAAATTAATATCCAAGCTTGTTGCCAGTGTTTCAAGGAACTGTAGAAAATGATCATACTGTGACCTACGTAAGGCATCGCTGACTGTGAAAATTAAGCTGCTTTATTATTACATGTGGCATTCTTTTTTTTTCATTCATGGTTATGGTTATCCATTTAAACTTACCAATTCTCATCTGTCCTATTTACAGATGCCACTTATATTGTATTTTTAATTCACTACAGTTCGTATACACAGTTTTCTATCCTTAACATGCATTTACATTTTTTATGTTATTTTTATTATTTCATATTTTTTTATAAATATACCAAAATGCTTTAATTCTTATCAAATGTATTTTAATTGGTTACTGTATTTGGTCCTATGCTCAACCGTCTGTTGTAGTTCATTCCTTGCTGCCATGTTGATATTATTGATAGTACACAAATTCCATGTCTTATATTTTTCACAAAAAAATTTACTATTTCATTTTTTAATAGAAATTTAACAAAATTCTTTAATTCTTATCAACAAAAATGTAAAATTTTCAGCTGTAGTTGGTCCTGTGCTGGACCATTTGCTATAGTTCATTCCCTATGATAGATAGATAGATAGATAGATAGATAGATAGATAGATAGATAGATAGATAGATAGATAGATAGATAGATAGATAGATAGATAGATAGATAGATATTATTTTTAATTATCTATCTATCTATCTATCTATCTATCTATCTATCTATCTATCTATCTATCTATCTATCTATCTATCTATCTATCTATCTAATATGACACGACTTACAGTTAAGGAACACAGTAGTGTACTCTCTCCACTCCTAGCGTGCTGACTGGACAATGAAGGAGCAGCAACATACTGTTGTGGTCATCCCTCTGGTCAGGGCCGATCCTAGGGTCACAGACGCCTGGGTGCAGAAATATTTTGGGCGCCCCCACGGGGGCGTGGTCCTCTTACTAACTCCTCCCCTTTGCAAATGTTTCTATGGCAATTACTCAAACACAGATCTGCTCCTCTAAGGAGTCTTTGTTAACCTGGGATCCTCCCATGATCTCTTAACAATAAAGAGAACAAGATAGTCAGAGACTGCAAACATACTACAGGGGATGGTCAGAGACTGCAGACATGATACAAGAAATGGTCAGAGACTGCAGACATAGTACAAGAGATGGTCAGAGACTGCAGACATAATACAAAAGATGGTCAGAGACTGCAGACATAATACAAGAGATGGTCAGAGACTGCAGACATGATACAAGAGATGGTCAGAGACTGCAGACATAATACAAAAGATGATCAGAGACTGCAGACATAATACAAGAGATGGTCAGAGACTGCAGACATACTACAGAAGATGGTCAAAGACTGCAGACATGATACAAGAGATGGTCAGAGACTGCAGACATGATACAAGAGATGGTCGGAGACTGTAGACATGATACAAGAGCGGGTCAGAGACTGCAGACATACTACAGGAGATGGTCAGAGACTGCAGACATGATACAAGAGATGGTCGGAGACTGCAGACATAGTACAGAAGATGGTCATAGACTGCAGACATGATACAAGAGATGGTCAGAGGCTGCAGTTATGATACAAGAGAAGGTCAGAGACTGCAAACATAGTACAAGAGATGGTCAGAGACTCCATGAATAGTACAAGAGATTGTCAGAGACTGCAGACATACTACAGAAGATGGTCAAAGACTGGAGACATAATACAAGAGATGGTCAGAGACTGCAGACATAATACAGGAGATGGTCAGAGACTGCAGACATGATACAAGAAATGGTCAGGGACTGCAAACATGCTACAGAAGATGGTCAGGGACTGCAGTTATGATACAAGAGATGGTCAGAGACTGCAGACATAGTACAAGAGATGGTCAAAGACTCCATACATAGTACAAAAGATGGTCAGAGCCTGAATACATTGTACAAGAGATGGTCAGAGACTGCAAACATACTACAGGAGATGGTGAAAGACTGCAGATATGATACAAGAGATGGTAAGAGACTGGCTGCGTTTGATGGGCACAGTGGCAGCATTTGATGGGCACAGTGGCAGCGTTTGATGGGCACAGTGGCTGTGTTTGATGGGCACAGTAGCTGCTTTTAATGGGCACTTTACTGCGTTTGATGGACACAGTGTCTGCTTTTAGGCGGGGCACAGTGTCTGCTTTTAGGCAGGGCACAGTGGCTGCGTTTCATGGGCACAGTAGCTGCTTTTAATGGGCACAGTGGCTGCTTTTTATGGGCACAGTGGCTGCTTTTAATGGGCACAGTGGCTGCTTTTAGGCGGGGCACAGTGGCTGTGTTTGATGGGCACAGTAGCTGCTTTTAATGGGCACAGTGGCTGCATTTTATGGGCACAGTGGCTGCTTTTAATGGGCACAGTGGCTGCTTTTAGGTGGGTCACAGTGGCTACGTTTGATGGGCACAGTAACTGCTTTTAATGGGCACAGTGGCTGCGTTTGATGGCACAGTGGCAGTGTTTGATGGGCACAGTGGCAGCGTTTGATGGGTACAGTGGCAGCGTTTGATGGGCACAGTGGCTGCTTTTAGGTGGGGCACAGTGGCTGCTTTTAGGTGGGGCACAGTGGCTGCGTTTGATGGGCACAGTGGCTGCGTTTGATGGGCACAGTGGCTGCGTTTGATGGGCACAGTGGCTGCGTTTGATGGGCACAGTGGCTGCATTTGATGGCACAGTGGCTGCATTTGATGGCACAGTGGCTGCGTTTGATGGCACAGTGGCAGCGTCAGATGGGCACAGTGGCTGTGTTTGATGGGCACAGTGTACCCCCCACACACATATCTGTTCCCCCTCTGCACGTCTGTTCCCCCTCCCCACACACATAGCTGTTCCCCCCTGCACATCTGTCCACCCCCACACACATATCTGTACCCCCCTGCACATCTGTTACCCCTCCCCCCACACACACATATCTGTACCCCCTTGCACATCTGTTCCCCCTCCCCCCACACACACATATCTGTACCCCCCTGCACATCTGTTCCCCCTCCCTCCACACACATATATCTGTGCCCCCCTGCACGTCTGTTCCCTTCCCACACACATATCAGTTCCCCCTCTGTACACAGTGCAATGAACTATAAACTTGACAGCAGAGAATTTTTTTTATTTACTTGTTACTGGGTGCAGGCTGCAGCACTGAGCATGCTGCCTGTGCTTCCACTATACCTGAGCCAGCGGCGGTGATGCTTTACTCTGGGAGAGCGGTGCTTCTGCCTGCCTGTCCGTTCCACAACAGATCCCTAAACGACCAGGAGGAGGGGGGATATCGCGGCAAGCCTGGAGATACACATGCAGGGCTTCCATCCTTCAACAACCAATGCAGCACTTCCGGTGGGCTGCTCCTTGTCCCGGCTCTCTCCTCTCCTCACTGCCGCTGCTAGGGCGGCACTGTAGGCTGGGGACATAGCGTTCCGGGATGTCTTAGGCGCCACCGCCCCCTAGCCTGGCGGCTGGCGCCATAAGGCACCGCAGCTGCCTGACCCGCGATTTCTTCCTCCGCTCCCTCTTAGCTACGCTGTGTGAAGATGGCAGAGGTGGGCGGAGCTTGTTTATTAGCCGCGGAGGCGGCGCGCTCTGAATGCTGGGGCGGCCGCGGCGTCCCTGACTCACGTCACGGTTTGCTAGCTAGACGCCGGCCGGGCGACCGGCGATTCTAGCTCGGCGCCCCTCTTCTGTAAAAAGATTACAGCGCTGGGGTGCGGTGCACCCCGTGCACCCCGGCCAGGATCGGCCCTGCCTCTGGTCAACCTGTTCTCTCCTCCCCCTTTCAGGACATTTCCATGCATTACACCTGACTGGCTATCAGTCCTGCTCCTCCTTCTTCCATTCAAGTGCTGATAGAGAGGGCATAGCAAAGAGAGAAGCCTACTATATGGCCACAAGTATGTTGAGATCTCTCAAAATTCTGGAGTCCAGGTGTTTCCAGTGAAGGGTCCAATTAACATAACAGTACATAAAGACATTTTAGATAACTGCGCTTTTCCAACATTGTGGTAAGTTTGGGGAACACCTTTTTGTATGTACAGGCCACTTGCATTCCTCTAGGCACAGTCCTTCTGGAACAGAAAAGGGCCTTCACTAAACTGTTACCACAATCAAACCTTCTGAACAACCTTGGGATGAGTTAGAGTCCTGATTGTGAGCCAGGTCTTCTCATCCAACATCATTACCTGACCTCACGAATGTTCTTTCCACTGAATGGACACAAATTCCCCCAGACACCCTCCAAAATCGTGTGGAAACCCTTCCCAGAAGAGCAGAGGTTGTTGTGGGTGAAAAAACGCCCATGGCTTGGGAATGAGATGTCCAACAAGCTAATATGGGTGTGATGATCAGTTGTCCACAAACGTTTGGCCAAATAGTTTAGTTCTTGATATTCCCGGTGCTAAGATTAATAACTTTTCTGGTTTTCAATCATCCAAGCCTTCCATCCCCCCACAATTCCTTTAGCTACAAAAGAGAAAGAGGGATTAGATTCTAGAACATATTTTCCACATCTTCTCTTACTTAGCTGACTGCTACGTTCCTCCCAGCGAAACCATATCTTCAGGCGATTCCATGTTACGAGCCAGTAATGGCGTCATGTGCAGTTACAGTATATGTATATCTTTTATTTTGTCTTTTACTGTTGTGTTCTGATTAATCCCAACGAAACTTAGCCTGGAAGACCGCCAGCTGCCAAAAGGAACAGATCCCACCGCTTTTTTCAGTTACGTAGTCGTGGAGTCATGTAAATCGATGCTCTTCGTTGTTTCCTGAGATGTGGACAGTGGGTGACGTCCAGACACATCTGGGTGGAAGTTATTCTGTTTCTATTATTGTCTGAAGATATGAGGATAAGCTATCTATCTATCTATCTATCTATCTATCTATCTATCTATCTATCTATCTATCTATCTATCTATCTATCTATCTATCTATCTATCTATCTATCTACATCTATCTAGCTACATCTAATTACAATCACAGGCCACTTTATTAGGTACACCTGTTCAACTGCTTGGTAACACACATTTCTAATCAGCCAATCACATGGCATGACATCTCATTGCATTCAGGCATCTATATGTGGTGAAGAAGACTTGCTGAAGTTCAAACTGAGCATCATGTGGAAGAAAGGGGATTTAAGTGACTTTGAACATGGCATGGTTGTCAGTGCCAGGCGGGCTGGTCTGAGTATTTCAAAAACTGCTGATCTACTGGGATTTTCACGCACAACCATCACTAGGGTTTACAGAGAACGATCCAAAAAATATCCAGTGAGTGGCAGTTGTGTGGACGAAAAATGCCTTGTTGATGTCAGAGGTCAGAGGAGAATGAGCAGACTAGATGATAAAATGGCAACAGTAACTCAAATAACCACTCGTTACAACCAAGGTATGCAGAATACCATCTCTGAATGCACAACACATCGAACCTTGAAGCAGATAGATCCACCCTGCCTTGTATCCACGGTTCAGGCTGGAGGCGGTGGTGTGATGGTGTGGGGGATATTTTCTTATACAAGAACATATTTGGGGGGCACACCATACAATGCGTTTAAATTCAAGATGGTGCTGCTATAAGACCTACAAACAGTACAAAATATTTTACAGCGCACACATACAAGAATGACATTTCCTGCAGGGCTAGTTAAAAACACCTGAACATATTCAAAAAATACGGGGGTTTGGTCACACTATATGGTCATCTGATAGTGCTAAGCCCACTTATTACGACAAAGTACCTCAAATTAGTGGGTATATTTTCTTGGCACACTTGGGGCCCCTTAATACCAATTGTGCATCATTTAAATGCCACGGCCTACCTGAGTATTGTTGCTTACCATGTCCATCCCTTTATGACTACAGTGTCCCCATCTTCTGATGGCTCCTTCCAGCAGGATAATGCACCATGTCACAAAGCTCCAATCATCTCACCACTGGTTTCTTGAACATGACAATGAGTTCACTATACTCCAATGGCCTCCACAGTCACCAGATCTCATCCAATAGAGCACCTTTGGGATGTGGTGGAACAAAAGATTTGCATCATGTATATGCAGCTGACAAATCTGCAGCAGCTAGGTGATACTATCATGTTACTAAGGACCACAATCTCTGAGGAATGTTTCCAACACCTTGTTGAAGCTATGCCACAAAGAATTGAGGCAGTTTTGAAGGCATAAGGGGATCCAACCCGGTACTAGCAAGGTGTACCTAATAGGGTGGCCAGTTAGTGTCTATCTATCTATCTATTTACCTTTCTATTTCTATCCTTATCCATATCTATCTATCTATCTATCTATCTATCTATCTATCTATCTATCTATCTATCTATCTATCTATCTATCTATCTATCTATCTATCTATCTATCTCTATCTATCTCTCATGCACCATTAAACAGTTAAGAATGTTCCTACTCAGGGAAGGCGGCTGGGAAGGGTTAGAGAGTGGGCAGCACAGGAAGGTTTCTTTAGACCTTTCATTAAACAAGGAGCAGGATTTTCCTTCCTGACTTAATGAAACGGGAAGTCATAGAGAGGCCTGTCTGCCACATGGGACCATAAAAGTGATCTATACCATTCTTAACCCTGTCAGGGGAATATATGGCTCTCTCAGATCCTCCCTCCAGCCCTTTCCCTCAGCCTCGCTCTTCACCTTCACCTAGTAATAGTGCAGCCTGGAAGATTGCTGATATTAATCAGATTTATGGTGTCCTAGGAGCTGTTTCAATCCATGGCATCTACTTAGTAGTAACCATATATTATTCGCCTCTTCTGGCTCTTTAAAGTGGACCTGTCAGGCGCAGTAAAGATAAAACACCCAAGCTAATAGAACAGCTGCAATTTCATTCGTACATAAAATCACTGGGAAAAGAAAGAATAAAGTCAACACAGGCATCCTCAAGCAATACATTGGGGTTGATTTACTAAAGCAAATGAACAGGAGCAAAGATAAGGAGGCATTACAGTGCGCTTGCATTGCAGGCCCATGTCGTCCTTTGACAAAGCTCAATCTTTTCAGATTTTATTGGGTCAAACTCACTGCAGCAGCAAAACCATTATGTACACTTAAAGGCCAAAAGTTTGTGGACATATGACCATCACACCCCCATGAGCTTGTTGGCCATCCCATTCCATTATAAAACCAAGGTCATAAATGTGGAGTTGCCCCCCATTTATGTCTATAACATCCTCTGCTCTTCTGGGAAGACTTTACAGAAGATTTCAGAGTGTGTCAAAAAGCCATTGTGAGGTCAGACAATGATGTTGAATGAGAAGACCTGATCTCACAACTGGCATTCCAATTCATCCCAAAGAAATTCAGTAGGGTTGAGGTCAGGGCTCTGTGTAGGCCACTCGAGTTCTTACACACCAAATAGGTCAAACCATGTCTCTACGGAGTTGGCCACCATTTGTGAAGTCGGGAACTGATGTTAGAGGAGAAGATATGGCTCACAATTGGTGTTCCAACTCATCCCAAAGGTGTTTAGTAGGGTTAGGGTCAGGGCTTTGTGTAGGCCACTTGAGTTCTTACACACCAAATAGGTCAAACCATGCCTCTATGGAGTTGGCCACCATTTGTGAAGTCAGGGACCGATGTTGGAGGAGAAGACATGGCTCACAATTGGTATTCCAACTCAATCCATAGTTGTTCAGTAGGGTGGAGGTCAGGGTTCTGTAAAGGCCACTCAAGTTCCTGCACACAAAACTGGTCCAGCCATGTCTGTTTGGAGTTGGTCACCATTTGTGAGCTCAAGTACTGATGTTGGATGAGAAAACTTGGCACCTAATTTTCATTTCAATTCATCCCAAATAGTTGAGGTCAGGGCTTTGTGTAGGGCACTCAAGTTCCTCCACACCAAACTCATTAAACCAAGTCCTTAGCCTAGGTTCACACTTCTTCAAGTGTTTTTTGGAGCGTATTTTGATGCATATTTGTACATGCTTTTTGCAAGTGTTTTCAGGAATTTTCAGGCCTTAATCTTTTTTTGTTTTAGTCAGTTAAAAGCTAGTTACTAGGAGAATGAGAGGCAAGAAATCATGTGAAAAATGTGTTTTTTTCAGGCACTTCCATTGAAGTCCATGAAGTCCACTTTAACCCAAAGAAGCTCCTTTTTGCACTACGAGCAACAAAATTCAAGTGACATGTTGCTCAGGGGTGAACAGGCTCCATTAATTAGAAAGGAAATCTTGCTATCGAACATTAAGAAGCTTTGGAGAAACGCACTTCAAAACGCTCAGATGTGAACTAGACATGGCTTTGTACATAGGGACACAATCATGCAGGATCAAAAAAGGACTTTCACAAAAAATGTACCACAAGATTGAAAGTGCACAATGTACATAGGTAATCTGGTTGAAAAAAATTCAGTCCAAATGTCTTTATATGATGTAGTATTAACAGGACCCTTTATGGGAAACATCTGAACTCAATCATCAGAAGGGTTAGCCCGTTAGCCACATATACCTCACTATATAGTAGGTATGATGATCATCAGGTATTCACACATTTTTGGCCACATCGGTGTGATGATCAGATACTCACACATTTTTGGACACATGGCAAATTCGATGGTCAGACGTTAACAAGCTTTTGACCATATAATGTATTAGGAAGCAGCTGGTTTATATCTTTAGCTAGAAATCCAAGTAATTTATTAACCCAGCTGTAAGAACCGCATAATAGCACCAAAGCAGCCCCTTCATTTTACTTTTAGACATCCAATGGAAACAATAGAGTTGAAATCTAAATGGGTTTCCAGGGTCAACTAAGTCAATTATTGAAGACACTTTGATGAAAAAAGGCCAATTCTGTTTTCAGTAGCCTCCACCAAAGCTTTGTTCCTATTACTGTCAATGTATTATTTGTATTCTTCAGACCTTCTTTGAGGATCATGGGAGGAGAGGTGTCAGCTATCCTCTAGTGGCTGACACTCAATAGACTATTAGGCAGAAGTCTAAAAATAAAGTCTACACAGTCCTACCCCAAGGGGCTACTGGGTTACCATGTCCTAATTAGACTATTATAACTCTGGGAGTGTTTGAGTTTGTTTGTTTCTGCTCTCTGGCAGATACCGCCACATGCAAGGGGCTCTGGGTAATATGATAAAGAACCTCCAAAATAATAAACAACTGTTGATTATCAGTCCAAAAGTTGTGAAATGGGCCTAATGTACTAAGGGATGCTTGTAGGCTGCTGCATTGGTCATGTACAAACAAGCAAATCATACGCTCATTGAATTTACTGTGTGCTGGTGGAGTAAGCCATGCATGCAGCAAGTATAGCAGATACATTTATCAAAAAAAAAAAAAAATGTTTTGCTATAGGATGTACACTCCACTTGTACAGTGGCTAAGCTGTGCCTAAAAGTGGGTTTCTTGTTAATGTTTTTAGCCTAGCTAACTGTTGTTAGCATTTTTGAAGTGTATACCATGTGGGAATGAAACCCTAAGAAGTGCACGGCTATCATGACCCCTTTCATTGCCAGAGCAACCCATTTTAGACCTGAAGATTACTGAAAACACCCACACATTAGAACACATTTGTCAAACACAAGGACAAGGGTCATGTGGCCCTCCCACCCAGTTTTACAGACAGAACGTGGCCACCTCTGGCTCTCACCCTTCCGCTCCCCGCTGTCACTGTTGTAAACACAGAAATCTTCTATAGTGTACATAGCGCACCCCTAAACCCTGCACTCTATATGTAGCGAACCCCTGAACTATGCACTCTGTGTTTAAGGCACCCCTGAACCCTGAACTCTGTAAGTAACACACTCCTAAACTCTGCACTCTGTACAGAGCGCACTCCTGAATCCTGCACTCTGTATGTAGCGCACTCCTGAACTCTGCACTCTGTACATAGCGCACTCGTGAATCCTGCACTCTGTATGGAACGCACTCCTCAATCCTGCACTCTGTGCATAGCGTAATCCTGAACCCTGCACTCTGTACATAGCATAAACCTGAACCCTGCACTCTGTACGTAACACACTCCTGAACTCTGCATTCTGTACATAGCATAATCCTGAACTCTGCATTCTGTACATAGCGTAATCCTGAACTCTGCACTTTGTACATAGAAAAATCCTGAACTCTGCACTCTGTATGTAGCATAATCCTGAACTCTGCACTCTGTATGTAGTGTAATCCTGAACTCTGCACTCTGTGTGTAGCATAATCCTGAACTCTGCACTCTGTATGTAGTGTAATCCTGAACTCTGCACTCTGTACTCTATACATAGCGCACTTCTGAACTGTGCATTCTGTAGGTAACGTAAACCTGAACTCTGCAATCTGTACGTAGCGCATTAATGAACTCTGTACTCTATACATAGCGTAAACCTGAACACTGCACTCTGTATATAAGGCACTCCTTAACTCTGCATTCTGTACATGGCGCAATCCTGAACTCTGCATTCTGTATGTAGCATAATCCTGAACTCTGCACTCTGTACATAGCAAAATCCTGAACTCTGCACTCTGTATGTAGCACACTCCTGAACTCTGCACTGTGTAGGTAATGTAAACCTGAACTCTACGATCTGTACATATTGCATTAATGAACTCTGTACTCTGTAAGTAGCATAAACCTGAGCTCTGTACTCTGTCTGTAACATAATCCTGAACCCTGCACTCTGTACATAGCACGCCAAAGATACAACCAGCCCTTTGAGGGCAACCGTACTGCTGATGTGGTCCATGATAAATTTGAGTTTGACACCCCCGCATTCAATATTTTCTGAACCAGAGACCCTGGAGAATAATATATTGGCTGTTGCAATGTTTATGTCACACAATTCTACTCTGCCATGGTTTATCAAACCCATATTTCAGTAAAAAAAAAAAACGCTAAAGTTAATTTTAGTATATACAAACACAACATATTACCCAACTGTTGTTAAAATACAAAAAGATGAGGCTGCTTCAAGTAAATAGATACCAAGCATGTCAAATCTTAAAACTGCGTGCCCATAAAACGGTAGTACATAAAACTGTCCATAGGGGATGCTTGTAAAGCCTTTATAGGTCATCAGTTTAACAGCGAATGATGGCCCTAGAATTATTGCTCTCACTCCAGAGTGCACAGTGATGCCTACTAAGTGTAGCGCTGATGTTTCTTTTTTACGTAGGTGCACCTGACCCACAGGAGAGGCAGTGGAGCCCATTACCATGACGAGAGGGAGGCTTTCAACATACATGTTCCTGTGGAAGTGATTCAGGCGCCTTATAAAGCCACCCAGTCACTTCCAGCTGAAGTGCTTACAGACAGATGCTTTCATAGGGCATATGAGGGTGGCAGCAAAATAGGAGACTGTAAAAAACTTTTCTTAGTAAAATATCTCAGTAAACTCTCAGTGCAAAGGCATATTGCATTGTGCATGCACGGATCTTAATGAAAAGATCAATCACTATCCAATCTATGAGATTCTATACATTGCTGCTTGCACAGAGATTCCAAAGATAGATGAAGAGAGATATACTGTATGTAGCACACCCCCTAAAGAGCCGCTGGTGAACTTGGTCTAGAGCACACACAGCCAGGCACACAACATTTTCCGCATTCCTCCAATGGCTCAAAGGATCATGCTAGTGGTTTCTTTTTTGGGTTTTTATTGGGGAGTGATAAATTTGGGTAGGAATGGGGAGTAAGGGATATCCCAGAGCTGTAAAACTGTACAACTTAAGGACTCTTCAACTTCTGGCTGCACTTGAACAAAAGAAATGTACCACTGGATCTCCAGGCTGACGGTTACCTGAAAAAACTCACCCAAGCTCTACAGCTGTATAATGTAGTTAGTGTGCAGAGTGGTCGATGCTCTGGCTAACTGAGTTCACAGTGAATCCATAACAAGTACAAGCCGGCAACTCGACAGCTTCTCCATAGAAAACGTTATTATAGCATTCTAGCAGTAACATCATCCAAACTTACGCGTTTCGGCCTAAGCCTTCATCAAAGCATGACTGTTACCTGTACTCCTTCCAGAGTTTAAAGCTAGACACTGTCACACTTTGCAGCACTGGGGTCTTGTACTCACAGGATCATTAGTTGCCTCCTGCCGATAGCCACTAGGCTTTCCACAGTGAGGAAGATAGAGATTCACACTGCCCTGAGACAGCTTGGGCTTTCTCTCTTTCTCCTGACCCAATTGGGTCTTTAGACTAGAACTGGCAAATAGCCCCCCCCCCCCAGCTAAGCCTAGCTGGAACCTCTGTGTCTTCAGTGTGGGTTCCTCTCAGACTTCTGCTCATGGGGCAGAACCTCTTAGCAGAGGTCCCGTCTTGTAGAACTGGACCCAGGAACACTGCACTCTGCTGCTCAGGCCTCAGACTATTTGAGGGCTCTCTCACTGCCATCTGGACACACTTCCCCAGGGATTGGCTGGAGTCTCATAAATATTCAGGCTGCCCACTTTGTCCTTCCTACCACTATGTTTCAAGGATCCTCTAGAAGACAGGGGGTGGGGGTACTGTAATAGAGCAGCAACCTGTGAAAGACTGAGCAGCCACAAGTAATCAACTCCCTGCTCCTCTGATTACAGTGGAGCTAAACTAAATTTGCCCACTCTGCACTAGGGGGTGCTATATATAGATAAAGAGACTCTATCAAGGAGAGCCCTGGATGTGGTTTATTTCTCTGACAGGTTTTTGTTGTATGTCTCCAAGATCCCTAAACCTCTACGCAGGATTCAATACTTTTTGAGTTACTGATCTGGAATGAGTATACAAGAAAAATCAGAGAAAATGAAGAAGTCTTTATCTGCATACTTGTTGTGGTTCATTGATTTGAAGCTTTGAAGTCAACACAAGAATATAACAGCCAGGCCACTGAAAGTCCGCAATGGCCGCTTCCTTGCTTCTTTCAGGAAATATTCATCTCTCTTTTCTCTTCGTTAATCTGATCCTATCATCTGTTCCTTCGGTGCGGCACCAAATCTCTTGGAGAGTCTCCACCTTGCAGCTGTTTGGCTCTGTTGCTAAGGCCGGTGATGTCATAGCACGGATATTTTACTTGGCCAATTGGGCAAATTGACTTCTCAAGCTGTGACTTTTGTTTTATTCTACAGGCGGGTCCCCTCCTAACACAATAGCTCCACACCTTTTTTTGGTTGGGCGTCATGGTGCTGGAATGTCTGAGTCAAAGGAGCAGTGAAGGTTGGTTCAGCTGGAGAGCTAGCGAGTGAGCGAGCGAGCTTTTGGCTCTCACTGAGAATGAATTCACTGCTTTTGGAAAGACAAGTCGGCCAGCTCGGAACATAAGTAAAGGAAAGCTTAATAGAGAGTAATACAAACTTATGCAATGTTAAGTTATACGCAGACAATGCTTATTTTTAATTGGGGTGCAGCAGGGTCCACAACCCGCTTAAAAGTGTCATAGGGGTGCTTGTATTACGGCAAAGTGGGTCCTTAGAGGGGCTTAGGCATACCATGAAAGGTTCAGGAGAGACCCAGGAGCCCCAAAACCTAGGGTGCTCTATTATGCAAATCTTAAAGCCAGTATCCCAAGATAACTTTAAAATATTACAGTTATGGATAGCTTTACATAGTTTAATTAGTCCAAGATGTGCCAATGAAACTATGTATACACCATACCCGTGGGCTCCCTCTAGAACAGTAATCTCCAAACTGTGGCCCAGGGGCTAGATGTGACCCTTTGCGTGCCTTTTTCTGGCCCTTGGGGTGTTATTTCACCAACTGTCACCAATGATAGAGCACCTTTCCCCGTACTGACACCATCAATGGGGCACCATTCTTCTTATTGATAGACAATGAGGCACTATTCCTCCAATAAAACCAATGATGGTGCACTGATGTCCAGGCATTTTCTACTCCCGCTGGCCCCCCTAAAGCCTGAAGGACAGTAAACTGGAGCTTTGTTTAGAAAAATTTGGAGACCCCTGCTCTAGAAGCTGGCTCACTGTAGTAGGCACCATTACTACACCGCTACTCCAATGATCTCCACTTGCTTCCGGCTCCTGTGCCAAATAGATATTATGCTGCATTGTGAATTTTGGCCACTGGGTACAGACTACATTCAGAAAATGCATTGTGATGTTTCAATGAATGTAAAGCATTATCTGATTGGATGAGGTGGGCAACATGACATCACCACCCCTATCTCATCCAATCAGAGAACGCTTTGCATCCATTGAGAGAATGGAAAGCGATCTCTGAATGGCACCCATGCTGAACGGCCATCATTTTTCGTTCTTTGCTCGGCACGGGTCCCAGAAGATAGTGGAGATCATTGGAATAGTGGTGGTTCTACAGCGATCTCCAGATCTCCAGCTTCTAAGGGGATCCCACAAGTATGGTATATGTATAGTTACATTGGTCCAAGCTGGGCCAATGTAACAATCTAGAAAGAATCCATGCCTTGAATTCTTCTTCAAAAACAAGTAGATATGAGGATCTGGACTAAGATTCAAGATCTTTGTTTGGACTTGATGACTAAACCTCGGTAGCTTCACCAAAAGCCAGATCCCCTCCAAATCAATTGACAAAAAAAACTCCAATTGGTCAGCTTAAAGCCCAACTGGAGCTGTGCCTGCACTGCACAGGTCAACTGCTCCAGGGGAGAGGAGAAAGCAATATACTCACATGATCCCTCACTCCACCAGCAAACGGCGCTCCCCAACGCCCCAACGGTGTGACTGTTCCTGATGTCCTCATGTCCAGAGCAGGTTTATTGGTGTGATGACATCAGGAACCGTCCATTGCACAAGACTGCTAGTCCACGAGGGACTAGCAGTGAACAATGAACTTAAATAATACCATGTTCGCAAACAATAGAGAAAAAAGAAAGGTAGGGGATAGAAAAGGAATAAATAGGAATATAGAAGAAGAGAGAGGAGAGGGGGAGAAGGAGTTCACCAGATTGGTCTGAGAGCCATAAAGAAATGAGTAAAGACTAAGACCAGTCAGTTTTAATTACTACCATGGCAATAGGACTTTTTCATCCATAGATGATGCGGTGAAAAATTTAATCCATGGGTTCCATAATTTCTCAAATTTTGGTATAAGTTTATTGTCTATAGCAGCCATTTTAGAGTGAATCATGATATTATTAATTCTATTTTATGTCTCAGCCGCTCTCGCTCCTAGGGTTTTCACAGTACTCCCTATGACAATGCCATCATCTGCTTTCCTCTCCAGAAGGATGGCACCATATTCGTTCAGACATCATTCAAGGTCACCATCTACTTCCTGGCTGGGATGGCACCTCATAGATCTGTGCAGCTTTATTACGGACATCTTCTATTCTTGTTATAATGTTACAGTCTGATCGTTTGGGAAAGGAGACTACAGAAATGCTCCCTCCTGCCTGCAGCAGATTGAATCATCATCTCAGCCTAGGCAAAGTCACTGGACTGGAGCTTGGGGATGGATTTTTAATGATAAGAGGTGGGAAAAAATTGTAATCTATACTGTTGTCAGATATTATGACACATTAATCAAGTATTTCTGCAGACTTGTGACCTTACTGGAAAGTCCCCTTTAAATAATGTTGTGACCTTGTAAGACATCACAGGACCTGAAGATTACACAGAAGGCATTATGTTGGTGCAGAAAGCTCCATGTTTTCTTTATGAGTCACAATAAGGTCACGCTGGGTTCGCAGACAAAAGTCGGTCCTTATCTCTTGGTATGGAGAAAGGGAACCTTCCTTCTTTGAAAGGTCCTGAACTCGGGCACGGCACTTGTTCGGGTCAGGAGTACAGGCACGGGGACCGAAAGCTTATTTCTATTCCCAAAATAAGAGGTCATGCTGGAGCCAGGCGTCTCTACGTGCCAGTGTGCCCTCTCAGGGACACCATGACCGGGGCAGGCCAGGGCCATAATCAAGGCCCAGGAAGTCATTATAAAAGCAGGGGCATTGTTCGAGTGGAAATAACAGCCGAGGAGAGGAGATTGGAGAGGCAGATGGATTGATATTTACACATTACAGGAAGGGGCACGCTTACAGCCAGCTAGAACACACCGCCAAGAAAGTCCACTAAGCTCACATTCACTCCAATTTTATATACGCCTTTCTCACTGACAATGAAGCATTGCTTTCAGGTGGCCATTGGTCAGGACTACAGCCTCTTGCCAGTCACACATCTCCCTTCACTCTGTGTATAATAATCCCTTTAGGCCTCATATGCCCAACATGCTGCCCGAGAGCCTTATGCAGCTATTTGGTACATGTGGTACCTTTTGGCCACAGCATTTAGCCATGAGTGACACTGATTTGTAATATTAGTCTCCGACCATCTCCTGTACTATGTCTGCAGTCTCTGACCATTTCCTATAGCAAGTGTGCAGTCATTGACCATCTCCTGTACTATGTCTGCAATCTCTGACCATCTCTTGTAGTGTGTCTGCAGTCTCTGACCATCTCCTGTAGCATGTTTGCAGTCTCTGACCATGTCCTGTAATGTGTCTACAGTCTCTGACCATCTCCTGTAGTATGTCTGCAGTCTTTGACCATCTCCTGTAATATGTTTGCAGTCTCTGACCATCTCCTGTAGTTTGTCTGCAGTCTCTGACCATCTCCTGTATAATGTCTGCAGTCTATGACTATCTCCTGTAGTATATCTACAGACTCTGACCATCTCCTGTAGTATGTCTGCAGTCTCTGACCATCTCCTGTAGTATGTCCGCAGTCTCTGACCATCTCCTGTAGTATGTCTGCAGTCTCTGACCATCTCCTGTATCATGTTTGCAGTCTCTGACCATCTCCTGTAGTATGTCTACAGTCTCTGACCATCTCCTGTAGTATGTCTGCAGTCTTTGACCATCTCCTGTAGTATGTTTGCAGTCTCTGACCATCTCCTGTAGTTTGTCTGCATTCTCTGACCATCTCCTGTACTATGTATGCAGTCTCTGACCATCTCTTGCAGTATGTCTGCAGTCTCTGACCATCTCCTGTATCATGTCTGCAGTCTCTGACCATCTCCTGTAGTATGTCTGCAGTCTCTGACCATCTCTTGCAGTATGTCTGCAGTCTCTGACCATCTCCTGTATTATGTCTACAGACTCTGACCATCTCCTGTAGTATGTCTGCAGTCTCTGACCATCTCCTGTAGTATGTCCGCAGTCTCTGACCATCTCCTGTAGTATGTCTGCAGTCTCTGACCATCTCCTGTATCATGTTTGCAGTCTCTGACCATCTCCTGTAGTATGTCTGCATTCTCTGACCATCTCCTGTACTATGTATGCAGTCTCTGACCATCTCTTGTAGTATGTCTGCAGTCTCTGGCCATCTCCTGTAGTATGTCCACAGTCTCTGACCATCTCTGACCATCTCCTGTAGTATGTCTGCAGTCTCTGACCATCTCCTGTATCATGTTTGCAGTCTCCGACCATCTCATGTAGTATGTCTGCATTCTCTGACCATCTCCTGTACTATGTCTGAAGTCTCTGACCATCTCTTGCAGTATGTATTATCATATTATACTTCAGGCAGTCAGTATATTTAGTTATCTGCATTCTGTATTTATTTTATATATGTATACACACTGTATCCTGTGTAGCTAGATCTCACTGCAGGCCATTCCTGGTGTACGTATTAAAATACACTTTCAGGCAGGCCAGGCAGGTTATTCAGTGATCTGCAGTGCATTAAATATATATACAGTCTCCTACAAATATATCCACTGCATTCTAGTCTAGCCAAGCCTATATCTGACTGCAGGCCATTGCTGGTGTATGTTTTCAAATACACTTTCAAGCAGGCAGGCAAGTGATTCAGTGATCTGCAGTGCATTAAATATATATATACAGTCTCCAACATATATATATCCACTGCATTCTAGTCTAGCCAAGCCTATATCTGACTGCAGGTAGTTCCTGGTGTACGTTTTCAAATACACTTTCAGGCAGGCAAGCAGGCAGGCAGATGATTCAGTGATCTGCAGTGCATAAAATATATATGCAGTTTCCTACATATATATATCCACTGCGTTCTAGTCTAACCAAGCCTATATCTGACTGCAGGCCATTGCAGGTGTACGTTTTCAAATACACTTTCAGGCAGGCAGGCAAGGGATTCAGTGATCTGCAGTGCATTAAATATATATACAGTCTCCAACATTTATATATCCACTGCATTCTATTCTAGCCAAGCCTATATCTGACTGCAGGCCATTGCTGGTGTACGTTTTCAAATACACTTTCAGGCAGGGAGGCAAGTGATTCAGTGAGCTGCAGTGCATTAAATATATATACAGTCTCCTACATATATATCCACTGCATTCCAGTCTAGCCAAGCCTATACCTGACTACAGGCCATTCTTGGTGTACGTTTTCAATGACACTTTCAGGCAGGCGGGCAGGTGATTCAGTGATCTGCAGTGCATAAAGATATATATACAATCTCCTACATATATATCCACTGCATTCTAGTCTAGCCAAGCCTATACCTGACTGCAGGCCATTCCTGGTGTAATTTTTCTAGTAAACTTCAGGCGGTGTTTTGCTAATCCAATTTTACAGCATTTCTTGAAGGCCACCAAAGAAAGGCAGATGCTCACAGGCCACTAAAAGAGGGCAAGCAGGCTCTGTGTCTACAGACAACAGTGCTGGTCGTGGACATGGTGCATCCTCAGCACATGGCCGTGGGGCACGCTTGTCCTTTTTTTCGACAACTGGCCGTGTTGAGCCACAACATGCAGAAGAGTTGGTTCTCAAAGCCTCAAGTCTTCATCCTCCTCATCCTCTGTCACTCAGGCTAAATAAGTTTGGCTGCCAATGCAGCTGCCAAAGCGGCCTATTCCATCGGCTCAATGGCATCAGTCACTCCATCCCTAGCCCCGCCATCATGTCCTGAGGAGTCCCTGGAACTGTTCGACCACAGTGTCGGGTACATGCTGCAGGAGGATGCGCAGCATTTTGAAGGCTCCGCTGATGGTACCCAGGTTGAGGATGAAGGCAGTAACGTGAGTCCATAGAGAGGTTGTGCCCAAGAAGGACAATAAACTGGCAGTCATGTTCCCCCAGCTGCAGCATACTGCTAGGTTTGCTCCAGTGGCGAGGAGGGAGGGGATTATGAGGTCACTGACTCTACGTGGGTGCCTGATAGAAGAGAGGAGGAGGAGGAGGCACATCTCCAACGAGGCAGGGTCTCCTCCAGGGGCCAGCTTAAGGACAGCCAACCGACTGCATCACACCGCAGAGCTCGGCATGTGCAGGGCGCTGCTGACTCCGTGCGTTTTTTCAAAAGTTCTTTGGTGTGGGCCTTTTTTGAGACGTGTGCAGCAGATTGCACCATTGCTGTTTGCTGTCTGCAACATATGTCTGAAGCGTATCAAGCGTGGCCAAAACAGCAGCCGCTTTGGGCACCACATGCTTGACCAGACATACAGTATGTCAAGCTCCCATGCAGTCCATTGACAACAGTACTTAAAAGACCCACACCAAAGAACAAGGCAGACCTCTCCTTGCTCCTCATCAGCTGGGGTGTCCCAAGCACTTGCGGGCAATCTGCTGGAGATACACCGATTGTAGCAGGCAAATTTCCCTACCCCATTTGCTAAACTGTCGAAAGAAATTTGGTCCTAGCCATCCACATGCTTAGCGGCTGAATGCTAGTTTGGCCAAATTGCTAGCACTCCAACTGCTGCCTTTTCAGATGGTAGACTCTGCCCACTTTTGAGAATTAGTGGAATGTGCGGTACCTCAGTGGCAGGTTCCCAAATGCCATTTTTTTCCTCAGAAGGTCGTCCCGGCTCTCTGTGGAAGGCAACGTCTTGGCCTCGTTGGACAGGGCGGTTAGCGGTAAGGTGCATATTACTGCTGACTCATGGTTCAGCAGGCATGGACAGGGATGTTACCTTTCTTTCACGGCGCACTGGGTAAGCCTGCTGGTAGCTGGGAAGAATGCAGGACAGGGTTCAGAAATGTTGGAGCTTGTTCCGCCACCACGCCTCCAAAATGCTGGTAGTAGTGATTCTGCCACACCTCTCTCCTCCATCCCCTCATCTTCTTCATAGATGGCCTCTTCCTGTGGAGATTTGTCCTCAGAACCAGCGGTGCTCTGTAAGCATTCTAGGGGCTACTCAAGCACTCAGGCAAAAAAGATGCCATGCTGTGCTTGAGTTGGTCTGCTTAGGGGACAGGAGCCACACTGGGGCAGAGATTCTGGCAGCTCTGCAGGGGCAGGTTCAGAGGTGGTTGATGCCACGCCAGCTTCAGCCAGGAATGGTGGTTTGCGACAATGGCATCAACCTCCTCTCCGTTCTCCGACAGGGACACTTGAACCATGCTCCCTGTTTGGCTCACGTCCTTAATTTGGTGGTGCGGCAGTTCTTGTGCAGGTACCCGGGCTTACAGGATCTCCTGAGGCAGGCCAGGAAAGTCTGTGGGCATTTCCGTTGGTCATATAATGCAAGTGCTCGGCACTCATCTGTGACATGCCCACCAGGTGGAACTCAATGTTGGCAATGCTGCAGTGGCTGCACACGCAGCAGAGGGCCATCAATGCGTACCTGTGCGAGTATGGCACCAGGACAGGGTCAGGGGAGCTTGGCTTTTTTTCGCCACGCCGGTGGCTAATGATCAAATGATGTCCTGTCACCATTTGAGGAGGCCACGAGGATGGTGAGCAGAGACAGTGCATGCATCAGTGAAACTGTCCCTCTTGTCTTCCTGTTGGAGCACACGCTGCGTGTAATAATAGACAGGGCACTTGAGGCAGAACAGAGGAAGGAAGAGGAGGACTTCCTTACCTCTCAAGGCCCCCTTTATCCAGACAGTATTCCTGCAGGCCCGCCTATCACACAGGAAGAGGAGGAGGACGATTGTGTCAGCATGGAGGTGGAGCCTGGCACTCAGCATCAGCAGCAGTCTTCAAGGGATCGTTTTCAGTCCCCAGAAACCCATGGACTTGTACGTGGCTGGGAGGAGGTGGCTGCGGATCATGTTGTCCTTAATGACCCAGAGGACTCCGGACCGAATGCTTCAGCAAACCTACGCTGCATGACCTCCCTGATCCTGCAAAGCCTGCGAAAGGACCCTCAGATTTGTGGTATCAAGGAGAGGGATCAGTACTGGCTGGCAACCATTCTTGATCCACGTTACAAGGGTAAGGTTGCAGAACTTATCCAGCCTTCGCAGAGGGAGCAGAGGATGAAATATCTTCGAGAGGCCTTGCAGAAAGGTTTGTGCAATGTGTTTCCAGAGCCTGGGAGGTTGCAATTTCCTGGTCCTCCTGGACAACGTGTTGCTGAGGCTTCGGTCAGTCAGAGAAGGAGTGGTGGAGAAGGTGGCCATCTGACCGATGCATTCAGACAATTCTTTAGTCCGCAGCCCCAAGGTCTGATCGGTTCCAGCAACCATCGCCAGCGTCTGTTGTACATGGTGCAGGAATACCTAGGGGCAAGATCAGATTTGGAGACCTTTCCAACCGAAAATCCACTGGGTTACTGGGTCTTGAGGATGGATCACTGGCCAGAGCTTGCACAGTATGCAATTGAGCTACTGGCCTGTCCTGCATCCAGCGTTCTTTCGGAACGTGCATTCAGTGCTGCTGGAGGCTTTGTAACCGATCACAGAGTGCGCCTGTCCACAGACTCAGTTGATCGGCTCACCTTCATAAAAATGAATCAGTCTTGGATCACCAGCTACCAAGCACCTGAATGTGAGATCCCTTGAAGACTGCCTATGCTGATGTAGAGTGACTATCCTGTTATGCTGAGTGACTATCCTATTCCTCCTCAATGTTCATGTTAATAGCTTCTAAGAACATTTTTGGTTCTGGGCACCAGCACCAGTGCCTAAAGCCTAATTTTTCTGCCCCTGTTTAACAGGAACGTGTAATTACAATTTTTGCTATAATATTTTGCAGCAGGGCTCGTTCCTGTGCTCAACTAGAGTATCTGTGGGGGGTTGCAGTGTTGTGGCACCAGCACCAGTGCCTAAAGCCCAATTTTTTTCTGCCCCTGCTTAAAAGGGGCGTGTAATTACAATTTTTGCTGTAATATTTTGCAGCAGGGCTCGTTCCTGCGCTCAACTAAAGTATCTGTGAGGGGTTGCAGTGTTGTGGCACCAGCACCAGTGCCTAAAGCCCAATTTTTCTGCCCCTGTTTAACAGGGGCGTGTAATTACAATTTTTGCTGTAGTATTTTGCAGCAGGGCTCATTCCTGCGCTCAACTAGAATATCTGTGAGGGGTTGCAGTGTTGTGGCACCAGCACCAGTGCCTAAAGCCCAATTTTTCTGCCCCTGTTTAACAGGGGCGTGTAATTACAATTTTTGATCTAATATTTCACAGCAGGGCCCGTTCCTGTGCCCACCAAGAGTAACTGTGAGGGCTTACAGTGTTGTGGAAACACCACCACACCACCACCAAAGGCCCAATTTTTCTGACCCTGTTCAACAGGGGCATGTAATTACAATTCTTGATATAATATTTCACAGCAGGGCCCATTCTAGCACCCACCAAGAGTAACTGTGAGGGCTTACAGTGTTCTGGTACCACCAACACCTAAGGCCCAAATTTTTGCAGAGTATATAGGGCTGGCCATATAGTATATACGGCCTGCCCTATATACAGGCGGTCCCCTACTTTCAAACATCCGACTTACAATTGACTCCTACTTACAAACGGAGGGAGACAACAGGAAGTGAGAGGAAATCTACCCATAGGAAAGGAAATTCTCTCCTGTAAGAGTTACTATGGGAAAAAAGGTGTCTCCACTGATGCTTCATTATCACCAATCCTTGTTTCCCTAAAACCCCCAAATTTTCAAAACCCAATTGTCATTGGGACCAAAAGTGAGTTGAAATCTTCTGAAAAGGGGCACAGACAGCAAAACAAATGTTACAGGGGTGATGATAACCCTTTCCTATGTTATCCAAAAAGCTTAAAAATAGATTTTTTGGCTGAAGCTACACTTAAAAAATGTACCTGTTCCAAATTACAAACAGATTCAACTTAAGAACAAACCCACAGTCCCTGTCTTGTTTGGACCGCCTGTATACTGCTATTCAGAGTATATAGGGCCTGGGGGCCCCACGCCTTTTCTTTTTTTAATTTGGGTGCTGAGTTCCCCTAATATCCATACAAGACCCAAAGGGCCTGGTAATGGGCTGGGGGGGGGTTACCCATGCCGTTTTTCTCAACAATTTTCATCCATATTGTCGGGACCCGACATTACATTAAAGCCGCAAGCAGTTTTAAATTACTTTTATTCCTTTAGAAATGTCATTTTGTGCAGGGAAACAAGCGCCACTTTACAGGCATACTATAGTTACCCCCTAGGTATGATATTTAAAGGAATATTTCACTTTTATTTTTTTCACTTTTAGCATCATTAAAATCACTGCTCCCGAAAAAACGTCCGTTTTTAAAACTTTCTTTTGCATTGATACCCTGGTCCCCAAACCCTTTTTTAGCCTTTAAAATTTGCACTTTTGATTTCTCACGTTCAAGTCCCATAGACGGTATTCAAATGTTCGCGTGAACTTTCGTTCCGTTCGCATGCTCTGGATGCGAACCGAACTGCGGGGTGTTCGGCTCATCCCTAATTACAAAGCACCTTCCCCCTATGTCTTGGAGAATGAGATAGGGGGGTGTTATTGTAGTCCTGTCCTAGGATAACAATGCTGCTGCTGCTCCATAAATACTGTACAGTGTCACTCACTGTACAGCATTCATGGAGCAGAAGCATTGTCATTCTAAGACACAAGGTGTGTTACTGGCAGGATCACCAGGTTAATAAATACCACAAAAGATAAGACCGGGGGGTGGGGGGGGCAGGAGGGGAAGTTGCCCTAGGAGCAGGATTATCACATGGGGAACACATGGTGAGCCTCACATCCCTCACTGCAAGCACGCTCCAGATCTTCATGTTTGCTCTGACAGCTACTGCTTCAACAGCATGCTCCACTTTAGCCACCTGCAGCCAACACGAAAAGCATGCCACTCATGCGCAAACACCTCCCAGCTGTAAGAAAGCAAGTGAATGGCCATGCATGCGCAGTGCACACTGGAAGCTGGAACCAGGAGGCCAGAAAACCGACACAGGGTGGTACAACCATTCAACATTATACTTTAGCAGCAGAGACAGAGCGGAGACCTGCACCCTCGCCATGGCCACTGGACAAACCCATCCTGGTATGGAATGCAACCACCACATCTACGGACTTGTAATATACACACACCGGCCACGTTATTAGGTACACCTTGCTGGTACCGTGTTGGAACCCCTTTTGCTTTCAGAACTGCCTTCATTCTTTATGGCGTAGATTCAACAAGGTGTTGGAAACATTCCTCAGAGATTTTGGTCCATAGTGACATGATGGCACCACGCAGTTGCTGCAGATTTGTCGCCTGCACATCCATGATGGGAATCTCTCCACCACATCCCAAAGGTGCTCTATTGGCGTGAGATCTGGTGAGTGTGGAGGCCATTGGAGTACAGGGACCTCATTGTCCAGTTGTGAGATGATTGGAGCTTTGTGATATGTTGCATTTCCTGCTGGAAGGAGCCATCAAAAGATGGGGACACTGTAGTCATAAAGGGATGGACATGGTCAGCAACAATACTCAGGTAGGTCGTGGCATTTAAACAATGCTCAATTGGTACTAAGGGGCCCAAAGTGTGCCAAGAAAATATCCCCCACACCATTACACCACCAACCTGAACCGTTAATACAAGGCAGGATGGATCCATGCTTTCATGTTGTTTATGCCAAATTCTGACCCTACCATCTGAATGTTGCAGCTGAAATCGAGACTCATCAGACCACCCAACGTTTTTTCAATCTTCTATTGTCTAATTTTGGTGCACCTGTGTGAATTGTAGCCTCAGTTTCCTGTTCTTAGCCAACAGGAGTGGCACCCGGTGTGGTCTTCTACTGCTGTAGCCCATCTGCTTCAAGGTTCGATGTGTTGTGTGTTCAGAGATGGTATTCTGCATACCTTGGTTGTAACGAGTGATTATTTGAATTACTGTTGCCTTTCTATCATCTGGAACCAGTCTGCCCATTTTCCTCTGTCATCAACAAGGCATTTTCCTCCACACAACGGCCGCTCACTGCATATTTTCTCTTTTTCGGACCATTCTCTGTAAACCCAAGAGACGGTTGTGTGTGAAAACCCCAGTAGATCAGCAGTTTTTGAAATACTCAGACCAGCCCGCCTGGCACCGACAACCATGCCACATTCAAAGTCACTTAAATCCCCTTTCTTCCTCATTCTGATGCTCAGTTTGAACTTCAGCAAGTCGTTTTCACTACGTCTAGATGCCTAAATGGATTGAGTTGCTGTCATGTGATTGGCTGATTAGCAATTTGTGTCACCAAGCAATTGAACAGATGTACTCAATAAAGTGGCCGGTGAGTGTGTATTTTTGTAGTTAAGTTTAGATATACTTTAAAAAAAGTTGCAGTGTCTGCATTACTTTAGGTATCTAGTATCCCACCAGAAATGAAATCCCTCTTGTGGGGGAAGTTCTCAGGTAGCTAAGTTGGACGTTCAAATTTTTGACAACTTTTGACTTATTTTTTAAATTGAGATGGAGTTACATAGTTACATATCACATAGTAGGTGAGGTCGAAAAAAGACACAAGTCCATCAAGTCTAACCTATTTTCTCGAATTCTCCTCAAAGGAATGCCAATATCTTTGGTATCTTAGCTTGCTACTGAACCCTCATTACATTCACCCAAGATGTCTGCTTTGTGCTCTTCACAACAGTAAAACCCCCTTGGTCCCACAAGTTTTTCGCACTTCGCAGATGGCATCCATGTTGCGCTCACCCTGTCCTAATCCCATGACACACTCTTGTGATTTATGGTGCTGTTGAAGGTAATGAACTTTTCCTTTCATTGAAGCCTCTTGGGTTGGCTAGGTGAACAGCGGCTACGACCTCCACCCTCAACCCCTGCCGGGTCAAAGAAAACGTTCCTTAAACAGGCCAGATTTATGTGCGGGCCCCCGGGCCCTTTATTGAGGCAGGGAGGCCTCCATTTTTTGCTATGGCCCCTGTTTGCATTGTTTTCCTTTTTCCACGGTGGCACCCGGCATCGTAAAGTGATATCAATCACTCCACCCCCTCCCCTTGGTCACAGACTTCCAGCTCATAAACCTGAACTTTGGCCTAGTTGCACTTCAAAGCCAAGGTGACTGGCCTTTCTGTTGGCCCTCCTCCTCCTCCCCTTTATGGCTAAGCAAAGTCAAAAGGGCCTCAAGGCCATTGCTCGGCTCTCTTCGTAGTGAAAAGCGGGGAGGTTTAGAAGCAATTATCAACGGGATTCGGTCATTCCGGCCTGGCCTGGAATCCTTCGCTTGGCCAACAGTTGACCTCTTTTTATAAAGAAAACAAAAAAAAACAGTTTTGTATTATCCAAAAAAAAGGATAGGAAGGAAAAAGTGGAAATGCCATGATGAGATGGGAGGTGGAGGGGACACTTTATTCAAAAAATATGTGAGGGGGAATGAGTGATAGGGCCTGGCCTCCCCACGGCCTCCCCGTTTCATGGAGACATTTCATCTCTGGCTGACGCTGGGCTTAGCATTGGTCACATCGGGATCTGCTTAGTTGGAGCTGTCAGGAGGAGGTCAGCTGCAGGGAAGTGTTCGCTCTCCGGGGGGTGAAGCTGTTTGCCTCTCATCTCCGGCCTCCGGGCCTCCGGGACTAGAGCTTTATGCTGCTTCCTGTTTTCTTAAAGGAGGACCCCGGACACGTTAACATTTTTTAATGTTGACTGTAGCTTATTCACAGAACAATGGCTGGTGATTTTTTTATTCACTACAATGCCCAGAAAGGGATAATTCCCCCTTTCACCAATCAGGGGGCGTCTCTCAGGATAGGGTTAATGACCCCCTCCCTTATTAGGGACCCACCGGCCTGGAAAGGCTTAATGACCCCTCACTTATGAGGGGTTCACCAGCCTGGAAAGAGTTAATGACCCCCCTCACTTATCAGTACCCACATGTTCGGAAAAGGGTTATTGCCCACCTAACTTATTATGGGCCACTAGTCAGCAAAAGTTTAATGCCGCTCGAGTTATCAGGGGCTAATGGTCAGGAAAGGGGGCCATCGGTTAGGGAAGGGTTAAATGCCCCCCCACTTATCAGGGTCCACTGCTCAGGAAAGGGTTATTTCCCCCCCCACTGATCAGGGAAAGTTTAATGCCCCCTCACTTATTAGGGGCCACTGGTCAGGAAAGGGTTAATTCCCCGTCACTTATCAGCGGGCATTAGTCAGGATAGGGTTAATGCCCCCCCACTTATCAGGGACCACTGCTCAGGAAAGGGTTATTCCCCCCCCACTTAACAGGGCACACTGGTTAGGGAAAGTTTAATGCCCCCTCACATATTAGGGGCCACTGGTAAGGAAAGGGTTTGTGCCACCTCTCACTTATCAGGGTCCATTGGTCAGGAAAGGGTTAATGCCCCCCACTTATCAGGGACCACTGGTCAGGAAAGGTTTAATGCCCCCTCACTTATCAAGGTCCACTGGTCAGGAAAGGGTTAATAACTCCCCCACTTATCAGGGCCCACTGGTCAGGAAAGGGTTATGCCCCCCCCACTTATCAGGGCCCACTGGTCAGGAAAGGTTTAATGCCCCCTCACTTATTAGGGGCCACTGGTCAGGAAAGGGTTAATGCCCCCATCACGCATCAGGGCCTACCAGTCAGAAAGGGTTAATGCCCCCCTCACTTATCAGGGACCACTGCTCAGGAAAGGGTTATTGCCCCCTCCCCCACTTATCAGGGCCCACTGGTCAGGTAGGGGTTAATGCCCCCCAACTTATCAGGGCCAACTGGTCAGGAAAGGGTTACTGCTCCCTCACTTATCAGGGCCAGAGATCAAGAAAGGCAAGAAAAGGTTAATGCCCCCCCTACTTATCATGGTCCAGTGGTCATGAAAGGGTCAATTTCTCCATACACACACACACACTCATAAACATAACTGAGGCTGACAATCAAGAAATCAACGCCCCCCCGCCCTCTTACTGATCAGGGGGTCACCGGTCAGCAAAGGGGCAATGCCACCACACATATCAGGGGCCACTGGCCAAGAAAGGGTCAATTGTCCCTACAAACCCTACAAACACGCAAACACAACTGGGGCTGACAATCAAAGAAAGGGTAAATGGCCTCCTCACTTATCAGAGGCCATTGGTCAGGAAAGGGTTAATGCCCCCAACCCCCCCCCCCCCCGCTTTCAGGGGCCACTGGTCAGGAAAGGGTCAATTGCTCCTACACACACACAAAACTGGGGTTTCCCGTTCAGAAAAGGTTTTTGCTGCCCCCTTGTGCACACACTAGGGACTGCTAGTCAAGAAAGGGTTAAAGGGTCTGCCCATTCACAATTGGGTGTTTTATTAATTAAAGGGTGTGACTTTTTTTTTAAGAGGGTGTGTGTTTTCTTTATTAGAGGGTATCATTTTTATTTATACAGGATATAATTATTTTTGTATGGTGTGATTTTTTTTTTTTTTTGGAGCATTCAATTTGTGTTTTTACTTTTTAAAGGGTGTGATTTTTTTTTTTAAGAACATCTGTTTTATACGGTACATTTTATGTATTTTCGTTTATTTTTTAATTGAGGACCCATTTTTACGTAACATGCATTTGAATGGCCCCCAACGCACTACGTCAATTAATTAATTGAATAACAATCTATCAATTACAATTATTTTGGGTTTTTTCATCCCTTTTGGGGGGGAGTGCTTTGGCCCCAAAACACTGATTTTTTTTGTTTGTTTATTAATTAAATTAATTTAATTTAATTAAGTAGCAAATTATCAATAACAATCATTTGGTCTTTTCCATTTTGAAGAGTGTTTTGGCCTCAAAACACGTTGGCCTTTTTCTTTATTAAATAAACAAAATTCATTTATTTAAATAGCAATTTATCAATTAAAATTATATTGGTCTCTTTCATCCTTTTGAGGAGAAGTGTTTTGGCCTCAAAACATGTTGGATCTTTTTTTTGCTTATTAATTAAATTCAATTAATTTAATGTAATTAAATAGCAATGTATCAATTAAAATTATTTTGGTCTCTTTCATCCCTTTTGAGGGCAGGGGGGGGGGGGGGGGGGATGCTTCGTTCCCAAAACACAATGGATTTTTTTTCTTTATTAATTGAATTTAATTAAATAGCAATTTATCAATAAAAATTATTTGGTCTTTTCCATTTTGAAGGAGTGTTTTGGCCTCAAAACATGTTTTTCTTTATTAAATAAATGATATTAATTTAATTAAATAGCAATTTATCAATTAAAATTATATTGGTCTCATCCTTTTGAGGGGGTGTACTTTGGCCCCAAAATACATTGGATTTTTTTATTTATTTATTAATTAAATCAATTTAATTTAATTAAATAGCAATTTATCAATTTGGTCTCTTTTATCCCTTTTGAGGGGGGAAGTGCTTCATTCCCAAAACACGTTGTTTTTTTTTCTTTATTAATTAAATTCATTTAATTAAATTGCAATTAATCAATAAAAAATATTTAGTCTCTTCTATTTTGAAGGAGGAGTGTTTTGGCCTCAAAACACATTGGATCTTGTAAAAAAAATGAATTAAATTTAATTTAATAAACTAGCAATTTATCAATTAAAATAATTTTGGTCTCTTTTATCCATTTTGAAGGAGTGTTTTGGCCTCAAAACAGATTGGATTTTTTTTTGTTTATTAATCAAATTAATTGAATTTAATTAAATAGCAATTTATCAATTACAATTATTTTGTTCTCTTTCATCTATTTTGAAGGAGGAGTGTTTTGGCCTCGAAACATGTTGGATTTGTTTTTTGTTTATTAAAGAAATTAAATTAATTTAATTTAATAGTAATGTATCAATTAAAATGATTTTGGTCTCTTTCATCCCTTTTGAGGTGGAGTGGTTTGGCCCCCAATACACCTTGGATTTTTTTGTTTATTAATTAAATTAATTTAATTTAATTAAATAGCAATTTATCAATTACAATTATTTTGGTCTCTTTCATCCCTTTTGAGGGGGTGTACTTTGGCCCCAAAATACATTGGATTTTTTTTTAATTTATTAATTAAATTAATTTAATTATAATTAAATAGCGATTTATCAATTAAAATTATTTTGGTCTCTTTAATCCCTTTTCATCTGATTTTTTTTTATTATTTAATAAACGCTCCTTGACGCTCCTGTTTCTATGGCTTGAGTTACTGTTCACCCATGGCAGCCAGTAAAATGTAGAAAAAAAATTAAAAAATCCGGTGGGTCCAGCAGGCAAATTAAAAACCATGAAAAGAAGAAATTAAATACAACTGCGATTGAATATACAGAAAAAAAAGACTTGACTCTATATGTTTCCATTTCAGATGTCCGCGCTGTTATACATCACCTAGAAGCAGATAAACCGCACAGCCCTCCTCGATGAACGCACTTTTTCCGTGTTTTCCAGCGGTAATTGAAACAAATGACTTATGGTTTGGCTGCAGCTCCGCTCGGAAATTTCTGCTGAGTGTGTGAAAACGGAGCGTCGTGAATAAAATTCCCCACCGTCACTGGACCTGATAGGGATTAAAGAGCGCGCCTGCAATCAAGCCGGCCACTCAGGCAGCAGCTGTGCAATCCAGATTTAAATTGGAGGAAACAGCGGCTTCTCTACGGGGATCGTAAATAAGATACCGAAGAATTAATGTGAACCTCTCATCAGATTTATTTTTCATATAAGGAATGTGTAAGTGTAACATTTGCATATTTCTACAGACCACAGCGGCCCCCCTTAGTGATGGGCTGCACACTCCCCCCCCCGGTTCGGTTCACACCAGAACTCCCAAACAGGGAAAAAGTTTGGCCCTGACCCGCAAACTCTATTAAAGTCTATGGGACCCGAACATGAAAAATCAAAAGTACCCTTTTTGAAGGCTTATATGCAAGTTGTTGGCCATAAAAGGGGAAAGGGGGTCCGAGTACTGTCCTGAGGGACATGTATCGATGCAAAAAAATATCATTTTTACAGCAGTGATTTTAATGATGCTTAAAGTGAGTCAATAAAAATTAAAAATTCATATAAATATCGTTCCTTGGGGGGGGACCCCTTAGTCTTACATCTGTACTGTGTATAGACCCTGCTGCAGCAAAACTGACATTTGTAAAGAAAACAAAATTACATTTAAATTGTCTTGCGATTGTGGTTGTCCGGGTACTGCCCTGAGGGACATGTATCGATACAAAAAAAGCAGTGATTTTATTGATGCTTAAAGTGAAACAATAAAAATTAAAAATTCCTTTAAATATCGTGCCTGGGGGGTCCCCTTAGTCCTACATTTGTACTGTGTATAGAACCTGCTGCAGTAAAACTGACATTTGTAAAGAAAACAAAATTACATTTAAATTGACTTGCGGTTGCAAGCCATTGCTGGCAATAAAAAAAGAAGTAAATAAAAAAAAAAATTCCAAAAAATGTAAAAAAAAACTATGTGGCCCCCCTAAAATCCATACCAGATCCTTATCCGAGCATACAGCCTGGCAGGCCAGGAAAGGGGGGGGGGGGGTAGAGAGAGCACACCCCACTAAAAAAATAAAAAAACAATGTTCCCTGATGTAGATTCATAGACAATCACGACACCTGCCGCACTGGCAGACCCGAAAAAAGAAAAAAAATGCTAAATGCCTGCTCCACCCTGTCTGGCAGTTCTTAAATAGGTAAGGGGCGGAGCCACCAGGTGATGTCATCAGATGGCCCCACCCCTTGCCTATTTAAGAACTGTCACCCAGCGGAGCAGGCATCCGACAGTCAGCCTTTCTTGCGGGGGCAGTGATTTTTCTTTTTCTGGGGTCTGGCGGTGCGGCGGCCGACGTGATTGACGATGGATCTACATCGGGGGACATTTTTTTTTATAATTAAGGAATTGTCAAAAACTGGCCTATGCCTTTTTTTTTTTACACTTTTTTTTGGGTGAATGAGTAGGGGTGCAATGTACCCCATACTCAAACACATGGGGGGGTGGGATCCGGGGCCCCCCAGTTTTCAATAAGCCCCCTGACCACAGACCCCCACAACCACCGCCCAGGGTTGTCGGGAAGAGGCCATTGTCCCTATCAACATAGTGACAAGGTGCTTTGGGGTAGGTTGGCGGAGCCCCCCACCCCAAAGCATCCCCCCATGTTGAGGGCATGTGGTCTGGTATGGTTCAGGAGGGGGGGGCGCTAGATTTTTGGTCTGGTGTGGATTTTGGGAGGACCCCGTGCCTTTTTTTTTTTTTTTTAATTGGCGTGGGGTTTCCCTTAAAATCCATACCAGACCCAGATTGCTGGCAATTGCTTGCAGCCGGAAATATCAAAATGGCAGTTTTGCTGCAGCAGGTTTTATACACTGTACAGATGTGCCACTTTACAGGCAGACTAAGGGGACCCCCCAGGCACTATATTTAAAGGAATTTTTCATTTTTATTGTTTCAATTTAAGCATTATTAAAATCAGTGCTCCTTTAAAAACGATATTTAAAAAAAAAATGTTTTGCATTGATAGTGTCAAAAATAAAAAAGAAATAGTAAAAAAACTGGAAAAAAAAAACGGCGTAGGGTCCCCCCAAAATCCATACCAGACTCTTATCTGCCCGCGAGAAAGGCTGACTGTCGAATGACTGCTCTGCCAGGTGACAGTTCCTAAATAGGTAAGGGGTGGGGCCACCAGGCGACGTCACCAACCCAGCATGCACCAGTCTGTAAAGTCACAAGGAGCGGGGTGACCAGGTGGCCTCACCCCTTACCTATTTAAGAACTGTCAGTTGGAAAAGCAGGCAATCAGTGGTCAGCCTTCTTCGTGGGTGGAGTGTATTTTTCTTTTTCGGGGGGGCGGCGGGTGTCATGATTGACAATGGATCTACATCAGGGAACATTGTTTTTTTTGTCAAAAACTGACTCATGTCTTTATTTATTCTTGACACTTTTTTTTGTTGAATGAGTAGGGGTAAAATGTACCCCTACTCATTCAAATAGGGTGGGTTGTGGGAAAGAGGCCCTTGTCCCCATCAACATGGGGACAAGGGGATTTGGGATGGGGGGGAATGTGGCCTGGTATGGTTCAGGAGGACGGGGGGTGAGGGCTTGCTCGCCCCCCCTTTCACGGCCTGCCAGTCTGCATGCTCGAATAAGGGTCTGGTATGGATTTTGGGGGGGCCCCAGCCCTTTTTTTTTTCAATTTTGGTGTGGGGTTCCCCTTAAAATCCATACCAGACCCAAAGCACCTGGTAAAGATTTGGGGGTGCCCACCCTGTTTTTTTTTTTGTGCCGGCAATTTTTTTTTTACATTCAGCTGTCAGTAGGGCTACCCGCTGACAGCTGATGGCTTATTTGTTGTAAAGGGCACGGCAGGTGGCTGCCCGGCCCCGCTCCTTAACAACCTACTGACCGTGAGCTGGGCGGGGGCGAACATCCCACCGAGCGCACAGAAAGTTTGGGTGTTCGCCCATCCCTATTTCCCTTGACAATGCCCTAATCTGCTTTCCTCTCCAGAAGGACGGCACCACCTTTGTTCAGGCATCAGCCAGGATCCCCATCTTCTTCGTGATCTATTATACATTTGGTTTTATATATTTTGTTCTATTAATTTTTATCTCCCATGTATTTTTTTACAAGATTATATTATACACACTGTTAACTTCACAGCCATAATGAGATATTATAATATATTATACCAATAAAAGATTAGCAGTATTATGTTCCTTTTAATTCATCTCCTTGCATTTTTGTTGCAATTGATTCCGTTATTTATTTATTTATTATTTATGTAATATTTATGTCTTATGATGATTTATGTCTTATAATGTCTTATTGATATAATATAATATAATACTTTGGTGAAGTATGATAAATCTGAGATTCAGCCCCTGATTGGATGTAAGATCCTGTCTATACAGTATAGTGTACAGATGGCATTCACCGCTAATATAACTAAAATATATCAGTTTGGACATGCTGCCCTCTACTGGCAAAAAAAAAGAAGACACACAAATTTTAGATTGTACAAAATAAAGGCAAACTCTTACATTTATTATTAACATTATTATTATTATACAGGATTTATATAGCGCCAACAGTTTGCGTAGCGCTTTACATTATTGTGATCACATTGGGGGCTGATAGCCCTGAAAAGGCGTATATAAGAGCTGTTTTACCTGCCAAAGGATTTGCATTTTTGTCCATCCTGTCCTGAGATTTGAACAGCTCTGCCACACAGCGCAGCCCTGTGTGGCAAGGTAAGGGTATTGATCTTTCTCTGTTGCAGTTTCAATTTCACTTACCGGTCTCAACCATGAGCAGATTCACCAGTCCTGAGATTTGCACAGTTCTGCAACACAACACAGCCCTCTTTAGCAAGGGAAGGGAATTCATCTTTCTATCCTGCAGTTTCACTTTCACTTCCATCCAGTCCTGTGATTTACATAGCTCTACCACATAACACAGCCTTGTCTGATAGGGTAGGGGTTATGTTCTTTCTCTGCTGCAATTTCCCATTCACTTACATGTGACCCCCCCAACCATTAGAAGATTCACCAGTCCTGGGATTTACGCAGCTCTGCCACACAATACAGCCCTGTCTGGTAGGGTAACGGCTATTTTACACTTGCTTCAAAACAAGGCTTCAGACAGTCTTTGTTAAAGCTCTCTGGACGCTAGTCAAAGCTCCTGTCACTAAATAAAATGGTTAGCTTACAGTCCTGTTTACACCTTGCTTTTTGCTTTGCTTTGCTTCAAAAATCATGTCGCTTTAGTGGTGCTTCAAAGCCTCCATAAAAGTCTATGGCAAAGCTCGCTTGAAGCCCCACCAAAGCCTCATCGCAGCTCCATCAAAGCTCCACCAAAGCCTCATCGAAGCCCCACCGAAGCCTCACCAAAGCCCCATCGAAGCCCCATTAAAAGCTCCACCAAAGCCTCATCGAAGCACCATCGAAGCTCCACCAAAGCCTCATCAAAGCACCATCGAAGCTCCACCAAAGCTTCATCGAGTCTTCGGTGGGGCTTTGATGAGGCTCCACCAAAGCTCCACCAAAGCCTTATTGAAGCCCCATCGAAGCTCAACCAAAGCCTCATCGAAGTCCCACCAAAGCCTCATTAAAGCCCCACCAAAGCCCCATCGAAGCTCCACCAAAGCTTAATCGAAGCCCCATCGAAGCTCAACCAAAGCCCAAAGCCACATAGAAGCCCCACCAAAGCCCCATCGAAGCTCCACCAAAGCTTTATCAAAGCCCCATCGCATCTCCACCAAAGTCCCATCGAAGCCCCACCAATGCCTCATCGAAGCCCCACCAAAGCTCCATCGAAGCTCCATCGAAGCTCCACCAAAGCCTCATCAAAGCCTCAACAAAGCTCCATCAAAGCCCCATCGAAGCTCCACCAAAGCCTCATCAAAGCCCCATTGAAGCTCCACCAAAGCCCCATCGAAGCTCCACCAAAGCCTCATCAAAGCTCCATCAAGACCCCATCGAAGCTCCACCAAAGCCTCATCAAAGCCCCTTTGAAGCTCCACCAAAGCCTCACTGAAGGCTCATTGAAGGGCCACCGAAGCCTCATTTAAGCCCCATCGAAGCTCCACCAAACCCTCACCGAAGCACCAAGCAAAAGCAAGGTGTAAACAGGACTGTAAGCTAACCATTTTATTTGGACAGGGGCTTTGAATGGTGTTCTGAGAGCTTTAACAAAGCCTGTCTGAAGATTTGTTTTGTGGCAAGTGTAAACTAGCCCTGATGGTATCAATCTCTTTCTGCTGCAGTTTCACTTTCACTTATCGGTCTCAACCATGAGCAGATTCACCAGTCCTGGGATTTGCACAGCTCAGCCACACAACACAGCTCTATCTGGCGGGGGAGGGTACTTGGTCTTGCTATGCTGCAGTTTCACTTTCACTTCCATCCAGTCCTGAGATTTGTACAGCTCTACCATGCAACACAGCCCTATCTGCCAGGGTAGGGGTATGCTGCAATTTCACTTTCACTTACAGGTATCAACCCCCCCCCCCTCAACCATGTGTAGGTTCACCTGTCCTGGGATTTATGCAGCTCCGCCACACAACAAAGCGGCAGGGGAGGGGGCTTATCTTTCTCTCCTGCAGTTTCACTTTCACTTACAGGCTCAGCGGACCATCTTTCTGCTCTCTTCTACTATCAGCGTGTTCTTTGCCCTTCAGCAGAACTGATAGGGCCTGTATGCTGCTTCTTCTTCTCCCAGTCTGAGCTCTGCTGTACAAGGACTGCAAGAGGCTGATATCAGGTAGGGCTGTTGAAAATAATCGTAGCATCGATACATCGCGATTCGACCATACACAATGCGGCATCGATCCTACGACTGGAATAATCGATGTTTGGGTGATGTCATGTTCACGCCGAGTTATGCCCCGCCTCTGAGACCAAACAGAGCCGAAAGCCGCCAGAGTAAGCCGCGTCGGCTTTTCCCACCTCCTACTGATTTGTGATCTGATTAAAAGAAATCTTTTGTGTATTCAAAGCAATTCCAGTGCCATAGGTGTGCACAGTCTATTGCATTAGGGTGTGCACCGCGAAGCTCAAACACAGTAGTGTGTGCATTGGTATATATATATATACTGCCAGTGTCAGTAGGGCAGTGAATGGTGTCAGTAGGGCAGTGAATGGTATCAGTAGGGCAGTGGACGGTGTCAGTAGGGCAGTGGACGGTGTCAGTAGTTTTCATAATTAAATTTATTATTATTTTTTACAATTTTATTCCTTCAATTATTTTTTTTTAAAAATAATTTCTTTAGGAACCCTGTTAGGAGGCATTGGTGAAATATCAGGGGCCTAAACAGGGTGAAACTGCAGCACACGATGATTAGTGTGTGCCCAGGCACACCTGGCACACCCTGTGCGCACGGCTATGTCCAGTGCCGAGTGTGCTCTGCTGTGTTCAAATCATTCACCAGAAATCAGGAATGATTTGAACACAGCAGAGCACACTCAGCACTGGGATTACTTTGAATACAAAAACATTTCTTTTAATCAGATCACAAATGTATATATATATGTCAGGGCTATATTTGTTCACTACTTAATAAGACTCTTTTGTACATTTATCACCGCAAAGCACTGCACACCATTTTTTGTTTTATCGCCCTATCTGCATGCTCACTGTGTAGAGGTGGGTGGGGGGAGGGGAAAGAGCAGAGGACTGTGTGAATGCTGGTCAAGAAGGATGGGAATTGGTCCGTGGTGACACTGGGCAGGGGAGCCCTAAGGTAATGAAACAATATTATATAGTGACAGGTTAGTGGTGAGGAGGGCAGGGTATTGGTCAGCTTGGATAGGACAGTCTGGCACCTCCCTTACCACATCCAGCAGGTCTGCAGTCTCTGACCATCTCCTGTATCATGTCTACAGTCTCTGACTGTCTCCTGTATCATGTTTGCAGTCTCTGACCATCTTCTGTACCATGTCTGCAGTCTCTGACCATCTCCTGTAGTATGTCTGCATTCTCTGACTGTCTCCTGTAGTATGTCTGCAGTCTCTGACCATCTCCTGTAGTATGGCCACAGTCTCTGACCATCTTCTGTATCATGTCTGCACAGTCTCTGACCATCTCCTGTATCATGTCTGAAGTCTCTGACCATCTCCTGTATATTGTCTGCAGTCTCTGACCATCTCTTGTATCATGTCTGCAGTCTCTGACCGTCTCTTGTATCATGTCTGCAGTCTCTGACCATCTCCTGTATCATGTCTGCAGTCTCTGACCATCTCCTGTATCATGTCTGAAGTCTCTGACCATCTCCTGTATATTGCCTGCAGTCTCTGACCATCTACCGTATCATGTCTGCAGGCTCTGACCATCTCTTGTATCATGTCTGCAGTCTCTGACCATCTCTTGTATCATGTCTGCAGTCTCTGACCATCTCCTGTATCATGTCTGCAGTCTCTGACCATCTCCTGTATCATGTCTGAAGTCTCTGACCATCTCCTGTATATTGTCTGCAGTCTCTGACCATCTACCGTATCATGTCTGCAGTCTCTGACCATCTCTTGTATCATGTCCGCAGTCTCTGACCATCTCTTGTATCATGTTTGCAGTCTCTGACCATCTCTTGTATCATGTCTGCAGTCTCTGACCATCTCCTGTATCATGTCTGAAGTCTCTGACCATCTCCTGTATATTGTCTGCAGTCTCTATCCATCTCCTGTATCATGTCTGCAGTCTCTGACCATCTCCCGTATCATGTCTGCAGTCTCTGACCATCTCTTGTATCATGTCTGCAGTCTCTGACCATCTCTTGTATCATGTCTGCAGTCTCTGACCATCTCTTGTATCATGTCTGCAGTCTCTGACCATCTTCTGTAGTCATTTGGGGGCAGTCTGGAGCTCCTCTTTAAGTTGTCTGCTGTGTTTACACTTTGCTACATGCAGGGAGTGTTGTCTTTTTTTTTAAGAACAGATAAAATTTAAAAAATTGAGTTCTTCTAACTGCTTGAATTTTTTGTACGAAAACCGTGTGCAGTAATCCTGATGCATCGCGGAAGCGAATCGAATAATCGTAATTGAATCGAATCGTGAGGCCAGTGAAGATGTGCACCCCTAATATCAGGTCACATTCAGGTAAAGAATACATTTATTGACGTATAATATTAATGAATACAGAGCTGCATTAAAGGACAACAGAAATCATAAGGATTTATTGAGCGAGGCAGCAAAGCTTACACTGTGATTGGCAGAATGTGAAGGAAAGCCAGCAGACAGCCTGGAAGGGTACAAGCAGTAAGTGATAACCAATGAGCTGTGTGACTGCTATTTTTAGCTCTCATTGGCTAAAAATAAAAAATAATGTTACATATAATAATCATTAATGCTTAGTAAACTGAGCACATCTCCTGGACTGAAATGGCTTACTCTGATTTTACTGAACACTGTGAGCTTCTCACCGTGTGCATTAGAAGCTGCAGCAAGTCAGGTAAAGCCCACCTCATTTGCTGGCTGAAGGACTTCCAGCATTAACTAGCCCTTTCCTCCCCAGGCTGACTGTCCTTGGGCACACCCCTTTCATCCATTGGATTTCAGTTCTTTCAATCATGGAGGCTCAGCAGTACATGTGGGCGGTCTGCATGCAAATATAGCCTGCCTAGACACGCCCACTCCTCCAGACTGACATCCAGCTATCAATGCATTGTGATATTTGCATAACTCCTCCCACTGCTTGCATCAGGGTTCTTGGGGGAGGGTGCTGTGTTGTTTTCCGGAAGCCCTGTACATGCTTGCCAGCTGTCCCAGATTGGCCAGGACAGTCCCTCTTTTTCTTCTGTTGTCCCACATGGACAGAGTCCTGGGCTGTGCCCCCGGATTATAGGTGTCCCCAGTGGCTGGTATCAATTGTATGTTCCCCATCTCTGGCCCCGGTCCTGACACCACCAACTATATGAACTTTTCAATTTACTGTTGCCAACCTCTGTCCTCTCTGCTGATCCTGTGAACGTTAGTACCCACCAACATCGGGCATCTCTCTGGACAGACCACCAGCTGCTAAAGGATCCCCCTTGCTTGTACCTCACACTGTCCTGCGTGTGCCTCCTGGGGGTGAGGAGACAGTCCGGCTTATGTCCCAGGAGACCAGACATGGAGGAGTCAGCAGAGGGCGCTCCCCACATCCTTCAAAATTGGACAGCAGGAGCCGGGTGTTTTCATCCCTCACTGAGCAGCACTGTCCCCTATCTACCCCCTAACCCCTGTACACTATGCTGCCTCCCAGTTCAGCCTACTGCCCCCTGTGCACCCTGCTGCCCCCTGTGCACCCTGCTGCCCCCCAGTTCACCCTACTGCCCCCGTGCACTCCACTGCCCCCCCCCCCCCAGTTTCACCTACTGTCCCCTTGTGCATCCTACTGCCCCCTTGTGCACCCTGCTGCCTCCCAGTTCAGCCTACTGCCCCCTGTGCACCCTGCTGTCCCCCAGTTCACCCTACTGCCTCCCCCTGTGCACCCTGCTGCCCCCCAGTTCACCCTACTGCCCCCCCCCCCTGTGCACCCCACTGCCCCCAGTTCACCCTACTGCCCCCTTGTGCATCCTACTGCCGCCCTGTGCACCCGGCTGTCCCCAGCTCATCCTACTTCCTTCCCTATGTGCACCCTGCTGCCCCTCTGCCCCCAAGTTCACTTGACTGCCTCCCTGTGCACCCTGCTGCCCCCCAGTTCACCCTACTGCCCCCCCACTTCACTCTACTGTGCACCCTGCTGCCCCTCAGTTCACCCTACTGCCACCCTGCTGCCCCCAGCTCACACTAATGCCCCCTTGGCACCACACTGCCCCCCCTGTGTAACCCTGCTCCCATTTCACCCTACTGCCCCCTGCCCCTCAGTTCACCCAACTGCCCCCCTATGCACCCTGCCCTACAGTTGCTGCTGCCCCCTGTGTACCCTGCTGCCCTCTGCCCCCCAGTTCACCCTACTGCCCCCCACATACACCTGACTACCCCCATCTACTCCAATGTTCCCCTGTTTTTTTGTCCACTGATAGCCATAGTGGGCCCCCCGTGACCACACATAATGGGCATTTTTTGCCCACCACTGACCTTAGTGCTCCACACAGCTGTACCAATTTTTAAATTGTGACAGTGGCTTCAGGGGGCAGGAACCCTTACCTGCTGTCATAAGGTAAAGGTTGGGGCTAAGGGGGTGAGGGGGGGGGAGGCTGCTGCTTAATTATACATTACACCCTAAATACGGGTGTAACATGTTACTAAATGTGATATCCTTTAAAATGTGGAAGTAAAATTGGGATTATGTACAGGAGAGAATAGAATACAAGAGTGAGGAATCCGGAGTGATCCCAGCCCAGCAATGATAGGTCTTCACTCTTCACTCTTCATCTCTACTTGGCTTGATCTTTCTACTCCTCATATAATCAATGAGGATTCCACATATCAGGAATACAAGTAGGATGGAGAATACCAGACGGATCATATTCATTGTTGTATAATCTGTAAAACAAATTGTATTCTTATTTTTAAAAAGAGACATACAATATACAGTATAATGCTAGATTGAGTCTTGCTCCCTCATAGCTATGGATGTTGGATATTTCCTATAAATGCCTTTTACGGCCACTGCTGTACAATGGGGGAAAATAATTATTTGATCCCCCTCCAGATTTTGTAAGTTTGCCCACTTACAAAGAAATGAAGGATCTATAATTTTTAACATAGGTTTATTTTAAATGATAAAGACAGAAAATCAACCAAAAATCCAGAAAAAACCCATGATACAGATGTTATAAATTGAGTTGCAGTTCAGTGACTAAAATAAGTAATTGATCCTGAAGCAAAACATGACTTAGTACTTGGTGGAGAAACCCTTGTTGGCAATCACAGCGGTAAGACGTTTCTTGTAATTCATGCTCAGGTTTGCACACATCTCAGGAGCAGTGGCGGCTGGTGTTTTTTTTTGTGGTGGGGGGGAAGCGGCAAACACCCGCCTCCCCCTGCTGTTTGCCGGTCGGTCCGTCACTTACCCCATCGGCGAATGGCAGGCAGCGTGGGGCAGCGGCTCCATATCCTCTCCTCCATGGCGGCTTCCAGCTCCTGCCCTCCTCCTTCTAGGCATCCAATAGGATCGCCTGTCCTTTCAGCCAATTGGGTGACCGGTGTCAAAACCGGCTACCTGATTGGCCGAGAGGAGATCAGTGTTACAAGAGCGAATATTCATTCACTCTTGTAACACTCCAGGAAAGTGCCGCAGACCATGCTTATTGGGCAGCCTTCATGGCCAGTGTCGGGGGATAAGGTGCTCGAATTCCACAATAAAGTACATTCCGCAGTGCCCCATAGGAGCCCAGACAAGCTGCTTCAAAAACCACCGGGGCATTGGACTTGTCTGATATCAGCCAATTGAGCGTGTGGGTCAACTGGCCAGCCAGATCAGGACAAGCCCCAGGGCCTCTGTAGCACCATCGGCTAGAATCTCGGCTGGTTCATGCCCCAGAGAAAAGAGAGCAAAGTTGTATTTACTGTATTAGGCGGAACACTTTTTTGGATATCCACACAGGGGAAGGTTCTAAGGACATAAAGAAAAACAAGGCAATAGCTTCATCTTGAATAAATGAATTCACCCAATCAGGGAGAGGGGGAGATGGGCCCAGGCCTTCAACCTCTCCTTCATAGTTTGCACCAATGGAGATAAATTTAGCCTTTAGTAGTCTGCAGGGGATTGAGAGATGTGGATACCAAGATATTTAACCTGACCTGTCCATACCAAGGGATAAGTGGGGTCCACCTGGGACCTTGCTGCATTCTCAACTGAGACCTGTTTCTTGATTGGCCGAAAAGGAGAAGCGATTTTATTGGCCTAGGAGTAGCAGGGAGGAGACGCACGGCCGCCATGATGCCGAGGAGGAGACGCAGGGGAAGCCACCGCTCCTCGCCTGGAGGGAAGCGCTGCCGGCGCCAAAAATGGGGTAAGTGCAGGGCTGGTAACCGACCGACCGGGGTGTGGGTGGCCCGACCGACTGGGGGGGATGGTTTTTGTGGGTGCATTGTTTGCCACCCAAAAAAAAAATACCACCAGCTGTCACTGGCTCCTAGAAGCTAAACAATGTTATCCTATGTGTCCACGCACACTACTTTAGGCTATTAGCGTTTTTTGAGCTTCAGTGTCTGGAAGCAGAAAAAATATGATTTTCAGAGTTTCCAGGAGCATTGTTCCAGCAGAAACGCTCCTAAACACTCCCAAATGTTCCTAAATGCTACTAATTTTAGCTTTTTTTTCCCCTTTACTGCAAAAATGCCAATAAAATGTGAATGCTCCTAAATGCTGCAAAAATGCTACTACAAAACCAGCGTTTTTTTTATCCGGTGATTTTTTCCCAGCATTTTTTTTTAGCTTAAAAGAAAATGCTAGTGTGCATGGAGCCTAATAGTTTATAAAAATAAATAATAATATTAATAATAATAATAAAAACTATAATAGTGGTTAGGAAGGGAGGACCCTCACCATGCCAACATCCAAAATATATATATATATAAGAATTGAGAACCTCAAAAATAGGTGGACTTTGTGGGCACATAATGAGAGGAGAAATCATTAAAAAAATTATACATTTTATTACAACATGATTAAAAAACATATAGAAAACATACAATCAAAACCCTATAAAGACACAGTTACCAGTTACCCAATAGTGCAGTTACAGAAGGCTGGATTAAAAGTGTAAGGATTAATATAATAATATGTCTTATAAAGTAAATTGATCCAAAAATGCCTCCAAAACTTGCTCGTCGACGCGTTTCACTAAATATTAGCTTCCTCAGGACAACTACTGGGTAGGTGCTGTGAATCTGTAACTCAGAGTATAGGGACACCTCACAAGATGGATGTCTGTCTTATCTTGTGAGGTGTCCCTATACTCTGAGTTACACATTCACCAGCACCTACCCAGTATTTGTCCTGAGGAAGCTAATATTTAGTGAAACACATCGATGAGCACGTTTTGGAGGCGTTTTTTGGATCAATTTTCTTTATTAGACATATTATTAATTCAATCTTTACACTTTCGATCCAGCCTTCTGTAACTGCACTATTGGGTAACTGATAACTGTGTCTTTATAGGGTGTTGATTGTATGTTTTCTATAAAGACACAGTTACCAGTTACCCAATAGTGCAGTTACAGAAGGCTAGATTGAAAGTGTAAGGATTGACTTAATAATATGTCTAGTGAAGAAAACTGATCCAAGAACGCCTCCAAGACTTGCTCGTTGACGCGTTTCACTAAATATTAGCTTCCTAAGGAGAAATACTGGGTAGGTGCTGGTGAATCTGTAACTCAGAGTACAGGGACACCTCACAAGATGGATGTCTGTCTTATCTTGTGAGGTGTCCCTATACTCTGAGTTACAGATTCATCAGCACCTACAAAGAAATTTGTCCTGAGGAAGCTAATATTTAGTGAAACGCGTCAACAAGCAAGTTTTGGAGATGTTTTTGGATCAATTTTCTTAATTAGACATATTCTTAAGTCAATCCTTACACTTTCAATCCAGCCTTCTGTAATTGCACTATTGGGTAACTGGTAACTGTGTCTTTAAAGGGTGTTGATTGTATGTTTTCAATATGTTTTTTAATTATGTTGTAATAAAATGTATCATTTTTTTAATGAATTCTTCTCTCATTATGTGCCCACAAAGTCCACCTATTTTTTGAGTTTCTCAATCCTTATATATATATATATATATATATATATATATATATATATATATATATATATATATATATATATATATATATATATATATATATATATATATATATATATATATATATATATATATATATATATAATAGTTAATAATTTAATTATATAATAGAAAATACGAAAAGCGAAATTATCTGAATGTAATCAATTCATTAACCACTTGCCGACCACCTCACGCCTATATACGTGAGCAGAATGGCACGGGCAGGCAAAATCACGTACCTGGTACGTGATTGCCTTCCCGCGGGCGGGGGTCCGATCGGACCCCCCCCGGTGCCAGCGGCGGTCGGCATTTGTCTGGCAGCGATCACAGATGAGGGGAGGCCATCCGATCGTGCCCCCCCCTCGCGATCGCTCCCAGCCAATGAGAAACATCCCCTGCCTCTGTATAGTACACAGAGGCAGAGGATGTGATGTCATCTCTCCTCGGCTCGGGAGTTTCCGTTCCAGCGCCGAGGAGAGAAGACATCTGAGTAAGTGTAAAACACACTGATCCCTGCGATCGCTAACAGTTTTTTTGGTAGCGTTTTGGTGAACTGGCAAGCACCAGCCCCAGGCAGCGTCAGGTTAGTGCCAGTAGCGCTAACACCCACGCACGCACCGTACACCTCCCTTAGTGGTATAGTATCTGATCGGATCAATATCTGATCCGATCAGATCTATACTAGCGTCCCCAGCAGTTTAGGGTTCCCAAAAACGCAGTGTTAGCGGGATCAGCCCAGATACCTGCTAGCACCTGCGTTTTGCCCCTCCGCCCGGCCCAGCCCAGCCCACCCAAGTGCAGTATCGATCGATCACTGTCACTTACAAAACACTAAACGCATAACTGCAGCGTTCGCGGAGTCAGGGCCTGATCCCTGCGATCGCTAACAGTTTTTTTGGTAGCGTTTTGGTGAACTGGCAAGCGCCAGCGGCCTAGTACACCCCGGTCGTAGTCAAACCAGCACTGCAGTAACACTTGGTGACGTGGCGAGTCCCATAAGTGCAGTTCAAGCTGGTGAGGTGGCAAGCACAAGTAGTGTCCCGCTGCCACCAAAAAGACAAACACAGGCCCGTCGTGCCCATAATGCCCTTCCTGCTGCATTCGCCAATCCTAATTGGGAACAGAGTCGGCTCTAGGCTTTGTGAGGCCTTAGGCAAAACTTAAACATGAGGCCCCAAGGACTGGGACGCTCCCTGATGAGGCCGCTATTCCTCAGGCTGCGGGCAGTATCTGATTTGTCCGTCAGCTCCTAAGCCACAGAGTCCAGTGGGGGTAGGCGGAGCCGCCGGCGTCAACTTCAGTGATTGAGAACAGGCAAATTAGGCGGCCGCGAGGCCCCTGTGAGTGCGAGGCCTTAGGCGACCGCCTAATTTGCCTAATTAGAGAGCCGCCTCTGCTTGGGAACCCACCGCTTCTGCAGCGCCCGTACTTCCCCCATTCACATCCCCAACCAAATGCAGTCGGCTGCATGAGAGGCATTTTTATGTCCTCCCGAGTACCCCTACCCAACAAACCCCCCAAAAAAAAGGTCGTGTCTGCAGCAAGCGCGGATATAGGCGTGACACCCGCTATTATTGTCCCTCCTGTCCTGACAATCCTGGTCTTTGCATTGGTGAATGTTTTGAACCCTACCATTAGTATTAGCGTAGGGTACAGCATTGCACAGACTAGGCACACTTTCACAGGGTCCCCCAAGATGCCATCGCATTTTGAGAGACCCGAACCTGGAGCCGGTTACAGTTATAAAAGTTACAGTTACAAAAAAAAGTGTAAAAAAAAAATAAAAAACACAAACAAATAAAAAAAAATAGTTGTCGTTTTATTGTTCTCTCTCTCTCTCTATTGTTCTGCTCTTTTTTACTGTATTCTATTCTGCAATGTTTTATTGTTATTATGTTTTATCATGTTTGCTTTTCAGGTATGCAATTTTTTATACTTTACCGTTTACTGTGCTTTATTGTTAACCATTTTTTTGTCTTCAGGTACGCCATTCACGACTTTGAATGGTTATACCAGAATGATGCCTGCAGGTTTAGGTATCATCTTGGTATCATTCTTTTCAGCCAGCGGTCAGCTTTCATGTAAAAGCAATCCTAGCGGCTAATTAGCCTCTAGACTGCTTTTACAAGCAGTGGGAGGGAATGCCCCCCCCCCACCATCTTCCGTGTTTTTCTCTGGCTCTCCTGTCTCAACAGGGAACCTGAGAATGCAGCCGGTGATTCAGCCAGCTGACCATAGAGCTGATCAGAGACCAGAGTGGCTCCAAACATCTCTATGGCCTAAGAAACCGGAAGCTACGAGCATTTTATGACTTAGATTTCGCCGGATGTAAACAGCGCCATTGGGAAATTGGGAAAGCATTTTATCACACCGATCTTGGTGTGGTCAGATGCTTTGAGGGCAGAGGAGAGATCTAGGGTCTAATAGACCCCAATTTTTTCAAAAAAGAGTACCTGTCACTACCTATTGCTATCATAGGGGATATTTACATTCCCTGAGATAACAATAAAAATGATTTAAAAAAAAAAATGAAACGAACAGTTTAAAAATAAGATAAAAAAGCAAAAAATAATAAAGAAAAAAAAAAAAAAAAAAAAAAAAAAGCACCCCTGTCCCCCCTGCTCTCGCGCTAAGGCGAACGCAAGCGTCGGTCTGGCGTCAAATGTAAACAGCAATTGCACCATGCATGTGAGGTATCACCGCGAAGGTCAGATCGAGGGCAGTAATTTTAGCAGTAGACCTCCTCTGTAAATCTAAAGTGGTAACCTGTAAAGGCTTTTAAAGGCTTTTAAAAATGTATTTAGTTTGTCGCCACTGCACGTTTGTGCGCAATTGTAAAGCATGTCATGTTTGGTATCCATGTACTCGGCCTAAGATCATCTTTTTTATTTCATCAAACATTTGGGCAATATAGTGTGTTTTAGTGCATTAAAATTTAAAAAAGTGTGTTTTTTCCCCAAAAAATGCGTTTGAAAAATCGCTGCGCAAATGAATGAATGAATGAATGAATGATTTGTAAAGCGCTGCAATTGCGAACTGAATCGCCTCAAGGCGCTAGATGTATTCTCTGTAGCCAGCTTCTAGAAAAGGAAGGTCTTTAGTTTTTTCCTGAAGGCCTGGTGGTTTTCTTCCATGCGGAGGTTGGTTGGGAGAGCATTCCATAGTCGAGGTCCTTGGACTGCAAATCTACGTTCTCCCTTTGCTTTGTAGCGGTATTTGGGAATGAGGAGGAGGTTTTGGTTAGCTGATCGAAGACTGCGATTCGGTGTGTAGTGTTTTATTTTTTTCCGGAGATATTGCGGAGCGTTTCCTTGTATGCATTTATGGGTGAGGCAGAGGGTCTTGAATGTGATCCGATTCTTCACCGTTAGCCAATGTAGGCTTTTTAGGGATGGGGAGATGGATTCCCAGGGCTTTTTCCCTGTTAACAGCCTTGCCGCCGTGTTCTGCATGAGTTGCAAGCGCGCAAGCTGGTATTGGGGTAGACCTACGTAGAGGGAATTTGCGTAGTCGAGTCGGGAATTGATGATCGTTCCCACAACTGCCGCTTTGTCCTCTTCTGGGATGAAGGGGATGAGTCTGCGAAGCAGGCGGAGGAGGTGGTGAGATCCGCTCACTACCGATCCTATTTGTGCATCCATTGTCATTCCTGAGTCAAAGATGACTCCGAGACTCTTGACTTTGGTGCTGGGGGAGATGGTCTGTCCGAGGATGGGGGGTGGTGTCCACGGAGTCTCAATTTTGGAATTTTTGTTGGCTTGCAGGAGAAGGAGTTCTGTTTTTGATTCGTTAAGTTTGAGGGAGCTAGCGGTCATCCAGTCATTGATTAAAGTGAGGCATTTCTGTAGTTGCTGATGATGATCTTTCTGTCCATTAATGCGAAAGTAGAGTTGGGTGTCGTCTGCGTATGAGTGGAAGCAGAGGTCCGTTTTCCTGATGATATTGAGAAGCGGGCGGATGTAGATGTTAAATAGCACTGGTGACAAGGGTGAGCCCTGAGGGACTCCACAGGAGACTGCCCGAGATTCCGAGGTGAATGTTCCCAGTTTCACTGTCTGAGAGCGATTCTCTAAGAAGGATGTAAACCATTTTAGGGCAGAATCTGTGGCTCCTGCAACTTCTGAGAGGCGGACAAGTAAAGTATTGTGGTCCACTGTATCGAATGCTGCGCTGAGGTCTAACAGTACCAGGAGACTCGGTTCCCCGTCATCTGCTGCTTCAAGGGCGTCGTCCCATATTTTGAGAAGTGCTGTTTCTGTGCCATGGCCTGGGCGGAAGCCTGATTGCAGAGGGTCCAGGAGGTGGTGTGTCTCCAGGTGGTGTTGTAGCTGCTGTACTACTGCTTTCTCTATAATCTTGGAGATGGTGTTGAGGCTTGTTATTGGTCTGCGGCAGTTAGGGTCTTTAGGGTCAAGGTTAGGTTTCTTTAGCAGGGGTTTGACGATGCCTTGCTTGAGGGAGGTTGGCACAGTCCCTTCTTTGAATGATTGATTTATGAGATGTGTTAGGGTGGGGGCCAGGATGTCGGAACATGCTTTGAACAATTTGGTGGGGATGATGTCGTTCGGTGATGTGCTGTCGCGAAGGCTTCTGATGATGTTTTTAGTCGTGTCCGTGGTGATTGGGGACAAAGAGAACTTTGGTGGTTGAGTGATGTTCGTGTCGATATCCTCTTTTTGCATTGGTTGGGTGAGGTTGGTTGTTATTTTCTGATGAATTGCTTTCCGAATGTTGTCGATTTTGTCGATGAAGAAATCTGATAACTCATTGCAGAATTCTTGAGTATCGTTTGCCGGGGGCTCTAAGCAGGTCGGGTTCATTGATTGAGCAACTATTTTGAAAAGTTCCCGTGGGCGGTTTAAGGCGGATGAGATGGTGTCTGCAAAATGTTCTTTTTTGGCTTTGAAGATTGCCTTGTGGTATTTCACCGTGAGTGCTTTGTAGTTAGCATGGTTTTCCTTGGTGGGATTTCTTCTCCAAGTTCTCTCAGCTCTTCTGCGTTCTTGCTTGAGTAGGGTGAGAGTGCCATTAAACCAACTCGAGTTTTTTGTGCGGACGGGTGTTCTGCGTTTTGGCGCCACGGAGTCTGCTGTTTGTAGTAAAGCATTGTTTAGGGAGTTGAGTGTTTGTTCCGTTGAGAGGTTTGGGTTTAGCAGAAGAATTTTGCTCGACAATGTAGTTTTGAAGAGTTCAGAGTGTAGTTTCTTCTGAGATCTATTCCAGTGTGTTGCTATTGCCCGTTTCTGTTTTTGGAGAGTGGTGTTAGTGGTGATTTTAAATTTGATAGCATGGTGGTCCGTCCATGGTAGTGGGGTGATGTTCAATACGTCGATGTCCATATTCTGTTTGAAGATGAGATCTAAAGTGTGTCCTGAACCATGCGTAGGAGCATTTATCAGTTGTTGCAGGCCAAGTTCTTCCATTTGGTTAAGGCAGGCGGTTGCCATAGGGTCTTGGGCGGAGTTTGCCCATAGATTGAAATCCCCAAGTACCAGAAGGTTTTTGGTTTTCAAGGTGTGCATTGAGAAGAATTCGGTGAGTGGTGTGAGGAGATTGGTCTTTGGTCCAGGTGGTCTGTAGCATAGTAGTATGTGAATGGTGTCTTGAGGTGTTATTTGAAGGTGCAGTGAGAGTGTTTCCATGAAAGGCACTGAGTTCTGTAAGTTTGGTTTGGTGAGCCCCAGGTGCGATTTGAAAATCACTGCTAGACCTCCTCCTTTTTTTCCTATTCTATGCTCAGATAGGATACTGTAGTTCTTGGGCACCAATTCAGTTAGGATGGTGTTGCAGTCGGAAGTTAGCCAGCTTTCTGTAATGAAGAGGCAGTCTATGTTGTTTTCGGTGATGAACTCGCGGATTTCTAGCCTGTGCTTGACTGCTGATCTGGTGTTGATCAGGGCGCATGCTAGTTGTTGTGGTTGGATCGGTGTCTCCCTGCCTTTGATGGTTGATTGTGGGTTGGTCCTTAGTAATTGTTCTTTTTTTAGTCTTTTTTGCGTGGTGGTCGGTAAAGTTGCGGCCGTGTATCTTAGCCTGTGGAGGGTATCTGCTGTGTACTTGAAGTTGCACATGATGCGGAAGGCGGCGATGCTAGAAAAGAAATTTGTATGACGAAGGCACTGGTGTGGCGATGATAGCCTTGCAGGGGGATGGAGGGATCGGATGGCTGACCACTGCTCTGGAGTGGTGAGAGTGACGGCTGAGTATTGGAGCGGAGGTACTGGAGGGAGGTGGCTGCCTACCTCCCTCTCGTTGATCCAGAGGAAGGCAAAAAAAAACCCTGGCTGCGTAGGCCAATGGTGCAGTCGAGGAAAAAATTCCTTCCTGACCCCCCGAGGGGCGATCGGACAATGGCCCCTGGATCAACTTCTCGAGTGCCCCCGGTGGCTTACCTGTGCTGAAGGTCCCGAAGGTGAAGGAGGGGGAGCTGGTGCGGTGGGTGGTGCGGTGGCTGCGTCTCAGGTGAATTGAGGTAGACTGGCCCCCGGTGAATCTCTAGTGCCCCCGCAGTGAGGTCCAGTAGCAGGAGGGGCGATTCCCGGTGCAGAGGGCACGGGGCTCTGTTGGACAACAGTGAGGGGTTGTGGTGGCAAGCTGGCTGGGCTAGGCTGCAGCCGTGGTCCGTCCCACCGACTCTAGCGACTAGAACGTGGTGATTGAGACCGTGGCTGCGGTGGAGGCCACAGAGGGGGGGGGGGTATGGCTGGATAGATGACTAGGGGGTAGTGGGTCCAATCGGGCAGTGATGGCTGGGGGCTGAAGGCCTCAGGAGGAAGTCCTAGGATGCTGCACCGTTTTTCTGGGTGTGCCAATATGGCCGCCGGCTGGGCCTAAGCCGTGGCTGGCCGGCAGGGGGAGTACCAAGATGGCCGCCGGCTAGGCCCGAACCGCGGGCTGTCCTAACGTTGTTGCCCACACCGTCCGGTGGAGATGATCAGTTGGAAGAGGGGTGCGGACCCGCCGGAGCGGCTGGTCAGTAGAGGGGACGGTAAGTGCTGTAATCTGCCGACCAGGAGCCGCGAAGAGTCCCGGGCGGCCGGCCGGCTGACTAGGCGGCGTCCGGATGGGTAGAGGGGGGACCGGCTGAATGCTGCAGGGGGGAGAAGTGGAGAGCTGCGGGCTAGCCAGCCGAGGGCGGCCGGAGCCGCGGAGTGTCCTGAGCGGCCGACCGGCTGCTGAAGGTGGCCGCCGGAGAGTCAGGGGAGAGGGACTGGCGTGGTAATGCGGGGGGGGGCTGGGCCGGAGCCGCGGAGTGTCCTGAGCGGCTGGCCGACTAAGAACGGCGTCTGGAGTGGGTCGGTAGGGGGATAGGATGTAGGGGATGTGGGATAGAGGGAGGGGGGGGAGAGCCGAGGAAGGGGTGGCCACAGGCCGAGCTCTTCACGGAGCTGCTAGGCAGAGGTCTGCTCTGCAGAGTGTCAGCACTCAGTATGCAAGACAGCTTGTGTGAAAAAAAAAAATGAAACACCCACCATTATAATCTGTAGGGCATTTGCTTTAAAAAAAATATATAATGTTTGGGGGTTCAAAGTAATTTTCTTGCAAAAAAAAAAAAACTTTTTCATGTAAACAATAAGTGTCAGAAAGGGCTTTGTCTTCAAGTGGTTAGAAGAGTGGGTGATGTGGGACATAAGCTTCTAAATGTTGTGCATAAAATGCCGAGACAGTTCAAAACCCCCCCAAATGACCCCATTTTGGAAAGTAGACACCCCAAGCTATTTGCTGAGAGGCATGTCGAGTCCATGGAATATTTTATATTGTGACACAAGTTGCAGGAAAGAGACAAATTTTTTTTTTTTTTTGCACAAAGTTGTCACTAAATGATATATTGCTCAAACATGCCATGGGGATATGTGAAATTACACCCCAAAATAAATTCTGTTACTTCTCCTGAGTACGGGGATACCACATGCGTGGGACTTTTTGGGAGCCTAGCCGCGCACGGGACCCCGAAAACCAAGCACCGCCTTCAGGCTTTCTAAGGGTATAAATTTTTGATTTCACTCTTCACTGCCTATCACAGTTTCGGAGGCCATGGAATGCCCAGGTGGCACAAAACCCCCCCAAATGACCCCATTTTGGAAAGTAGACACCCCAAGCTATTTGATGAGAGGTATAGTGAGTATTTTGCAGACCTCACTTTTTGTCACAAAGTTTTGAAAATTGAAAAAAGAAAAAAAAAAAAAATTTTTCTGGTCTTTCTTCATTTTCAAAAACAAATGAGAGCTGCAAAATACTCACCATGCCTCTCAGCAAATAGCTTGGGGTGTCTACTTTCCAAAATGGGGTCATTTGGGGGCGTTTTGTGCCATCTGGGCATTTTATGGCCTTCAAAACTGTGATAGGCAGTGAGGAGTGAAATCAAAAATTTATGCCCTTAGAAATCCTGAAGGCGGTGCTTGGTTTTCGGGGCCCCGTACGCGGCTAGGCTCCCAAAAAGTCCCACACATGTGGTATCCCCGTACTCAGGAGAAGCAGCTGAATGTATTTTGGGGTGCAATTCCACATATGCCCATGGCCTGTGTGAGCAATATATCATTTAGTGACAACTTTTTGTAAATTTTTTTTTTTGTCATTATTCAATCACTTGGGACAAAAAAATAAATATTCAATGGGCTCAACATGCCTCTCAGCAATTTCCTTGGGGTGTCTACTTTCCAAAATGGGGTCATTTGGGGGGGTTTTGTACTGCCCTGCCATTTTAGCACCTCAAGAAATAACATAGGCAGTCATAAACTAAAAGCTGTGTAAATTCCAGAAAATGCACCCTAGTTTGTAGACGCTATAACTTTTGCGCAAACCAATAAATATACGCTTATTGACATTTTTTCTACTAAAGACATGTGGCCGAATACATTTTGGCCTAAATGTATGACTAAAATTGAGTTTATTGGATTTTTTTTATAACAAAAAGTAGAAAATATCATTTTTTTTCAAAATTTTCGGTCTTTTTCCGTTTATAGCGCAAAAAATAAAAACTGCAGAGGTGATCAAATACCATCAAAAGAAATCTCTATTTGTGGGAAGAAAAGGACGCAAATTTCGTTTGGGTACAGCATTGCATGACCGCGCAATTAGCAGTTAAAGCAACGCAGTGCCGAATTGTAAAAAGTGCTCTGGTCAGGAAGGGGGTAAATTCTTCCGGGGCTGAAGTGGTTAAACCGAATCGTTTTTCATTCTTTCAGATTTTTTGTATTTTCGTTCTTTTCGTATTTTCGTTCTTTCTGACAATTCGTTTTCATATGCATTCATCAATAAAAGTCTTTTGTACATTCGCATGCTTCCAAATGAAAGAATTATGCAGAATTTCATCCGATAACGAATTGCACATCTAATAAAGATACATTTTAAAATCCAGAGAAAATGGAGGAGATGAAATTTGAATGTTCACTTACTGTTCACTGTGAGGTCATACAGCTGTATACAAAAGGATTTCCTTCTCTCAAAATGTCCCATATACAATCCCGAGTCCTCTCTGGTCAATTTAGTGAGAATGAGGTCACCATGAGGTGTAGCTTTCAGCCGTTTGTTGAGTTCTTCATCTAATGGATTAATTTTCATGTTAGCCTCAATTTCTGAGAATGAATAAATCATGTATGTGTCTTAGAAACTATAAACACAACATTTAAAAGTAAAGAAATGTCAATGTAGAAATGTAGGTCATTAACCACTTAAGGACCGAGCCTCTTTCTGCGATTTGTTGCTTACAAGTTAAAAACAGTTTTTTTTTTTGCTAGAAAATTACTTAGAACCCCCAAACATTATTTTTTTTCTAACACCCTAGAGAATAAAATGGCGGTCGTTGTAATACTTTCTGGCACATCGTATTTGCACAGCGATCTTACAAGCGCACTTTTTTGGGAAAAAAAACACTTTTTTGAATTAAAAAATAAGACAGCAGTAAAGTTAGCCCAATTTTTTTTTATATTGTGAAAGATAATGTTACGCCGAGTAAATTGATACCCAACATGTCACGCTTCAAAATTGCGCCCGCTCGTGGAATGGCGACAAACTTTTATCCTTAAAAATCTCCATAGGCGACGTTTAAAAACTGACACATTTTTGGGGACCAGTGATACTAATACACTGATGATCAGTGCTCACATTTGCACTGTCACTGTACTAATGACATTGGCTGGGAAGGGGTTAACATCAGGGATGATCAAAAGGTAAAACTGTGTGCCTAGCTAATGTTACAGTGTAGTGGGGAAGGTGCTTTTACTAGTAGAAGGCACAGATTAAAGTTCACGCTTTACAGGAATACAGGATCCATGCTATCTATACTGACAGAACGGCAATCTGCCTTGTTTACATAGGCAGACTGTCATTCTGTCAGTGTACCGAACGATAAGCGGGTGTCGGCAGACATCGGGGCCGCGGGACCCGCTGTGTAAAATCTGCCCTGTAGCAGTAAATATGGTATGGGGCGATGGGCAAGTGGTTAAGTACAGAAAAATCCCTGTTGATCCTGCCAGAATTCCAGAGTCAATGGAACGCCCTGTACTGAAATGTTATCATGTCCTCTGACTTGCTGGGACTTTGGGTTGTCTGTCCTGGGGGTTTTCCCACTGCCACAGGAGCAGTGTCGCCAACCTACCAGATTGAAATTTACTGGCACAACACCCAAAATTTACTGGCACCACCACGTTTTTACTGGCATTTCACAAAAGTTCCAAAATTACATTTTTAGGTGTAAATTTCAGTATTTAGGCTACAAACAGGTATGCTAAGCAAATAGCAATGTGATTTAAGGTAGATTTTAAGGTAAAAAAACATATTTTCGGTATTTTCGACATAATAAGGAATTATCTAGTCCAATCACCTCCTGCCTCCATCACCTGTCACCAATACTCCCTGCCAGACTGCCTCCATCCCCCTCTGCCTCCATCCCCCTCTGCCTCCACCCCCCTCTGCCACCATCACCACCTGCTCCAGTCCATCCCCCTCTGCCACCATCCCCCTCTGCCACCAACACCACCTGCTCCAGTCCATCCCCCTCTGCCACCATCCCCCTCTGCCACCAACACCACCTGCTCCAGTCCATCCCCCTCTGCCACCATCCCCTTCTGCCACTGACCCCTCTGCCACCATCATACCATGTCTCCACCCCCCTCTGCCACCATCACACCCTGCCTCCATCCCCCTCTGCCACCATCACCCCCTACCACTATCCCCCCTCTGCCAGACTGCCTCCATCCCCCTCTGCCACTATCCCCCTCTTCCACCATCACCACCTGCTCCATCCCCCTCTGCCATCATCACCCCCTGCCACAATCCCCCTCTGCCACCATCATACCCTGCCTCCACCCCCCTCTGCCACCATTACCCCCTGCCACCACCGCCCTCTGCCAGACTGCCTCCACCCCCCTCTGCCACCATCACCACCTGCTCCATCCCCCTCTGCCACCATTACCCCCTGCCACCACCGCCCTCTGCCAGACTGCCTCCACCCCCCTCTGCCACTATCCCCCTCTGCCACCATCACCACCTGCTCCATCCCCCTCTGCCATCATCACCCCCTGCCACCATCATACCCTGCCTTCACCCCCTCTGCCACCATCAGCCCCTGCCACAATCCCCCTCTGCCACCATCATACCCTGCCTCCACCCCCCTCTGCCAGACTGCCTCCATCCCCCTCTGCCACCAACACCACCTGCTCCAGTCCACCCCCCTCTGCCACCATCCCCCTCTGCCACCAACAGGACCTGCTCAAGTCCACCCCCCTCTGCCACCATCCCCCTCTGCCACCAACACGACCTGCTCCAGTCCATCCCCCTCTGCCACCATCACCTTCTGTCACCGTCGGCTGGGCTGTCACTCTGTCCCAGACTCCCCCCGGTCCCCGTAGACTCTGGATTGCCTGGTCCTGGATGCAGGGCTCCCCTCCATTCCGCCGGCGCGTGCTGCTCAGCCTCCGAGACCTGCTGCTCCAGTGGCAGAGTCGCCTGGCCCTGGCTCAGCTGTCAGCTTGCCTTGCCGCCGCGGCCGCGCTCGATCAATTCGAAAATGGCGCCGGGCGGCGGTATTACGTTACTGCGCATGCGCCGCCCGGCCGAGCGCGTACGAGCTTTCCCGAGCCCGGCCGGCTTCGGAACGGCGCATGCGCAGTTGCGTGGCCGGCTCGCGGCCATCATTTTTACGGGCACCGGTGCCCGTAACGGGCATTCACGGGCGCCCCGAAAAACGGGTCATTTTTACGGGCTGCCCGTAAATCTACGGGCGGTTGGCAACACTGCACAGGAGTCAGGAGTTTAAAAATTGCCTGGAGAGGTTTATGAATCCAGACCAGCCACCATTCTTAAATATGTGTCTGTAGTGGCCAAACCGCCAGCATTTTTGGTACTCTTTGGGGTCCCTGTGCAGTGAGGTTGGGGTGAGTAATTCTTGGAGGAGGCCTGTTTAAAGGCGGCCACATCCTGAGCTAGTTTCATCAGCATGGTTTGCATCGCTACTGCACTACGGCTGCACTGTATTGTGTACTGTGTACACCACCAGAAAAGTAGTAGCAACTTCACTATGGCTGCACTGTATTGTGTACACCACCAGAAGTGTAGTAGAAACAGTACACCATGGAATGCACTGTAGATATAGGCTACACTGGATGCAGAGTATAATATATATATATATATATATATATATATATATATATATATATATATATATATATATATATATATGTATATATATATATATATACACACACAAGACTATATGTATATCTATATATATATATATATATAGATATATATATAGTATCTCACAAAAGTGTTTTTATAAATTTTTTATTATATCTTTTCATGTAAAGTAGTGAGTGTACAGCTTGTATAACAGTGTAAATTTGCTGTCTCCTCAAAATAACTCAACACGCAGCCATTAATGTCTAAACCGCTGGCAACAAAAGTGAGTACACCCCTAAGAGAAAATGTCCAAATTGGGCCCAATTAGCCATTTTCCCTCCTCGGTGTCATGTGACTCGTTAGTGTTACAAGGTCTCAGGTGTGAATGGGGAGCAGGTGTGTTAAATTTGGTGTTATCGCTCTCACTCTTTCATACTGGTAACTGGAAGTTCAACATGGCACCTCATGGCAAAGAACTCTCTGAGGATCTGAAAAAAAGAATTGTTGCTCTACATAAAGATGGCCTAAGCTATGAGAAGATTGCCAAGACCCAGAAACTGAGCTGCAGCACGGTGGCCAAGACCATACAGCGGTTTAACAGGACAAGTTCCACTCAAAACAGGCCTCGCCATGGTCGACCAAAGAAGTTGAGTGCACGTGGTCAGCGTCATATCCAGAGGTTGTCTTTGGGAAATAGACATATGAGTGCTGCCAACATTACTGCAGAGGTTGAAGGGGTGGGGGGGTCAGCCTGTCAGTGCTCAGACCATACGCCGCACACTGCATCAAATTGGTCTGCATGGCTGTCGTCCCAGAAGGAAGCCTCTTCTAAAGATGATGCACAAGAAAGCCTGCAAACAGTTTGCTGAAGACAAGCAGACTAAAGTCATAGATTACTGGAATCATGTCCTGTGGTCTGATGAGACCAAGATAAACTTATTTGGTTCAGATGGTGACAAGTGTGTGTGGTGGCAACCAGGTGAGGAGTACAAAGACAAGTGTGTCTTGCCTACAATAAAGCGTGGTGGTGGGAGTGTCATGGTCTGGGGCTGCATAAGCGCTGCCGGCACTGGGGAGCTACAGTTTATTGAGGGAACCATGAATGCCAACATGTACTGTGACATACTGAAGCAGAGCATGATCCCCTCCCTTCGGAGACTGGGCTGCAGGGCAGTATTCCAACATGATAATGACCCCAAACACACCTCCAAGATGACCACTGCCTTGCTAAAGAAGCTGAGGGTAAAGGTGATGGACTGGAGGAGCGCAAGGTCTCTAACATCCACCAGCTCCGTGATGTCGTCATGGAGGAATGGAAGAGGACTCCAGTGCCAACCTGTGAAGCTCTGGTGAACTCCATGCCCAAGAGGGTTAAGGCAGTGCTGGAAAATAATGGTGGCCACACAAAATATTGACACTTTGGTCCCAATTTGGACATTTTCACTTAGAGGTGTACTCACTTTTGTTGCCAGTGTTTTAGACATTAATGGCTGTGTGTTGAGTTATTTTGAGGGGGCAGCAAATTTACACTGTTATACAAGCTGTACACTCACTACTTTACATTGTAGCAAAGTGTCATTTCTTCAGTGTTGTCACATGAAAAGATATAATAAAATATTTACAAAAATCTGAGGGGTGTACTCACTTTTGTGAGATACTGTATATATGTATTAATACACCTCCTGAAGTATATTAGAATATTAGAAATAGTACACCACGGATTGCACTGTAGATATAGGCTACACTGGATGCAGAGTATATATATATATATATATATATATATATATATATATATATATATATATATATATATATATATATATATATATATATACACATATAAATATAAATACATATACATATGTATATAAAATATCTATATATCAGATACACTGGCACTAACTGAATAACCTGCCTGCATAATCTAAATCACACTCTCTCTCTCTCTGTCCATGCCAACAACACTACACAGGGACGCCGTGTAAGCAGCCTTATATAGTGTGGGGCATGGACTTAGTCCCCCTGAGCCATGTTTGGCCAAATGCACCCTGCCTTTGGCCAATTAGGGCTCTCTTAGCAGAGGGCGCTGGGATTGTCCAAAGCATGCAGGTCAGGTGCATGCTTTGGCCAATCTTCATACAGCAATGCACTGCGATCTTGTAGTGCATTATGGGGGCGTTCCGTGGGCGCTCGAATTTCCCGCGAATGCCCCATATTGTTCGTTCTTCGGCGAATGGGCGAACACCCGATGTTCGAGTCAAACCTATGAGCTCATCCCTAATGACAGGCTGTATGCTGCACCTGGGCTGCCTGGATGGAGGAAATTTAACTGCAGTTACACAGAATGGGCTCAGCTACCTGTGTGTAAGAGACACAAAACTCAATAAAAGTAACGTGAACTTTCCCTCTGCACTAACTCTCCCTCTTCATGTCATGCAATCTATTCAAGAGAATCAGCCAATTTGAAACTGTGCACTCCATGTAGCATCCTCCTGCACCCTGCACGTAGCATCCCCCTGCACCCTGCACATAGCATCCTCCTGAACTCTGCACGTAGCATCCTCCTGCACCCTGCACATAGCATCCTCCTGCACCCTGCACGTGGCATCCTCCTGCACCCTGCACATAGCATCCTCCTGCACCCTGCATGTAGCATCCTCCTGAAATCTGCACGTAGCATCCTCCAGCACCCTGCACGTAGCATCCTCCTGCACCCTGCACATAGCATCCTCCTGCACCCTGTACATAGCATCCTCCTGCACCCTGCACATAGCATCCTCCTGAACCCTGCACGTAGCATCCTCCTGCACCCTGCACATAGCATCCTCCTGAACCCTGCACGTAGCATCCTCCTGCACCCTGCACATAGCATCCTTCTGAACCCTGCACGTAGCATCCTCCTGCACCCTGCACATAGCACCAGCATTGTCTGGAGCAGCCCCTGCCCAGATTGGATTTGAATTTTGCCACCCCATCTCTCCCTCCAAGTTTTTTCTTTTCTTCTTAACATTTGGTAGTATCTTTTTTTTATCTCATGGATGAAATGTGAGAAATAACGTATACATCATATAATTATTCCATAAACACTTACCACACACACTGCATATATAATTTGAGGAAAATATGCTTATAAAATAGTTTACCATTTGCCAATAAAAAAAAATATGTCCCCGGATTTCATTTGAAAAATCTGGTCACCTTACCTTACCTATAGAAAGTCCATATTTGGTCAATGATGTCACAAGCATCACCCCGCCTCTTTATTACATGTGGCTGCATGGTGGGAAATTCCCTGGCCCCAGCTGATTGAACCAGTAGACTTCATGACAATATTTATTCATCAGCAATTAGCACGTACCATGGCTTTTTTCATCCATATGATTAACCAATGCAATCCAGCCAACTACTCTGATGTACGTCTGATCCATGGGTAGAGTAACTTCTCCGCCTTCTAGACCTGATACAGTGATTTTTTCTCCACAGACTGGAATAGTGTCCATTTCTGAGGAAGAGAGAGAGTGTTATTCAGTTTCAAAAACTTTTATCCATTGTGTTGTGACAGCAGCTCCACTACTCTACTGCAAGCTATACAGATGTACCCTTCAATAAATGATGAAAGACCACTACTGGGAAAAAAAAAATTACACAAATTACTCTCAGTGCAAATAAAGTTGGATGATAAAAAAGTGTTCTTTGTAGATAAATTCACATCATATCAATTCCAATCGTACCGTACTTTATGATCAACTTCATTTAAGTGGTCAAGTGCAAATGGTGTGCTCCAAGTAGCCCCAGGTGGACAGGACCTCACCTTTCAAGATGGACCTTCAGTTTCAGATAAAATAATTGGTGGAAACTGATCTGGAAGCTGGACCTGGCACATATTTATTGATATAGCCCTTGTTGAGTAGCCTTTTATAATCTGAAAGTCCATTTTGAAAGTTTAGTTCACTTAGGGCTGCTTGGAGTCCCATTTGTGTAATTTACTTTCCAGTATTAGTGTTTTTTTTAATAACTGCTTAACCACTTCCGGACCGCCGCACGCCGATATACGTCCTAACTTTGAAGAGGAATATCGTTGTTATGGCAGCAGCTAGCTGCCATAACCCCAGTATCCTCTTCTTCGGCGGGCGGTCCGGTTTCCGATAATAGTGGTTCCTGCAGCGGAATCGCCACGAGATCACTTTTATCGGCGGCGGGAGAGGGCCCCCCCTCCCGCCGCCGTTTACTGGAGCTGTCGGTAGTGGCGGAGGCGATCGGATGCTCTTCCTTGCTAGGTATGGAGACGAGTAAGTGGAAGATGGCCCCCACCTGTCTCCATAACATTGCAGGGCGGAAAACTTCCGCCCATAGCTCTTAAAGGGCCATTTTTTTTTTCTTTTTCCAAATGACAAAATTTTTATTTTATTTTTTTATTGCATTTTAGTGTAAATATGAGATGTGAGGTCTTTTTGACTCCAGATCTCATATTTAAGAGGTCCTGTCATGCTTTTTTTTCTATTACAAGGGATGCTTACATTCCTTGTAATAGGAGTAAAAGTGACACAATTTTTTTTAAAAAACAGTGTAGAATTTTTTTTTTTAAATTTTAAACGCACCCTGTCCCACCGAGCTCGTGTGCAGAAACGAACGCATACGTGAGTAGCGCCCGCATATGAAAACGGTGTTCAAACTACACACGTGAGGTATCGCTGCGATCGGTAGAGCGAGAGCAATAATTCTAGACCTCCTATGTAATTCAAAACAGGCAACCTGTAGAATTTTTAAACGTCGCCAATGGAGATTTTTTAGGGTAAAAGTTTGTCGCCATTCCACGAGCGGGCGCAATTTTGAAGCGTGACATGTTGGGTATCAATTTACTCGTGTAACATTATTTTTCACAATATGAAAAAACATTCGGCTAACTTTACTGTTGTCTTATTTTTTAATTTGTATTTTTTTTCCAAAAAAAGTGCGCTTGCAAATACGGTGTGACAGAAAGTATTGCAACGACCGCCATTTTATTCTGTAGGGTGTTAGAAAACAAAATGTATAATGTTTGGGGGATCTTAGTAATTTTCTAGCAAAAAAAATGTTTTTAACTTGTAAACAACAAATCTCAAAAAGAGGCTTGGTCCTTAAGTGGTTAAAAAGTGTTAACTGGAGTTGGGCCTTTATTTGTTAGTCAGTTACATACAGTAAAGTCCATCTAATTGTAGCACTCTGCCCTAAACAGGGATTACTACCTAAATTTAGTCATGCTGGGTAGAAGCCTCACCAGACTGATTTGTAGTTTATTTATTCACTTGGTCTTCCCCTAAACTCTGTGGAGCTGTTGTTTCACTCTGCTGCCAGTCGGTGTCACTGGTACTTCTGGCAATAGTATGAGATGCCACAGCAAACTGAGTTATAAATATTTGTAATTCTTCCACCCAACATATAGGAGGTTTCCTATCCCTGGTGCATGCTGGGGGGGGGGGGGGGCATATAAATATTAGGGCCAGGTATTGTGATCTCACTCCCCCTGGCTGCGGCTTGGGAAGGTGCTTCTGGATTGATCTATCCTGTTAGATCCCTACTCTGTGTTCTGGACTTGGAGGTAGGCCTGCAGTGGGCGGCGCAGTGGTGTAGTGGGTAGCACTTTCGCCTAGCAGTAAGAAGGGTCACTGGTTCAAATCCCGACCACGACACTACCTGCCTGGGGTTTGCATGTTCTCCCTGTGCCTGGGTGGGTTTCCTCCGGGTACTCCGGTTTCCTCCCACACTCCAAAGACATGCTGGTAGGTTAATTGGATCCTGTCTAAATTGTTCCTAGTATGTATGAATGTGAGTTAGGGACCTTAGATTGTAAGCTCCTTGAGGGTAGGGACTGATGTGAATGTACAATGTATATGTAAAGCGCTGCGTAAATTGACGGCGCTATATAAGTAACTGAAATAAATAAAGTGTTTTTTGGAGGCTGTTCTGCCTGTCGATGGGGAAGCTGTGCAAAGATTGAGGTCCAGGAGGAGTACCTTGCTGTAGTAAGTCAGGATGAAAGCTGTTTTTTTTTCACAGGGGCCTAGTGACTCTCTTGAAGAAGATTTTTTGGAAGTCTATGGAAATTGTACAGAGAGAGAAGAGAGAGAGAGAGAGAGAGAGAGAGAGAGAGAGAGAGAGAGAGAGAGAGAGAGGAGAGAGAGAGAGAGAGAGAGAGAGAGAGAGAGAGAGAGAGAGAGAGAAGTCTGTTGACTAGCTTAAGAAGTTCTCTGCAATGTTTCCAGGTTGGCTTAACCACTTGCCGACTGCCCTATAGCAAGTTTACTGCTACAGGGCGGCCGTTCTGTGCAGAATCATGTATGTATTTGTGATTCTGCACTTCCAGGTAGTCGGCTCACGCGCGAGCCACGATCGCCCAGCTTCTGCTGCGATTAGTCACAGCAGAAGCTGATCAACGGGTGTCGGCCAATGGATGTCCGCCGGCACTCGCCCTAGAGCTTAACCATTTGACCTCCGGAAAGGTTTTAACCCCTTTATGACAGGAGCATTTTTTTGCTATTCAGCACTGCACTACTTTAACTGGTCATGCAACACTGTACCCAAAATAAATTTATATAATAATTATAATTGTACTGTGTCCTCTGCACAGTGTGTACCTAAAGCTACCTGAAGAAAATTGGTGGTGTTCTTCTGATCCTATTAGTACCACAGGCAAGCAGCTGCAGTATTTACAGTTAGTGTACTGTGTCCTCTGCACAGTGTGCACCTAAAGCTACCTGAAGACATGTAAGAGAAAAACAATTCCATAACAATTGCTGGTGTTCTCATACTAATAATACTACAGGCAGGCAGTTGATTCTGCTAGCTGCAGTATCAGTATATATATACATCCCAGCTTTGTGCAGCTACATCTGACTGCAGGCCATTAGTATGTCTGGAAGGCCAACAAGGAGAGGCTGACAGTCACAAGCCAATAAAAGAGGGCAAGCAGGCTCTGTGTCTAGAGGCATTAGTGCTGGTCGTGGAGACGGTGCATCCTCATCAGCACGTGGCTGTGGGACAGGCTTGTCCTTTTTTTCGGCAGCTGGCCGTGTTGAGCCGCAACATGCGGAACACTTGGTAGATTGGATGACCAAGCCATCCTCATCCTCCTCATCCTCTCTCACCCAGGCTCAGGGTACTTTGTCTGGCAAAGCAGCTGCCAACGCGGCCTCTTACCTCGGCTCAATGGCATCAGTCACTCCTTCACTAGCTCCACCATGTACTCCTGAGGAGTCCCCCGAACTGTTTGACCACAGTGTTGGGTACATGCTCCAGGAGGATGCCCAGCGTTTTGAAGGCTCCGATGATGGTACCCAGCTAGAGGAAGGCAGTAACGTGAGCCCAGAGAGAGGGGGTGCCCAAGAAGGACAGCAATCTGGCAGTCATGTTCCCCCAGCTGCAGCATACTGCCAGCTTTGCTCCAGTGATGAGAAGGGAGGGGATGATGAGGTCACTGACTCCACGTGGGTGCCTGATAGGGTAGAGGAGGAGGAGGAGGCACATCTCCAATGGGGCAGGATGCCCTCTAGGGGCCAGCTTAAGGGCAGCACACCGACTGCATCACACCGCAGAGCTCCACATGTGCAGGGCGCTGCTGTCTCTGCGCGTTATTCCAAAAGTTCTTTGGTGTGGGCCTTTTTTGAGACAAGTGCATTAGATCCCACCGCTGCTATTTGCAACATGTGTCTCAAGCGTATCTCGCATGGCCAAAACATCACCACATGCTTGACCAGACATATGTCGACCTGCCATGCAGTTCATTGGCAAGCGTACCTAAAAGACCCACACCAAAGAACAAAGCGGACCTCTCCTTGCTCCTCATCAGCTGGGATCTCCAACCCCACTATACCTTCAGTCCTCTCTGAAACTTGCACTGAGAGGAATGAAGGTGTAGAATTAGGTGTGTCACAACCAACTACTTGCGGGCCATCTGCTAATCGGTACACCAACGTCAGATTGTACCAGGCAAATTTCCCTGCCCAAGCTGCTGCACCGCCGAAAGAAGTTTGCTCCCAGCCATCCACATGCTAGCTTGGCTAAATTGCTAGCACTTCAACTGCTGCCGTTTCAGTTGGTAGAATCTGCCCCCTTCCGTGAGTTTGTGGAATGTGCGGTTCCTCAGTGGCAGGTTCCCAAACACCACTTTTTCTCACAGAAGGCGATTCCGGCTCTCTACCGGCATGTGGAAAGCAATGTCTTGGCCTCGCTGGACAGGGCGGTCAGCTGTAAGGTTCATATTACCGCTGACTCATGGCCCAGCAGGCATGGACAGGGACGTTACCTATCATTCACCGCACACTGTGTGACTCTTCTGGCAGCTGGGAAGGATGCAGGACAGGGTGCGGTAGTGTTGGAGGTTGTTCCACCACTAGCCTCCAAAATTCTACTAGTGGTGATTCTGCCACACCTCTCTCCTCCACCTCCTCCTCTTCTTCTTCCTCCATGGCCTCTTCCTGTGGTGATTTGTCCTCGGAACCAGCGTTACTCCATAGGCATTCAAGGGGCTATGCAAGCACGCAGGCAAAAAGATGCCATGCGGTGCTTGAGCTGGTGTGCTTGGGGGACAGGAGCCACACTGGGGCAGAGGTTCTGTCAGCTCTGCAGGGGCAGGTTCAGAGGTGGTTGATGACATGCCAGCTTAAGGCAGGTATGGTGGTTTGCGACAATGGCACCAACCTCCTCTCCACCCTCCGACAGGGAAAACTGACCCATGTGCCCTGTTTGGCTCACGTCCTTAACTTGGTGGTGCAGCGGTTCTTGGGCAGGTACCCGGGCTTACAGGATGTCCTGAGGCAGGCCAGGAAAGTCTGTGTGCATTTCCGTAGGTCGTATAATGCCAGTGCTCGGCTGGCTGACCTCCAAAAGGAATTTAACCTACCCAAGAACCGCCTAATCTGTGACATGACCACCAGGTGGAACTCAATGTTGGCCATGCTGCAGCGGCTGCACATGCAGCAGAGGGCCATCAATGAGTACCTATGCGACTATGGCACCAGGACAGGGTCAGGGAAGCTTGTTTTTTTTTCCCACGCCAGTGGGCTATGATCAGGTATGCATGCACTGTCCTGTCACCATTTGAGGAGGCCACAAGATGGTGAGCAGTGACAGTGCATGCATCAGTGACTCTGTCCCTCTTGTCCACCTGTTGGAGCAAACGCTGTGTGGAATAATGGACAGGGCACTTGAGGCAGAACAGAGGGAGGAAGAGGAGGACTTCCTTACCTCTCAAGGCCCCCTTTATCCAGACAGTGTTCCTGCGTGCCCGCCGATCACACAGGAAGAGGAGGAGTAGGAGTATTGTGTCAGCATGGAGGTGGAGCCTGGCACTCAGCATCAGCAGCAGTCTTCAAGGGATCATTTACATTCCGAAGAAACCCATGGACTTGTACGTGGCTGGGAGGAGGTGGCTGCGGATCATGTCGTCCTTAGTGACCCAGAGGACTCTGGACCGAATGCCTCAGCAAACCTACGCTGCATGGCCTCCCGGATCCTGCAAAGCCTGCGGAAGGATCCTCGGATTCGTGGTATCAAGGGGAGGGATGATTACTGGCTGGCAACCCTCCTTGATCCACGTTACAAGGGTAAGGTTGCGGACCTTATCTTGCCATCGCAGAGGGAGCAGAGGATGAAACATCTTTGGGAGGCCTTGCAGAAAGGTTTCCAGAGCCTGGGAGGTTACAATTTCCTGGTCCTCCTGGACAACGTGTTGCTGAGGCTTTGGTCAGTCACAGAAGGAGCGGTGGAGAAGGTGGCCGTCTGACCGATGCGTTTAGACAATTTTTTAGTCCGCAGCCCCAAGGTCTGATCGGTTCCAGCAACCATCGCCAGTGTCTATTTCACATGGTGCACAATTACCTAGGGGCAAGATCAGACTTGGACACCTTTCCCACCGAAAATTCTCTGGGTTACTGGGTCTTGAGGATGGATCACTGGCCAGAGCTTGCACAGTATGCAATGGAGCTACTGGCCTGTCCTGCATCCAGTGTTCTTTCGGAACACACATTCAGTGCTGCTGGAGGCTTTGTAACCGATCACAGGGTGCGCCTGTCCACCGAATCGGTCGATTGGCTGACCTTCATAAAAATGAATCAGTCTTGGATCACCAGCTACCAAGCACCTGATGCTGAAGTATCCGATTGTTTTTTTTTTTAATGTGAGACCCTTCAAGACTGCCTATGCTGATGCTGAGTGACTATCCTGTTATGCTGAGTCACAATCCTCTTCCCCCTCAATTTTCATGCTGATAGCTTGTAAGAACATTTTTGGTTCTGGGCACCGCCACCAGTGCCCAAGGCCCAATTTTTCAGTCCCTGTTTAACAGGGGCGTATAATTACAATTTTTGATGCAATACTTTGTAGCAGGGCTCATTCCTGTGCTCCAATTATAGTATCTGTGAGGGGTTGCAGTGTTGTGGCACCAGCACCAGTGCCCAAGGCCCAATTTTTCAGCCCCTGTTTAACAGGGGCGTATAATTACTATTTTTGATGCAATACTTTGCAGCAGGGCTCATTCCTGCGCTCCACCAAGATTAACCGTGAGGGCTTACAGTGTTGTGGCAACACCACCACCAAAGGCCCAATTTTTTTGCCCCTGTTCAACAGGTACATGTAATTACAATTCTTGATATAATATTTCACAGCAGGGCCCGTTTCAGCGCCCACCAAGAGTAACTGTGAGGACTTACAGTGTTGTGGCACCAGCACCACCACCAAAGGCCCAATTTTTCTACCACTGTTCAACAATGGCATGTAATTACAATTCTTGATCTAATATTTCACAGCACGGCCCGTTACTGCACCCACCAAGAGTAACTGTGAGGGCTTACAGTGTTGTGGCAACACCAACACCTAAGGCCCCAATTTCTGCAGAGTATATAGGGCAAGCGCCTACTTTCAAACATCCAACTTACAAACAACTCCTACTTGCAAACGGAAGGAGACAACAAGAAGTGAGATGAAATCTACCCCTAGGAAGGGAAATTCTCTCCTGTAAGAGTTAATATGGGAAAAACGTGTCTCTTCTCCACTGATGCTTTATCACCAATCCTTATTTCAAAAAACATTTGTCATTGGGACAGAAAGTGAGGTGAAATCTTCTGAAGAGGAGCACAGACAGCAAAACAAATGTTACAGGGGTGATAACCCTTCCCTATGTTTTCCAAAAAGCTTAAAAATAGATTTTTTGGCTGGAGCTACACTTTAAAAATGTACCAGTTTAAAATTACAAAGAGATTCTACTTAACAACAAACCTACAGTCCCTGTCTTGTTTGCACCGCCTGTATACTGCTGTTCAGAGTATATAGGGCCTGGGGGCCCCACGCCTTTCCTTTTTTATATTTGGGTGTGGGGTTCTCCTAAATATCCATACAAGACCCAAAGGGCTTGCTAATGGACGGGGGAGGGGGGTACCCATGCCGTTTGTCTCACTGATTTTCATCCATATTGCCAGGACCCGACATTACATTAAAGCCACAAGCAGTTATAAATGACTTTTATTCCTTTAACCACTTGCTTACTGGGCACTTAAACCCCCCTCCTGCCCAGACCAATTTTCAGCTTTCAGTGCTCTCACATTTTGAATGACAATTACTCAGTCATGCAACACTGTACCCAAACAATTTTTTTGTCCTTTTTTTCATACAAATAGAGCTTTCATTTGGTGGTATTTGATCACCTCTGGGTTTTTTAATTTTTGCGCTATAAATGAAAAAAGACCGAAAATTTTGAAAAAAAATGCTTTTTTCTTCGTTTCTGTGATAAAATTTTGCAAATTAGCAACTTTTATTCATAAATGTTGGCCACAATTTATACTGCTACATATCTTTGGTAAAAATAACCCAAATTAGTGGATATTATGTGGTCTGTGTGAAATTTATAGAGTCTACAAGCTATGGTACAAATCATAAAAAAATGATCACATCTGATCACACCTGATGTACTGAGGCCCATCTCCTTTCTTGAGACCATAACAAGCCAGGAAAGTACAAATGCCCCCCAAATGACCCCTTTTTGGAAAGTAGACATTCCAGGGTATTTAGTAAGAGGCATGGTGAGTTATTTGAAGTTGTCATTTTTTCCCACAATTCTTTGCAAATTAAGGTTTTTTTTTATTTTTTATATTTTTTTCAGAAAATTGTCATTGTAATAGCTTATTTCTCTCACATGGAATGTCCATACCACAAATGACACCACAAAATACATTCGGCTACTCCTCCTGAGTATTACAATACCACATGTGTGGGACTTTTTCACTAACTGGCCACATACAGAGGCCCAACATGCAGGGAGCATCATCAGGTGTTCAAGGAGCATAAATTACCCATCTAACTTGTTGACTACCTATTACACTTTTGAAGGCCCTAGAGCACCAGGACAATGGAAACGCCCACAAAATGACCCCATTTTGGAAAGCTAACACCCCAACGTATAATCTATGAGGCATAATGAGTCTTTTGAACGGTTCATTTTTTTCCAGAAGTTTTTGGAAAATGTGGAAAAAAATGAAAACGCATTTTTTTTTTACACAAAGTTGTCCGTTTATAAGATATTTCCAACACATAGCATTTACATAGCAAAAATAACACCCCGAAATACATTCTGCTACTCCTCCTGAGTAAAACGATACCACATGTGTGAGACTTTTACACAGCCTGACCACATACAGAGGCCTAACATTGAAGTAGCACATTCAGGTGTTCTAGGAGCATAAATTACACATCTCGATTCTCACCCACCTATTACACTTTTGAAGGTCCTGGAGCACCAGGACAATGGAAACGCCCACAAAATGACCCCATTTTGGAAAGCTAACACCCCAACGTATAATCTATGAGGCATAATGAGTCTTTTGAACGGTTCATTTTTTTCCAGAAGTTTTTGGAAAATGTAGAAAAAAATGAAAACGCATTTTTTTTTACACAAAGTTGTCCGTTTATAAGATATTTCCAACACATAGCATTTACATAGCAAAAATAACACCCCGAAATACATTCTGCTACTCCTCCTGAGTAAAACGATACCACATGTGTGAGACTTTTACACAGCCTGACCACATACAGAGGCCTAACATTGAAGTAGCACCTTCAGGTGTTCTAGGAGCATAAATTACACATCTCGATTCTCACCCACCTATTACACTTTTGAAGGTCCTGGAGCACCAGGACAATGTAAACGCCCACAAAATGACCCCATTTTGGAAAGCTAACACCCCAACGTATAATCTATGAGGCATAATGAGTCTTTTGAACGGTTCATTTTTTTCCAGAAGTTTTTGGAAAATGTGGAAAAAAATGAAAACGCATTTTTTTTTACACAAAGTTGTCCGTTTATAAGATATTTCCAACACATAGCATTTACATAGCAAAAATAACACCCCGAAATACATTCTGCTACTCCTCCTGAGTAAAACGATACCACATGTGTGAGACTTTTACACAGCCTGACCACATACAGAGGCCTAACATTGAAGTAGCACCTTCAGGTGTTCTAGGAGCATAAATTACACATCTCGATTCTCACCCACCTATTACACTTTTGAAGGTCCTGGAGCACCAGGACAATGGAAACGCCCACAAAATGACCCCATTTTGGAAAGCTAACACCCCAACGTATAATCTATGAGGCATAATGAGTCTTTTGAACGGTTCATTTTTTTCCAGAAGTTTTTGGAAAATGTGGAAAAAAATGAAAACGCATTTTTTTTTACACAAAGTTGTCCGTTTATAAGATATTTCCAACACATAGCATTTACATAGCAAAAATAACACCCCGAAATACATTCTGCTACTCCTCCTGAGTAAAACGATACCACATGTGTGAGACTTTTACACAGCCTGACCACATACAGAGGCCTAACATTGAAGTAGCACCTTCAGGTGTTCTAGGAGCATAAATTACACATCTCATTTCTCACCCACCTATTACACTTCTGAAGGCCCTGGAGCACCAGGACAATGGAAACGCCCACAAAATGACCCCATTTTGGAAAGCTAACACCCCAACATATAATCTATGAGGCATAATGAGTCTTTTGAATGGTTCATTTTTTTCCAGAAGTTTTTGGAATATGTGGAAAAAAAATGAAAACGCATTTTTTTTACACAAAGTTGTCCGTTTATAGGATATTTCCAACACATAGCATTTACATAGCAAAAATGACACCCCAAAATACATTGTGGCACTCCTTCTGAGTATGGCAATACCACATGTGTGAGACCTTTACACAGCCTGGCCACATACAGAGATACAACATGCAAGGAACACCATCAGGTGTTCCAGGGACACATAGCATGCATATACCAAGAATTACACCCCAAAATACATTATGCTGAGCAAAGAGAAACAAAAGATTACCTGTGGTTTCAGTAGTATAGTTGTCCCCAGGAGGATAGCACTGGTCCAGGCAGCAGGCAGGGACTTGGTCAGCAACAGCGAACACAATTTTTCAGGCAGCAGGCAGAAATACTGTCCATAGTCAGTACAGGCAGCAGGCAGGGATACTGTCCATAGGTCAGTGCAGTGCAGGGTCAGTGCAGGCAGAGATTGTCAGCAGTGCCAAAATATTGGTCTTGGTAGTAGGCAGGAACAAGGTCCATGTGCTGTGGTCAGTGCGACAAACAGAGGCATGACAGCAGTAACTCCTACAGGCAGCAGGCAGAAGTAGGGCCTCGTTCAGGACAGAATGGGGACAGGGGTAGAGGCTTCTCCCACCCAAATCTCTTTGAAGCCTCCGAGTCTCCAGACCCTAATCTAGAATGAGAAAACAAAGAAAATTGTTTTCTTCATCCAGAAAAACTATTCTGGAGCCCCTCACATATGTGAGACCCCTGTGTTGAATCCCACTAGTCCAGTTGCAGGGTACAAGATCAGTCCAAGAGGCAGGCAAGAGGCATGGTCAAACAGTCCAAGGTCAGTTCCAGATCAGGCAAAGGTATGTACAGAATCGTTAGGCAGAAGCATGGTCGAATAACAGTCCAGGGTCAGTTCCATATCAGGCAGAGGTATGTACAGAATCGTTAGGCAGAAGCATGGTCGAAAAAACAGTCCAGGGTCAGTTCCAGATGAGGCAGCGGTAAGTACAAAATCGGCAGGCAGAAGCGTGGTCAAATAACAAGCCAGGGTCAGTTACAGAGCAGGCAGTGGCATAAGGGGTGTGAAGGCAGGAACTGAGGATTACGGTTACCATACTTCACTAATAATTTAGTGAAGTATGGTAACGGCGGAAGCATTCACCTATACAGAGGCCTGGTTCGGAAGGACATTCTGCACAATAATAAGATGTGTCTCTTCTGACTCCTGCTCTGGTACACACCTTACATCTTTTTTGGCGTCTTTGGCCTGTTGGTCTGGGAGGGAGTTTATCTGGAAAGTGGCGCTCGGAGAGTCGACTAACAACATCTGATCGGATGTTTACTGGTGGGCCGTTCGGGAATATAAGGGCAATGTAAATTTCCTCCAGGTAGCCAAGGAAGCGTTGGGGGTTTTGGGTGGATTTGCGGTAAATGATATAGGAGTTGTATATGGCCAATTGAAAAAAATAAATCGCTACTTTTTTGTACCAGTGGTATGTCCTTCTTGAGGCAAGATATGGTTCCAACATTTGATCGTTAAAGTCGACTCCCCCCATAAACAAATTGTATTGATGGATGCATGTGGGTTTCTGGATGGGGCCATTCCTTCTGGGGATTTCCACATAGGTGTTGTTGTGGATGGAAGACAACATATACACATCCCTTCTGTCCCTCCACTTCACTGCCAGAATCTCTTTGTTACGCAGACATGCCGTTTCTCCTTTTCTCAACTTCTTATTAACAAGACTTTGAGGAAAGCCCTTCCGATTTTTTTTCACGGTGCCACATGCTGGCGTCTTCTTCCGATGAAGGTTGTGGAACAGGGGCAGAGAAGTGTAGAAGTTATCTACATACAGGTGGTATCCTTTGTCGAGTAGGGGGTATATGAGGTCCCAAACAACTTTCCCGCTGGTTCCCAAGTAGTCCGGGCAATTAGGAGGCTGCAGCTGGGTGTCCTTCCCTTCGTACACCTTGAAGGAATATGTGTACCCTGTGGCTCGGTCACATAGTTTGTACACCTTCACCCCATAGCGGGCCCTTTTGCTGGGGATATATTGCTTAATTTTAAGCCTGCCGCTAAATTTCACAAGGGACTCATCTACACATATTTGTTGGTCCGGGGTGAACAGCTGGGGGAATACTTCGGAAAAATAATTTAATATTGGGCGAATTTTGTAAAGCCTGTCAAAATTTGGATCAGTTCGGGGAGGGCACTGGGTATTGTCGCTAAAATGTAGGAACCTCATTATCATCAGATACCTGGTTCTGGGCATTACCGCGGAGAAGAGCGGCATGTGGTGGAGGGGGTGGGTTGACCAATAGGAACGGAATTCGTTTTTTTGAGTGAGCCCCATATTAAATGTGAGGCCCAAAAAAACCTTGAACTCCTCCACTGTCAGGTCTCTCCACTCATAGGGACGGGCATAATATGATGTGGGATTTTGCAAAATAAATTGCTGTGCATACAGGTTGCACTGGGCCACAATTGACGCCAACATGTCCTCCGTAAAAATTAAATTAAAAAAATTAATTGGGGTGAAATTCCCTGTATCCACCTGGACTCCTGGCTGGGCCGTGAAAGGGGGAACGCTAGCTTCTCCTGAATTGGGAGGAAGCCACAAGGGGTTCTGAAGTGCAAAGGGAAGGCTGGCATGGGACCTAACCCTTTGGGGCTGGGGTGACACCCCACTGGTACTTGGCCTTTCTTGCCGAGGGACTGCGGTGCTAGTGGATGGCACTGCAGTGCTAGTGGATGCCACTGCGATGCTGGCGGATGCCACTGCGGTGCTGGCGGATGCCATTGCCTCCTCACTAGAACGCCTTCGTTTGGCGGGCCGAGTTTCTTCCTCCGAGTCTGTAAGTGTTTCGCTACTGAGGACTGGCTCGTAATTTACGTCAGAATCCGAATTGGAGAGGGAATCTGAAAAAGAGAGCTCCGCGTTGCTCTCATCGGCCGTAGAAAGAATTTGGTATGCCTCCTCGGCGGAAAAGCTTTTTTTGGACATGGCGGCTGGTGGTTTATGAGATTGCACAGCTGTGTGCTAAGCCTGCACTGATGAGGTGGCACTAATTGATGGCACAGATGTGCACTGATGAGGCGGCACAAGTGGGCACTGATCGCACAGATAGGCACTGATGAGGCGGCACAGATGGGCACTGATGGGCACTGATGAGGCGGCACAAATGGGCACTGAGGCAGCAGATGAGCACTGAGGAAGCAGCACAGATGTGCACAGATTTACACTAATGAGGCGGCACAGGTGGGCACAGATATGCACTGATGTGGCACAGGTGAGGTGGCACAGATTCGCACTGATGAAGCGGCACAGATGGGCACTGATGAAGCGGCACAGATGGGCACTGATAAGGCAGCACAGATGGGCACTGATAAGGCAGCACAGATGTGCACTGAAGCGACAGATGGGCACTGATTGGTACAGATGGGCACTGAGGAGGTGGCACAGATGGGCACTGAGGAGATGGCACAGATGGGCACTGAGGAGATGGCACAGATGGGCACTGAGGAGATGGCACAGATGGGCACTGAGGAGGTGGCACAGATGCGCACTGATTGCACAGATGCGCACTGATTGCACAGATGCGCACTGCACAGACGGGCACTGATGGGCACAGACGGGCACTGATGGGCACAGACGGGCACTGATGGGCACAGACGGGCACTGATGGGCACAGATGGGCACTGATGATGCACTGATGGCACAAGTGGGCACTGATGTGCACAGGTGGGCACAGATGGCACTATATTGGTGTCACTGTGGGCACTGTTGGGCACTTTTTGGGCACACTTTGCTGTTTTTTACTCACAGAATCTCTCTCTCCTCACACGCTGTCTCTGTGTGAGGAGAGAGAGAGCCGGCAATGAGAGATGATCTCAATTGTTTACCTTTTAGATCATCTCTCATTGGAGGCGGCGATCGCGCTGTAAACGGCCGCTGTGATTGGCCGTTTACAGCGATCTGTGATTGGCTGTGTCCAAGGGACACGGCCAACACAGATTTTCCCCGAGGCGCGCTCACGAGAGCGCGCTGGGAATGAGGAAAGGGGACGACGTCAATGGACGTAGTCCCGGTTTTTCAGATCCGCGCTGTTGCCGTCATTTGGCAATGGCCCGGATCTGAGCAGGTTAAAAACGACATTTTGTGCAGGGGCTGTTCTAAGCACGGGAAACATGCGCCACTTTACAGGCATATTATAGACACCCCCCAGGTATGATATTTAAAGGAATATTTCTCTTTTTTTCCCACTTTTAGCATCAGTAAAATCGCTGCTCCCAAAAAAAACCTCCGTTTTTAAAACTTTTTTTTGCATTGATACATGTCCCCTGGGGCAGGACCCGGGTCCCTTTTCAGGACAATAACTTGCATATAAGCCTTTAAAATCAGCACTTTTGATTTCGAACGTTTGGGGTGCTATGTGTACATTAATGAGGAAAAAAATGAACCTAAATGATTTTAGCAAATGGCTGTAACAAAGAGTGAAAAATTTAAGGGGGTCTGAATACTTTCCGTCTCCACTGTATATTGAAAATGGTAAAAAAAAACTGATATTTTATACTTTCTGGCATAAAACATAAATCTCCAAAGCAATCTAAATGCGTAATTATAACATAAATAAACCATTTGAAACATCTAATATGCTTATACAGTAAGTCCGTACACAATAGCGTATGATAAATTGCAATGTCCATCAAGTGTTAAAAATCCATTAAACACCACAGTGTCTCTCCACTATTGCTTCACACTCCTGTTCACTCCCATCACCAGGTGAAATGCAAGCTCACTTCCCAGGGATAGATAACACGCGTGTAGTCATAGGCTCAACTCCTCCTTTACGTGTTGCGCCCCGTGATTGGCTTCTTCAGTAGGCAGACAGAAGTTCACTGCTTTTAAAATTCAACATCTAAACATTCGGATGGAGTTCTAAGTATTGTATTTCACTATATAAACTCAGTTTACTGTTAGAAAAAAAAGTGCAAAACTCCTGTGGGTGTAACAAGATGTCCGCTTGCCCCCTTCTCAGTGTATCCTTACTGTGGAGGAGTGCGGGGTGGAGCAAGATGTAGCAAGATGGCGACGACGAAACGTCACTTCCGTTACACATTCTGACGGGTCGCCTAATCTGATGAAACAGCGGGAATCAGGGCTTTCCATCACAGGAGAACAGCTCGTGGATACCGAAGGGGAAGAACCAAGAGGCGGAGCCCAGGTGGCAATGTAAGCTGCTGCCAATAGAAATGGAGCTCCATTTCTATTATCAGCTGCATTCATTGCCACCCGGGCTCTGCCTCTTGTTTCTTCATCATGAGCTGGACTTCTCTAAAATGGCTGCGACAGAGACAGAATTAACCAGTGCCGGCCACGGAACTCTAGCGGCGGAGGCAACGGTGGGGAAAAAAAATCGGGGAAAAGGCTGATTTCCTGGGACATTTCCCAGGAAACTGTAAGACTGGGACAAAAGTCTAAAACCCGGGAATGTCCCGGAAAATTTGGGACAGTTGGCAAGTATGTCAGTGGGTTGTAGAACTACAAGGAGAAGTTGTAGTGAAAGAGAAGGAACTGTTACGTTTGGTGTTAGGAACTGCTAAAGACTGTTGCCATAGGGGACAGTATCCCTGTACGTGCAGATGTGGCTTCTTGCTGGAGGCCTTTCCCTGCATGGCTGTCCTCTTATTGAGGTCTCAGAGTCTGCTAATTGAACTTGCAGCTACTCAAGGGTGTCCTGGCCCTAACCCTCTTTCCCCAATAAAAGTTTGTAAGAGAAATAAACATTTATTTTGCATTCAAGAAGTGTCTGGCGCCCCAATAACTTCCACCTTGCATCCACTATGCCTCACGACCCACCACATACTGAAGGATGTCAGCTATCTCTGGCCCTGGAGGTTCTCATTAGACTGAAGGAGGCCGGAGACCTTGCTACAATTGGATGATGGAAGTCAGAAGTTCTTCACCCCATTCACTAAGCTCTGGGGCAAATTCCCTTGCACAGTGATCAGCCTATTTATCTTTAGTAAATCAGCCCCTTAATCTCTGTTACATGGGGGGGGGGGGCAATTGGAAGTGTACAGAAGATAGGAAGTGACAAGGACACAACATTTCTGGCAGCATCGAGGTATTCTCTGTACTTGCTGAAAATGTCCTTAGCTTTGAAAAATAGAAAACCCATGCAGCTACCACATCTAAGGACTGTAGACTGGAAGGGCATCCCAGATTGCATTGGGAGCTCTCTGTGACCTCTGTGTGCCTTGGACACAGCGCATCACAGATCAGGGTAAAGGGCCAATCACAGCGGCCCTGTACCACGTGATTGCTGTGTCCAGTCACAAGCGATCACAGATGTAAACATAACAGATCTTTGCCAGTTAACAGCTCTCCTTCCCTCACACAGACACTGCGTTCCTTTCTGGAGTTATGATAATATATAGTTTTAATAAAATCAGTAACTTACTGTAAATGAAGATATGATAATCCTGCATGCATTGTATTGATTGCTGTCTTTCTGTAAATGCTCCATAATGTCCATTTCGGAATTCAGTTCCATTGGTTATAATTAAGGATCCATCAGCTGCAGCCTTTAGCCGTCCATTATACCGATCTTCTTTAATTAGAACAGGTTTGCCTGGCTCTGTCACTGCAATAACCGATTCATCAAACCAATCATGCCATTCCACCCAGGTGATGGCAGTGTTGGCATCGTAACCAGCAGGTAGAGTGACATCTTCTCCCAGTACACTAAATAGATTTATGCTTTCTCCACATTGATTGGCTTTAAACATTGCTGATATGGAACAAAAACTATAATTAGCTACAACATGATAAGAAAGATTCTTTTCATCTCAATTCTCTAGATGCATCATAACTGCAAACCAACTGCTTGGCTCAAGGTTGCAGCATGGCCCCATTCAGGGCCGCTGATAGGGCAGTACAGCCAGCCCTCCTGTACTAGGCCCGGGCCCCATCAGTTCAAAAGGGGCGCCCTGGCACCCGCTGAGCAGGAGGTTCGGCTGTACTGTCTTATTGCCGAAACAGATCCTCTTCTCCCTCCCCCTGCAGCACTGCCGGCTTCTCCTCTTCTTTCTCCCTCTGGCTGCACTGCAGGGGGATCGGTTCTAGCACATGCACCCCTTCCATCTGGTTGTCCCTTTTCCCCCTCAGCACTTCCGTCTTCCCTCATCTCCTCTCTGCCGGCAGCTGCTGCAAGCACACAGGGGGATGTTTGTTTTGCTTGCGTCTATCTAGTAAGGTTACTTTGTGGTATAAGCAAGTAAGCTCAGACCTCTGCAGTGTATAAATGTGCTTTTACTATACAAAAAAAAAAGGCTGTACGTACAAAACTATTACAATATTAGGAATACAATACAAAACTGACAAATATAACAAGCAAAATGCCTAACAAATAAGCAGCCTATGGTCTGTAATTAGTAGAAATAAGCTTAAAAGTTACTAAAAGTGTTTGTTAACCCAAAAAAAAAAAATATATATATATATCCTGCGCCTTTAAAGCAGGCTATATGACACAGTGCTTGTCCTGTGTGATTTGGCCCCCTGTAACACCTAAAAAACCTGGCTGAACCTGCCAGTTTCTCCACACCCCTCTGTAAACTGACCACGATGTATCATGGCTGCTGAGACCAGACACCGTGGTCAGTTTACGTGCCTCTGTCATCAGCAGCCTGCTATCTGCAGCTCTCCTCTCTGCTCCTGTGTCCTCCTACCCCCTCCCCTCTCTGTCTGTGTGTGAGTCGCCCCTCCTGCTGCTCTCATAACACTAACCTGTATATGGACATCAGCACTGCATCCCATTGCAGTGTGCCCCTTTGTGAATGATTTATAAATATAAATGCTTTAAATACCTCAGTTAAGAGCCGAGATTGCGATCACATGACCAGTCAGCTCTCTCCTTCTCTCCTCCTCCCCCCCAGACTGGCGTCAGCAGGGGAATCTCAGCCCCGCCCGCTGCATCTCTCAGAGGAGGAAAGGAGAAAAGGAGAAAGCTGGCTGGTCATGTGATCGCAATCTCGGCAGTGAAATTAGGTATTGGGTTCATGATCTGAGTAGCAACGAGAGCCCAGGCTTAATCCATAAGCAGTTGCTGGAGATCAGCCAAAAGGGTGTTCAGGTATCTTCTGGCTGGTGCCGACCTTTTTGGTGTTAAGGCATTAAGGAGTCCTCCCTATCAGTCTCTGCTGCTGGCTTGTATTTGGGAAGTTTCAGGTTGTCAAACTTTTGTCGACAACGGTTACAAACTTGTTTACCTTAACAACAGACTGCTCCAACTGTAGTTTTCAATTAGAGAGGTGTTCTCAAATTCTACCTCACGATGGCACTCTGATATCACGCATGCCATAGGTTATATATGGCAGGTTGTTAATCTATTGTTTATGACAGTTACACAACAATAGATTGAACAACAGTCAACTGCAATGCAACAATGGTATTTTAAGTTTCCATTGTTTGAGGACAGCCTGAGTACTTGTTACCAAGGCTTAAGTTTGAGAAGCATCCACTCAAACACAATCTGATTTCTGTTACAAACTACTAAACAGATTGTTCTACACCTGCACTAAAGTCTGCGATAAAAAAATCTTGATATTTATCAAACACAACACATGTTTCAGGATGGAGAGCAGAATTATGTAATTTACTGGCCCCTTCCATTTCTGAACAAAAACAAGGAGCGATTGGTACCAATCACTCCTGTGTACATTCATCAACTGTGTTTACTATGCTTTGGTTTGTGAATGAGTAGGAAGCCTTGGAGTGCTTCCTATTCATTCATCTATGCACCTGAGGCTACAGAGAAAAGTCCCTTTCACTTTCGGCCAGGGAAAGGGGGCCCTGTCCGGTAGGCTGTATGGGGTCCTGTGATTTCGAATAGCAGCCCTGGCCCTATTTACTTACATGGCAGGCAGGTGTCGCCACCTGTCAGATTCGCCATTTAGTGTTAATATTGCTGCAATGTGACCCCCTTCCAAGTCCCACCATATCTTTGCTTGTAGATGAGCAGTTGGGGGGTGTGGTGAAAACGTGGATCAACTGCCTGTTTTTACTGCCCCCCTAGCCACAAGTGTGAAAGGAGCTATTTTTTCTATAAGTCCCACTAGATTGCTGGAATATTGGTCTATTTCTAAATTTAAAAGAGAAATTGTGACTGCACTATAACATAATCTTATAATTCAAATTATAAAAATTTTAATCCCAATTTCATCAAGTTTTATGAAAACTTTTTAGCTATTATATTTTGGTATGGTTTGGAGATAAATAGGTTATTTCATAAAGGACATGTCATATAAAATAAAATTATTAATGATTGTATATATATATAAATATTTATTTTAGTTTTATATATTTTTAGATCACTTTTCAATTAAATTTTATCACCTTAGGATAACACTCTTCTCAGTCCCATGTAATATGTTAGTTTGTTTTTTTGGGAGATTTTTTTCCCAGTTTTTCCAGTTGTGCCTCCTTAACCCTTAGTTCACACCTATGCGTTCTTTAGTGCGTTTTGCAGAAACGCACTACAGTCTATTTACCATGGTTTCCTATGGATCTAGTTCACATTTGTACGTTTTTTGTTTTTTTTTAACCCACCCCCCCAATTAATTGAGTGCCTTCCTCTTTCAACCAATTCCCTCCCACCTCCCTCATCCCTGGCTCAAAAAACAAATGATCTTTCATATAAATTAAAGGTGAATTATGTGTCCATTTATTCTGGGCGTGTATCAAATCCCAATGTTTAAGCGTGTTCCATGTCAATTCTGCTGTGTTTGTGCCCAGAGCTCTATACTTTGGAGGATTCCAAATACTCCGTCCTAAATCTGTGTTGCTCAAATAGTGTTCTATGTTGACCCATCTTTTTTCTGAATCCTTTTTTGACCACTCAATCACACGTGACATTATGACTGCTAAATAATACTTATTAAAATCGGGTAAGGCTACTCCCCCTTTCTTTTTCCCCCTGCTCAGAACTGCATATGAAATACGTGTTTTTTTGCCACCCCAGACAAATCTTGAAATTAGACTTCTTAACGCTCTAAGATAGTACTGAGGAAGAGGGATTGGCAACATCTGAAATTTAAACAATATTTTTGGGGCCAATATCATTTTGGCAGCGTTCACGCGTCCAAACCACGACAGGGGCCTCGCTGCCAATCTTCTAACTTCCTTCCTAATCTCGTCCAGAAGTGGAATGTAATTCTTTAGGTACAGTTTTTTGAAAGAATTGGATAGTTTTATCCCTAAGTACTTAATTTCTTTTTTCCAAAGAAAAGGGAACACCTGAGCCAAATGAGCTTCCTCTTGTTTGCCCACACTAATGTTCAGGATTTCCGACTTCTTTAAATTTATTTTAAAATTGGAATTTTCCCCATACCTTTTTAGGGTCTGTAGCAAGTTCGGGAGGGAGATTCTGGGATTTGTAATAAAAAACATTACATCGTCGGCAAAGGCTGCCAGTTTGTGCTCATCTGATCCTATCTTCACCCCACTACAATCTGGGTTATTGCGAATGGTGGCTAACAGAGGCTCCAGGGAAAGTACAAACAACAAGGGGGACAACGGACACCCCTGCCTAGTCCCATTTGTCATGCGAAAGGGTTTTGAGAAAACCCCATTCACCCTGACCGAGGCCGTAGGATTGTTATATAGGGCCTTGACCCAAGAAATATACCTCGGGCCCACCCCCATTACTTCCAATGTTTTTATCATGAACCCCCAGTCTACCCTGTCAAACGCTTTTTCCGCGTCCACTGACAGGAATAGAACTGGGGGTCCATCACGTTTACTGGCTTCCAACAGGAGCGCTGCTCGTACCCCATTATCCCTGCTCTGTCGCCCGGGCACAAAACCGGCCTGGTCAGCATGAACGAGAGTTGACATTTTATCCTTCAATCTGTTAGCCAACACTTTCGCATAAAGTTTTACGTCTGCATTTAGCAGCGAAATGGCTCTATAACTAGAGCAGAGCTGGGCATTTTTCCCTTCTTTTAATAGCAAGGTAATCGAGGCTGAAAGGGCCTCTCTACCCATTTCACAATTGGCATCCAGTTTGTTCCAAAAATGGCAGAGTCTAGGGACCAGAATATGTTTCAATTTTTCAAGGTACAAAGTAGTAAAGCCATCAGGCCCTGGACTCTTGCCCTTTGGGGAAGTTTTCAGTGCTGCCAGGATTTCCTCTTCACCTATCGGTCTATCAAGGGTTGTTCTCTCTTCCTCCGTGAGCTCCGCAACTCCTGCCCCCTTCAAAAATTCCTCGACCCTGCTCCTCTGTGTTGAATTGCCAACTCTATCTTGTCCAATAGAATATAGTGTCTCAAAAAACTTTTTAAACTCATTCGATATACCTTTGCTAGTCGATATTAATTCCCCCTTATTGTTTTGTACTTTTTCAATGAAATTTCTGTCTCTTTTTTCCCTCACTAAGTTGGCCAGGTGCTTACTAGTCTTATTTGCCCATAGATAATTATCCTTTGTTATCCTATTGAGAGCTCGCTTGGATTCCTGTTCCAAGACGTCCCTCAACTCTTCCCTTTTGGCTGCTAGTTGTCGGAAGACTTCCTGGTTCGGCCCCTTGGACTTCTTGTGGGTCTGTTCTAATAGGTGGACTTCCTCTATTATCCTCTCCCTTTCTTTCTTTCTCTTTTTCTTTATCCCAGCTCCTATGGAGATGAGAACCCCTCTAATATATGCCTTGTGCGCTTCCCATACAACTGAGGGGGAAACCTCTCTCGTGTCATTAGTTTTATAGAAAAACTCCACCTCCTCTTGTACCTTTTCCAATATTTCTGGTTCCCTTAACAAGGACTCATTCAGCTTCCACGAGAAGGGCACCTCCTCCCTATTTGGGAGCCTCAACCTCATCGTGACCGGCGAATGATCCGACAAGGACATAATTTCTATTCTAGTCTCCTCCACCCATTCCAGTAGACTGTGGTCCACGAAGATATAATCCAGTTTCGAATACGTCCCGTGCACAGGGGAGAAGAAGGTGTAATCTCTTTCCTTAGCATGTTGCAACCTCCATGCGTCCATCAGTCGGCAGCCAAATAGCCGTTTTCCAATTGCTCTCCTTGAAGCCTTCCTAATCCCCTGGGCCCGGGACGTGCTATCGAGACTGGGGTCGAGGCAGAAGTTAAGGTCCCCCGCCAACACCACCTCCCCCTCCCTAAACCTCGTCAGCCTCGTGACCACCTGTCCCAGAAATACCGTTGGGTTTTTATTAGGGCAATATATGTTCGCTAAAGTCAGTACTTTATTCCCAATTTTACCCTTCAAAAAAATATACCGGCCATCCGGGTCCGTCATTCTGTCAACCAGGGTAAAGTTGGAAGCCCTCGAGAACCCTATTGCAACGCCCTTTGACCTCCTGATAGGGGTATCACTGTAAAACCAACACGGCAGGTCAGTAGAGAAGAGTCTAATCCTAGTATCTAGAGCCAAGTGTGTCTCCTGAAGGAAAACTATATCGGCTCCGTACTGTTGGAGTTCCTTCAATATTTTGTGTCTTTTGGTGGGCGAGTTTAGACCTTTTACGTTATAGGATACAAGCTTGAGGTCATACATTACCCTGACTTTCTCCCTTTGTACTTTCCAAGTGCTCCCCTAAACTGGTTCTGCAGGATCTCATCCCCCCGCCCTCCCCCTCCCTCCCCCCACCCACACCCACCTCCCCCCCATACCCCCCCTCCCCCCACCCGGCTGTAACCCAGCCCCAAGCCCGCACGTAGGAGATACTCCAGATCTCATACTGCGCGCTTCATGTTTCGGGGTGATGCTCCAACGACGGCGCCTAATACCCTCTCTGCCCAACCATGCGGTGGAGTATGGTAAGGAAGGCGGTACGCCAGCACCCCGATTGAAGGTCGCCCCCCCCCCCGCACCCACCACCCCCCCGGCAGCTTGTATTCAGGTAGAAAAACAGAATAAGGAACACAGAATCCAGAGTCACGGCATTGTGTACACTCCCCGGGTCACCTGGTTGGGAGAGACAAAAAAAAAAAAAAAAAACCGAAGAAGGACAGCTAATTTTGTCCCCCTACCCCCCCCCCCCCCAGATGACCCCAAGTTCCCAGTCCCTTTCATGTCACCGGACTTTAAATCCTTATCAATCCCTTCCTGAGTCTTCTGGTATCGGAATCCCCAGGCTGTCGCAGAAGTCCTGCATCTCATCCAGGAATCTCATCTTAAAAGATCTCCCTTCCTTAACAACTATCAGGGATGTTGGGAACCCCCAGCTGTACTTCAAGTTGGCCTTCCTGTGTTGTTCTAATAGTGGTCTCATCTGTCTTCTACGAGCCAAGGTTCCAGCCGATAAGTCCGCGAATATCTGTATGTTATTGCTCTCAAAACAGATTGGGGGGGCCCCCTTGAGATTCTTCCAGATTTTATCTTTGTCCCCGTATGCATGGAACTTCACGATTACATCTCTCGGGGTGTCTTGCTTAATATTGGGGGGTTTCCTCACCCTATGCACCCGATCGATCCTTAGTACCTCCTCCTCCTTTCTGCCCAGGATAGGATTGAATATTTTTCTCATCTTCTCCCCCAAATCCTCATTCAGTTGCTCGGGGATTGATCTAATACGCAGGTTTTGTCGCCTGCTCTGATTCTCTTGCTCTTCCATTCTATACACCATCATGCGATTTTCATCCTGTATTTTCCTGACCTGTTCTTTAAGGGCCATGATCTCTTTTGCTTGATTGCCCGTTGCCTCCTCAGCCTCCTCCACTCTGTGCAATAGATGGCCCATATCTATGCGTACGTTCATAATTTCGGTTTTTATAACATTTTCAAGTTTAGCGAACATTTCCAGCATTTCTGATTTGTTCAGACCGGGCTCCATGTTTCTTTGATCTTTCAAAATGCCGCTGGCGACTGCTCCTTCTAGTTCAGAATCCTCTTTGGTCCTGTCCCCCTGTCCCACCTTCTGTTTCTGCTGATCCTTTTTCTTATCTTTTGTTCCTGATTGTTTCATGTCCATTCCGGGGCTCTTTTGACAAGCCTCTTTGAGATATTTTTGTATGGAGCTAGAGTAGAGGCTCTCCCTTGGATTTTTAGGCTCAGTTGTTCTTAGGGACCGTCCTCTCATACTTCAAGTTACTGCCCGCTTTCTTGCGCAGACAGCTCAATTTTTTCTGTGTATTTTTGCGATTCCCCAGCCTCCTTTTGCCCTATCCAGTCCCGTTGCTACGCAATTTACCCGCACCCTCCCACCGGTGCGTCTTTACCACTATGGTAACGGGTAGCTAAAAGAAAGAAAGAGGACCCTACCTTCCCCCTCTATCCTCCTCCCCTCCCTTTGCTCGGCTCTTTTTCCCCCCCTTTTGAACGGCAGGGGGGAGAGGTCTATGAGAAAACCAGACTCCAGTCAGACTCGAGGCATTAATCAACCAATAACACTTAATCAGCAGTTGTTCAGTGGTTCAATAGTTCAGTATTCAATAATCAGTTATTCAGTTATCAGATATTCAAATAACAGCGGAACTCCCAACCGTCCAGATCTCAAAAGACCACATGCATCAGCTCTCCGGGGCTTGGTCAGGATAATGAACACTTTGCCTTGTAGTTTGTCAGCATTTAGCATTTAATTGTAGAAAAAAAGAGTTTTCATACCTTTTGCCTTCTGATTCATGTCGCTCGCACACAGGGCTGCTCCGTTTCTATGGCTCTGCAACTCTGTGACGTCTGTGAACCAGGGATCTTGGTACAGGTGGCAGGGGACGGGTGGAGGAGGGAGGAGATGGAAGGTATAGTATGGCAGGCAGCAGGACATCAAGCACTTACAAGGTGACTGCACTCTTTGTGATGATGATGGCGGCTCAAAAACTGTTGGACGCACTGAGTCCTCTCCCTTTCTGGCTCCCTGGGCTCCTGTGTGTCCGATCCTTATGGGAGCTCCTCCCTTACCCGGTCACTGAGCAAGGATTCCGGCTATATCTTGTGCTGCTGTAGTGGCTGCGGGGAACGGGTGGAAAGGCGGCCCCACGGGAGGTCATATAACCCAGCTAGACAAACCTCCTGGGTACGCTGCAGGCGCTCTCCCTGTTCAGCGTCTCCCTCCCGTTCGGAGCGACCATCTTCCGCCCTCACATCGGCGTCGCCGTCAGGCACCTCCCCCTGTACGGGCGTCACACGTCACGTCCGCATCCGCTCCAGTGCAGTTCTTTCTGCACCCACATTTGTACGTTTTAAGCCAGTGCTTTTTTTTTTTTTTTTTTTTTTTGAGGGTCAGGGACTTTTTTTCCTGCAGCAGATTGTGTTTTGCATTTTGGCTGATAGGAAAGTAGGACAGTTCTGTTCATGTAGTGCGACTTTTATGCGACTTTAATGAGAATTTACAGTTTCTGACACTCAAGTAGCATCAAAGCCACATAAAAGTTGCATCAAAGTTGTGCAAAAAGTAGCGTTCAAAGTCACATGTTAGAGTTAAGGCTAAGAGCTAGGGTTAGGGTTGAATGTTAGGGTTAAAAAGAGAAAAACCTAGTGCTCAAGGCACAATATTACCCCTCTGGATTTTTAAAGACAGACCAGGTAATATAGTAAAAAAATGTATTTATTATGAACATACAATAAAATTGCAGTAGCAAATGGGTAGAAAATACATGATAAAAGAATATATATATAAAAATGACAAGTGAACTCAATACAACCTTTGCATGGATCTCAGCTGCCCTATACACATTGTTGGGCTAAATGTTAGGGTTAAGGGCTAGGTGTCAGGAAAAGTTCCATCCGCTGGTAATATCTGTCATTTGGCGTGCAGTACTGAGGTCCACCAGCAGGTGTCTCCTGGCAGTTTGTAACTGTCAGGAGATCTTTTCCCTTTTGATGTTATGTCATCTTTGGGCCACAGCACTGGCGTCCACCAGTGGATGGATCCTGGCAGTGTGGAGCAGACAGCATCTCCTACAATCAGGTGTCACTTGAGGCCAATTACAAGCCTATAAATACCCGGCAAGCACTCAAATGTTTGCCTTGGTTTTGTCCTTGCGCCCTGACCTGCTAGCTTGTGATCCTGATCCTGATTCTGAACCTGTTCCTGTGCCCTGAACCTGTGACCCGTGTTTGTGATCCTGTCTCCCTGTCCTAATCCCTATCCTGTCCCACCTGTTACCTTGCATCCCTGCCCTGCAGTCTGATCCATCCATCCTCTCCCTGTCCTGTGTTCCTTACCCCATCTGCTGATCTCCCTGTGTATGATCTTGGCCTGGCTTACATCTGTGTTATTGGAACATCCCCTGTCCATCTGCTGATCTGCTGTGTATGACCCTGGCCTGGCTATTGTTTATGATCCTGCTATTTCCCATTTATTGTACTTATCTGTCTGTTGTTATTTGTGAGTCTCTGTCTGTTGGTTATTGCACTGTGCCATATTGGAGGTGGTTGTACTTATATTATTCACTTTCATAAATCATTATATTTTCACTTACATGTGTTTGGTGTTCCTCTGTAGCTAACCACGCAGTTCTGGTCACACCTGGTACATGACAGTAAACCAAGGCCATCCCTGATCAGAAGTAGCTACACAGAGGAACCATCTTGGTTCAGGTTGCTTGCTGCAATGAATTCTGATGTGATTCGTTATTATTCACTGCTGGCATTAGAGAGTAGTGGGAGAAAAAGATAAAACTGCGCTATTTTGGAAAAGATACAAAAACTAAAGCAGCTACATATAAATGTGACTAAAATTTGGAAACTCAGGGTGAATATGAATGTAGCACTAATGGAAGCTGTATGAAGCAGCTAGATATCTGGAAATTGTAAAGAAATGGTAATGATGATAAAACGTGAATAAACATGCAAAAAATCTAAACATGTGAATCTGAAAAATACCAAAACACTGGTGAAAATGAAAAGGTGAATCTCAAACAAAAAACAATGATGGTATCAATAAATGGTCCGTCTAGTGATGGACAACCAAGTGTAAGCAATAAAGAAAATGTCTTGACAACTAGTGTCCCAAAAGCTGAAGGTTTGTGGGGAAACCAGGGAGTCCGTCAGCTGGTAGGCATCTTCAAGTGGGCAATCGGGAACATCAATTATATTGTTGTCAGCAGATATCACAAAACCAGAATGAAATGGGTACTCTTACCGGAGCGTGTGGATCTGGATGTCAGCGACACCAGATCAAACAAGCATGGATGGAAGCAGCACAAGGTATTCTAGGATAATCAGTAGGAAAACTGGAACCGATTCGGGTGTCCACAGAAGGAGGCATCTGTCCGATGAACTGGTCATAGATGGAACAATCCTTGGGCCAAAAATGGCTGGATCAATGGATCAAACGGGTTCATAGTGGAAAAATATGTGGAAAGAAAAGGGGGGGGGGGCTCCAGATAGTGCAGATCAAAAACAACTCTGGTTTTATTTGCATAAAAACAGCATACAGCAACAATAAAATGTGATCACAATGGTAAGAATAAAATAAAGCAATGTGGGGAGCAAAGAAGCAAGGCCCTGCGCGTTTCGTCCTAAACGGACTTCTACAGGGCATGCATTGCTCCATTGATACGGCCCTTTTTGGCCAAAGGATTGTTCCATCTATGACCAGTTCATCGGACAGATGCTGCCTTCTGTGGAAACCCGAATCGGTTCCAGTATTCCTACTGATTATCCTAGAATACCTCGTTCTGCTTACATCCATGCTTGTTTGATCTGGTGTCACTGACATCCAGATCCACACGCTCCGGTAAGAGTACCCATTTCATTCCTGTTTTGTGATATCTGCTGACAACAATATAATTGATGTTTCTGATTCCCCACTTGAAGATGCTTACCAGCTGACGGACTCTCTGGTTTCCCCACAAACTTTCATCTTTTGGAACACTAGTTGTCAAGATATTTTCTTTATTGCTTACACTTGGTTGTCCATCACTAGATGGACCATTTATTGATACCATTATTGTTTTTTGTTTGAGACTCATCTTTTCATTTTCACCAGTATTTTGGTATTTTTCAGATTCACATGTTTAGATTTTTTCACATGTTTATTCACATGTTTTTTCATCATTACCATTTCTTTACAATTTCCAGATATCTAGCTGCTTCATACAGCTTCCATTAGCGCTACATTCATATTCACAATTAGAGAGTAGTGAATATTTCCGCCAGACACTGTAGGAGTGGACCAGTGATCAGCTGCTAGAGATCATTCGTTTTTCTCACTCCTGGGTTGATCAGGGCTGTATGCTGTTTGGGGATGTTCAGCCTTTAATTAAAATCTGCACAGAGCTGGCTTTGCCCTGCATCCCAGAGGGCCAGGATGATTTTTCTCCCCCTTTCAGTATTAATCAGGTCACATCACTGGTATGGCTTCTGGAAGATGACTCCCCGTACTTTTTTGAACATTACACAGCCTGTTCCCAACAGACGATAAAAGAATGTGTTGATTCTGTACAATCCCTTGTCAGACTGGCAGTATGTAACCTGCAGTTTGTGCAACCTATAATTTTAGCATGGTCCGGTATTTTGCAATCTGCCCCAGCTAGCCCACAACAAACCATCTCTGCTCCCAGACACCTGCCTGCCCAAGAGTCTTTTTCCCCTTCACCCATGGCGACCTCCGTTTCAGCCCAATATGCCCTGCTTCCCACCAAATATCAATACCATGTCTCTACCCGCTGCATATATCCTGCCTTTAACCTGCCTGCCTCTTCTCTGCTACTTACAACTTCCCCACAAGAACTTCCTCAGGCCACTGGACCTGCTCCAGTCTGCTTGCATGCCAGCTGAACCTGATAACCCACCTGATTCTGCCAAACCTCTGCCTGCTATCCAGCCAGTGTCTCTGCCTGAAGTTCCTTTGCCCCAGTCTGATGTTCCTGTGTCCATGTTCCAGTCTGATGTTTCAATACCTGCCGATCAGTCTGATGTGCCTACTGTTCAACCTGTTGTGCCAGTTTCTGCTGTTCAGCCTGTTGTGCCAGTGTTAGCTGCCCAGCCTGATGTATCCCTGTCTGCTGCCCAGCCTGACGAGCCCCTGTCTGCTGTCCAGCCTGATGTGTTCCTGTCTGCTGCCCAGCCTGATGTATCCCTGTCTGCTGCCCAGCCTGATGTATTCCTGTCTGCTGCCAGCCTGATGAGCCTCTGTCCGCTGCCCAGCCTGATGTGTTCCTGTCTGCTGCCCAGCTTGATGTGTCCCTGTCTGCTGCCCAGCCTGATGTGCCACTGTCTGCTGCCCAGCCTGATTTGCCCATGCCTGCTGCCCAGCCTGATTTGCCCGTGCCTGCTGCTCAGCTTGAAGTGCCCATGCCTGCTGCCCAGCTGGAAGTGCCCGTGCCTGCTGCCCAGCTTGAAGTACCCATGCCTGCTGCCCAGCTTGAAATGCCCCTGCTGGGCTGCCCAGCTTGAAATGCCTGTGCCTGCTGCCCAGCTTGAAGTGCCGTAAGCCTGCTGCCCAGCTTAAGTGTCCGTGCCTGCTGCCCAGCTTGAAGTACCTGTGCCTTCTGCCCAGCTTGAAGTGCCGGGCTGTCCAGCTTGAAATGCCCATGCCTGCTGCCCAGCTTGAAGTGCCCGTGCCTGCTGCCCAGCTTGAAGTGCTCGTGCTTGCTGCCCAGCTTGAAGTACCCATGCCTGCTGCCCAGCTTGAAGTGCCAGTGCCGGGCTGCCCAGTTTGAAATACCCGTGCCTGCTGCCCAGCTTGAAGTGCCCGTGCCTGCTGCCCAGCTTAAAATGCCCGTGCCTGCTGCCCAGCCTGAAGTACCCGTGCCTGCTGCCCAGCTTGAAATGCCCATGCCTGCTGCCCAGCTGGAAGTGCCCGTGCCTGCTGCCCAGTTTGACGTGCCTGCTGCCCAGCTTGACGTGCCTGTGTCCCCGCCTGAAGTCCCGGTGTCCCAGTCTGAAGTCCCGGTATCCCAGTCTGAAGTCCTGGTGTCCCAGTCTGAAGATCCGATGTTCCAGCCTGAAGATCCGGTGTCCCAGTCTCAGCCTGAAGTTTCGGTGCTCGTGTCTCAGCCTGTAATGCCAGTGCCCGTCATCAGGCTTTCTGAGCCAGTGCCCGGCACCTGGCTCGCTAATCCGGGGCTTGTTACCCAGCCCATTGGGTCGGGTCCCGTTACTCAGCTTGTTGAGTCGGTGCCTGTTAACCAGCCTGCCGTTTTGGTGCTTGCTGCTCGGCCTGATGTTCCAGTGTCTGCTGTCCAGCTCAGTGACCCAGAGTGGAGCCTGCCGCCCAGCTCGATGACCCGGAGCCTGCCGCCCAGCTCGATGACCCAGAGCCTGCCGCCCAGCTCGATGACCCGGGAGCCTGCCGCCTAGCTCGATGACTCAGGAGCCTGCCACCCAGCTCCATGACCTGGGAGCCTGCCACCCAGCTCGATGACCCGGAGCCCGCTGTCTGCCCTGATGTGCCCGCTGTTTGCCCTGAAGTGCCTGATGGCCAGCCTGAAGTGCCTGTTACCCAGCCTGAGGTACCCCCATCCATTGTCCTGCTTGATGCCATAGACTATGGACAATTACAGCCAGTTGGAGCATCTGGAGGCCGCTCCTTTAAGGGGGGTACTGTCAGGAAAAATTCCATCCACTGGTAATATCTGTCATTGGGCGTGCAGTACTGAGGTCCACCAGCAGGTGTGTCCTGGCAGTTTGGAACTATCAGGAGAGCTTTTCCCTGCTGATGTTATGTCATCTTTGGGCCGCAGTACTGGCGTCCACCAGCGGATGGATCCTGGCAGTGTGGAGCAGACAGCACCTCCTACAATCAGGTGTCACTTGAGGCCAATTACAGGCCTATAAATACCCAGCAAGCACTCACATGTTTGCCTAGGTTTCGTCCTTGCACCCTGACCTGCTAGCTTGTGATCTGATCCTGATTCTGAACCTGTTCCTGTGCCCTGAACCTGTGACCCGTGTATCTGATCCTGTCTCCCTGTCCTAATCCCTATCTTGTCCCACCTGTTACCTTGCATCCCTGCCCTGCAGTCTGATCCATCCATCCTCTCCCTGTCCCGTGTTCCCTACCCCATCTGCTGATCTCCCTGTGTATGACCTTGGCCTGGCTTACGTCTGTGTTTCTGGAACATCCCCTGTTCATCTGCTGATCTACTGTGTATGACCCTGGCCTGGCTATTGTTTATGATCCTGCTATTTCCCATTTATTGTACTTATCTGTCTGTTGTTATTTGTGGGTCTCTGTCTGTTGGTTGGTTATTGCACTATGTCATATTGGAGGTGGTTGTACTTATATTATTCACTTACTTTAATAAATAATTTAATAAATCATTAATATTTTCACTTACATGTGTTTGGTGTTCCTCTGTAGCTAACCACGCAGTACTGGTCACACCTGGTACATGACACTAGGGTTATGGGTTAAGGTTAATTGCTATGGTTCGGGTTAGCAGTCATTTTTAGGGTTAGCAGTAATTGTTAGGGTTAGAATGCTAACCCAAACAATAATTGCTAACCCTAACTCAAGCCCTAACCCTAATGATTACCGCTAACCCTAACACTAATGCCCCGTACACACGGTCGGACATTGATTGGACATTCCGACAACAAAATCCATGGATTTTTTCCGACGGATGTTGGCTCAAACTTGTTTTGCATACACACGGTCGCACAAAGTTGTTGGAATTTCCGATCATCAAGAACGCGGTCACGTACACCACGTACGACAAGACTAGAAAAGGGCAGTTCAGAACTAAGCGCTGCACCCTTTGGGCTCCTTTTCCTAATCTCGTGTTAGTAAAAGTTTGGTGAGAGACGATTCACGCTTTTTCAGACTCGTGGTTTTCAGATCGTTTTCTGCTGTTCAGTTTGTACTTGTGGGTTTGTATCTCGTCTTCAGTGCGTGCAGCGAGTATCGCGTGACTCTGTCATTGTGTTTTTGTTCTTTCGTTACTGTTTTTAAGGTCGCTCTTTACAGGCCTTGCTGTTCTTCAGTGTGTTCTGTTACTTCGTTCTGAGCAGCCGACCGGTTTCTAGCCATGTTGGGTATACGCACTCCTCGTAGAGTTCGTGCTGTGCGGGGGCTTGGTGTTGGGGGCCTTACCTTGACACAAGTCCAGTCCATGAACAGGGTGGGGAGGAGTTCATGGACCAAGAATTGGTTACTCCAGCATGACCAGTTCTGTCACATGCCTTTGCTCCGTGAGATCCATGAGAATAATCCTGATGATTTCAGGAACTTTCTCAGGATGACGGACCCCATATTTCACCGTTTGTTGGCTTTGCTGACCCCTTGTATTAGCAGGCAGGATACCTGCATGAGGCAAGCCATCACTCCGGAGCAGAGGCTAGTCGCCACCCTGCGGTACTTGGCGACGGGGAGAAGCCTGCAGGACCTCAAGTTCTCGACAGGCATCTCCCCCCAGGCTTTGGGGATCATTATCCCAGAGACCTGTTCTGCCATCATCCAGGTCCTGCAGAAGGAGTATATTAAGGTAACATTTATCCTTTAATATCACATTTTATTGTATAGAATCTTTGATAATGTATTGTATTTCTTTCCTCATTGCCTAATTACCATACCTGTAATATGCTGTGAATGTCCCCTTTGTCCACATGCATGCTGGAATTTTAGTTTTTTTTTGTTGTCCTTCATACATATTTGCCTTCACTTACCTCCCCAGCACGCTCTCCTGGGCCTATATCCACCTCGTGTCGTCACTTAACAATGTATTTAGACAGCTCCATAGTAGTGCTTTACCCTAAAAACCCCCTAAAATGTAGAAATTTGTGATGTGTGTTTGAAATTCAGGCATAGTGCCAGAGGCTTTTTTTTGTGTCCCAAAATCATTTGGAACCCCCCCCCCCCCCCCAACTGCTAACTCAGCTGATACCAATCCTCTATCTGTTGACTTTGGCAAACCCATACACACTATACCCACCTCTTTAGTGCAAGGGCCTGCCTGAATACTTACAAATGGCACTGTTTCAAATTTTTGTATACTATTATTATCTTGATAGGTAATAGCAGAATGTAAAAATGTGCTTCCATTTGTACAGTGTGTATTTTTATCTTTGTATTATGACACTTCTTACCTGTCCAGTGGGCTGCCAATACTGTAAAGTAAGGAGGGGCTGGCCAAAGTAATACACATTATTTAGGCATTCATCTATCAATGAAGTGGAGAGGGTTACCTGTCCCAAACATATCCCCCCCATAAAATTTAGCAAATGGCCCATGAAAGGGGAGGGGGAATCTGATGGGTCGACCTTATACCTTTGTCTTTAAATACTCGGTAAAAAAACTTTTATACTGATGTTGGCCAAGAATGTTTGTGTCTAATCTGCTCTCCATATTTATGTACAAAATGATTAATTTATTTTTCTTGTTTGACTCCACAGTTTCCTTCCACGCCACAGGAATGGCAGACCGTGGCCTCCCACTTTGCCCAGCGGTGGGACTTTCCTAACTGCGGAGGGGCAATTGATGGGAAACACGTCAACATCGTCCTACCACCCAACTCGGGGTCATACTATTACAACTACAAGGGGTTCAATAGTATTGTGATGTTGGCGGTGGTGTCGGCTACTTATGAGTTCCTGTATGTGGACGTGGGGAAGAATGGCCGGATGTCAGATGGTGGAGTCATCACCCAGACGGAGTTCTACAGGCGTCTCCAGAACGGCAGCTTGGACTTGCCACCTCCAGAAGACAATGTGGAAGGACTCCCATTCGTCTTCGTTGCGGATGAAGCGTTTGTGCTGAGGGGACCATCTTATACGGCCATTGAGGACCCTCACCCCGGACCAGAGGGTTTTGGCCAGAAGAGTGGTGGAGAACACATTTGGAATCATGGCCAGCCGGTTACGCCTATTTCTTACACCCATACACATGGCGGAGTATAAACTGAATCATATCATCCTGGCGTGCTGTGTTCTCCAAAACTTTTTAAGGCAAAATTCTGCCAACTATGCTGCCTCAGTTGGGCCTGGGGCCGGAATTCCTGGAACTGAAACAACCCTGACGGAGCTTGAGGCTGGCCGTCCTGGCTTGCCCCCCAGAGTGCCCGCGAGGTCCATCTTAACTACCTTGAATACTTTGCGGGTAGGGGGGCCATCAATGTACCACACAATGTATGATACATTTTTCTAATAAAAAAAAGCATTTTAACTACTAAAATCTTTAGTGACATTTACTGCTTGTGTTTCTTTTAGCTGACCCTGACAGAAATGTGGGGAGTCCTGAAAATGGCGTGATTGTGTAACATAAAAAAGCACTGTTGGGTTTTATTTACTAAAGGAAAATCCACTTTGCACTACAAGTGCACTTGAGACTGCACTGAAACTGCACTTGTAGTCCAAAGTGGATTTGCCCTTAGGAAATAACCACCATTGTCACTGAAAACCACAATTTTACCACCACAAAATTTAAGGAGCATTGAAACAATAATCCACACATTCTTGAGTATCAATCTTTTTAATACCAGCACAATCACATGTGCATTTATAAAAGGTTTTTAAAACAAAGCAACGTGTTTGTTGTATAACAATTTTTTGTGTCACATTAATAAAAGTAGAAATGTCCATTTAAGGTAAAACAGGCATGTTTCAAACCAACAAGAAATACACAAATCTGGAACTTACAAAGTTCAACTTTTGTAGAAATTGAAGGCAATATCAGACATGAGTATTTTGAAACTGTGTTTGATATTGCGTTCAGATGGGGTGAAGTCACCCCTGGAAAAGCCAAATTTTGAAGATGCACACAAATTGCAGAATGTCAACATGTGCTAGCTGCCATCACGGGGGATCAAAGGATGTGTTTTGGGGGTGCAACCCCTTCCTCATAGCTACTTTATTATTGAGGAAGGGGTTGCACCCCCAAAATGCCCACATTGATCTCCCGTGATGGCAGATAGCACATGTTGACACACTGTGTGCATCTTCAAAATTTGGCTTTTCTATAAAATGTCAAAAAATTTAACAAATTCTTCAATTACAAATACCACAAAAAAGGAAGGGATTTGGAGGTCTTTTAAACTCTCCATAAAACATCAATGATGTTCTTCATTTTGTTTTTAACCTCATTGATGTTTTTCTGGATGTTTTCCAAGTCCCTATTACACCCCATGATCTCCCCGATCAGGATCTGGGCACTCTCACTGGTGAAATGACCTGGATCCACAACATCACGATCACCTACAAAAAAAAACTAAAAAAAACCCCATGTATTATAAATCTGCCGGCATCCATCTCTGACCTGAGCCTGTGGTCGCAGACACTTACCTGTTGTGGTGACTATTTCCACCACGTCTCCTTCCTCCTCCTCCTGTTGTGTTTGTGGCATTTCCATTTCTTCATGAGGTGGGGGGTCTGTGGTCTCCTCTGATGAGGGGTGTCCTCCGAGTCTTTTCTCCCCTATGTAAAAAAAATAGGTATACTTAGCACACAGATATTTGATGACAGAAATAGGAACATGAAACATTGCTTGGAAGTGGAGTACAATTGTCTGTTTGGTCAGAGTTACAAGATGAAGAAATATTGTTTTCCTTTGTCAAGCTTGCATACTTACCTGTTTTGTACAAGTTTCACAGATGGAGACACCCCTATAGTATACACTGGAGCACCTGTGTGGGCCCCCTAATAAAAAGGGTGTTCTGGTGTCCCCCACTAGTGCTCCAGCGTCCAGATGTGTAAACAGCTGCTGAGTGTCCTCTCCTTACACAGAATCTAGTTTGCATTACATTCTAGTTAACAACCCATCTAGACTCCCAAATTATTTTAAGAGAAGTAGGCCAAAAAAAAGGTATTCAAATGCATATGGCCAAAACAATGGGGTATTCTATGCTGAACGAACAATGTTTCATACGAACGAACAATGTGCCCATTAACATGAAAATTGCCATTTTAAACTGTACAACAGTAAAGAAAAGCACATGGAGCAGTACGAACGTTATAAAAATAAAGAATAGGAACACAGGACAAGTACTTACTTTTTTGCAGCACTCTCCTGATCCTTCTGTACTGCTCATGCTCCCTTTATTTGAGATCCGACCACCGCTTCCTGAGTTGATCTTTCGATCGTCGTACCCCAAAATTCCGGTGCAGACTCTTGACTACTTTCGCCATGATCTTGGCTTTTCTGACATTGGGGTTGGGGTAAGGTCCATACTTCCCGTCATAGTCGGCCCTCTTCAGGATGTCGACCATGTCCAACATCTCCCCAAAGGACATATTTGAGGCCTTAAATCGTCTCTTCCGGGATCGGGACATTTCTGGCTCCGGGCTTTCCTCCCCCTCCTCCTCGTTGCTGTGATTAGCACGCACCTCTTGTGTCTCCACCATGTGCTCTTCCCCCACTACGCCGAACGAGAAGGGACGGGGAATAGACTAGAAATAACGTCAGGGGCGGGCGGAGTTACACGCATGCGCAGTGTATATAAAGCGTAACATGCGTGCGTAGTACATACGATCTGTGAGCGGAGGAAGGAGTATCGGAGGCGCCGATCGTGATAACGAAGGTAAGATCTAAACTTGGGCCTATACTGCTTCTAGACTGAGGCCTATATTGTAACAAGATTAGGAGAGTTTCGCCTGACATTAGGGTTTGTCTTGTGTTGTGTCTTGCAGATAAAATGGATGGCTTCAATGACCACAACTTCCTGCCCCTGTTCATAGACAAATACAGGGAGCTGCCCTGTCTATGGCAGATAAAACACCCCCAATACAACAAAAAACAAAAAAGGCAGGCAGCGCTGGAGAAACTGCTGGAGTTGGTGAAGCCGGTGGTCCCCACGGCAACCATCCCCTATTTAAAAGCCAAAATTGGTGGCCTGAGGAGCACATATCTTAGGGAGCGCAAGAAGGTCCAGGATTCCCAGAGATCAGGAGCTGCAGCATATGACGTTTATGTCCCCAGGCTGTGGTACTATGAGAGACTTCGTTTTCTGTCAGACCAGACTGGAGTCAGGGAATCCCTCTCAACCCTTCCTTCCACTCTTCCTTCCACCCTATCTTCCACCCCAGCTGAGGCTTCCGATGTCCAACCTGGGACTTTCAGCCAAGAAGTGGAGGAGCCCAGCTGGAGCCAGGTATAGCATTCTTCTACAGATTTCTGGTCAATAAATAAATGATGTTTACTAGATGTTATTATTGATCACTAATTGCTGATTTTATAAAGTGTTTTACATATCAATAGACAGTAGTGGGCAAAAATAATTGGGACAAGAATGAAAAATGCTGGACTCAGAATGATAGTCTGTTATATTTGTTAACTTTCAATTAGCAACAGTCATGAGATGAAAACTGTGTGTGATTGATGAAGAAAAAACTAAAACTGTGTCCCTTTTTCATACACAGGAAGACCTCAGCCAGGACGAGGCTGTGGAATGTGGCACACAGGAGAAGGCGGGGGTAAGTGTCAGCCAGGAGGAGGTGGGGCTAAGTGGTAGCCAGGAGGAGGCTGGGCCCAGTAGGAGCCTGACCGAATCGCAGGTTCCTCCCCTCTGCCTTCCAACCAAAAGACCCAGAAAGGGGAGTCACGTGCAGGATTCAGCGCTCAGGCTGATTAAGGAGGCTTCTGTGTCCCTCAGAGCCTTACCCACTCCTGAAGAGGCCTTTTCCTGCATGGCTGGCACAAAACTGCAGGGCATGCAGGAGGGCCAACGCCTCATGTGTAAGGACCTTCTTTATAAAGTCGTAACTAAGGGGGTGAGGGGCAAAATCACACCCAAAACCCACCTGTGTGAGTTGGACCATCCTCCTCCTCCTCCTCCTGCCACAACTCCACCACCAGAGCCACAGCGTGGAAGGAAGCATGAAAGGAAGACCAGAGAGTGATGGCCCTGGGTTCAGTCTGGTCTGACAAAAGATGCAGCCTCTTGTATGACCACAACCTGGGGACACAGATATGTCATCTGCTGCTGTTCAGGATCTCTGGGGCTTCAGGACCAGACTGCACTCGCTTACATATGGACTCTTCAGGCCACCAATTTTGCAGTAAAATAATTGATGTCTGCCCTGGGGGCCAAAGACTTCGCCAATTTCTGCTGTTTCTTCAGCGTTGCCTTCCTCTTTGTTTGGTTCGGATCCCTTAATAAAGGAATTTTTGTTTCAATTATAATTGCCTATGTGTGTTTTCCTTCAAAAAGGACAGTTTGTTTGTGAGGAGGCAGGTACATTTCAAAAAGACAATGTGAAATTAACAACCAACACCAAGCAATCTCCTTGAGATTAAATAATATAAGATAACAATGGTGTTGTGGTAACTTGACACACAAAACACACCCAAAAATATTCTGGAGTAAAAAAAAAAAAAAATAAATAAAAAAAAACACGATCAGGCTTGAAAAAAATACAAACCCAAAAATATAAACATATTGCTTTTTTGTCAGATGTGACAAATCAAAATATATTGATGAAATCACGATAAATAATAATGAAAGAAGTTTGTGAGAATCTGTGTGAATATCAGCAGAAAGACTACTTCATTCTTCTCACATTATAATTTAAATTAAATAATGAAAAAAGGGGAACCATGAATCAAGTCCATGAATGTGGTCTTAGTGGTAAATAATGTGGTAAATAAATCATATAGTCCAAATATAGAGAATACTATGTAGATGAAGTGTTTACTCGTGTCCATACATTGAAGAAAAAGAAAAAGTGGATGGTTGAAGTCCCAAAGGACTCATGAATGTGATGTAGATCCGTGAAAGTGAGACAACATCGATGGTGCTCAACATCAAATAGGTGAAAGAAGATGGGTACTCTTACCGGATGAGGTGGACTCCCTTGTCAGCGACATGGAGTCAGTCAGGCAATAAGCCCCATCAGGCTAAGGAAAGGAAATCCAGAATGCTGGAACTGGCGGGGTGAACCTCAGCTGGCAGAACCTCCAAAGGTCATTCGGTAACCCCCTCTCCATGCTGCCCTTGTTATTAATTCTGTGATAACTATTTTATTTTGTATGGCTTTTTAGCAATAAAAATCCCCCTGTTTTTACTTGCACTATGCGGAAGCGGTGATTTTTTCTTTTACATAACCCCTGGACAAGAGCAATATTCCTTCTGGGCGATCTGTGTCGGGCTGTGACTTTGAGGCTTCGTATCTGGAAACTTCCATCCCGGGTACCCACCGAATGACCTTTGAAGGTTCTGCCAGCTGAGGTTCACCCCGCCAGTTCCAGCATTCTGGATTTCCTTTCCTTAGCCTGATGGGGCTTATTGCCTGACTGACTCAATGTCGCTGACAAGGGAGTCCACCTCATCCGGTAAGAGTACCCATCTTCTTTCACCTATTTGATGTTGAGCACCATCGATGTTGTCTCACTTTCACGGATCTACATCACATTCATGAGTCCTTTGGGACTTCAACCATCCACTTTTTCTTTTTCTTTGATGTATGGACACGAGTAAACACTCCCTCTACATAGTATTCTCTATATTTGGACTATATGATCTATTTACCACATTATTTACCACTAAGACCACATTCATGGACTTGATTCATGGTTCCCCTTTTTTCATTATTTAATTTAATTTTTTAGCGCTGCATTTTTCACCTTTACTCTATTGTTTTTTGTCACAACGTATGCTGCTGCTGATTTGTTTTTGTTTTTTATAGAGCGCAGTGTTTTTTATACATTCTTTATTTAAACATTGCAGCCTGACGAATGTACTATATCCATTCCGAATGCTAATTTTACTAGACCGAGCTGTTCCGTCTCGGAATTTCTTCTGAGCATGTGTGGCACTTTGTGCGTCGGACTTGTCCACACACGGTCGGAATTGATGCGATCGGATTTTGGTGTCGGAAAATTTTATAGCCTGCTCTCAAACTTTGTGTGTCGGAAAATCTGATGGAAAATGTGTGATGGAGCCTACACACGGTCGGAATTTCCGACAACACGCTCCTATCACACATTTTCCGTCGGAAAATCCGACCGTGTGTATGGGGCATAACTCAAACCCTAAACCTAATGATTATCACTAACTCGAACTCTAATCCTAACTCTAATGCCCCGTACACACGGTCGGACTTTGTTCGGACATTCCGACAACAAAATCCTAGGATTTTTTCCGACGATGTTGGCTCAAACTTGTTTTGTCTACACACGATCTCACAAAGTTGTCGGAAAATCGGATCGTTCTAAACGCGGTGACGTAAAACACGTACGTCTTGACTATAAACGGGGCAGTGGCCAATAGCTTTCATCTCTTTATTTATTCTGAGCATGCGTGGCACTTTGTGCGTCGGATTTGTGCACACACGATCGGAATTTCCGACAACGGATTTTGTTGTCGGAAAATTTTATCTCCTGCTCTCCAACTTTGTGTGTCGGAAAATCCGATGGAAAATGTCCGATGGAGCCCACACACGGTCGGAATTTCCGACAACACGCTCCGATCGGACATTTTCCATCGGAAAATCCGACCGTGTGTACGGGGCATAACATTTAACCCTAACCCTAGCCCTTAACCATAACCTTAACATGCAACTTTGACCACAAAAATGTCTCACACATAAATTCTGCACGACAGTTACTTGAGTGCCAGAGTGTAAAATCACATCAAACTCACACTACATGAACAGAACTATCATACTTTCCTATTAGCCAAAAAAAGGAAACCAAAAAAAAAAAAAACGCACCACAAAATGCGCCAGAAAATTGCAAAATCAACCGCAACCAGCATAGATGCGAGCCTAGCCTAAGGTAGCATGGCCCACCAAGAGATCACAGTTATTATATATTATAGGGTGGAGCATTATGGTTATATACATTAAGGATGCTTATTTACCTGTTTCTACTGCATAACCTCTTGGCCCCGGCCAAATGCAAATATGCGGTCTCAAGGCGGGTGGGCCTTGGCGCAGAGGGGTCGCAAATTTGCATGCAGAAGGCCCTTTTAGGATTTGGGAATAGCTGTGCTAGGATAGATAGATCAGCGGGCCGATGTGCCTGCAGACCGTAACTGGTGACGACATTACGTTCGATCTAGGTCAGGACCAGGGATAGTGTTGGGTAAGGGTCAAAAGTCAGTATACTTTTGGCAGGTTTTTTTTTTTTTTTAATTTTAATTAGTGTCAGTGTGTTTTAGGTAGGGCAAAAAAAGCAAAAAAGCAAAATGCACATATACACTGCATAACATATCATATAACATAACATATCTCCTGCTCCTGACGATCACATCAATACCACATACACTATAATACCAAAAGTATTGGAACACCTCCCTTTACACGCACATGAACTTTAATGCCATCCCAGTCATATGCCCCGTACACACGGTCGGATTTTCCGATGGAAAATGTGCGATCGGAGCGTGTTGTCGGAAATTCCGACCGTGTGTGGGCTCCATCGGACATTTTCCATCAGATTTTCCGACACACAAAGTTGGAGAGCAGGAGATAAAATTTTCCGACAACAAAATCCGTTGTCGGAAATTCCGATCGTGTGTACACAAATCCGACGCACAAAGTGCCACGCATGCTCAGAATAAATAAAGAGATGAAAGCTATTGGCCACTGCCCCGTTTATAGTCCCGACGTACGTGTTTTACGTCACCGCGTTCAGAATGATCAGATTTTCCGACAACTTTGTGTGACCGTGTGTATGCAAGACAAGTTTGAGCCAACATCCGTCGGAAAAAATCCTAGGATGTTGTTATCGGAATGTCCGAACAAAGTCCGACCGTGTGTACGGGGCATTAGTCTGTAGGGTTCAATATTGAGTTGGCCCACCCTTTGTAGCTATAACAGCTTCAACTCTTCTGGGAAGGCCGTCCACAAGGTTTAGGAGTGTGTCTATGGGAATGTTTGTCCATTCTTCCAGAAGCGCATTTGTGAGGTCAGGCACTGATGTGGATAAGAAGGCCTGGCTCGAAGTCTCCGCTCTAATTCATTCCAAAGGTGTTCTATCGGGTTGAGGTCGCACGTCATGTGACTCCGGCTCACAGAGCCGGAGTCAGCAGCCCCGGGAAGGAAGAGGGGCGAACATGGATGCGGCCTGCAGCAGGGACAGCGCGGGCTTCATTTGCAGATTAGTGCCACATAATGGGCTAGTATGCAACGCCTTCACTGGAACTAAGGGGCCAAGCCCAACCCCTGAAAAACAACCCCACACCATAATCCCCCCTCCACCAAATGATTTAGACCAGTGCACAAAGCAAAGTCCATAAAGACATGGATGAGCGAGTTTGGGGTGGAGGAACTTGACTGGCCTGCACAGAGTCCTGACCTCAACCCAATAGAACACCTTTGGGATGAATTCGAGCAGAGACTGCGAGCCAGGCCTTCTCGTCCAACATCAGTGCCTGACCTCACAAATGCCCTTCTGGAAGAATGATCAAACATTCCCATAGACACACTCCTAAACCTTGTGGACAGCCTTCCCAGAAGAGTTGAAGCTGTTATAGCTGCGAAGGGTGGGCCAACTCAATATTAAACCCTACGGACTTAGATGTGTCTAAAGGCAGGCATCCCAGTGCTTTTGGTAATATAGTTTATGTGGTATTGATGTGATCGTCAAGAGCAGGAGAATTTATTTTGTGTTGTTCTTTGGTGGTAGGTTATGAGAATATCAAGAAAATATACAGCTAAATTTTAAAAAAAAAAGTGATTTGGGACAGTTTTCCATTGATAATAAAAAAAAAATTATGCGATATCCATTATCATTTACCTCCAAATGAAAGTCCAATTTGTCCTGCAAAAAAACAAGGTATACTTCACCTGGATGTTGAAAGTAGTCATAATATCCAGCCGCCCAGCTGACAGTAATGGTGTCAGTGTAATCGACAGGTAGAGCGTCATCTCCTCCTTGTGCGCCAATCACACGTCTTCTCTCTCCATGCAGCTCAACATTTAACTCTCCTGATAAGGGATAAAAAATAGATTGAAATACAACATTGAGAGATTCCCAGCAGACTTATTTTCTAGAGAACGTTCTCTGACATCTATATCAGGCTAAAGCCTCGTACACACGATCGGATTTTCCGACGGGAAATGTGTGATGTCAGGCTGTTGGTGGAAAATCCGACCGTGTGTACGCTCCATCGGACAATTGTTGTCAGACTTTCCGCCAACAAATGTTGGCTAGCATATCTTCAAATTTTCCAGCCCACAAATGTGTGTTGTCGGATTTTCCGAGCATGTGTACACAAGTCCCACGGACAAAAGTCCAAAGTACAAACATGCATGCTCGGAAGCAAGGAGGAGCCAGAAGCGGTCGGTCTTGTAAACTAGCGTTCAAAATGGAAAATTAACATTTGTGAGGCGGCAAATTATGAAATCCTGAAATGCAGCGCACAATTCTCTTCTTCTTTAATGGGATAATAATGAAGCTGCTTTGCTGGTGATACTGATGGAGTTATTGCAAACAAATTTTCAATGGCTTTTTTTTTCTAGTGATATCAATAATAATATTATTATGCTTTTTTTTTTTTATTTGTGCAAGTTACCACAACACCATTATCCCGTAGTTTTTAAGATCAAAGATACAACTATGTTGGTGTCCCTTGTTAATTTTACATTGTATTTTTTAAAATGTAACTGCCTACTCCCAAACTGTCATTTGAAGTAAAACACATAGCCAAGTATTATTCTACACATTTTTTTTTATTGTGTATTAAAAAAAAAAAATTAGACATGCTATCTGCCAATAGAACTTAAAGTGGTGTTCCAGCCGAAATTATACTTTTTAAATAAAAATACCCCTATAATACACAAGCTTAATGTATTCTAGTAAAATTAGTCTGTAAACTAAGGTCTGTTTTGTTAGTTTATAGCAGTAGTTTGTTATTTTATAAACTTACAGCAGGCCGTGGCCATCTTAAGTGTTGGCATCTGAAGCCAGACTGTATTTCTTCCTGGATCTCATCCTTGCAGATCTCGCACATGCTCAGTGCAGCACAAGCAGTGTAATAGGTTTCAGGTCAGGTTTCCATAGCAACGGCAGTGTCAGAAGAAGTTCCTGCCCCTTCCCAGAAGGCATTGCATACAGGAAATGATGCGATGGGCCACGGCCAGGGAGGAGGAAGTGAAAAATAAATACAGCAGATATACAGTAGGTGCTGAGAAAATTTTTTAAAAATATCCAATTCGTTTACAGTGCACAGTTTAGTGAGGGATGCTGAAGAGTTGTAAAAGTGGGTGGAACTCCACTTTAACCAAAAAGTGCATTCTATGCATCCAAAAATATAGAAAATATACCAAATCAAATCATTATTCAATAAATAAAAGCCTCATGCATGTGTCCTGCTTCTTAATATAGGGGGTCAACAATGCTAAGAGTTGGTGAAAGCCGGGGTCCGTCACCTGGAGATAATTCCGAAAATCATCCGGATTATTCTCCTGGAGCTCCCGCAGCAAAAGCATATGACATAATTGGTCACTAGTAATAAAGCAACCAATTTTTGGTCCAAAAAATCCTCCTCCTGTTCCTGGACTGGACTTGGGTCAAAGCAATAACTCCAAGGCCAATAATAAATAACACGTTATCTCCTCCAATTCCGCAACATGTCCGGTTGACGAACGGCCGCTCAGAAACAAACTCAAAAGCACAAAATGAAAAGCACGAAATGAAAAGCGCGAAAAGAAAAGCGTGAAACAACACTCACCAAACTTCTACTAACACGAAATTAGCAGAAGGAGCCCAAAGGGTGGCGCTAAAGAGCTGAAAAAACACGTAGTACGTCTAGTATGTCACTACGTTCGTAATTGTTGGCCAACATTTGTGTGACCGTGTGTATGCAAGACAAGTTTGAGCCAACGCTCTTCGGAAAAAAAATTCCACGGTTTTGTTGGCGGAAAGTCTGATCGTGTGTACGGGGCTTAAGATAAAGGGAGGGCAACAGATGCAAAAGACCTTTCTATATGTATTCTTCTCATCATTGGCATGTCATGGTACTGAATCACCAGCTTGGATTCTGCAATTCCCGCCTGAGCAAAGGATTCATTCATTAACAACTTTGTCATTCGTGGGCTTGATGAATATTCTACTGGGCTTGTTTTTGTGTTTCTTTCATACCCTTGCTTACCGTTACATTCAATTGCATTATTTACTACTTGTGCCTTATCTGCATAGTACAGTGATTACTATGTTGCACCTGCGTTGTGTAACTATCATACTGTTTTGCTCTTCAGAGCAATGATGCTTTCTATGCTATGGTGGTTTATTAACCTTAACAAATATATTAAAAGACAAAAAAATCTTTGATAGAATTAAATAAAGTTCATGCAATTTAAAAATCATCAATATAAAAAGAGTATAAAATAAAAGTAAGATTAAAAATATTATATATATATATATATATATATATATATATATATATATATATATATATATATACACCGGTATACAGTATCTCACAAAAGTGAGTACACCCCTCACATTTTTGTAAATATTTTATTCTATCTTTTCATGTGACAACACTGAAGAAATGACACTTTGCTACAATGTAAAGTAGTGAGTGTACAGCTTGTATAACAGTGTAAATTTGCTCTCCCCTCAAAATAACTCAACACACAACCATTAATGTCTAAACTGCTGGCAACAAACGTGAGTATACACCCCTAAGTGAAAATGTCCAAATTGTGCCCAATTAGCCATTTTCCCTCCCTGTCATGTGACTCGTTAGTGTTACAAGGTCTCAGGTGTGAATGGGGAGCAGGTGTGTTCAATTTGGTGTTATCGCTCTCACTCTCTCAAGAACTCTCTGAGGATCTGAAAGAAAGAATGGTTGCTCTACATAAAGATGGCCTAGGCTATCAGAAGATTGCCAAGACCCTGAAACTGAGCTGCAGTACGGTGGCCAAGACCATACAGCGGTTTAACAGGACAGGTTCCACTCAGAACAGGCCTCGCCATGGTCGACCAAAGAAGTTGAGTGCACGTGCTCAGCGTCATATCCAGAGGTTGTCTTTGGGAAATAGACGTATGAGTGCTGCCAGCATTGCTGCAGAGGTTGAAGGGGTGGGAGGTCAGCCTGTCAGTGCTCAGACCATATACCGCACACTGCATCAAATTGGACTGCATGGCTGTCATCCCAGAAGGAAGCCTCTTCTAAAGATGATGCACAAGAAAACAGTTTGCTGAAGACAAGCAGACTAAGGACATGGATTACTGGAACCATGTCCTGTGGTCTAATGAGACCAAGATAAACTTATTTGGTTCAGATGGTGACAAGTGTGTGTGGTGGCAACCAGGTGAGGAGTACAAAGACAAGTGCGTCTTGTCTACAGTCAGACATGGTGGTGGGAGTGTCATGGTCTGGGGCTGCATGAGTGCTGCCGGCACTGGGGAGCTACAGTTCATTGAGGGAACCATGAATGCCAACATGTACTGTGACATACTGAAGCAGAGCATGATCCCCTCCCCTCGGAGACTGGGCCACAGGGCAGTATTCCAACATGATAACGATCCCAAACACACCTCCAAGATGACCACTGCCTTGCTAAAGAAGCTGAGGGTAAAGTTGATGGACTGGCCAAGCATGTCTCCAGACCTAAACCCTATTGAGCATCTGTTGGGCATTCTCAAATGGAAGGTGGAGGAGCTCAAGGTCTCTAACATCCACCAGCTCCGTGACATCGCCATGGAGGAGTGGAAGAGGACTCCAGTGGCAACCTGTGAAGCTCTGGTGATCTCCATGCCCAAGAGGGTTAAGGCAGTGCTGGAAAATAATGGTGTCCACACAAAATATTGACACTTTGTGCCCAATTTGGACATTTTCACTTAGGGGTGTACTCACTTTTGTTGCCAGCTGTTTAGACAGTAATGGCTGTGTGTTGAGTTATTTTGAGGGGACAGCAAATTTACACTGTTATACAAGCTGTACACTCACTACTTTACATTGTAGCAAAGTGTCATTTCTTCAGTATTGTCACGATAATAAAATATTTACAAAAATGTGAGGGGTGTACTCACTTTTGTGAGATACTATGTAAGTATATATATTAGGGATGCACCAAATGGGTTTTTTGGTGCCGAAACTGATACCGAAAATAAATCTTCCTTGATCCCGAAAACCGATACCGAAACAACACCTCTGTGTTAGAACATATGTCTATTACCACTATTTGACAGTAAAGTGATGGTGCTGTATTTAAAGTGAAAACGTGCAAGTGTCTAAAATACCAAAAAAATTGATTATAAAGTGCAAGCAAGCTAGGATACCATAAATGAATTATCATGAGTAAATACTGGTGAATAAAAAATCCTTATTTGAAAATACTTATAAAAACTGAATAATTAATGTAGAGTGCAACCCATCAAAAAAAAAGTGAATACATTATACACAGACAAATGCCAACAGTGAACTATAAAATAGTGCAATCACAATTCAGCTAAATGTGCCTTTAAAAGTAAGGTGACAGCATTGCAGGATTAAAGATGAAAAGTTCATAAATTCATAAATAGGTGGCGCTGTTGGAGAGGTAAAAATAGTCCTTCTATTCAGATCTGTGTATATCTTGTGTGCTGGATAAATTATTCCTATATTGGTGCCTTCTAGTTCAGTCTCACAGAACTCTCACCTTAAAGTAGTAAAAATCAAGCTGTGGTAGTGTAATCCTTGAAGTGTGGAAGCACTGTCTGAAAGCTTCTCCTTCTTAGTGCTTAACTCTCCATATTTTCTCCTTGCTCCCTCCGCTCTGGTGCAGCTCAAAACAGGGGGGGGGGGGATAAAAATAGGGGAGGGAGAGAGAAGACAGGCTCCACTAGTGTATTATTGTTTTAAAACAAAGGGGGGTGTTTATTTGATTCATGCTCTTACATTTACTAGCATAAAAACAGGCAGAGTAAAAACGGATGAGAAGTCTGGCGTTCTCAGCGCCCTCTCACTTGTGTTGACAGCTGTGTGCCGCTCCAGCCAATCCCTACGCGTTACGACACGCTCTATTTTCCCTCCTTCTTGGACGCCATCACGCCATAGAACCTTCACCCACCACTTCACCGTCGACAGCGTCCCGTTGCTAGGCAACCACAGGGGAGGAGCCGCAGCCGGACACATACGCTGGGATGGTAAATTGAGCGGGCTGAGGACAGGGTTTTTCTGAGCAGGGAGGGAAGCTGGCTTTCCTATGATGAAGCAGGCAACGGTCATCCCGCCCCTGGGCGGGTGTGCCCACACTAGTGCCGCCGCTAACACAAGCAGAGCAGGAGGAAGGGACACTCCCGCAATGGGCGGCACCGGGGCGGGCCATGTCCCCTTTTCGATATCGGCTGTTTTTGTCATTCGGCCGAATGACAAAAACACAGTTTTCGGCCCATAATTTTCGGCAGCCGAAATTTCGGTGCACCACTAATATATATATATATATATATATATATATATATATATATATATATATATATATATATATATATGTATGTGTATAAACATATATATATATATATATATATATATATATATATATATATATACCGTATTTATCGGCGTATAACACGCACTTTTTCCCCCTTAAAATCAGGGGAAAATCGTGGGTGCGTGTTATACGCCGATCCCCACTCTCTGTGTGCCAAAAAACACCGAGCGCCGTCCACTCGCAGTCACGCCATCACGCCGCCCCTCCTCTATGCTGAGGATGAGAAGCGTGCGCTTCCGAAAAAGACCGAGCCGAGTATACTGTGTACTCGGTCTTTTTCGGAAGCGCTCCCTTCTCATCCTCAGCAGGGAGGCGGGGCGGCGTGACGAGCGGCAGATTTAAATGGCGCAAACGGCACACGGCATTGGGCAAGGCTGCACTGGGCAAGGCTGCACTGGGCAAGACTGCACTGGGCAAGACTGCACTGGGCAAAACTGCACTGGGCAAGGCTGCATTGGGCAAGACTGCACTGGGCAAGGCTGCACTGGGCAAGGCTGCATATGACTAAGGGCAAGGCTGCTTATGACAATGGGCAAGGCTGAAAATGGCACTTAGCAAGGCTGCAAACGGCACTGGGCAAGCTGCAAATGGACACTGATCATTCTGCAATGATGGACAAGGCTACAGATGAACACTGATGAGGCTGCATTGATGGGCATTTAAATGTAAGTTTTTTTTCCTTAAACTTCCCTCCTAAAAGTTTTTTTCCTTAAAATGCCCTCCTAAACTTGGGGTGCGTGTTATACGCCGGCGCGTGTTATACGCTGATAAATACGGTATATTAGCGCTGCACCAGTGCCGATACTAAGCATTTGCATGAGTACTTGTTCAAACGCTCCAATACCTTCAGACTAAAAACTCACTGAAACGCACATGAAAACTGATGTGAAACTGTTGTTTCTGCAAGTGAAATATGTGTGGTTTTCCCATAATTTTTTTGTATATAAGATGTTAACGAGCCCTAAAAAAAACTGCCATATAATACTAAAAATAGTTATTGGTAATTAGTATCTGGGATACTTGAGAAAAAATAAAGGTACTCCTACTTGGTGTTAAAAAACTGGTATTGGTACATCTCTAATATATATATTTACATATCTATGCGCAATTATCCTTTATAGGCTTTGTGAAAACGTCTTTAAGCTCATTAAAATCCCTGCAAATGCTCTAAAATAGGTGCTTGCAGTACACAGTACAAGCTGAAGTAGATCTTTAGAAGACCTCTTAATTGGAGATCTGGACCAAGGGAAACTCTACGGCACCCAAAGGTAAGAATTGTCTCTTTTCTGTCTTTTCTAAATTTTGTTGTATCCTTTTTACTACTGCAAATGTGCCCTTTTCTAGTATGTTAATTTAAATAATCAAAATAACTTTCAGGCTTGATGGACAAAATATCTATTTCCCCACCTCAAAACACATTGTTAAATGAAATTGCATGTGTCACACCAATTATTGATAACATTTTTTACAGATTAAAGAGGACAGAAACATTTAATGTAAGTTCACCTATACTCCACCCCCTTCTTCACTAAAAATACTACTGGAATACCTTCCTTTCCCAAGCCACAGAGTCCTTCCAGGTTCCCTCTGGTTTCTGCAGGGAGATACATGTTTAGGCAGAGATACAGATTGGTTGTCTCCAATCAAACAGCCAGTCATTCCTGCACTAAGATCACAACCCATACCATGGATGCCAACCAGAGGATGATAGGAAAGAAGCTGGTAAAGGTATTCCAGTGGTGCTTTTAATATTTTAAGGCCACAAAATGGTATCCTAAAGATCTTAAAAAGCTTTGCTCATTCTTACACTCTCTATAAAATAAATTCTACTCTGCCTTAAGAACATCATTAAATTATGTAATTAGAATGATCCTAGGAAGACATTACTGATGACTCACCTGTTGGAAGGTACAAAAACAACAATACATATGGCAAAAGATCCTTCATCTTGCTATGGTTTGTAGAGATGATCGAGGTCTACTGAGGCAGGTTGTGAGACAAGAGTCTTGTGTTCAAAGACTTTCAACAAACTGTTGAGATGATAATGCATCAAACCTCCTTTGCACGTTCTGTAAATATTGTATCTGGGTCATGTTCCATTTCCGTCCAGAATTCTGAGAGTTTAGACAAGTGAACAGACCACTGATACACAAGTCCTGAATAGAGAGGAACGGTAATAATAGTCTTTGTGGTTAAAGCAAACCAGCTGAAATTTTGAGAAATATTGTAAGCTAAGTCAGACATATATTGGCTCTCATCTCGGTGGCCACATAATACGTTTCTGCAACGCTCTATGGATATCGTCAGAATGTAGTGACTAATAGCAAACAATTAGATTTCATCTTTTAAGTGGTGCTTTAACCAAACTGCTAAATACACTTATACATTATAGAAACGTATGTAAATTATGTGATTTTTTTTTTATCTACCAGAATATTTGCAATTTTGGACAAAATGTAGATCAAGCACCCTGGAGTTTAGGCAGGGATGCTCCTCACAAATTTACTTGCAAGGAGTATTTATCCTGGTTGATTGTTAGAGATCTATTGATTCCTCCCTAAGTTTGGCCTGGTTGCACTTGTCTCTACTACCACTAGGTGGCCAGGCACTTGGTGGTGCTAGATATGAGAAGGGCAACGCAAGGTCAAGTTATGGGTATGTGGGTATCTCAGCCAATGAGCAAGGGTTTCTTTGAATCCCATGGCCTGCTGGGAGCGCCTATATATTTGGGTGGAGTCAGGTGATCTGTGCCACCTGGACGGCTGTCTGGGTGGATGTGTGTCGTATTGCCCCGGGCTGCTAGACCAGGGATTGGGCCTATCCCGGGGGCAGCTGGCTGCTAGGCTGTCTGAGGGTCTATCCAGAAGCCAGAGAGCTTGCAATCCAACCAGAAGTGACGGTTCTGCGGGCCGGAGAATCTGTCAGTGGTCAGAGGTAGAGGGGAAGCTGTCACCACTAAGGGACCAACCGCTTTATTATCAGGGACCAAAGTGAGTAAGTGAAGCAAGTAAGGAAGCAGTATTCTCACCGAACAGGCATGGTGGAGAATTGGGAAACTTCAGGCAGTGATCAAGTCAGGGACCCAGCCAGTGGAGGTGACGCTTGCAGAGCAGCCTTGTGTGCCAAGCCAGGGACCGAGCAGGCCAGTGGGGTGAAGCTTGAGAAGTATCTGGAGTGCCAAGCTAGGGACCCAGCAGAGAGGCGAGGGTGAGGCTTGAGGAAGATACCACCGTGAAGATTGGAAGAGCTCAAGGGATTTAGTGGCAGTGAATCAGATGGTCTAGTGAGAGACCGGGAGCTCAGTGTGCTGAAGAACTACAAGGAGAAGTTGTAGAGAAGGCAAAAGAACTGTTACGCTTTGTGTTAGGAACTGTTAAAGACTATAGGACTATTGCCATAGGAGACAGCATTCCTGCACATGCAGCTGTGGCGTCTTGCTGGGGGCCTTTCCCTGCATGGCTGTCCTATTGAAGTCTCGGAGTCTGCTAATTGAACTTGCAACTACCTAAGGGTGTCCTGGCCTTAACCCTCTTTCCCCCAAAAAGTTTGTAAGAGAAATAAACATCTCTTGCATTCAAGAAGTGTCTGGCGCCCAATAACTTTATACACCTTGCACCCACTATGCCTCACAACCCACCATATACTGAAGGATGTCAGCTATCACTGCCCTGGAGGTTCTCATCAGACTGAAGGAGGCCGGAGACCTTGCTACATTTGACACCCGACGTGGAGCAAAGGCGTTGGCCTTGCAGCAGTCGCCCATAGCAACCAGCTTCAGCTCCATCGGGATTTCGTCTGGCTCCGTGGGGGGTGGCAAGTAACATTTATGCCGCGTACACATGAGCGGACTTTACGGTGGACTTTGCCCGGCGGACTGGATTTCGTCGGACAATTCGATGTGTGTGGGCTCCAGCGGACTTTGTTTTCTCAAAAGTTGGACGGACTTAGATTTGAAACTTGTTTAAAATTTATCCGTTGAAATCGAGTCCGGTCGAAAAGTCCGCCGTCTGTATGCTAGTTCGACGGACAAAAAGCCACGCTAGGGCAGCTATTGGCTACTGGCTATGAACTTCCTTGTTTTAGTCCGGTCGTACGTCATCACGTACGAATTCGACTGACTTTGGTGGATTGTGTGTAGGCAAGTCCGTTCATTCAGAAAGTCCGTCGTAAAGTACGTCGAAAAATCCGCCGGGCAAAGTCCGCCGTAAAGTCCGCTCGTGTGTACGCGGCATTACCCTTCTAATAGACTGTGTTGTCCTGTGCACTACCAATGTGGGGAAGAACCAACAAGTCTCATTGCTCAGGGGAAAGGATCAGCCAGGTCTTTTGACACTTCCCGGCAGCGCTGTGAGGGTTAATACAGACTCCAAAATGGACAAAATGGCATGAAGATGGCGGGCACCACAGTTCCCATGAACAATTGCACCAATTCGTTGGCAGGGGGAGGAGTGCCCGCTCTGCAGAGGAGGGAGCATTACTGTTCAGGTCGCCATCTTGGGTCCTCATGCTGAGACCTCGTAACCTGAAAGGAAACATGGCACACCTGGGAGCTCCAGGATTTAAAGTCCCTCAACCCATGTCAGCCGAATATGATCCACGGAAAATCGCCCGTTCCTTCGCCTCTGGAACCACGATTACTGATACGGGTATTCGGATGGCACCGAAGGGTGAAATTGCCCTGTATATCTCTCAAAGCTCCACAGTCATGAGGATCGTCTGCCGGCGGTGTTCCGGGTTTGCCCTGTTTATGCGCCCGTTGAGCTAGTGCTGTCAATGCGGAGAACTGCTGCTGGTAGCTGCTAGGCCACCACTACCGTCGCGGGTGATGAGGGCGAATTGGGCTTGTGGCTATGCCACAGTGGAGGAACCCATATCCAGTAGCGAAGCCACTGATTCGGGCAGTCCTAATTCAGCCCAGACTGACTCTTCCTCCGAGGAACCAGATGTGTCTGGCAAGCTTGCAGACACTGCAGCGGAACTGTTAGTTCCCGCTGCCATCATTCCTTCCTTCAGGTGGTGCCAGTAACCTTTCTTACTGCTACAGAGACTCAAGCGTCTACTTCTGCTACTATATCGGGTGTCGCAGTTGCGGAAGTAGGAGGTGGCCCTACGGTCATTACTCGTCTGGCCCAGTATATTCACTCATCACGGATGAAGCAATGTGAACGATCTCGGATCCCTCCCCGGCGGCGCCTGAAGCCAGTAAGTGAAGAGGGAAGGGAGGATGTATGAGATGCATAAAGTGACTGCTGTAGAAAATGGCCGTCATGCATCAAGCCTCTAAAATCTGTACCTCATCTTGTTCACTTCCCCACCTTAAGGGAAGAAGTGTGCTACTGTTGACAGAGCCGTTAAAACCACACCGCCTTAAGAATCTTATGAATAAGTTGTTACCCTTGAAATACAGCAAAGAACCGGGGATTAAAAGGCCCCATTGTTAACTGGTCTCACGCCCATTTGTTGAACTAATGCAAATAATGGCAGTTCTACCAAAGGGTCCTCAATCGTTTTGTCACTAAGGTGAAACCAAGGGAGAGACATTGATCTTACCCGATCCCGGGTACTACTGGTAACTGTCATGAAGATACCGATGTCATCTCTCTTTGTGGATTAATGAACCTGAACCTGAACCTGCTTCACCAGCCAGCACAAGATGCCAAGGATCCAAAGATGCACCCTTGGCATCTTGTGCTTGCTGGTGAAGCAGGTTCAGGTGTATATTGGTTCTCAACTACATCCATAGCAGATCCCCTGCACGGACCCTCTATTGAGGTCCAATCCCCACCTTCTTGGAGGACCTGTCCGAGTTCTGGATATTTGGTTGCCATACCTGGATCCATACTTGCTGATCGATCGTTTGCTTCTGGAGTGATCTCTCTACAGGCTCCATCTACCTCTTTTTTTTTTTTTTTTTTTTTTTTAATATTTTTTTATTAATGACAGGAAGTCCAATACAAAGAAATACCCATCACATGCTTGGGCATACAAAACATACAAAAAATGTTATAAGTTCCAGAATATACTAGGACAAAATATAAAGAAATTTATGCAAGGCATGGGTGATCAAAAAACATAAAGGCATATTATCTGTAGCAGGACCTAATCCCGACATGTTTTTCGCTTATAAAGACATCTTAAACAATAAGAGTAAAATGGAAAAGTATAAAGAAGAGGAAAAGCACAGAGAGAGAGCAAGAGAGAATGAGAGGGGGGGGAATAAGAGGGGGGGAGGAGGGGGGGTGGGAGGGGTGTCTACTTCAGCCAGAGCATCGCATTTTACTATTCGAACACACTACGTGCACGAATCCATAATTTCCGCGTACGCCGCGGAATACTTGAAGGCGAACCACGGGGACCATATTTTCCTCCCTAAGTCTGATTTGTTTCTGAGGGTGAAGGTTAAGTCCTCCATGTAGTACGTGTGGTCTACCTCACACAGCCACTGGCGTAGGGAAGGTATCTTAGGAGTTTTCCAGAACCTAGGTATGAGAGCTTTGGCAGCGTTCAATAAATGTGGAGTGATAGATTTTTATATGATCCCGTTGGTTCGTCTGTACAATGCAATAATACCTGCCAGGGGTCATTAGGCACCTCCGAACCCTGGATTTCCTTTATCCAATGGAGGATGGTAAGCCAATAGGGTCTGATAAGTGGGCAGAACCACCAGATATGAGCATGCGTCCCTCTCTCCCCACATCCCCTCCAACAGAGAGGTGAGACCTGAGGAAAGAGCTTGTGGAGTACCACAGGAGTGTACTGCCACCTTGTTAAAAGTTTATAATTAACTTCGGCTGTTTTCGAGGACATAGCTGATGTGTGGGAGAGTTGAAGGATGGAGGATTTTTGAGTCTCCGTTAGGGTCTTATGGAGATCCTTCTCACAGTTGCGGAGGAAGCTAGGATATCCCGTAGTAGCCAATGATCGTAGAGATTTATAAAAATAAGAAAGAGGTTTCTCCACTGGGTGGTCATCTACAAAGGCTTTTTCTATCACAGTTAAGTTAGACACATTGCGCAGCGGCTTAGGGAGGGATTTAATGAAATCTGATAATTGCAAGTATCTCCATTGATCCATAAGCGATGGGTTCGGAACCGTTGTGAGCTTGGATATAGGCAAGATGTCAGAGTTTTTAGTGACTTGGTGCAGCAAAACTAAGTTCCCAAGATTCCAGGAGTGTAGTCTGGGGTCAATGTTCCCGGGGGGAAAGTACATGTGACCAGTTATTGGCATGAGGGGGGAGTTGCATTGCCAGGCGTGTCTCTTACAAAGTAGGTCCCAGACCCGCAGGGTATAGCATGTGAGAGGAGACGCATCCCCAGATAGGTGCCTGGTCCTCTTCGGAATCCAAATTAAGGGATAGAGGTCAGAACCCCCTAATGCCACCTCCAGCGACACCCAGAGTTTCGAATCTTTGTGGTATTTCCAGTCAGAGATTCTGGATAGAATGACTGCAAAGAAATATTGTTTGATGTCCGGGAGAGCCAGACCACCCTCCGCCTTTGACCTAGTAAGAAGCGACCTGGCCAACCTGGGGCGGCGTCTACCCCAGACATATCGACAAATCATAGTTGTTATACGTGTAAAGTACTCAGCGGGAATTTGAAATGGTATCATTTGAAACAAAAATAACAGCCTGGGCAGTATGTTCATTTTTACCACTCCTATCCTTCCCAGCCACGAATGTGCAAGTTGAGACCATTTTTGAAGATCAGATTTGACAGAGTTTAATATAGGCATAAAATTGGTTCGGAATAGAGAGGACAATGAGGGTGTAAGGAATATACCTAGATATTTCATGGCTTTTTTTTGCCAACTAAATGGAAAGGATTCCTGCAGGTGGATCGCGGTTTCTCTGGGGACTGAGATATTCAGAATTTCGGATTTTGTCATATTAATTTTGAAATTTGAGATTTGGTTAAAGGTCGAGAAGGCCTGCATTAAATTTGGAAGAGTAATTCTAGGCTGTTGAATATAAAACAAAATATCGTCCGCATATGCGGCATATTTATGTTCGAAAGAGCCCACCGTGATGCCGTGTATGTTCGGGTTATGTCTTATGGTTGATAAGAAGGGTTCTAGCGAGAGGGCGAATAAAATTGGTGAAAGGGGGCATCCCTGACGGGTACCGTTGTGAAGTACGAAAGAATCACTTAAAGTGCCGTTAATTCTAAGTTGGGCTGTTGGATAATTATAGAGGGCTGCTATTTGGTTCAGGAAAGAGGGGCCCAGTCCCAGATGAGCCAGGGTCGCCATCAGGAACTCCCAGTCCACCCTGTCAAACGCCTTCTCAGCGTCCGTTGATAATAGCAGGGTGGGCTGGGAGGACCCACGCACATGCGCAATCAGGGAGAGGGTGCGGAGAGAGTTGTCGCGTGCCTCTCTTCCGGGAATGAAGCCTGTTTGTTCGTTTGAAACCCATTTTGGGATTAGAGGGAGAAGTCTATTGGCTATTAGTTTTGCGTACAATTTAGCGTCTATATTCAAAAGGGCGATGGGGCGATAACTACCGCAACAACTAGGGTCCTTCCCTGCTTTGGGGATAATAGTGATATGTGCGTGAAGAGTTTCTGGTCTAAGGGGGTCTCCAGATGGAATTGAGTTAGCGTAGTTAGCTAGTCGTGGGAGCAGAATGTCCGCAAAGGAGCGATAATATGAGACCGTAAGCCCATCCGGGCCCGGAGCTTTGCCTGATGCCATGGCTTTAAGAGCTCTACGCAGCTCTTCTGTGGTGAATTCACCATCTAGGGTTGCCAACAAATCGTCTGCTAATCTTGGAAGTTTGGCCTGGGCAAGATAGTCTTGTATAGCCTGTTTGCGGGATACTTGGTCGGGTATATTATGTTGAACGTGGTATAATTGTTGATAAAACATTCTAAACTCAGCCGCTATTGCAGGGGTGTGGTGTACTAGTTCATCTGTTCTAGATTTAATTTTAGCAATGAAAGTTGCAGCTTTTTTTTGTTGCAGAGAGCGAGCCAGCAATCTACCGGGTTTATTGCCCCATTCATATGTACGTTGAGCTATGATGCGGAATTGCTGTTTTTGTTCGGAGTGAAAGAGATTTTTCAAATCTTCTCTCTTTTTGGTCAGGGCCTCAAGCACCGGTTTTGCGAGGCCCGCTTTGTGCTGTCGCTCAAGGGTTCCTATGTCCCGGAGAAGCTCTGCTTGCTGTGTCGCTCTCTCTTTTTTTTTCCTGGACCCTAGTTCAATAAATTTTCCACGTATGAAGGCCTTATGGGCCTCCCAAAGTACTCCCGGGGAAATCTCCGGGCAGGTATTGTCTCTGAAGTAATGTACTAGCTCGCTGCTGATAGCAGCAGTGTCAATGTCTTCTGTAAGTAACTGATCATTCAGTTTCCAGTTTACATTTTTAATCGGGATAGATGGGATTTTTATCTGAAGGATAATTGGTGCGTGGTCTGATAGTGTGGAGGTTTCTATCTTTGAATCTATGATAAGGGGGAGATGATGATGATCAATGAAAAAATAATCAATGCGCGAATAAGAGTGATGTAAGTGTGAGAAATGAGTATAATCTCTCGCCTTAGGGTTGAGGATTCTCCAGACGTCCATTAACTGGGCGTCGTGTAGACGCTTACGTATGAGAGTTAAGCGTCTATGCGTGATACAAGATGTGCCTGTGGACGTGTCAATAGGGGGCTCCAAGGGGGCGTTAAAGTCCCCCGCTAGTAGGATACAGCCTTGGGCAAACTCTGTCAGTTTAGTAAGTGTGGTGGCCAAAAAACCAGTTTGGTCTCGGTTGGGAGCATATAACGTAGCGATAGTGCATGACATACTGCCCAGTTTGCCTCTAATAAACAAAAAACGCCCCGAAGGGTCGCTTACCATGGACTCGAACGTGAACGAGGTACCCCTGCGGAAGCCAATGGCCACACCTTTTGACTTGTGGATATCTGAAAGACTGTAATACCATGTGGGGTACATTGGGGAAAAAAGTTTTACTGCTGTTGTGTGTGTCAGGTGGGTCTCCTGTAGGCAGACAACGTCAGCCCGCAGGCGACCCAGCTCTCTAAATAGACTGTGTCGTTTACCTGGAGCGTGCAGTCCTCGGACGTTAAGTGAGAGTAAGTTGAGCTTAGCCATTGACTCCGTCAGGGGGAACCCGCTCCAGCCATTCCACGAGCCCATCGGACCTGAAGCAGACACCTGTAGAAAGGGTAGAGAGGGTATAGGACAGGACAAGGGAACACCAGGAAAGGAGAGAGAGGGGAGTAGAGAGAGCGAAAGAAGATAAGAAGAAAGGAGGTAGATTACCAAATTGCATCATCACAATCACCACCCAATCTGTTCTTAGGTGGTAAACTGCACGTAGAACACTGCAGCGCATGATAGGGGTAAATCGCGAGCCCCGCACACCCGGGACCCCGACCTCATGGGGGACGGGCTCACGAATGCACGGGGCCCCACGACACCCCTGGGGGAGCGGGTCCGCCGCCCGGAGCGACAAAGAGAGAGCGCTCAATGTGGCGCGCTTGTCTGCCCCAGAGCCCCGGAGCCAGCACAAACACCATGTTGTTATACAAAACCCAAGAAGCATGTGCTACACACTTCAAACTTAACCTTATAAAACAGTAAGCCAAGGAAACCCGTTAGAGTTACTGTCCCGGTAGCTTTCAACTAGATTCCTCTATACGAGGGAACCAAAAAACAAAGTTCCAAAACATCAAAGAAGAAAAAGAAAGTGCTCGAAAAATCAAGAAACAAAAAAAAAAAAAAAAAAAAAAGAGGAAGAGTTTTTTAGTAGGCAAGCTCAAGAAAAACACTTCTTTGTGCGAATCACTAAAGGGAAACACAGATGTGAATAAGATCCGTTATATCAGATCAAGAAGCTTAATACTTGCGGCTACCACAGATGACCCGATGTTGCAGGCCAGAGCCCGGATCATTTTGCATCAAAATGGGAGTCACCCCACTTGTGGAGGGGGTGATCCTGAAGAGCCCGATCTACGCTTGTGGTCCACCTTCTGCCACCGAGGTTCTGCTGAGGAGGTGGGGGAAGGGATAAGATCTTGCCATCCAGGAAGCTCTGGTGTGGGTATGCTGAGATCCGAGCAGAACTTTTCCAGGTCCTCTGGGAAACGAAGTGTCACGGTCTTGCCCTCCTTATGTGCAATGAGTGATGCGGGGAACCCCCAGCGATAGTTAATCGATGCTGCACGGAGCTGTTCAGTAAGGGGACGCAGAGCCCTGCGTCGGTCCAGCGTTTCCCTGGCTAGATCTGGGAAGAATAAGAGGGAGGCCCCGTCAAAGTCCAGTGGTGATTTTTCTCGGGCCTTCTTCATAATTATCTCCTTCTCCTCAAAGTAATGCAGCCTGCATATAACATCGCGTGGGACCTCTGATGACATGTTGCGGGGTCGGAGGGCCCTGTGAGCCCGATCTATTTTCAAAGGAAAGTCCGCCGCCTGACCAAGCAGGCCATTAAATATATCCCGCAGGGAGGGGAGGAGGTCGTCATCTCCCGTGGCCTCTGGTAACCCTCTTATCCTGATGTTATTCCGCCGGTTGCGGTTCTCTTGGTCCTCGATCTTGTAGAGGGCCATTCTGTGTGCAATAGAGAGGGTGCGGGTGGTGTTCTGTAAGGCCCTAATGGCGGCCGTGTGACGATCCAGCCGTAGCTCTGTCTCCTCTACCCGCTCTAGCACATGCGCGAGGTCCGACCTCACCGCAGAGAGCTCCTTTTTAATCGAGCGCTCCAGCCCCGAGAACAGAGAGGCTAGCTCCGTCTTGGTGGGGAGATCACTCACGAGGGCCGCGACCCCGGGATACTTGGAGGCTTCTTCTTCTCCTTCAGAGCAGGCCGAAGTGGCTGGGGAGTGTCTCCCGGGCTCAGGTCTATGGCGGGAGGCGGGGCACGAGCCGCGAGGAGAGCGGCCTAGGCCATCCATATCGAGGGAATCCTCTGGATCGGCGGCCAAGTAGCGTTTAATGGATCCCGAAGGGGTTCCTTTTTTAGGCAGGGACTTGCCTGATCTCTTCCGCATGGCTTAGAGGTTTGGATCGGGTGGAAATCTTGGGTTAAGCCGATAGATAATAGTGCCAGCGCCGGAGCTCAAGGAAGACACGTCTTTACCGCTGCATGCCGAAACCACGCCCCCGCTCCATCTACCTCTGAGTTGGTACTACCAATGAGCATCTGGCTTTCGGCCAACATAAGCATGATTGACCCACTGTCGTATGACAGGTGGGTCCACCTTATCTGGTAAGAAGTATTTATCTACAACCTTCCATTAGATGAATGTCCATCCCGTTTTGTATGTGCCACACAGTCATCTTCTTGCCTACATCATCCCATTATTTGTCACTGAGGACTTTATTACAGCCATCTGATTGGACACAATTTCTATGAAGTTCATTCATACTTCTTTTTTTCAGTGTTTGGACTCTATCATGTTATAGTCACTATACACTATTATTGTTTTGCATTGTTTTTCATATCCTCAGGAGGTTTTGAATAGTATTACTTTGTGTCATAGCACTTATACTCACTATTTGTTTTGATATACCTTGGCCCACCACATCTATGGTGTTCCATTATGGTATATTCAGCGCTACACTTTTGTTTATATAATTCACTTGGACTTTCTTTGTTTTAGTGTTAGCAGCTTTTTGTATTTCATCTTTTTGAGTGGTTCAGCGCAGCAATTTTCTATATTTCTCACACTCTATTTCTTTGCACAAAGTTCTTTGCTAATGGGAAACATTTCAGAAAGCTGTACTGCCAGGACTGTGCTGGATTAAATGCTGCCGGCAGATACATGGAGTGATATCTTAAGCTACGTTGGCTAAAACTGAAATTTTTGGGGTGTTTCACTCTGATGAGCGATCTGTGACCTTCAGCAGATTGTTTGTTTGCAGGTAGGGATGAGCTTCGTGTTCGAGTCGAACCCATGTTCGACTCGAACATCGGCTGTTCGACCGTCCGTCGAATTGCGAACGTTATGGGCCGTTCGCGCCAAATTCGTGTGGCGCGTCACGGCCCATAATTCACTGCGGCATCGCAGTGCATTGCTGGCTGATGATTGGCCAAGCATGCACTATGACCCGCATGCTTGGCCAATCACAGCGCCGTCAGTAGAGAGAGCTGTAATTGGCCAAAGCCAGGGTGGCTTTGGCCAATTATGGCTCAGGGGATTTAGTACATGCCCCACACTATATAAGGCCGCCTGCACGGCGGCCCTGTGTAGTGTGTTCCGGTGTGCTGATAGAGAGAGAGAGAGACAGACAGTGTCATTTGATTTGAGTTAGATAGATTAGGCAGAACAGTCAGTCAGTTAGCTGCACTTACAGTGTATTTTGTATATATATGCATCCCAGGTGTTGCATATATATATATACACTGTATTCAGTTTAGCTACATCCGTTCCTGTTATCTTCTATCTAGACTATTTACATTTGGTGCAGTGCGTCCTGCTCACAGTGTTCAGCTAGATCCGTTCCTGCTATTTACATTTAGTGCAGTGCGTCCTGCTCACAGTGTTCAGCTAGATCCGTTCCTGCTATTTACATTTAGTGCAGTGCGTCCTGCTCACAGTGTTCAGCTAGATCCGTTCCTGCTATTTACATTTAGTGCAGTGCATCCTGCTCACAGTGTTCAGCTAGATCTGTTCCTGCTATTTACATTTAGTGCAGTGCGTCCTGCTCACAGTGTTCAGCTAGATCTGTTCCTGCTATTTACATTTAGTGCAGTCAGTGCGTCCTGCTCACAGTGTTCAGCTAGATCCGTTCCTGCTATTTACATTTAGTGCAGTCAGTGCGTCCTGCTCACAGTGTTCAGCTAGATCCGTTTCTGCTATTTACATTTAGTGCAGTGCGTCCTGCTCACAGTGTTCAGCTAGATCCGTTCCTGCTATTTACATTTAGTGCAGTGCGTCCTGCTCACAGTGTTCAGCTAGATCCGTTCCTGCTATTTACATTTAGTGCAGTGCGTCCTGCTCACAGTGTTCAGCTAGATCCGTTCCTGTTATCTTCCTACTGACAGGCAGGCTTGTCTGGTTACAGTATATAAAGCTACCTGAAGAAAATTACAGGTGTTCTATCCCAGCTTAGTGCAGCTACAGGCCATTAGTATGTCTGGAAGGCCAAGAAGGAGAGGTAGACAGTCACAAGCCAATAAGAGAGGGCAAGCAGGCTCTGTGTCTAGTGCTGGTCGTGGAGACGGTGCATCCTCATCAGCACGTGGCCATGGGACACGCTTGGCCTTTTTTTCGGCAGCTGGCCGTGTTGAGCCGCAACATGCGGAAGACTTGGTCGAGTGGATGACCAAGCCGTCCTCATCCTCCTCATCCTCTCTCACCCATGCCCAGGGTGCTTTGTCTGGCAAAGCAGCGGCCTCTTCCCTCAGCTCAATGTCATCAGTGACTCCTTCCCTAGCTCCACCATGTCCTCCTGAGGATTCCCTCGAACTGTTTGACCACAGTGTTGGGTACATGCTCCAGGAGGATGCCCAGCGTTTGGAAGGCTCTGATGATGATACTGAGCTCGATGAAGGCAGTAACATGAGCACGGACAGAGGGGGTGCCCAAGAAGGACAGCAATCTGGCAGTCATGCTCCCCCTGCTGCAGCATACTGCCAGGTTTGCTCCAGTGATGAGGAGGGAGGGGATGATGAGGTCACTGACTCAACGTGGGTGCCTGATAGGAGAGAGGAGGAGGAGGAGGAGGAGGAGGAGGCGGCACATCACCAACGAGGCAGGATGCCCTCCAGGGGCCAGCCTAAGGGCAGCACATTGACTGCATCACACCCCAAAGCTCCACATGTGCAGGGCGCTGCAGTCTCTGCGCGTTATTCAAAAAGTTCTTTGGTGTGGGCCTTTTTTGAGACGAGTGCATCAGATCGCACCGCTGCTATTTGCAACATATGTCTCAAGCGTATCTCGCGTGGCCAAAACATCTCCCGCTTGGGTACCACATGCTTGACCAGACATATGTTGACCTGCCATGCAGTTCGTTGGCAAGCATATCTAAAAGACCCACACCAAAGAACAAAGAGGATTTCTCCTTGCTCCTCATCAGCTGAGATTTCCAACCCCACTAGACCTTCAGTCCTCTCTGAGACCTGCAGTGAGAGGAATGAAGGTGTAGAATTAGGTGTGTCACAGCCAAGTACTTGTGGGCAATCTGCTTTTGGTACACCGACGTCAGATTGTACCAGGCAAATTTCCCTGCCCCCGCTGCTGCACCGCCGAAAGAAGTTTGCTCCCAGCCATCCACATGCCCAGCGGTTGAATGCTAGCTTGGCAAAATTGCTAGCACTTCAACTGCTGCCTTTTCAGTTGGTAGACTCTGCCCCCTTCCGTGAGTTTGTGGAATGTGCGGTTCCTCAGTGGCAGGTACCCAAACGCCACTTTTTCTCACGGAAGGCGATTCCGGCTCTCTACCGGCATGTGGAAGGCAATGTCCATGCCTCGCTGGACAGGGCGGTCAGCGGTAAGGTGCATATTACCGCTGACTCATGGTCCAGCAGGCATGGACAGGGACGTTACCTTAGTTTCACGGCGCATTGGGTGACTCTGCTGGCAGCTGGGAAGGATGCAGGACAAGGTGCAGTAGTGTTGGAGGTTGTTCCGCCACCACGCCTCCAAAATGCCGATTGTGACACACCTCTCTCCTCCACCCCCTCCTCTTCTTCTTCCTCCATGGCCTCTTCCTCGGAACCAGCGGTGCTCCGTAGGCGTTCAAGGGGCTACGCAAGTACGCAGGCCAAAAGATGCCATGCGGTGCTTGAGCTGGTGTGCTTGGGGGACAGGAGCCACACTGGGGCAGAGGTTCTGTCAGCTCTGCAGGGGCAGGTTCAGAGGTGGTTGACGCCACGCCAACTTAAGGCAGGAATGGTGGTTTGCGACAATGGCACCAACCTCCTCTCTGCCCTCCGACAGGGACAACTGACCCATGTGCCCTGTTTGGCTCACGTCCTTAACTTGGTGGTGCAGCGGTTCTTGGGCAGGTACCCGGGCTTACAGGATGTCCTGAGGCAGGCCAGGAAAGTCTGTGTGCATTTCCGCCGGTCATATAATGCCAGTGCTCGGCTGACGGACCTCCAAAAGGAGTTTAACCTGCCCAAGAACCGCCTAATCTGTGACATGCCCACCAGGTGGAACTCAATGTTGGCCATGCTGCAGCGGCTGCACACGCAGCAGAGGGCCATCAATGAGTACCTGTGCGACTATGGCACCAGGACAGGGTCAGGGGAGCTTGGTTTTTTTTCCCCACGCCAGTGGGCCATGATCAGGGATGCATGCACTGTCCTGTCACCATTCGAGGAGGCCACGAGGATGGTGAGCACTGACAGTGCATGCATCAGTGACACTGTCCCCCTTGTCCACCTGTTGGAGCACACGCTGCGTGGAATAATGGACAGGGCACTTGAGGCAGAACAGAGGCAGGAAGAGGAGGACTTCCTTAGCTCTCAAGGCCCCCTTTATCCAGACAGTGTTCCTGCGTGCCCGCCGATCACACAGGAAGAGGACGAGGAGGAGGAGGAGGAGGAGGAAGATTGTGCCAGTATGGAGGTGGAGCCTGGCACTCAGCATCACCAGTCTTTAAGGGATCAGTCCCAAGGAACACATGGACTTGTACGTGGCTGGGAGGAGGTGGCTGCGGACGTTGTTGTCCTTAGTGACCCAGAGGACTCCAGACCGAATGCCTCAGCAAACCTACGCTGCATGGCCTCCCTGATCCTGCAAAGCCTGCGTAAGGATCCTCGTATTCGTGGTATCAAGGAGAAGGACCAATACTGGCTGGCAACCCTCCTTGATCCACGTTACAAGGGTAAGGTTGCGGACCTTATCTTGCCATCGCAGAGGGAGCAGAGGATGAAACATCTTCGGGAGGCCTTGCAGAAAGGTCTGTGCAACGCGTTCCCAGAGACTGGGAGGTTACAAACTCCTGTTTCTGGACAACGTGTTGCTGAGGCTTCGGTCAGTCAAAGAAGGAGTGGTGGAGAAGGTGGCCGTCTGACCGATGCGTTCAGACAATTTTTTGGTCCGCAGCCCCAAGGTATGATCGGTTCCAGCAACCATCACCAGCGTCTGTTTTACATGGTGCAGGAATACCTAGGGGCAAGATCAGACTTGGACACCTTTCCCACCGAAAATCCTCTGGGTTACTGGGTCTTGAGGATGGATCACTGGCCAGAGCTTGCACAGTATGCAATTGAGCTACTGGCCTGTCCTGCATCCAGCGTTCTTTCGGAACGCACATTCAGTGCTGCTGGAGGCGTGGTAACCGATCACAGGGTGCGTCTGTCCACCGACTCGGTCGATCGGCTGACCTTCATAAAAATGAATCAGTCTTGGATCACCACCAGCTACCAAGCACCTGATGCTGATGTAACTGAATAATTTTTTTCAGATCCCTTCAAAGACTGCCTATGCTGATGCTGAGTGACTATCCCTGAGTAATTATCCTCTTCCTCCTCAATCATCACGCTGATAGCTTGTAAGAACATTTTTGGTTCTGGGCGCCACCACCAGTGCCTGAGGCACAATTTTTCAGCCCCTGTTTAACAGGGGCGTGTAATTACAATTTTTGATGTAATACTTTGCAGCAGGGCTCGTTCCTGCATTCCAACTAGAGTGTCTGTGAGGGGTTGCAGTGTTGTGGCACCAGCACCAGTGCCTAAGGCCCAATTTTTCTGCCCCTGTCTAACAGGGGCGTGTAATTACAATTTTTGATGCAATACTTTGCAGCAGGGCTCGTTCCTGCGTTCCAACTAGAGTGTCTGTGAGGGGTTGCAGTGTTGTGGCACCAGCACCAGTGCCTAAGGCCTAATTTTTCAGCTCCTGTTCAACAGGGGCATGTAATTACAATTCTTGATCTAATATTTCACAGCAGGGCCCTGTGAGGGCTTACAGTGTTGTGGCCACAGCAACACCTAAGGCCCAAATTTCTGCTGAGTATATAGGGCAGGACCCTACTTTCAAACATCTAACTTACAAACGACTCCTACTTGCAAACGGAAGGAGACAACAGGAAGTGAGATGAAATCTACCCCTAGGAAGGGAAATTCTCTCCTGTAAGAGTTAATATGGGAAAACAATTTCTCCTTTCCACTGATGCTTTCCAATCCTTGTTCCACAAAAAAAACCAAATTTTCAAAAAACATTTTTCATTGGGACAAAAAGTGAGGTGAAATCTTCTGAAGAGGAGGAAAGACAGCAAAACAAATGTCACAGGGGTGATAACCCTTCCCTATGTTTTCCAAAAAGCTTAAAAAAGATTTTTTGGCTGGAGCTAAACACGTTAAAAATGTACCCGTTCAAAATTACAAAGAGATTCTACTTAACAACAAACCTACAGTCCCTGTCTTGTTTGCACCGCCTGTATACTGCTGTTCAGAGTATATAGGGCCTTTCCTTATTTTAATTTGGGTGTGGGGTTCCCCTTAATATCCATACAAGACCCAAAGGGCCTGGTAATGGACTGGGGGGTACCCATGCCGTTTGTCTCACTGATTTTCATCCATATTGCCATGACCCGACATGACATTAAACCCGCAAGCAGTTTTAAATGAGATTTTTTCCTTTAAAAATGACATTTGGTGCAGGGACTGTTCTAAACACGGGAAACACGCGTCACTTTACAGGCATACTATAGACACCCCCCAGGTACGATATTTAAAGGAATATTTCACTTTTTTTTTTTTTACTTTAAGCATCATTAAAATCACTGCTCCCGAAAAAACGGCCATTTTTAAAAGTTTTTTTTGCATTGATACATGTCCCCTGGGGTAGGACCCGGGTCCCCAAACCCTTTTTAGGACAATACCATGCAAATTAGCCTTTAAAATGAGCACTTTTGATTTCGAACGTTCGAGTCCCATAGACGTCAATGGGGTTCTAACGTTCGTGCGAACTTTCGGTCCGTTCGCAGGTTCTGGTGCGAACCGAACCGGGGGGTGTTCGGCTCATCCCTACTGACCACTATACTATACTGACCCCTACACTGAGAACTACACTGACCACTATACTGTCCACTACACTGAGAACTACACTGACCACTATACTGACCACCATACTTTACTGTCCACTACACTATACTGACCACTACACTGACCACCATACTACACTACACTGTCCACTACACTGACCACCATACTTTACTACACTGACCACCATACTACACTACACTGACCGCTATACTGTCCACTATACTACACTGTCCACTACACTGACCACCATACTACACTACACTGACCACCATACTACACTACACTGACCGCTATACTGTCCACTATACTACACTGTCCACTACACTGACCACCATACTACACTACACTGACCACCATACTATACTACACTACACTGACCACCATACTACACTAACTGACCACCATACTACACTACACCGAACCACCACACTACACTACAATATCACTTCTAAACTCGGATTTAAAAATATACTCCAAATTACTAGCAAACAGACTTCTAGGACTAACACCACTCCTTTTAGGGCCAGAACAGGTAGGTTTTGTGAAGGGGAAACAAGCTCCCGATGGTACTAGGGGGATGATCGACCTAATACATCATGCTTAGACCTGTCGAGTGCCTTCTCTGCTGCTTGCTTTGGATGCTGAGAAGGCATTCGACAGAGTCCATTGAGAATATCTCTCACAGGTACTGACTAAATTCGGGGTGTTTGGGACAATGCACTCTGCTATTATGACACTATATCATAACCTCTCGGTGAGGGTGTATATTGATGGCGTCCTGTCTGGGTCATTCGACCTTTCGAATGGCACGAGACAGGGTTGCCCCCTATCCCAAATCATATTCTCCCTGGCTATAGAACCCTTTGCTGATGCCATCAGGTCTGATTCCCTTATCAAGGGATTAATGGTGGGACAAGCTGAACACAAAATATTCTCTATCCCTATCTGAACCCTACAATTCCCTACATAGAATCCAACAATTTCTAGAAGAATTTGGGAGAGTCTCTTACTATAAGGTTAACTCCAGTAAATGTCAAATACTTGCCATGGGACTACCCCAAGAACAAATTAATCTACTGAAACACGATTTTCCATATACATGGGGATGTAAATCTATAGCATATCTAGGAATACAACTTTCTTATCCAGCTAACTTGCTCTATGAGCTTAGTCCGTCCCCCCCCCACTGACTAATATCACTGAAGACCTACGGCGAATAGGGAAAACTCAACTTTCTTTAGGAAGAACAGCCCCCTTCAAAATGCATGTTCTCCCACAGATATTATATCTGTTTAGAACACTCCCTATCCATATCCCTAACTCCTTCTTCAATAAATGCAACTCCCTCTTGAGGGAATACATTTGGCAAAGCAAAAATAGGAGGATTGCTCTTTCCTCATTACAACTACTGAACAAGAATGGTGGGATAGGACTACCGGATCTACTGGCCTACTATAATGCGTCCTTGCTAGACCAAGTTAAACATTTCATCCAAAAGTCAGGTGACAAACTATGGGTCAACATGGAACAAAGTTTTATGAAACACCAGGACTTCCTAGTGATGTTAGCAGCATCCCTCGTGTCCCCTTTAGTTGTTTCCACTGTGCCTCACCCTACACTTGGAGCCACTTTAAAAGCCTGGCTAGTACAGCCCACAAAGAAACCACCCATAAACTGGACATCCCGGTTAAAACGTATGAATGGCTTATCAGTGGTTTTGATGCAAGAGATTGTCATAAAAGGGATTTGAACTTTCTAAAAAAACCTACAACAAAGGGAGCTACCTATCAATACTTATAGGTCATTGCAAATTAGACATTTCCATGCGGTTACCAAATGCAAAGACTACATAGAAATCCCAAACCCTATTTGGGAATTCCTACAGGGGAAACCATACACATAAATTCGGGGGATTTCCTTTTTTTATAACACCTTGATGGGTCCAACACTAACGATCAAAACACCAGATATGCTCAAATGGGAAAAAGATCTAGAGAAAGAATTCTCTCTGCAACAATGGTTGAAGTCCATACACCTGAGCTACAGCATGTCCTCCTGTGTTGATCACTGGGAAACCTTTCAAAAAATGTATCACAGGTGGTACATGACCCCTTACAGGTTGTCAAAAATATTTCCAGACTCCATGAACAAATGTTGGAGAGGATGTGATCAAATAGGGAACTTGTACCATGTGTTGTGGAACTGTCCTCACACAAGACCTTTTGGGAAAACATAGCCATGGTTATAAGCAAAATCATAGGGCATTATACGCCATTGACTCCGGCACTGGCCCTCCTGAATATAGGGCTAGATACATATCCTCTTACAGTTAGAACTGTAATAGCCCATGTCCTATTTGCAGCTAGAACAGCCTTAGCGAGTAAATGGAAAACCTCTACCCTTCCTATAATGAGAGAAATAACCACAAGGGTTAATACACAGTGCAAATATGAAAAATTATTGGTGTTCAAAAAACTTAAAGCACACCACTTTGTAAGATCTTGGCAAGCTTGGCTCCTCTACCCAGAGGCGTCTACAGACCTTAAACCATAACATTGCCAAACCCAAGGTCTTGTATTTGGTATACTATACAATACAATGATTACTGTGGTATCCGAACTAAATGCTGGTAACTATATTTTTCCTTTATTACAGTTTTAGTTGCCCTCAGTTTACCCTAATTTTGTTTTTGTGTTTTTTTTCTTAAGCAAAAATCCGAGCATCACAATATATGACATTTCTGAGAAACATGATTACTATGGTTATTGTATCCGGATATCTGTATAACACCTTCACAGTATGATCCCGTTAGGGGTGATGGGGTAACAGACCTAGAACTGCTCCAAGATAGGCTATACCTCCGGATGTCATAGGTTCATGTGACAGTTCCTTATCTTATTGTTAACAACTTTCTATAAGTTCTGTATGAAGAATCTATGCTTGTGATTTTTTTTTGTCTTGTCTTTATTGTAATTGACTGTAAACTCCAATAAACAAATTTGAAAGAACAGAGAGCAGCCCCAACATAAAGGCTGCAGTAGGTAGGTAGATCTGGAAACTTAAGCGTTTCATGTTACCGACAAACTGACAACGCCCTCCACTTCAAGCAAAGATTTCTACTTTTTTGAAGCTGTGTTAAAAAAGTTACTAGATACTACTTTATTGAATAAAAATCTAGAATAAGCAAAGACATTGAACATGTGGCAATAGATAGGGAAACAGGTAGCTAACTAAATACTGACAGTATTAAAAGTAGATACTTACAGATGAAGACTATCAGACCTGTGGACTGCACCATCACTGCAGTTTTGTGGTTCAGTATTAGTAGTGTAGAAAGAATAAAGACTTTAAGAAGTTTTTTTGGTTTTCCGGGACGCCTGGAGGGCTCATATTATTAGCACCCACAAAAAAATGATTAAAGAAACCAACAACATAACTAAAAACAAACAACAGGAAATCAAAATGCATGTTGTAGTGATGTTTTCCCTTTAAAGTAAATTTTTTTTAAAAAGTTGACCCTTGCAGTGGGTTTCCTTCAAATTACAAGAGTTAAACACTCCATCGTTGTGTAGGATGAAAAAAAGCAGCTATACTTACCTTATTCCTCGTTCCTGCAGGCTTACTCCCAACTGCACAACAACAGAGCCCCCAAAGCAGCTTATCTCCACTGCTTTGTCAGTTGAAGGCACTTTAATGATCACAGAAAATGCAAAACCACCAGTCCTAAGGATACTGAGAGCCCACCTATAACATGGAGTGTCCTACAGAGAAGAAGAGTGCCAGCTCCCTTTTTGTGTGTCCCTTGACAAAAATGAGTATGTAATCCTTGATGTGCCAGGGGAGACCCACTGCAGGGTTCAGTTTTATCTTACCAGATAATCCAAAACTACCCAGGCAGGGGGGATACCGATATACTGCAAGGACTAAATGCTAGTTTTTGTCTAGGTCGCTTTTACAGACTTTCTCTTCTCCATGTGACCGGTCACAACCAATCTTCTGTTGGGCGTTCCATAGGTTGCAGAAGTCACCAGGATTCCTGCATTGTTAGGATGCCGAGGACCCCCTAAAACCCATGGGTTTCAGACAGTAGAGGACAGCAACGGGTTCCATGTAAGCAAGGAATAAGGTAAGTATAACTGCTTTTTTGTTTCCCCTGTAGACATAAATGAGCATTTAATCCCTGCAGTGTGGGGGAGCAGGATTTGTCTTGCTGGCTTGTTAGTGATGTGTGAGATGCTAGGAGAGACCAAAGTAGGGGTAACAGGTACACCACATACCCAGCAGTATGAAATACACACAACTGCGTAATCTAAAATCCTGTATTACATTTGTGACTCTCTGTTCAATAAAGAGATTTTTTTTTCTTTTAATTTAAATGTATACACTTGTAAAGCCTTAGCGAACGCTATTCATTCTTAATTAATTGCATCCTCATCTTCCCTTAGCTATTATTTTTCTGCTAATTTTTTTTTTTGCTTTTTCAACCATTAATAGGTGAACTTTTTTTACATTTTTATTTATTTTATTAGCTATTTTTTTACTGTTGCATTAAAAATTTGCAAGATTGAACACCATGAAAAATTTAAAGCTGTCTTGTCCCCATGGATGGATCTTTTTTCCACCTACATTTAACAGAAACTCTCTGATTCTCTAAAACAATCTACTGTAAATCCTAGATTGCACACAGGTAAGAATGGATTACAACCCTCTTTTTAAGGGGATTTAAGAATTTTAAGGGGAACCCCGCACCAAAATGAAAAAGAAACTGGCTGGGGTCCCCCCCAAAATCCATGCCAGGTTCTTCAGATCTGGTATGGATTTCAAGGGGAACCCCGTGCCAAAATAAAAAAATGGCATGGGCCCCCCCAAAATCCATACCAGACCCTTATCTGAGCATTCAACCTGGCAGGTCAGGATGAAGGGGGATGAGCGAGCACCCCCCCCTGAACCATACCAGGCCACATGCCCTCAACATGGGGAGGGTGCTTTGGGGTCCCCCCCAAAGCACCTTGTCCCCATGTTGATGGGGACAAGGGCCTCATACCCACAAACCTTATCTGAATCTGGGAGCCCCCTTTAACAAGGGGGCCCCCAGATCCCAGCTCCCCCCTATGTGAATGGGCAGGGGTACATTGTACCCATTCACCAAAAAAGAAAAAAGGACAGGAGACAGTTTTTGACAATTCCTCTATTTAAAAGCGCCGAGTGACCCAAAAAATAGACAGCTGTTATATAGGCAGGGGCGGGGCTACCTGGTGATGTAACCGGGTCACCCCGCCCCTTTAGACATCATGTGAAATCATGTGATGTCAGAGGGGGACGGAGTCATCGGTTGGCCCTGCCCTTGCCTTTATAACAGCTGTCAGTGCGAAAAGACAGCAGTCAGCGGGACGCCCCCCATCGAGGTGGAGCTTTTTTTTTCTATTTTTCGGATTTGTTGGCGCCGTGATAGAAGAAGGATGAACATAGCAGGACACTTTTTTTCTTTTTAATAAAGGAATTGTCAAAAACAGTCTTGTGTGTTTTTTACTTTTTTGACACTTTTTTGGTGAATGGGTAGGGGTACAATGTACCCTATACCCATTCACATAGGGGAGGGGGCCCCCCCACTCATAGACCCCCACAACCACCGGGCAAGGGTTGTGTGGATGGTGCCATTAACCCCATCAACATGGGGACAACATGCCAATTTTTTTTTCCAACACGCCAATTTTTTTTTTATTTTGGTATGGAGTTCCCCTTAAAATCCATACCAGGCCTGAAGGGCCTGGTATAGATTTTGGGGGGGACCCCACGCTGTTATTTTTTAAAAATTTTGCATGTAGTTCCCTTTAATATCCATACCAGACCCAAAAGACCTGGTATGGACTGGGGTGAAACGCACGCTGTTTTTTTTCTTGATTTTTATCTATATTGCCAGGACCCGACAATACATTACAGCCGCAAGCAAGTTTAAATGACATTTTTTCCTTTAGAAATTTAATTTTGCTGCGGGACTGTAAAACACACCAGAAAGATGCTCTACTTTACAGGCAGACTAAGGAGACCCCTCAGGCACAATATTTAACTACGTGCTTCCCGCCCCGCGATTGCCGGTAACAGAGCAGGGACGTTGATCTGTGTGTGTATACAGATCCACGTCCTGTCAGGGGAGAGGTGTTTCCAGTACAGGCGAACACTGATCTGTCTCCTCCCCTTGTGAGTCCCCTCCCCCTACAGTTAGAATCACTCCCTAGGTAACACATTTAACCCTTGATCGCCCCCTAGTGTTAACCCCTTCCCTGCCAGTGACATTTATACAGTAATCAGTGCATTTTTATAGCACTGATCACTGTATAAATGTGAATGGTCCCAAAATAGTGTCAAAAGTGTCCAATATGTCCGCCGTAATGTCACAGTCACGATAAGATCACTGCCAATACTAGTAAAAACAATGTGGGGAAAAATGATAAATTTCATTTGGGTACAGTGTTGCATGACCGCGCAATTGTCATTCAAAGTTTGACAGCGCTGAAAACTGAAAATTGGCCTGGGTAGGAAGCGGGTGAAAATGCCCTGTATTGAAGTGTTTAAAGGAATATTTCATTTTTCTTGTTTCACTTTAAGCATTCTTAAAGCGGAGGTTCACACATATAGTAAAGTTTATATCAATCCCTTCCTGCCATTGTACAGATGTCAAAATGAAAAAAAAAAATGTGGCTGTTTATTTACCTTGTAATCAATCTTTATAGTTG